>JABCMI010000112.1:0-683343 GCA_026261945.1 Hirschfeldia incana
AAAATATAAAATTTCTACAGGGGAAATAGTCATAAGACGATGATTGGTAATGATAATGCACTTTCAGAAGATAATAAAATGTCTAAATTCTACAGAGGAACTAGTCAAAAGACGATCATTGGTATGGTATGTATCACACAAATCGTGGTCCAGGTGGTACTCGATCTTAACTAATTGGGTTTTGCAAGAGTACTGCTCCTCGAAAATAACCAAGGCCTTGAGCTAGTGCGCGTACGTGTTGTGTAAAATGCAAAACTTTGGAAAATCTTTTGGAAACACATATGCTCCTTCTTGGAAAGAAGAATGAGATGATGATGGTTGTGGAAGAGCTGTGATCTCTCACCTACAAGATTAGATCAAGAACTTAGAAGCTGATGAGAAGTCATTGAAGAGAGAATCATTTCCTTTCTGTGTCTTCAACACGGACTCTTTTTCAATACAAACGCAGACGCCAAAGAGACTATAACGGGAAACTTCAACAACAGCTCAAGTCCAACTACTCATGACCATTCTTCTTCAGCTTTAACAATTATTGACAGTGCCAACAAGAATTTTCTAGTGAAGGATACAGCACAAGAAGCAGGACAAGTTGCTACAATGGTGCCTGAAAGCTCTTTCATCAACGATCTAGAGAAAGAGAAGGAGAAGATTAATAAGGAGATAGAGAGACGTTCAAGGGTGAAACTGTGAGTGCAAAAGATCTTGATAAGCTTGTTTGAGGGGGCGATTGATAAGTTGCTTGAGGGGCAGGATAGAAAGGCAAAGCCACTAGACGTTAGCCAGAAGTAATTGCTGATAAATTTACTAAAGCTTTTGGACAACGACAATTTTATAATTTTTTTGGCAAGTTGAACGTTTATGATCTCGATTCTCTAAGCTCCAACTTAAAAGGAAGTATTAAAATTAAATGTTTGCATATTTTATCTATAGGATAAGTTTCTCCAATAGCTTCGGGATCATCAGGCTAAAATTTTCCTTGTACTAAAAAGTATTGTATCTCATCGAATAATACAATCGAGGTATTCAATCAAATCTTGAATCGTGGCACGATTGCTAATACAAAGCTTCACGCTTCATAGCCGAAACTGCAATTGTATACTGCAGTGTATAAATCGTAAATTTTTTCTAAGCATATATAATAAAACAAGTTGATTCAATGTGATAAACACAACAAACACATTAACAATTTTAACATTTCCGCCTGCCTTGTAGATGATTCACGGATATTTTTGGTGGAGGAACTTTCCTAGGTTTAATCAGATTGGTAAATTATCACTTAATATTTAAGACAACTTTATCAGCATCGTTGATTTGATCTGTTATTTACCATCATCCATGATAGCGAAACGTGAAAGTCAAGCACCAAAGTCTTCTACTAGTTTTCCACCATGGATTTTTGATCGAGTTGAACTTATGGTGACAAATCTTCCCTTGACGGAAAAAAAACTGACCTTTCTACACGCTCTCCACAATATAAATTGACTGAGTTCCTCCTACTCATGAACATCTTAAAGACAAAGAAAACAAACTGTAAGAAAAAATAACAGAGACATGTTCCTGAAGCTCCTCACCATTGTCTTCTCTTCGTTAGCATACTCTCTCAACTCCCAAAATTTTCTTCCCAAATTATTGACTTCACTTACAATGGTTTCCATCCGTGATAACGAAACATGAAGGTCAACCACCAAAGTCTTCTACTAATTTTCCACCATGGATTTTTCTGATCGAGTTAAACTTGTGGTGACGAATCTTCCCGTGTAGAAAAAAGAAGACTGACTTTTCTACACTCTCCACACTATAAATTAATTTAGTATCTCGTAAGATCAATATCTAAATAAGAGCCAACTTCTTTTCAAAAAAAATTATATAGCAATGTTCGTGAAGCTCCTCACCATATTCTTCTTCTTCTTCAGCCTACTCTGTCAATTTCCAAAATCTTCTTCCCAAATTATTGACTTCACTTACAATGGTTTCCGTCCACCACTGTCTGACATATCCCTCCAAGGGATCGCCACTGTCACCCGCAACGGCCTCTTGAAGCTAACCAACTACACCGTGCAGAAAACCGGCCACGCCTTCTATACCAAACCAATCCGGTTCAAAGATTCTCCGAACGGCACCGTTTCATCCTTCTCCACAACTTTCGTCTTCGCTATTCATTCTCAGATCCCCATACTTAGCGGCCACGGCATGGCTTTCGTTGTTGCTCCTAACGCAAGTCTCCCTGACGCAACAGCAAGTCAATATATCGGCCTCTTCAACATCACAAACAACGGTAATGACACAAATCATATCTTTGCAGTCGAACTGGATACCATCCGGAGTAGCGAGTTTAATGATACGGACGATAACCATGCTGGAATCGATATCAATGGCTTGACATCTGTGAAAAGTTCGCCGGCTGGGTACTGGGACAAGAAAGGTCAGTTTAAGAATCTGAGCTTGATAAGTCGTAAGCCAATGCAGGTTTGGGTCGATTACGATGACCTTACACATCAGATCGATGTAACGATGGCCCCTTTCAAACATGATAAACCTAAAAAACCACTTGTTTCTACTGTCAGGGATCTATCTTCCGTTCTTTTGCAAGATATGTTTGTTGGTCTCTCGTCTGCTACAGGTACTGTTATTTCCGAACATTACGTTCTCGGGTGGAGTTTCCGGGTGAAGGGGAAAGCTCAGCCGTTGGACTTATCAAGCCTTCCAGAACTTCCGAGGTGGAAGCCCAAGAGAATCTCCATCATCTTGAAATTTGGGATGCTTTTCCTATTTTTGTTTATTTTCACGTTCGTGTGTTTCATCATGAGGAGGGAGATAATGTTTGAGGAGGAGCTCGAAGATTGGGAAACAAGGTTTGGGAAGAACCGAGTGAAGTTCAAAGACTTGTACTATGCCACCGAAGGGTTCAAGGATAAGGACCTTATCGGATCAGGTGGGTTTGGAAGCGTTTACAAAGGTGTCATGCCAAAGACCAAGAAAAAGATTGCTGTGAAAAGAGTCTCCAACAAATCTAGGCAAGGGTTGAAAGAGTTTGTGTCTGAGGTCGTAACTATTGGTCGGATGAGTCATCGTAACATAGTCCCTCTTATGGGTTATTGCCGCATAAGAGACGAGCTTCTTTTGGTGTATGACTACATGCCTAACGGAAGCTTAGACAAGTATCTGCACAATAGTACAGAGGTAACTCTTGACTGGAAACAGAGGATTAAAATCATTAAAGGTGTAGCCTCCGGGTTATTATATCTTCACGAGGAATGGGAACAAGTGGTCATTCACCGTGACATCAAAGCTAGCAACGTTTTATTAGACGCGGAGCACAATGGGAGACTCGGAGATTTTGGCTTAGCTCGACTATGCCGTCATGGGTCGGACCCTCAAACGACGCGTGTTGCTGGAACATGGGGATACATGGCTCCCGATCACCTCAGGACAGGACGGGCCACTACTGCTACCGATATTTTTGCCTTTGGGGTGCTAATACTTGAAATAGCATGCGGTAGACGTCCAATCCAGATTCAGAACGATAGTGGTGAGAGGGTCTTGCTCTTGGATTGGGTTTTTGAGTTTTGGAGTGATGGAAATATTTTGGCTGCTAAGGATCCAAATCTCGGGACGGAATGTGATCAAAGAGAGGTCGAAATGATTTTGAAACTAGGTTTGTTGTGCTCTCA
This sequence comes from Hirschfeldia incana, assembly GCA_026261945.1. NCBI lineage: Eukaryota > Viridiplantae > Streptophyta > Magnoliopsida > Brassicales > Brassicaceae > Hirschfeldia > Hirschfeldia incana. The sequence continues at coordinate 3,672 of JABCMI010000112.1, forward strand.
CTCCAACCCACAGGCTAGACCAAGTACGAGACAAGTGTTAAATTATCTAAGCGGAGATGCAGTGCTACCAGATTTGTCGCCACTGGAATTTCGTGGGCTGGGAATCCACCTTCGAATTGGTGAGCTAGACATGTTTACATGTGGATCTTCGATGGTTGATTCTATTCCCTCTGGTGGGAGGTGATTTTGAATATCAGAATGCTTGTTTGTCTTACATTACAAACTGTATAAATGTACTATCTGCATGAGATATTGGACTGTGTTGTACCTTTACGTGAAATAAATGAAACTTTATGAATGTAGAAGACCAGTTTACTAATGCATTCACTGTAGAGTGGTTAGTAGCTGGTCGAATTGGACGCTTGAATTGAAAAGAGAAATTTGCTTTACCACATCTCAAATGGGATATCTATGTTCCAAGGGACATCTAAATAGACACTTTTTGAATTGGTCCAAATCCAAGATGAAGGGACATCTAAATAGACATCTTATGTTTATTCAACCTTAGCAACACTTTATTCCAATTCAACACTATTTCATTCCAAAACGAGTTGTCTTTTAATAGTGTAACTGCTAATGAAAACTGAATAAAATAGAGTTAAAGTCTTAAATAACTTTAATAAAAAATTTTAATGAATTTTGCATTGCTTGGCATCACACTGTGGATCCCTAAAAGATCCGAGATCGAATCTTTACCACACCATATTTTCATATGCGTGGCCACCAGAATTTTCCCATTCTCTCTGAAAATTAATTTACCAAACCTACGAAACATCATGAACTAAATAAAATATTATTAAGTTCTTTATGTACAAGTACAACCTCTGATTTCTCTGTGCGAACATCTGCACATCCGAAGGAGTCTTGATACCCTTTTCAGTAGTGCTATCCAGTAAACCTTTTTTAAGCTTTAATACCCGAGAGTTCAAAGCGATTCTATCAAAGAAGATTTCGTACAAATATCACATTCCAGGTAACTTCTTTCTCTTACTTATCTTCAGACATTCTACCTTACACCAAAATAGCTAAGAAATGATAGCTGCAGAGTTTAAGCGTTACAATGCGTTCAAATGTTTCACCTCACAGCAGCTCCCGTTTTCAGATGATCAAACTGATATCGTCTCTCAGCTAAGTTAAAGCTCAATCAGGTCTCAATAACTTTGTCTTTTTCTGCAAGTAACTAAAATCTTACAGATGGAGAAATGGAGAAATGGAGACAAGAGTTTAAGAGTGTGGAGCAAGATGGAAATCAACAAGAGTTTTGAGATAAACAACAGTGTCTATGTTTTATAACTAAGGCGAAATCATTCCCATGGGATCAAAATCTTGTAGCTTTCATCGTTTACTTGGACTTGACTTTGCCCTGGCGTTTAGGGATTTTCTTTTTAGGTCTTTGTTTCTGATGGTTTCGAGGGTGTTCATCATCTACTTCATCGTTTGGATTTACTTCCTCGAACTTGACCGGTTTAATTATGACCCCAGTCTTCTTCACAACCTACACGCACACAAAAGGTTAATCGCCACAAGGTCAAAACAAGTACATCACGGGTGCTAATGAGAGTTTGACAAAGTAATGAAGACAAACCTCAGGTCGGTTTAGTTCCGCAACAACAGTCGAGGGATTAAACTCGGGACCTATAGGCATACGCATACTATGCTCGAAAGCTTCCTTTGATGTATGAGGGAAAGGTAGAGTCGTTGTATGAAGCTTCTCAGCCTGTCAAAAAAAACAGATAACATGATTAGTGATCCAATGGTTAATCAACAAATGTAAAGCTAGAGTGAGACACTACTGACCCTTTTATCGACTTTCTCTGATATGATAACGTGTTTAAGACGAGCGTCTTTCCTTGTTTTGAGTCTTTGCTTTCGCTCTCTTTCTTCAGCTTCGTGTTCCATAACCATCCGTTTAGATATACCTCTCTTTTTTTGGACATTGCTCCAATCTCCCCAACCAGGAAGTAGAACCGGTTTTTCTGGTTTAGGAACTTCCTGGTTCAGAACCTCTTCCTTATCCTTCTCAAATTCATCCAACACATCATCACCAGCAAAAGCACGGTTTATAAGCTCTGCTTGAGAAGGAATCTCAAAGGTTTCCTTTGACGCAGATGTCAAAACTCCGTCCACCATTTCCTCTGCTTCACTCTCTGAATCCTCAGTTTCTTCATCTCTCGATCCCTTTTCAAGATTTTAAACAAAATTACACAGAGGTAAGGAACTAAAACCGCCAAAAGCTACTACTGGTAGGAAGGAGAAGTACATGAAAAAACAAAACAGTATAGTTCAACTGAGACTTGCAGAAAGAAAAAACCTTTTTATCTTGAGCCTGTGAGATGGGTACACGCGTCTTCTTCGATTCTTTTTTGGATTCTGTGTTTTTGCAGCTTGCCATCTGCATAACATACAAAAAAGGAGTTGAACAAAAGAATAACACAAAAAAAAAGACAAACTCTGATGTAAAAAATTCAAAGTAAACCTTCTTCCAGGAGCCGGATGCAAACATGGCAACATCGAATGTTGTCTTAGATGCTTGATTTCCAGCAACAGCATCGAATTTCTGTAGACAAAGAAGAGATTGTTCTTAGAGATTTCAAAGGAAGAGAAGAAAGAACCATTATGTAAAATATAGATACCTCAGTTTTTGTAATGGTTCCAGTGTTTCTAGTAGGTGAGGCATTATCTCTTACATCCTCCATGCCGTTATCTTCTACGCCAGCCATATCATTGTCACTATCACTGTTGTCATAAAAGTTATCTGAATCCTTTTTAGACTCTTTTGGAGCTTCAACTTTAGCTGTTGCACCAAACACTCTTCTACCACTAACACTAACGGGTTTCTTAGAGTTTTCTCCACCAGAATTCTCCCACTCTTCATACTCCTCTAGTGCACGTTTAGCTTCTTCATTAGCTTCCTCGTTTTTCTTTTTCATAGCACGGGCCTGACCAAGCAAAAAAAGGAAAAATATAAGACAAGACATTAATGAAGAAAATCAAAATTGTTATGAGAAAGCAAATATTACCATGAAAGGTAGTGACATAAGACCAGCATTGGGCACTTCATCATCTTCCAGAGCTTTCAATGTCTTCTCCTTTGCTTTTGCTATCAATCTGGAAGGAGTGTCATCATCTGAACCATCATTCAACTCTTCCTCATCGTTGCTCTCATCACTGCTACTTCCATCTCTCATGGAGTTCATCTTTCTTGACAAACTAGCATTCATTTGAAGTTGTTCGGCTATAGCTGCCCTAGTTCCATCATATTTCACATTCAGTCCACGGCTTATCATGCGCTTCGCCCACTTCCCTGTGTTTTTGTGCTTTTGCGTCATACGTTCCTGCACAAGCACATAACATAGGCATAAATGAGACAACCTTTGTACTTTCTTGCCAGTGTCTTGATGAAAAATATGTGCAGTGAAGAGGAAGTTTCAGACTCACCTCTACTCGTTTAGCCTCCTGCCTCATAGCCTCTTCTTTAGCCATTTCTGGGTCCATTAATGCTCCCAGTGAAGAGTTCTTCAGGTCTTTGTTTTTCAGACGATGATAAGTCTTAGACTTAATCTTCTTGATTCGTTTGCTTTTTAACTCATGACGGAAGAGCAGGTTCCGCATCTTGGCAATGTGGTCGCGATTCTTTATGTGATCTTCCATAGAAACCTGCACCCCAAAAATTTATACCAAACAGTTACATTACATCCATAAACTATGTTCAATCTCAGACCAATTTAATACAAGTCAGATAGACGACAGAAACTTGCCTCGTTCAATTCAAGAAGACGAGCGCCATCATCTCTGTGAGCCTCAGAAACCTCACTATCATTGAGTACAGAAGCCATCTTCTTCTCAAACTCAGTCCTGGGTTGAAACTCCGATGCTATTGCACCAACCGTAGAGTAACCAAGATCGACTTCTTGGTTAAAGTAAACAGTCGGTGCCTCCCTGTTCTTCTTGACGAGATGGACCCACTTGCTAAACTCCCCATCAACTAGTCCTATCACAGCTTTACGCTCCAGTCTTTCTCGCTGAGGCTTAGGCAGAGGAGCATGGACAACATGCTTAGTGTCCTTCCTCATGCGGGCGAGCTGCTTGCTTGTTTTATGATATCCAGGTTTGCCTTCAAGAGGAGCCAGAAAGTCTTCCTCGGTGAGGACGTTCTTACCCTCCAGAACATCGCGGGTGGGGTTGAATTCACCCTCTGGGTATGCTTCAGTGAAGAGCACAGGTTTGGTCTTACTCTCACCTGAAAAAAAAATATAGAGAGCAGAGCTGGGTTACATACACAGCTTACAGAAGCAAAGAAGCAGAGCAGAGATAAGTTAAAAAAAAAAGTTACAATGTTTACTGTCACAATACCTTGAAAGGCAGCACTTGGCATTCCAGTGAGAGACTGCAACATTCGTGTGTGTCTATCATCATCGCCTTCTGCTTCTTCATCATTCTCGCTGTTCCCACCATCGTCATCATCTTCTGATTCCACATTTTCATCCTTCATTGTTGATTAAAGACAATTAACCAGTCAGACAACAATAGCGCTAAAACTAGATCTAAAGTAATAATCTCGATTACAAGAGATGATCCAAATAAGAAATCAAGAACCCGAGCGAAAGAAACCCGTAAACCAAAAAATCAAAACTTTCAGACCAAACACGTCTTCTCTATTTGTAATAATAATATAGAGCAATTCATACAGTGACAACGGTACTAATCACAAGAGACATTCCAAACAAATCAAGAACTCCTCGTCAACCTCCATCATTTAGAGAATCGTTTTGTGTTGTTTCCAAGTCTCAAATTTTCCGAAAGCAAACCTCTATTAGACCAAACACGTATCTACTACTGTAATAAAAAGAAAAAAAATTGCAATTCAGACAGCAAACGAACCTCGAAATCCTCGGGGAGCTCGTAGTCGTAGTTATCATGGCGGTCGTAACGGTTGTTCTTCCTGGATTCCTCTTCAGCGACACCTTCCTCGTACTCGTACAAATCGCCGCCGTGCTCGTCATCGGAATCGATCTCATGGTCGTCGTCTTCTTCGTCGGAGTTAAGAGGACGTTTCTGGCTCGCAATGACCTTGAGGATAGAGTTTGGCAAGTGAGGACCTTTCTTCTTCTTTGACTTAGCTAGGCTTTTGGCACCAGATGATGATTTCCTCTTTAAGCCTCCCATGGTTGTCTGTTTTTTCTTCGAACGACTCGAGTGAGATTGAAAGAGAGAGAGAGGCACCTTCGTAGGGTTTCTCGCTGTTTATATACTCAAATCAAATAGCCGGTCTGTTTGGTTCAGTTTTAATTTAATTGACGGTCTGATTGGTTTACTGTTAATCAAATCGACGGTCTGATTGGTTCATCAAAATGAGGGTTTTCCAGAGAGAGATTATTTATCATATATAAATTGCGATTATTACATTTATCTTTATACGGATGCAAAGTTAGCCAAGAAGAAAGATGAGTAGTACATTTGAAGAAAAAATAAATGATGTGCAGGATTTTCAATTGCTAAAAAGTAAACCGGTTTACTAAATCTTGTTTGGGTGTAGATGAACTTGTATTCTTTGAGCTTTGATATCCATATTCTAATGTTCTTGGAGAGGTTATGACTTATGAATGTTGTAGTTGACATTTATTACATCAAGACTGTTGTCAAAGAATTCAGCATATGCTTGTTTAAACCAAGCCCCAGTGGTAACCGGTAACCCATCATTTTTTTTAATAGTTTCATCACACATTTTTTATCTTCAATCTCTAAACCCCATCTAGTGGCTCCCCAATACTCATAAAACGCCATGTTGGTCTCGTAAGATCCAACCAGATGGTTCTTGTTGAGTGTCATGAGCTCCGTCATAATACTAGTTAAAGTAGAGAATTTGTGTATGTGTTTAAAAAGATTCTTAATTTTGAATAATTTTTTTAATCAATTAAAATACACAATTGAAATTTTATTTACGAAGTCAAATCCAAATTCAGATTTGCGAGATGAAAGACTCGCAATACAAAACTAAGTCCAATAAGCACCACATTGTTGAAAAGGAAGTGGTTGGTTCTTGATCATTAGTTAATGTCCAACGAGCACTACTACTTCAGTGTTCACTACTTGTAGTTGAATTTGACTTGGATCACGTATCGCATCTTGATTTGTTCCGTATTGTAGACAACATATTCGTTGTACAATAACATCCCCTGCAAAAAAAAAAGAAAAAAAAATCAATTTATAAACTTGGCTTTTTTTGGGACACTGGTTTTGCGAAATGTGTTGAAATTAACCATGGTGCTTGAATGATCCACTGGTTTGCCGAGTGGGACAACAACACCATCTTCTAGTCTCTTAGCCTCTGAAGGGGTTGGTTCTGTTTTCCCCACACCTTTTGTGCTGCAACCATCACTTACAAGTTACAAATCAAGTTTTACAATGAAGAACTTGTGTGAAATATGAATGAGTTTTTCTGTGTACCTTAGCTTTCCCGGGGGCAAATTATCCGCCTCATAATCCAGATATATAAGCTCATTCACGTCTCCCAAAGCAACCTAGAGTAGTTTTGATCACTAGGAAAGATAAAAAAGGCAGCTTATGTTCAATGCTATAGAAAAAGAGAGTATTACCTCGCAGAGGAGTAGAACGCCGTCAGTGGAACCACTGTTAGCATAGCAGTAGTTTGCACTCTTGGAAAACATATCTGCAAAGTAAACCCCTTTTCCGAACCTGTAACCAGTTACAGGTGCTTCCGGAGGAGCTATCCGAAGACCTGTTTGGTTGTCTCATACTAGTTCACTTCACTATGCAATAAAAATGAAAGAGAAAGTAATAATAACAGAGAAATATCTTACCTTGAGATAAAATACCGACCCAGTTAGTGAGGCGTGACCCATGCCATAGTAGCATCCTGTTCTTCGAACTTGAAAACTACCAAGAAAAGTTAAGTTTCATAGTGCCAAAATGACAAATCAGAATAATTATGGTAAAAGGTCTAAGGACAAGCTTGAAACACAATAACATACTTGTTGGAAATTATCAGTTTCAACAGCTCTCGAAGCTCTAAAAAGTTGAGCAATCTCAACTGTGTATCCTGAATGCGCTTTTGCATGAGTGTTCTCCATGTATTTGGCAACCTAGTTTAGGGATAAGGATTAGAAGACAGAAAAAAGATATAAAAGATACAGACATGTTTGAGAAACTCTAGTTCGCAAAAACCAAAAATATACCATAGAGAACTCTTCTGAATCAGCTCCCACTGGTGTCAATCCACAGTTAAGTTGCTGGTACTGATAATATAAAGGATCATCCTACAGCCATTGCCAAAAACAATGCAATAATATTAGAGAGGATTTGATGCTTTAAACCCACATAGACTGACTAACTTACCTGCAATCCCTGGTCGATGGGCAACAACTTTGTCGCCAATTCGATTTCACCTAATGCTTCAACCTTACATTATATTAATGCTTAGCGCCAGGCTATTAATTTTCTGAAGGCCAAAACTAGTCAAGTAGTTAAACTGTAGAAAGAACTTACCATTTCTATTTTCTGTTTTAACTTTTGAGGAGTGTCTATAACAAACTGACCTGTTACAACTCACAATTCAGAAGTTTTAGTGAATGACTAATCAATTTTTAGCACAGATGTAAAATGCATATGAACTTACTCATTTTCTTGAAACCAAAATCATGGGGTATCACAGTATAGAATTCTCTGCATAAAAAATAATGATACAACGTTAGACTAGCTCAAAACCAAGTTCTTTGTGGAAAATGGTTATATATTCCACTAACTGTGAAACTTGGTCTAGCAATTAACCAGATACGTACCCACTCAGTTCCTCAAGCCTTGCTCTATCATACCGCTCAATCATCTCCGATATTCTCTGCAACACTTCATAACCCTAAAGAGATCCAAGAGGAGTTAACATCCAATATCACAACAAAATATAACGAGTCCAAACAAACCATTTACTATTTTTTTTTTTTACCTTTGAAATTGTGGACTTACTTAGCTTCCTAAGTGGCAATTCCTTAGCGTTGTAGCCTTCCAAGTTCAAATTTAGAAATTATATGAGAGGCAGTATGACAATCTGGCAAATGACTAAATAATGTATCGATATACAAACATAAGCAAAGAGATATCAACCGCTGCTAGTTCTGCCTATGGAGGCCCTCAGTTTAATGAAGTAAGAAAGAGACCAACCTATCTCCATCATTTGTTGTGCCATCATGCTTACATTGCATATAAGAGAGATGAACTTGGCAACCTGGGGATCTAGTTTTGATTCCTCAGGTTTAACTTCTGAAGATGGTCTGGGAATATCATTTACCTGAGAAGAAGAAAAAAACATTGCAAACGTAGAGAAAGTGTATTTAAGCAATCTTGCTAAAAGAAATGGTCTTTAAGAGAATAGTATTAAAATATAGAGGCAACCGTCAAGATTCCAAAAAACTCACAACTGAATCTTTTTCGTCTTTGCCATAGTCCATTTCAAGCCATGCATAGGATTTGGGATGAAGGATAAACTCCTTTCTATCAGACCAATGATTCCTTGTCTTGTCAAAGAACTTATTGCTAAATATTTCTATTGCAGGATCACATGAGTCATAAGGCCCATCTAATTTACTCTGTCCTTGCACACCAACTCTTCCCCATCTGAAGTAGACCATATATGCCTTCTTGTTATCAGACTCTGCACACAGTAATGAGCCAAAAAGAATGAGAGAGATATCAAAAACAAAAACAGTTTCCATTAGTTCCTCCATAACAAAACAGGTCTCATCTTAATCTGTCAAGGACCGACCTAGCACTTGTAGGACAAAGAACTTGTTATTGTTATCTCTGACGTTTGCCTGATTCAACATGGCATCATAAACATCATCACCCTATAACATTAAATAAACAAATAAACTTCAAATCAGTCTGAACTAAATGAGATGAAAACAACAAGATGATTAAAAAGAACTCGCCCTTTGTAGAACATGGTACTCGCTCTTTACGTGATCAGAAATCCATTGATCCAGTACCGCTGCTTTCTTCTTTGTTGATTTCTCTTCTTCGAAGCCGTTATTGTCATCTTCATCATGGCAGAGCCTCTCAAGAAGTTCTTTCTTGGTACCCGTTGAAACTAAGCCTCTCTTACTAGCTTCCTCACGCAACTTCTTCACATTCATCTCACGAAACTCGCTGACTGCGATCAACTTGTTCGAATCATCGGTACCATCTGAAGAGTCTCTGTTTCTTTTCCTCCTGCTCTTCGATACTTGCTTCTTTGCGTCTTCAGCGATAGCCTCTTCAAGCCTCTCCACCTGAAAATCTGAATATTACCTAACTGAGAATAAGAGAACAAATGCGAAACTGGTTCAGTGAATACCAGAACGGGCTTGAGTCCGGTGGTACTAAGTCCACGCTCGGCTAGCCTTGCACGGAGTTCGTTGACTTTGAGCTTGTTCACCATTTCTTCTTCGTGGCCAAAGAGGGTATTATTGGAAAAAGGTTGGTTCTTTCAAGCATTTGAAAGTTTTCTCCTTCGTTAATGCCTTCCCTATAAATTCAAAATTATGTTTACAAGAATGATGATTTCTTTCCTTATTCCTACCATTGATTAATCAATGGCAAACAAAATAAAATCATGGAATATATTTTGTTAAAAGAGTTAGATAGATTTTATTTTATTTTCTACACAAGAAAAGTATAAATTATTATATCCGCTAAAATCATCATTTTGTAATTAATTTAAATCATATTTTGTAAATTAATTTTGCGCAAGCATTTCATGATATTGTTATTTTTAATTAACAAAAGACATTTTCGAAATAGTCCGTCGAAAAATATAGACATTTACGAAATAGTTAAAATTTGTTGGATTTAAGATGAAAATAAATTGATACAAATATTTTTTTTTGGTGGTTAAGGTTCGCCACTACTCACTTTGCAAGGAGACGTGCCTACAAATTGCCGTCAACGGATAAAATACTGCTGAGTAGCTAACCATTTGATCACAATTCGTTTTTATTAAATACAGATTAATCAGATTAACAAAAACTCTTGATTTTTTTCTGAAATTATACGAAGCTGTTGTGTTTTTTATAGTTCAGTTTTAGAATTGTGCATAACCCTGACTTTAGCTTCTCTTCTTTTAAACAGTCTACCCAACCTGGTTTGAAAGGTTTGTTAATGGCACGAGAAGACAAAGAATATAGTTGAAGGAATCAACAATAAAGAGTTAAGTCAACAGCTTTACTATTTGATTATATTACAAACTTTTTCTTATTCATAGAAGTAAAAACGGTGATAGACTAAATGATTCTTTTTTAGTTCAAAAAAATTTTGATGATAAATGTAAATCTTGTAATAAAACGTTTATTTGATGATAAAAAAGACATGGCTTCTAAAACTAGTCTCTAAACACATTACATGACAAGTAATTGTCAGGTGGGTCATGTAAAAAAAAATAGAGACTTTGGCCAACAACAACAAACAAAAGAAGGAAAGTATCACAAGTGTTTGAGTGGTGTAGATGCTAGAGAACCAACGACATGTTCACAGTCCTTATATACCAACTGCCTAACATAACAGCCTGTCCTTATACCCAAACCCTCACTTTAGTTTTTCTCATTTAATTTTCAGTTTTCTAATACTATTTATATATTATTGCTTATATGTGAGATTTTAATAAGAAGAAGTAAAAAACACAATAAAACTTTAGAAGGTTATTTTGTAGGTTTTGTAAATCCTGTATTTTCTCGTAAATGACATTTCAATAAAATAGATATAACTGGGAAAATCTCATAAATTGATTTTTTTTCTAGTTTTGTCATAATTATAGCAATAAAAATCTACCAAACATTTATTAATGAATACAAAGAGTAAATTATCCTACACCTTGGACTCTAAATTCTAATCTTTAAACCCTAAATTCTAATGTATAAATATATTTATTTTTATCTTTTATTTTTTGAACAAAAATATATTTATTTAATGTACTGAATGATATTTTATATGCTACTGTTTTGTTAGACAATCTCTAATGTATATTGTTATTTTTACTTCTAAAATATAATAATTTTACAATAGAGGTGAAATATGCTCCAATTGATTACGATAAAATATCTATAAATACATAGGAAAAATAAATGAATGTTATTTCTTCCTCTATAATAGAAAAAAATAGCAAATTCTATTATAGAGTAAAAAATAGAGATGGATTAGAACAATCTTACTTCTGAATGCTATAAAAATAACAATGAGCTGGAAATACTATTACCCAACTTTTTAAAAAACTATTTTCTTTCTTTTCCTAAATGTTACTCAAGAACATATATTTTCATAGACATTGTGAATAATAAAAGTTATCATAGCACCAGAAGATATCCAATAAAATCCAAAGTGTATCATTTAGTCAAAAATTCAAAATATAGAATCTAGACAATTACTATTTTCATTCCATTTTAATTATTGTTTTAAATTTGATATATTAAACTTTTAATTTTATATTTTTCTGAACAAAAACATCACCACCTATTCATCTAACCATATTTCCAACCCCTAGAAAATAAATTAGAACATAGAGTTAATAAATTTACATTAGTAATTTTAAAGCGACATATCTCGAAACAAAAAAAAATATTATACAACAACAACTAAATTCAAATATAGAGAATAATATATAATGATGTCAATTATTGTTGTGATTTCAATTATAAATAGTTAATATAAACACTTTTAACAGCAATAATGGATGTTTTTCAATATCAAACCTTTTAACAGCAAGAAATGGATGTTTTTCAATTTTTTTTTGCTAACTTGTTTTTCAATATTAATTAAACCAATATGATCATTAAATAACTATCATATCCGAGTACGTATATATAAATACATATCTCGAGAATGCCAACATAAAGTTATACGAAAAACAAGATGCGAAAACAAGACAACGGCCAAGGAAATTCCGAAACGGGATGGTTGTATATGAAGCTGGGGGCGATGTACTACGAAGCAGATAAACATTTCACAATGCAAGTGGTCGTCACAAGAACCAATAACGAGGACATCACCCCCCTCAAAATATCTATTTTAATGTATTGTTAACAAGATTTCATAATAGTATGTTGTTATTTTGTACTATATGGTTACTTATTATTCAATAACTACAAGTAGAAACTTCCACATAGGTGGTGATGTTTTTGTTAATATCTTGACATGCTAAAACATATTCACAATGTACTCTAACCTATCTTTGCCCTACTTGACACAACCTACTTACCGTCGTTACCGACTAGGTCAATCATTTAGCTTTCGTGTTATAGTTTCTAATTATTTATAACAAGATTTCCTTTAATTATTAGGTATGTATAATTGGATCATATTCGTAATAATTTTATGATAGTAATAAATCTGATACTTTTGTTACAAGCTAAACATAGTTTTCTATCTGTATTTTGATTTACATGTTTTACCAGTTAAACAATTTGTCACTAAGACCCTTTTCAGTGTAAAATTAGTGTATTTTCGAATTTATATATAGATTTGGTTAAATTGGACAAACTATGTGGAATTTTTGAACTAAATCTCATGAAATTCCAACCAGTAGTTAAACACTATTTTAAATTGTATATATCACACGTTTAAAATCTAATTAGAGATGTTTATTAAAATTATAATACTAATTTTGACTTAATAAGCAAAAAAAAGAAGAAGCAGAAGCTAATTATGGGTCAACGGCCATAATTGACGTAAGTCGTTTTTGGAGAGTGGGGACAATTTCGAAGTTGCTTCTTTTCTCTCACCTTTCGTCCTTCTATATAAACCTTCCTCTCCTCGTCCTCTTTTCTCATCTCCTCAAGCCATTTCGAAATCAATATAGTTTGAGAGAGATAACACAGACGAAACCAAGCTTCTTCCATCTCGTTGCCGCAGATCAAACTTTCCTATTCCTCGGATAAACCTCTCCTTCTGCGGCGGCGAAACAGAGGAACAAACCTCACAAACCAACAAAAGTTTCAACCTTTATATTGTCTGTTCTATCTCTCTCTTCCAAAAATGGCTCGTTCTCTCTCTAACGTTAAGTTCCTATCTGCTTTCGTCTCTCATGAACTCTCCAATGCAATCTTCCGGTAAAGTTCGCTATGCTCTGTTTTCTCTGTTTTATCCGTTTATGGTCTGTTTTTATCTGTTTATTATCTGTTACACTATGTTTTCTAAACGTGGTCGTTTTCTATTAACAGACGTGGGTATGCGGCCACGGCGGCGCAGTCGACGAGTGGAAAAGGTGGAGCCGTTGTTTCGGCGGTGAAGAAGGGAGTGGAAGAATCGAACACGAAGATTTCTTGGATTCCAGACCCCAAAACCGGTTATTACAGACCGGAAACCGGTTCCAACGAGATTGACCCAGCGGAGCTACGAGCAGCTCTCTTAAACAAAAAGCAGTAATTTATAAAGATGGTCTTTTTGATTAATTATTTGATGTTTATTTTAATGTCTTGAGAGGAGATTAGAGGAAGAGGGTAATGATCTGATGCAGCGAAACCCTATTATCATATGCTACGTGCGTCTGTAACAAATGTATAGAGAAGCATTTTGGTTTCTCTATGTTGGTAACATACGGATCGTTGGATGTATGATGTATCCAATATAGTTATCTAAAATTCATCTATTTATCATCAATTTTGCAACGACTTAATCTAACTTAACATAAAAATCCATCACTTCCTTTTAAAGAATTATACACAAGCATATCGAAATATAATGTAAGCAAAACAAAAAAAAATATCAATAATAGTCATTTTTTTTCCGTTGATTGTCATTTGTTCTGAGATATGAAGAAAACAGCATAACCAATTAAGGATGATCTAGTGGTTTTGAAGGAGTTTCAGTCCCAATAAAGATCTAGATTCGAATCTCGCTGGCCGACGTCAATTAACATTGTGAAATCGGCGGTCCTCGAAAATACCTTCTACAGAATTGTACTTAAGCACTAGTGGGGTTGCCTCTAAAATATCTATATTACTTGAATCTTCAAAAAAAAACTAGTAATCAGTAACTGAGTATGATCACTAGTAGGGTGATAAGAGCAACATTGTTGGTTGGGAATCTAAAGTGGAGTACTACTCAAAATAAAATTAATAATTCTAAGTAAATCAAAATGTTATGTTTATTTGTAGGGTGACATGTGTGCATATTATTTAGAAAAAGTATCTAAAGTATGTGTTTAGACTTTCAAATTTGCGCACTTCAATAATATAGAAAAGAACAATCTGGCTCGAGACTTTTGATTATGTTAAACTTTTGATATGAAGTTGGAGAATTTCGAAAGGGTAAAGTAACATGCGACGTGTCCAGTCTTCTTTTGAAAAGTCAATCATGCTCAAAGGCTCGAGACTTGAGGACGACTTATTGAGAGGCAACTTGGTAAATCGAATCCATCAGCATTGAATCTTCACTTACTTGACTATAAAAAACTGAGTCACCTCTTTTGTTGCATGTTGTTTTATTCTTCCAAGTTGTTTGATAATTCGCATCCAATCATTTCATTTTAATATAGTCATATACGACTACATGATTTGGATGTTTAAAATTTATTATATAGTAAAGCAAACGTATACTACATATAGTAATACTAAAGGTTGGTATGCCTAACTATTGTTCAGCAAATTATTATTAGCTGGTTAAGAGTTATATGCCTTACACTTTCTTCAAATTTTTCGTTTTGTCGTCTACAACTCGCACACATTCTCAGATTTGAACTGTGTAAATGATGACGCAACAGTAACTTTAGTACAAACCAAACCAGTAGTCTGTAACATAAAGCCTTTGTCTAAACCTCCCCGGTTTTGGGAAGAAAGGACCTTTCAACATATTCCCTACTATTAGACTATGCAGTAATATAATTAACTCAGTGGTAGTGATGTAATTAACTCATTGATCGTCAACATAATGGTGTGATGTAGTAAAGAAACCAATGCAAGTCTCTGAAGAACCATGTCCTGATTCATCCCCAACCAGTTACCTACCAAAAAGCATCTTCACTAACTATCTAAAACATGTACCAAGCAAATTCTCTTTCCACTAAATCGATTCAAACAATCACATTTACTTGATTCCTAATCTAAAAACTGCATCTCATTTAAACCAAACCACCAAAGAATACAAACAAAAGGAACACACAAACAAAGGAGCATATAAAAAAGTTTTGATTCCTCGACCAATGGCAATAAGAGATATACATTCAGAAACTATGACCTTATTGGACAAGAAAGTGAAACATATATATATAGATACGATTGTTTCAAAAGGGCACTCATCAAAAGTACCTTTCAAGAAGAAGAAACAGAAGGTAAACTTGTGTCATACGTCTCTTTCCTCGATTCCTTGCACTCGAAGCCACAGCCACACTGAGGCGACGCCAAGAACTCCTTAATCCCGAAGTTCGCCGACGTGATCCCAACGGAAAACTCCATCTCTTCCCCGTTCCTGATGACTTCGACGATGTTGAGCCACACGAACAAAACTTTCACCTTGATTCCAGTCAGTTTCGTGAGCTTGTTCTCGGAGATGTAACCGCTGATCGTCGATTTGTAGTTGAGCTGGTAAGAACCAACGAGCGAGAAGCTGCAGGAGTCTTTGAAATACGCGTGGAATCTGCCTGTCGATGTGTCTAAATCATAGGCGACGACTCCTTTTGGAAGGATTCCGACGGGGAAGTTGTAGCTCTGGAGGAGAGAATACGCCGTCGGCGAATCTGATTCGGCGAGCGGAGAAGGTAGATTGTAGAGGAAGAGACAAGCAGCAATGAGAATCGGGAGACGAGACATTTTTATTTGATTTCTCCGCCTTTCGATTTCGTTTAACCGTCGGAGAGCTTTTTGTATTGGTGGTTGAAAGAAAGAATACGGACGGCGTTTTGAGAAGACAACTGGACGCGTGGGTAACAGGCTGTTTGGTTTTTAATGATGAGTTCTAATTATTTTTGGAAAGGTATATATATCTACTGGATTAGGTTTAAACATTTTGCACATGATTAATCAAATTTTTTCTATGTAGAAAATTACAACAAAAATTACCAATATCCTTTTTCTTTTATATGTATGCAACTATATATGCATTACCGTCTCTGGCCAAAATATATATGTGTACGTTTCTGATTGAGAACATCGACATGACCATGTTCATGATGGTGTGGTTCTTCTTTCTACAATGATGTTCTGTTGAAGAGTGTAGGAAGTGGTAAGTTTTTTGAATCACTTGCTTGTTACTTGAGTGCATGTATTTCGCTATGTCGGTTCTCAGGCATTGATGTTCTTTCCGATTTCAGTTTCCACTGTTTTCTTAAGCAATTTGAAATGACCTAAAGCCATTCAATCTTCCTTTAGAAAACGCACACAAGCTTTTATGATGTGATAATCTATGAAGCATAGAATGTACCTCTTTCCACTAGTAGAGATGGAACTAATAGGTCACAAATGTCTGAGTAGAGTACTTAGCTCGCCATGTACTTTTTTTTGGTAATAGAATTCCTTGACTATTTGTCCACAAAGCAGTCTGAACAGGTGAAGTTTTGAGCATCAAAGTCTAGAAGGCTATGCCCCATGCCTTTGCATGATTTCACAACGCAAGTATACTTAGAGCATCCTCAACGTGGTGGTTTAGGAAGTGGCTTAGGTTAATTTTTAATTAAAAGAAAAAGAAAAATACAAATTAAGGGAAGAGGCGCCGCTTATTTAAGCTATAGAAGCTACGTTGCTTAAGGACACGCAGACGTTCAAGTGTTTCTCTCTCTCATCGCGATGTCTCTCCAGAAGGCCGTGAGATTGATCTCTCCGATTCCGTTTCTCCTTCTTGATTTTTCTTCGACGAAGACACCAATCGGCGTCTCTCTTGGTGGCTCCGCCTCCATTTTGTGTTCTGTCCTCGACGAATCCGACGTCCTCAACGAATCCGATGGCTCCATCATCTCTCTCTCTCGACGGTTTTCCTCGACATAGAATCACTCCTCGAAAGGTAAAGCAACGTTTTCTTTCTTTTTGTGCCTGAATCCTTCAAATCATGCATGTCTTAGTGAAACAACATTGGTGTGTGTCTGTTGATTTAGTGAGTTTGATTCTTGGTGAAGTTGGAGATTAATGAGTTTGATTTTTTTGTGAAATTTTTAGTGTATGTTGATTCTGTGTCTTGTGTTTGGTTTGTGTCTGTTGATCATGTGTTTGTGTTTGGTTATATACTTCTGATTCTTTCTGATTTTTTTTTTGTGTCTTTGGAAGATGGATGGATTGTTGAAGAGACATGAAGGTTCGTCAAACCAGAGAAGGAACGACCATTGAACAGAGGTATCATATTCCTTTGATCTTTTAAATTGATTGAAAGCTTGCTAAAAGAAACCATTGTCTAGGTTGTTGTTCCTTTAGGTTAGCATTGATTTTGATTTCGAATCTGGTTAGGTTCTGAGTCGGGTCTGTTATTGTTCTCATCACGTTTGCTTGTGATAACTTTATATATATATAACATGAAAAGATTTGAATCACGTTTGCTTGTGATAACTTTGTATATATATAACATGAAAAGATGTTGTCTTTATTATTGTTCTCATTACGTTTTTCCTTCCTCTCAGGTAATAAAGAGTGAAAGAGTGGAGATTGGAAGTGGAAGAATCAGAATTCTGTTATCAGGTTTGTAGTCTGTCTTGTATCCTTGTTTTTTTTTTTTGGGCAGAACAAGAGGTCACTTGTATTATTTGCCTCTTGTAATTTTGCATCACGGACAGAACATGAGGTTTTGTATATTTTTGCATCAGAAACACTTATAAGTTCTCTCCATTCTTGTATTATTTGCCTCTTGTAAACTTGCTTCACTTGTAGTCTTTTGCTTTTCTTTCAAGTTCTCTTCATTCTTTCAAGAACCTCAAATAAGCAACTTGCATTGGAGGACAATTATTTAGAGGTGGCTTATCTCAAATTTTTATACACATTTATTACTAAAAAAATAAATAAGCCACCCTAAGAGTGGTTTGGGTTGAGGATGCTTTTAGGATTTGATATTGCTGAGACTGGTCTACTTGGTTTGAAACCTGCGGCCACACCTATGGAACAACATCATCAGCTAGCCTCGGATTCAAGTGGTTTTCTTGGACAAGCTGGAAAGCATAAAAGAATGATTGGACAATTAGTATATTTGTCTATTACGTATCCTGATATAGCTTACTCAATAAATATCCTTTCTAGATTTATGCAACCCCCTCGTGAAGGGGAAATGGGATTCAGCTTTAGGGGTTGTTAAGTATTTCAAAGGATCTGTTGGCCGAGTGATTTTTCTGGGCTCACATCAGGATCTTCGCCTGTCTGTATACTGTGATGCAGATTGGTCTTCATGTCCAACTTCTCTTCGTTCTTTAAGTGGATATGTGGCTATGGTTGGTTATTCACCTATTTCTGGGAGGACTGGCAAAAAATGTAGTCTCACACTCCGACTGAGGCAGAATACAGATTCATGGCAGAGGCTACAAGGGAGATTAAGTGGTTCTGAAGGTTGTTAACATATTTGGGAGGTACCTCCAGCTGAACCAGTTCCAGTTTTCCACCAAAGAACGAACCATATAGAGTTAGATTGTCATCAAGTTAGAGATGACATTGGAGATGGCTTAATTTTGACAACGCATGTTCGTAAACATTAGCAGCTAGCCAACGTCCTAGCGAAGGCTCTTGGAGATTCCAGTTTGAAAATTTGTTGTGGAACTAGGGTGTACGATTATGCATATTCCCAATCTCGAGAGAGAGTATTGGCTAAGAGATATATAATACATCCCATATGCATTTCACCGACGTAATGCATCACATTATTCAGGTGATCCATATTTCTAAAATAAAAGGAACTAAATATTTTCAACCTATCATTTAGCCACGTCATTGTATATTTCTATAAAGTCCATCTTGTGCATGACAATTTCAAGAAACGATCATTCCATCCAGTCATATATGCTTTGTTTTTATCTGTCTTAATGTCCATCATTTTATTGTGTCCACTTGGTTTAGTTCCTAGAGCATAGAACATTTCTTGAGCAATCATAATGTTGTCTGAAATCCAGGTCAATTTACGAATAGGTAACATAAGCTCAACACATAAGTATAGTAATTATATATAATATTTTCAATTTATTAATGGTATCATCGTAAGTAACCACCGTAAGAATTAACGTGAACGCGACACATATAAAATTGACCTTTCAAATAATATTATAAAGATATCTATTATAATACCCAATAAAATTTATTTAATATGCTCAACAACTCATAGGGATTTTTGTTTTTAAGAAAGAATTAGTAATAGGAAGCAAAAACTAGTTTCCTAAAAAAATAGGGAATCTATTTGACTAAATCATGATTAGGTAAAAATAGTGTAGACTCTACAAAACAATTAACCTCATCTATAAAATTAGCTCTTTACTTTTGGAAACCAGTAAAATGTTAAATAAAATTTTATGGGTTTATTTAGTAGATCATTATGTCAATTTTTATTAAAAAAAATACTTTATACTGTGTGGTTAGCAATGTTTTTACTCTTTGCTACTGAATTGCGGTTATATATTTATATTAATTCTCTCTTCCAAAATTCACAGATAAAAAAGATTGATAGTAAGATGACTACTTCACCATTTTGGACATTGTTCTCCAACCAGGATTGTTATTGTTGTTATTTAGTCCATCTCAAATACCTTTATTGATATATTTTTCTCTGTATTTTGTTTTTGTCAGCAAGAAAACAGAATCATATAGACTCTGCAAACAGACTATATATTTTTCTTTGTATATTAACTTATTTTATTTGGTATTAAAAAGGTCAATACGTTAGGAGAAAAAAGAACTGAAATTAGAGTTTGACCAGTGTCTCCGCGATGATGTTTGATTTAATTTTTGTTCAACGTAAATTCATAAACCGTTGGTGTTATAAACAAACCCCATGCATACTTCTTATGTTTTTTACTTTACATATAGAGTAGAATATATTATTTTATTTTATAGATGTTTGATAATAATTCTTTATTTGTACATATTATTATATAAACAGTTTTATAACTTGAAGAAATTCAATGTAATTGTACTATTCATATATTAACATGTTATTTTTTTTGTTAATAATTATAAAATGAAACAACATACTATTTTCTTAAAATATTATTTTCTATGAATTACTATTAATTTATGATATTTTGTTTTATTGAAAATTGAACTCTCATTTTTTTTTATAATTGACTAAACTAAATAAGGTTATTTTTTTATATTATTTTCCGGTTTGTGTTTTTATTTTCACCACAAAGAAACAACTACCATTTTAATTAATCAATTTAAATTGATTTTAAATGCAGTGACAAAATCGATAAACAAAAAAATACAAAAAGAAAGTACTTAATTTATTATAAATACAATGAGTAACTGTGTAAATAAAAGAAATACTTAATCTGATATTCATATTTCCAAACAATTCTCATTTATTTTGTTATCTATATTTTTAAACAGTACCAAAATATACTTCAATTTTAATAATATAGATTTCTACGTGTAGTTTAGTTTGGGTAGAAGTTTACCAAAGTGTACATAACGAGGCCAATCAGTGAGAAAAAGCAATTAAAACAAAATATGTTTTTTAATAACGTTTCATTCTTTAGAAAAATAGAGGGAGGCAAATGTTGTTGGTTAAAGAAATTAATATATTATAGCATCTCCAACCAACCACTTTGTTTAAAAATAGAGACCCATTAAAATAAAAGGATAAATAAATAGTTCTCCAATGGTATTCTTTAAAAAATGGAAGTTTACTCAGCTATTATATATTTTAAGAGAAATTTCGAGAATCATAAAAATATTTTTTTATTACTGCCAATTTTTTATACTAAAGCGTGCTCTTTGTTTCCGTTATGAGAAAAAATATATTTACAAAAATGTCATTACTTTTTAATGTCACATAAGCAAAAAACGGCGCCACGTAAGAATGCGCTGACATGTATTAATGAACTCAGCCGTAAAGTGCTAGAAACTTCGTTACGACTGAGTTATGGTTAATTTTCGGTTGAGTTAAACAACACGACTGACTTATGAGAAATTGGCTGATTTACAAACATAAGTCAGCTATTAGTGGTGGCTGATTTACAGATTTAAGCCTGATTTATGGGAAAACGGCTGATTTACGAACACAAGTTACACTGATTTATACACAAAATTCGGCTGAGTTATAGTAAAGACAAGGCTGATTTATGTTTCTCCGGCTGATTTAATGATCATCGCCTGGCTGAGTTACTAAATTTACGGCTGGCTTTTGTGAGGTAGTTACGGCTGAGTTATATTTAATCTGCCGTAACTAGCTGGATTACCTGTAAATTTAGCTTAATTACGGCTGACTTATTAGCAAAAGATTAATTACTATAATAACATTCATTTGATGGCTGATTTATTTGACGATACAACTGACTTATGATTTTTCATCCTAATTACGACTAATTTATTAGCAAAAGATTAATTACTGAAATAGTATACCCGTATCAGCTTACTTACGTTGTACTTGATGGCTGATTTATTGATATCTTGCATATTTGCATAGTTTAAGCTATTCATTCATATGCATTTTCATCATATAGATCAGGATTTAGACATGTTTATGTTGCATTTCGCATACATGAGTCCCTATTAGGTACTGGAGTGCCAAATGAAGTTATTGGAGACATTTGTATGCATTTGGAAGCAATGTGATCATAAAAGGGGGTGAAAGATGAGCATGGATGAAGGCCTTAGAGAAATCTTCTGTTGCTAAGATTTGGTGGAGACATAGGAAATTGAGTTAGCTTTCTAATGGAGCGGGTCTTCCTGGTCGCTCCACCCCTTTTGCTACACGATTTTATGATTTTTCAAGGACCTTTTTGCAATTTCTTATGCACGTTTTTACTCTGAAAAACCTAATGCTTAAGTATGTTGTAGCCACCTTTTGGCAGATTATCTTTTATCTATTGAAGAACAAACTCTCTGGTCACTCCACCTCTTTTGCTACACGATTTTATGATTTTTCAAGGACTTTTTTGCAATTTCTTTTGCAATCTTTTATCTAAACTATACAGCTGAGTTATATGTTCCTATGGCGGCTGACTAACATATGTTCAATGTCATCAACTCGGATTTTCCATGTTATTACTAACGTTACAACAGTAAAATAAAGGTATATGTTACTCTTCTTTCTTCATCTTCTTCATCTATCTTCTTCATTATTCTTAATCTTTCTCTGAGATCTTATGGATCTGGTAATTATTGTTTCTGCAACTAGGTCTAAAAAACAGATTTAACAATTTTGAAAATTTGATATAAATCTATTGCAGTCGTCATTTTCGATGATGATCGGTTAAAGAAGAAGCTTTCTCTCCTTCAGTGTCATGTATGATGGTCCGACATCCTGCTGCTCCCTCTCTCATTGGATTTTGTCGTCTTCGAGAAGAAGATATACTCAAAAAGAGAGATGAAGAAGGTAAACCTTGTACATATTAAGAAGAAGAAACGCCGCGAAACAAATTACACTCGATGGCTAAGTTATATAAACGTTATGGCTGGCTTATACCATTCAGATAGGTTACGGCGGAGTTATGCATATTTTACGGCTGAGTTATGCATATGTTACGACTGACTTTAACTCTAAACCTAAATCTTGAAATTTCAAATAATAAAAAATATTAGATTTAGTGTCCTAAAGATAAACTTTATAATTTTTATAACTTTATAGTTATATATTTTAGGGTTTAAAACTCAAATTTTAGAAAAAAATAAAATTTTAAATTGTGTTCAGAGTTGAAGGAATGATTTTGTTCCCGCCCAAAATAGTTTTTTCCCGCTCAAAATATGTAACATCGCGAAACAACACACATTTGATGGCTGACTTATAGAAATGTTACAGCTGGCTTATCCTATTCAAATACATTACGGCTGTGTTATGCATACTTTACGGCTGACTTATGCATATGTTACGGCTGAGTTTAAATCTTAATCTAAATCTTAAACTTAAAATAATAAAAATATTATATTTAATATTCAAAAGAGAAACTTTATAATTTTAATAACTTTATAGTTATATAGTTTAAGGTTTAAAATTCAAATTTAAGAAAAAAAATTAAAGTTTTAATATTTTGTTCAGAGTTGAACGAATGATTTTGTTCCCGTCCAAAATAGTTTTTTCCCGCCCAAAATACGAAACGTCGTGAAACAACATACACTCGTTGGCTGACTTATAGGAATGTTATGGCTGACTTATAACATTCAGATACATTAAAGCTGAGTTATGCATACTTACGGTTGAGTAATGTCGTAAACCTTAAACTTTAAACCTAAACCTTAAACTATACCTAAACTTTAAACCTAAACCTAAAACTTTAAGTAATAAAAAATATCAGATTTAATGTTCAAAGATAAACTTTATAATTTTGATAACTATATAATTCTATAGTTTATGATTTGAGGCTTAGGTTTAAGAAAAGGTTAAAGTTCGAGTCTTGTACGTAAAAATTATATAAGTGACTGTAAGAGAACATATATCTCAAGATCAAGTTAACGTCTCAACTTGAAAATTTAGGAAACTATACACATTCAGTTGATTTATATTCACTTGATATTGATAAGATGATCTTCAATTCAACTTTTTAAGTACTTGAGTTTGTTTTCTGATTTTAATGTATGTTTGAGGTATGTATGAGTTATATAAATGATACGAGTTATTTAAACTATACAGCTGAGTTACATAAACATTTTCTGATTTTATGGTATGTTTGAGGTATGGCTGAGTTATATTAACAATACGGCTGATATCTAAAAGACACATATGAGTTATATAAACATTTTCTTTAGGGGATGTTTGAGGTATGGATTATTTATATAAATGACACGACTGAGATATATAAACGACACAGCTGAGTTATGTAATAGCATAAGTCAAATACAAATACATGGGTGAGTTATGATTCTTACATAGAAAACCCAAAATGTAGGTTTTCTACACCATTCTGGTGATAACTCATCCATGTCTCCAAGCTTCATTGAACTCCTTTGGGTCGTCTCTGCTGAATTTGTCACTTCTTTCCGTCTCCTCCATTCTTTTCTTGCTCAATCTTCTCTTTCACTCAAATCTAGAATAATATTTTAATATTGTCCAAATATGGGTATCAAATCATAAACAAACTTAACTGAATACACCCCACAACTACCAACTTGGGTGTTTTTTTGGAATGTATTTTCTTTTTCGCCTTAGAATGCACACTTCTTATAGCTATGTTTTCGGAGATTGACGGAAAGTAACTCAGCCACAACTGCATATATAAACAAGCCGTACAAGAAAAGTAACTCAGCCACAACATAAATTGAAATTCAGCCACAAACTCGAAAAACTCAACAGAGAATATAATGTCGGGAGATTGCAGCGAAGCAGATTTTATAAAAACGCATCCACGACAATCTCAGACTCGAAAAAATCTAAGAAAAGCGTGACGCTGAGGCTAGAGCTCAGCAACGGTGGGGCTAGTAGAGATGAAGAGAACTTGTTTCTTTTGTAATTTCTGTCAAAAACTCTGAAAATTGGTATAAAATCTTAACATTTTTACAATTCTTTTTAAAAGAATGATTCATTTGGCATACTAATTAGTCATATTAGACATTGTCTTTTTAATATAACAATTTGCAATATCCAAATGACTCATTGGAAAGTAAATTTAATAGAGGTTAAACATTGCAACGCAAGTGATAAAAAGGAGCATTTTTCAAATATCTTTTTCCATATTTAATAATTTGCGAAGATGGTCGGTCCGAACAAAAGGGTTCGGGAGGAGCGTATCAAGGGGTCACGGGGATAACCAGAAGATGGCCTAATTTATCGTTTGTACGACCTTCCACTTCAGTTTCTTCTTTCACTACAGGTAACCTCGTGATCTCACATTCATTTATTTGTTTGCCTTTACTCCATAAAAATACATACAACCCGATCACCACTACCATAGATCCGATTATGCTGCAACAAAAAGAATTGTAAAACAATCAGTCTCTAGCACAACAGCATACAAACTCGTAACGAACATACATAAAAATTAATAAAATTATCAATGTTTCGTATATAGTAAAGATAATTGTATTGTTTTGAATATGAAACTTCAACGATTAATATCAAATATGAAAGAAAAAAATTATTTAAAAATACATATTTACCTTCCCAAATAAACGATGCGATGAAACACCAAGAAATCAAACAAGGTTGCAGACATGAGTATGAAAGGACTGAATGCTGATGTAAAGACAGGTCCTCGTTTTTTTATACACCAGGACATTCCCACTGTACACATCCCTTGTGCTACCACACCCTATAAAGATATAAATACATAGTTGATTAATGTTTGATGATATTGAATCCAATTATACAAAGCAGGTGAAAAATGGATATTCGTGTCACCTGGAGACGTCTACCTTGCCCAACTATATTTAAAATCACAGTAGAAAGACTCAAATCCTAGTCCCGAAACTAGAATCTTCAAGTGAACAAAATATTTAAATATTCACATATATGTATTTTGTTGACATCAAATATTCGCATATATTGATGCAACGTTTCAAATATATGAATGTACCGCTATAATGACAGTGACGATGGTGAGTTTATCTTCGAGGATCCAGTCTTCCACAGTTCTAGTCTTGATCAAGCTAAGAAGGACGCATTGAAGCGAACCGAAAGCCGAAAAAATGACGGTGCTTGAGTATGGACAAGGGTAATTAACGTTGATCTTGGCTTGTATAAGCATCCAAGCACTGAAAAGCACAACTGCTATGAATAAAAACATACAACCTTTGGTCCAGTTTGCATGTTTTGTCAGATGGTTTAAAATCATTGCTTGTTCTTGAGATGTTGTTAATGGAGTGCCTTCGTACATCGTAAGAATTAAAGCTCCACCTAAGCTTATCATGGTTCCAAGAACGACGCCGTATCCTACTTTTGTTTTCATATTTAGCTTTTCGAACCTGTAATAATTTTTGTACACATATAAAGGAGTGTGAGAGTACACTTTAAATGATAAAATACATTATAGAGGAATACTTTTCATTTAAAACAATACATGTTGATTAATAAATAAATGTACCCAAATATTAGAGCCATAATGAAAGTGAGGGCGGGCATTGTCGCCGTGAAAGCAGACCCCAACGTGGAAGAAGTGTAAGTGAGTCCAAGCAAGTAGAAATATTGTATCAAACTCGCCCTGAAAAGAAAAATATATATTATAATTTTTTTTGGATAACGGATTATATTAAAATTAAGGCCAGTTGGCTAAGAACTCGACGGTAAATTGAAAAGCGAAAATAACTAGAACATAATAAAGGATAGATATAGATAAGGAGAGAAGAGACCCAAAGAGCAACTTCACTTTTAATCCTAGAGCTTGCATTCGCAGGAACGCGCTAGAGCTTGCTAAAGTCGATATCAACGTTGAAGAACCCGATCAGTGGATCAATGGATTTTGAGATAATAAAAGACCGAGTTCTTGTAACAAAAAGCGACTTGAAAGAAAAGAACTTTTGTTTGGCTTTTCTTCTGAGTTTTAGGCTCTACCTGTTGTGTGGTTTCTGTTTTTTCTCGTTGGGTATACGATTATTACTTTGGTTATAGCAATGGAGATTCAGTGTTAAAAAAAACTCTTGATCAGAAAAAAAAAAAAAACTCTTGAGCACAGAAATGTTAAGTAAATCTCTCTCTAAACTCACCTCTCTCTAAAAGTTCTCTTTACCGCAAGAGAACTCCTAACTCCGGCCCGAACTTTTCAGTGCCAGAGGTCCGGACTCGCCAGTGCTGGAGGTCCCGACTTGCCGGTGCTGGAGGTCCTCTCTTTTCCTTTCTCTCCTTCTGTTCTTTCCTCCAAGTTAATATGCAGGCTGTTCTTTGTCGGAGTCCTTATCTGTCAAGGATGGTTCATTTGGCGGTTATGGAGAAGTGGCGAGACCACAGAAGTAGACTTTTAGAGCTGAAGCTGGTAGTTGGAACTGCTTTTCAAGTTTCAGATCTCCTGAGTTCTCTCCACGGCAGCAGCGCATGGCTTAGTCGGTGATTAGCTTTAGTAAACTCAGGTATCATTGATTTCGCTCGTTGTTGTCCAAGTAGGTGGCTAAGAGACAATTCTTTCTGAGTTTAGGGAGAGTTTGTGCTCATTGGGTTGGGATTACAACAAAGATTACTACATGTAGCTTAGGGATCCATCAAGTGATTCTTGGTGATATTAGAGTTCTTTGTTTGTAAAAGTGTTTGAATCTCTTATGGTGAAATCATGTACTTCAAAATTTTTGTTAATATGAAGTTGTTGATGAGTTAAGAAAGAGGACTTCAAAGAAATATAAGTTAGTGGCTTAAAACTGAAACTTACCCAAAAAGAGCACTGACGAAAAGCTGACATGAAATGCTTACGGTTAGCTTCGGCCTTGTTTTCCTAATGGATCATATTAGTTTAGAAATTAAGCGTCAAAGGTTGTGTGGAAGTAAGCTGTGAACATAAAATAAACTTCAATAACAATATGTAAATAATGAGAACTAGACTTACCGTTCCCAAAAATAAGCAATCGGAAGAAGGAACAAGGTGGAAATACCCAAACGATAGGTAGCAATAACCATATGATTAATGCCTCCATCAAGAACTTTCTTAATCAAAGCGTTAACGATCCCATTGATGGTGTGAATCACGGTCATCATGATCACTGGCGTCCATTTTCCATCGATACTACCCATAGTTACTAAGTAACTAGCTATCTTAAAAGTACTCCCTCCGTTCCTTAAAGATGATTGTTCTAGGAAAAAAATTTGTTTCAAAAAGATAATAGTTTTACTTTTTCAATGTATGCTTTTATGAAAAATTGTAAGTTTCAAAAATATTAATGGTGTTTATTGAATTTCTATTGGCTAAAAGTTATTGAAAATTGTTATTTGCAAAAAACAATGCATTTACAATCAAAATTAATGAATTTTCTTAATATATGTGAAAATTCTAGAACTACTATCTTTTAAAAACAGAGGGAGTACTTAATTAATCTCTCTCTCTCTCTAACCTTTATTATCTATCTTTTTTAATAACTTGTTTGAGTAGTGAAGCATAGAGACTAAGTAGATATTTATACATATCACATATGCTGATATTGGAGCTAATTCTTTACAAAAAGAATAATAAAATAAGATATATATAGAGTGAATTGTAGCTATGGCTGCTTGCTTAATCACATGAACACAATTCTTTTATTTTTGTTGTAAACGTGTAGCAGCCTATGTTCTATATGATTTATTTATTTATTTATTAGGTGGTAAAGAGCTATAGTTTGATGAATAAACTTATTATAGGAAATTAAAATTCTAGTCTCTTCATTTATTTATGTGATCATTTAGGCTATCAAAGTTTTATTCTTGCGTTAAAATTAACGAGCTAAATTCGTATCAAAAGCTTAATTATAATGAGTAAAATAAATTTTATACTTTTCCTTCGGTTTCATATAAGTCTTTTTAACTTTTAAAATATTTTTCATTATAAGTGTTTTTATTTTCAATGAACATATTCTAGCTTTTAATTATCCTTATTTTTAATTCATTAAAAACTAAAAGCATGCTAGTATATTAAATAAATGTAAAACAGAAAAATTATGATTTTAATTTGTGTGTAAATAAAAGCTATAAAGGACACTTATTGTGAAAAGGTGAAGGATTAAATTTACAGGGTCTTAACTTCTAACTTAAGAAAAACTAAAGTTTTCTTTTCAAAAAAAAGATAAACTAAAGTGTGTAAACGATTAATTTTCTTAGTTAATGTTATTATATAAAAAATGGTTAGCTTTATCCAACTTTAACTTTTTGTAATGATGAAATTGGCCATATTAATTAATAGCATTAGGGGAATTCAAATAGGTTGTTAAGTTAACTAGTGCAAGGTAACTAAATGATACGCACTGGTTGTTGACGCTTGTACCGGAATTGTAGTAGCTACGGTGATGTTGTCGGATGGTCTCCTTGGATCAAGCTGTCACCGAAGTGGTGTTGCCTGAACAAGAATGCAGCCACCGTTGCTAAACAATGTAAATATTTAACATCGTAAATTTTTAACAATTCTTATAAAGATTTGCAGCAACTAAAAGAAAGATTAAAACAACGGTGGCTGCATTCTGACACGCCCTTCCAAAGGGCGGGTATATTTTTTATTTAAATTGTGTGAAAAAATTAACTTTTATAGTTTTGTTATTTTTTGTAATCATATTAGTATTTGATATTTTAATATTTTCTTGTAACTATATTCAATATATTATGTTGCATAACTATACACTTATGTCATTTATATTTCAGAAATTAATTTTTAAGTTTATTTCTAAAGTTTCTAGCATATTATATTTTCTTATAGTTACCTAACATAATTACTCAAGAATATTTGTATCCACAAAAATGATTTGGAATCGACCCGAAAATCAAAGTTTCATAGTCTATTATATCTGGCATATACATTCGGACGATTTTTAAAGTGTTATATCTGAATAACAATATAAAATCCAACCTGCATCGAAAAGCAAATAATTTTTTTTTGAAAAATGTTTGATTTTCTATATATATATATATGTGTGTGTGTGTGTGTAAATGGGTTACTATGGTTTTCACTATGTTTAAGTAAAATTACATTTAATATTTTTTAATAGAATAACCTATTTAAAACCCGTTAAACTAAAACCCGTAAAATATATTTTTGTAAATAATACATCCATAATAATATCAAATGATAATGTTCCTAATTTAATAAACCTGTTAATTTTTTTTTTTGTTTTACGTATGTTTTTAGAAATTTATTTTTATATTTGTGTCTTTATTTGTAATCATATATGATTTTTTTGGTAATCATCTTCTTGTTTTTATTTGTAGTCATATTTGTGTAATATATTTTTAAATGGTTAGTAAGAAATTTTGATAATTATATTAAATTTATGATATTGCATAAATATACATTTGTGCCAAATCCATTTAATGCAAAAATGTTCTCTTGAATGTTTTTGTTTGTTAAATAAATACTCAAAAAAAATTGAAGATGATTATGTTTGGTACATATTATTAGGTAACGGCATTTAAGATGATTACGTTATTATCTTCCACTATTTTCTCATATTTATTTAATTTTTGTTTTTGTTTGATTAAATAAGATATATAGCAGTTACAAAAAGTAGCCAGCGATAATTAGGCAATATAAGCGGTGGTTGGTGGTTATGTCCACAATCTATATTTCAATTTTGATGCAGTTTCATTAAAAAGTATGTATTATTAAATTTTTAAATTGGCCTGAACTAATATCAATAGGTCATGCTGCAGAATTAATAGTATTGATAATTAATCAAAATTATTAAAAAATATATATATATATTTTTTTTAAAAACAGCAGATTTGGTTTGTTTTCTTGATCACTATTTTTTTCAGTTTCTTAATATGGTATAGGAGTGATTGGTTAGGTTTAGCTGTAAAATATTACTGCAGAATTTTGTTTGTAGGGTTTATTTTTCAATGTATTTGTATCTATAGTTGTAAAAAAATAATTGAAAAATAATTCCTATAGCAATATTTTTTTACAGCTTACAAAATAATGCTTTGAAAAATAAGGGTGTTACACCTTTTTTTATTCGTTTTAGCTTTGAAAATAAGATAAATCATGATTGATAATTTTACTGGTTTTAAATAGAAATGAAAAGTGAAGTCATTTGCTGCATTCCAACCATCACTCAATAGTATTTTTTTGAGATAAAAGAATCACAAGTAAAAGTTTATTCAATTTTATGTAATATTTAAAAATATGAAGGACATTTAATTATTTTAAAATATTATCATATTTGATTTCAGGTTGTGTTGGTGAAGGGTTAATAGTGGTTTTTGGGTTTAAAATATGTTAATCATGTTCTTATTTTACAGAATTTTATTTAAACTCAAACTTGATTATATACGGATTATCTTATTAGCGATTTGTCCACGGATTGCATATAAAAAATACTAAGACTCAATCAATGTAAATGTATTAGGTTTCAAAATTTTAAAACACAAGATCTTAAATTTCTTAATCTTTGTCTCCTATAAATAAATATTTTAAAAAGAAATAAATCTTGCGTATTAAAAGCGCAGATCAAAATCTAGTCTAACTTATTATAGTTGAAGTATAAATGAATTTTGTTTGGATACATGAATAGCAGGATAAATGAAAATTGTTTAAAAACATAGATACATAGTTAATATTTCATATTTTTAGTTAAAACTCGGCATGTATTTAAATTACAGGGGATAAGTCTGGCCCAAATTACGTTACTCATTTTATCTTTGTTTCCTTATGATTGTTATTTCATTATTTGAAGAAAACTTATTTAAAATAACCCTATTATCATATATTAGAACAAACATTTTCTAATATAATATATATTTTGTCTTGAACATTTTTGTTTTCATTAATTTTAAATACTTTTTCCGTGTATTTGTAGTAATATAAATTATAGTAATTATGATTATTGATATTGTGTAACTATTTAAAAGATCCTACACATCTAATCAAGAAATACATAGTCCACATGCGTGGTTCTAACCTTATCGAATTAATACACTTGGCTCTGTGTCTGTGTATCTTTTCATAAACAAATGAATATACATAAAGCTATACATTTGTTAAAAACTTAATAAAATATTACTTGCTCTCAACATTTCAAGGAAGTTTGCTCTTTATAGACATCGTGTTTTGTTTTTGGAGGGTCACGGTGAATGTGTAATCATTACAATTTACAAGAGCGCACATGACAAGTACGACATTCCCATCCTCCTCATTACTATTCAGCGCTACTCTTCATACCACCTATATATATATATAGCTTATCATACATGTACGTATATAGGATATCAGTATTTCTTAAAAGTTCTGAGCAACATTATCCACATCACATGTGGTTAGTTTACTCAAAGAGTGGAGAGCTACGTAGTGCTCGACTAAATCAATTTTGAATATGAACCATGCCACAAACCGTGTGATTGACTTTTTTTAGCAACCGTCCATCCGCATATCCCACCTTTTCAAAGAACCAATAGTTTTTTCTTTTGTCATCAGCATTGATCTTCTGGATTTGTTAAATGACTGAGATTATTATCAATCTTAAAAGTTTACATTTTGATGATTTATTTTATTGACAAATTTATTTAACTTATCTTTTTGTTCACTAATATGTTTAAATATAATGTACGGTTTTCGGTTTTGGTTTTAGGTTGTTTTTATTTTTGGATTTCGGTTGGAGTTCAATTATGATTTTTCCTTTTCATGGTTCAATATATATATATATATATATTGTTTAGTTATTTTTGAAATAAATTAATATATTTATATTTGTGTTTAACTGATCTGGATATACGGAATCAATTTTTTCAACAATTTATTTACTGAAATTTAGAAATTTCATACAAGTATTTTATTAAAAATTATATTTATAGATAATTAAATTAAATTAATAAATTAAATTCTATGAAACTAAGATATATATATATATATATATAACCTGTCCTTATTAATTTTACTTATATTTTAAAACTGTAAATTATAGTAAAATTTTACTTTTAATTTTTATATTGGTCAAAATTTACTTAATATTATTTAAATTAATTATATTTCATTCAACCATATCATACTATATTGAAATATTTTGAATATTCTAATTTAAATATGCAATTTTTTTATATATCATTATTTACTATTTTGTTTTAATACGTTAAAGTATGTGGTAAAATTCATGAATGTATGTTATTCTTTAGTTTTATGCTTTATAAAATATTTAATAAATGAATTAAGTTACTTTATATTTACTACTTGATGTATTAATTTAATTATGGATATAAATATTATGGAAATATTATTTCTTATTCTATAATGAAAAAAATAATATTGTTTAATAATTTTTTTTAATATTAGCTATAAATTTTATTATTTAAAACTAAATATTTAAAAGAAATTTAGGTTTACATCTTAAATTAAAGGATATTAATAGATATTAGTAAAATTAAATCTTGGAAAGGGATACTTGAAAATATATTTTTTGATATCTTATTTTGAAAATATTAAAATAATAGATTGAATATAGTATATATTTAATTGTAAGAGAAAAAAATAGGAGGTTAAATAAATGAAATGGTCCAACCTAGACTATGTTTAAATAACCCATTACAAGTTATTAAAAATATCAATAGTAACATGTTTCGTCATATATTAAATATTATATATATATATATATATATATATATCTAATTTTATTACTCTAAATATAAGTATTTTTATGTATTTGGCAAGGCTTTGAAGAATTTGATTTTTTGCATTTGGATTAATATATATTTGTATATATACAAATTAATTAACATATTTAATTATTTATTACATTAATAAATTAAATTAAATTTATTTTAATGAAAATTTGTATTTATATATTAGATTTATTAGTTTATAAATAATATATTAGTTAGTTAGTTCCTTAATTTTAGGCATAACGTATATTTAATTGCAATTAAATTAGATATATGAATATTTTAATATACATAATAGGTGAAGTTAATTAGATTATTAGAGAAAGAACCAACGTAGACATTTTTGATAGTCCAAAACATATTCGATAATTAATAGTATTGATTCTCATCACTGAATTTTCAAATTACACATATATGTATGTATATAGATATTAGGATTTAATTTAAGTATCTCAAAATTATTAAAAATGCAACAGAGATACTTATTTTTCGTAATTTTAAAATACTAATATTTATATATGTGTATTTTGAAAACTCTACGGCAAGAATGAAGTTAAGACATCTTCAATGATACTCTATAATTTTCACTCTAGAATAGTGTAACTCTATTATAAAGTTGGACTAATTATATAATAGAATTGCACTATAATAGAGTGGGATATAAAGGAGTGTTGTTTTTTAATTCTGTATTTAGAATAAAAAAAACAACTTTCATCTAAATCTCACTCTATTATAATGTAATTCTATTATATAGTAAATCATTAAAGCAAATCTAACTCTATAATTACATTATTTTGGAATGGTATATGAAAAAAAAATATAAAGTACCTTTAGAGATAGTCTTAGCATATGATACAACGATTGCAGCTGCATGGGGTTTGACACCAATTACAGAAACTAGATTATGATCTGCTAACGTTCGATTTTGTTTGTTTATGTTCATCTTTTAAAACAGTTTAACTTTGAGATCCTTAAAATGTCTAAAAATAACATTTATGTGCAATGTAATTTGGGCCATCGACGTTTCATCTTAATTTTCCGTCAATTAAGTGATTGGCTTGCTGATGAGTTTATGAGAAGCATCGCTGTATCGCATTTACCGCACAGTATTATTCAAATATTTGTAACCTTTATCAGCATAAAACATAAAACTGCATTTAACGGCCATTGTTACGGATTCGACCAAAAAGTGAAAACAATTAAGAGTGTCTAGTTATAAACTTATAGTGGCCAGAGCTTACTGTTGATCATGAATTCGTATGATAAGGCTAGTGAGTCACATGCACACATGTTTGTGGAATGATTACAAAGTCGTGTTGACAAGCTCATAATCTTTTTATTTTTTTGTCACAGAACAAGCTCATATTCATTATTGAATATTCTACTAATAAAATTAATATGTTCACTGGATTGTCTAGACGACAGTGACTGTTCAACAGTCTGGATAACAGTTAATTGTAAAATTGTGCTATTATTTCTTCGGCAAAATTTTGAGAACATCTTATCTTACGAAGAGTTGTTAAAAGGCAAGATCTTGGATTCCAATAACACTAAACACATCAATAATCTACCAGTAGATATGTAAGCGTTTGTTCCCACGGTGAGGGTAGGGTCGGTGCGCTGCAGCTTGGGATTTGTGAGCCTACGGTCTATGAGACAATGAAACTGTAAACCTATCGGTTATAAATTTAAATTATGTCATGAACTAATTTATAATTGTTTCAAATGGACATGAAATCATGTTTTAGCCTTAATCATCTGGAACCAGGTTATTTTTGGGGATTTCTTAGTGCTTCATTTTCTTTTTTACTTCATTTTTTTTCATATTTTCAAATGTTGAAAAATTAAATAACATTAAATTAAATTTGAAAATACTATTCATTTTTTAATTTTTTAAAAAATATTTTAATTACAATCTAGCTCTTAACTTTAATGTGTTCTTATTTCTACTAAACTAAAGTTTAAATTATACCTAACTAGTTTTAAATTTTATATTACTGTTTTCATCTAATTAGAATAATACAGACTCCATTTTTTTAAAAAAAAATGGATTATAAGTTTTTTTCTCAGTTTGGAACACTTTAGTTAATCGCTAAAAGTGAATATACATACATTAGGTGTTTTCTTATATAGTATAATGTTTGTTGTTCATATAACATAAATAATTGTATAAAACAATTATATCATTTGATAATGCATAACGGTAACAAATAGTAATAGTGTTGGATTATTTTAAAAACATAATAGTTGGATAAAATTGCAAAATTGTAAAATTGAAAATATTAAAATATTATTAAAAATTAATCTTAAATGGTGTTCAAATATCTTTGGAATATATTTATTTTTTTTTAAATAGAAATTATGAAATAAACCATTGGAGATATTTCTTTTCATATTTTTGAAAAATATATATATATATATATTTTTAAAATGAATCTTACTATTGGAGATGCTGTTGTATAAAAACCTGCAAAAGTAAATAAAATGAGTTATCTTTGAGTATTATCCCAAAAACCCTCTTAGTTTAGTTTATTCTGATTTTGGCCAAAAAACTATTACTTAAGTCTCTTCTACTTAAGTCTA
The DNA here is from genome assembly GCA_026261945.1 of Hirschfeldia incana. Classification (NCBI taxonomy): domain Eukaryota; kingdom Viridiplantae; phylum Streptophyta; class Magnoliopsida; order Brassicales; family Brassicaceae; genus Hirschfeldia; species Hirschfeldia incana. The sequence continues at coordinate 39,528 of JABCMI010000112.1, forward strand.
AAAAAAAAAAAAAAAAGTCTCTTCTTCTCTCTATTGTCTACTACATTTCATTTTTACCGACAATGCAAGACTTTCAGTTCTAATTTTAACCGTATGGAAAACACAAAAAGAGTAGTCAAATAAACTTTCTACTTTGCCAGAGAGGAGAGAGACAGACAAACCTTTCCCCCCCTATAAACAGCAGAGATACTTCTCTCTGTTTCCCACAAAGCAGCTTCTGCAAATCTGTTCGCCCATTGGCTAATATAAGCTTCTCTCTCAGAGAAAATGGCTCTCCTTGACTTTTTTTCTTCCTCATATGCCTTCAGAGTCACCATGTTCCTCTCTTTCTTCTTCTTCCTCTGCAATGGCTTCTCTTACTCTGACTCTTCTCTTTTCTACACCAACCACCATCGTCACAACTTGGCCAAACACAACTACAAAGACGCTCTCACAAAATCCATCCTTTTCTTTGAAGGCCAAAGGTCTGGGAAGCTTCCTCCCAACCAGAGGATGACTTGGAGAAGAGACTCTGGTCTCTCTGATGGCTCTGCTCTCCATGTAAATCACCTCAACTTTTCTCAAGGTTTTCTGTTGGTTTATGGAAAAACACGAACTGGGTTTGCTTGTTTACTGTCAGATCTCAGCAATGTAGGTTAGGTTATGTACTAATATCGTCAAAAGATTCAACCTTTATTCATGAGTTTAGTGTGAACAGAACAGAGGATGGTATTAGGGTTTTTATCTTTCCCTTTTCTATAAACCCTAATTTTTTATTTTTATTTTTATTTTCTTTGGTAGAGATAGATCTAGACAATGGAGATTAATTCAATACTTTTCATTTTTTTAATATTTCATTTTTTTAGGTGGACTTGGTTGGAGGGTACTATGATGCAGGAGACAACGTCAAGTTCGGATTCCCAATGGCATTCACAACAACAATGCTCTCATGGAGTGTGATTGAGTTCGGTGGTCTTATGAAATCTGAATTAGGAAATGCTAAAGTAGCGATTCGTTGGGCCACAGATTATCTACTCAAAGCCACTTCACGTCCTAACACCATTTATGTTCAAGTTGGTGATGCAAACAAAGACCATTCTTGTTGGGAAAGACCAGAAGACATGGATACACAAAGAAGTGTGTTTAAAGTTGACAAGAACACTCCTGGCTCTGATGTCGCCGCTGAAACAGCAGCTGCTCTCGCTGCTGCTGCTATTGTTTTCAGGAAATCTGATCCTTCTTACTCCAAAATCCTCCTCAAACGAGCCATGAGGGTAAGTAAAACATTTAATAGATAAAACTTTTTCAGACAAAAGTTGTGTCAAGACATAACTGATTGATCTCTTGTTGTTGTTGAATTCAAGGTTTTTGCATTTGCGGATAGATACAGAGGAACATACAGTGCAGGATTGAAACCAGATGTTTGTCCATTTTATTGCTCTTTCTCTGGTTATCAGGTAAATGGGTTTCTTTATACACACAAGTTTAAAAGTAAAGATTTTGGAGAAAAAAATGAAATTAAAGAATTTGATTTACAGGATGAGCTGTTGTGGGGAGCTGCTTGGTTACAAAAAGCTACAAGGAATCTAAAGTATTTGAATTACATAAAAGTCAATGGACAAATCCTTGGAGCTGCTGAGTATGATAACACTTTTGGTTGGGATAACAAGCACGCTGGAGCCAGAATTCTTCTCTCAAAGGTAAAAAAAAACATGTTATAGTTAAAAAATCAGAATTTGATTGTAGTCAAGTGTGTGATTTTGATTTGTTGTTGTTGCTATGAAGGGGTTTCTGGTTCAGAAAATGAAGACACTTGGTGAATACAAAGGTCATGCTGATAATTTCATCTGCTCTGTTATTCCTGGTGCTCCTTTCTCAATTTCTCAGTATACTCCAGGTTCTTACATATTTACCCCCTCACTTTTCACTAATTTACAGCTTTTCCCCTCCATTACATAAAATTGCGATATTAATTTATTACCATTTTATGGTAATTATTTTGTATCTTATAAAAAAACACTATTTTGCTGATTTTTTTTTCTACTTTGGGGTGATATTCTTTTGATAAAATGTTATTTATAAAATAATGGCCAAGCAGGAATAAAAGTAAACTGATCTTATAAATTGAATTGAGTAACTATTAACCAATTTCTACAAATATATTATGCAGGTGGATTATTATTTAAAATGGCAGACGAGAATATGCAATATGTGACGTCAACATCGTTCTTGCTCTTAACCTACGCCAAATACTTAACCTCCGCAAGAACCGTTGTCCATTGCGGTGGCTCCGTCTACACTCCGGGCCACCTCCGCGCAATCGCCAAAAGACAGGTCTAATTCACTAAAGAATCTTAACCTATATTCCCTTGTTTTGTTAGAAACTTTTGAATATTTTAATAATTTTCCCTTAATCAATTAATAGGTTGATTACCTACTTGGAGACAACCCATTAAGGATGTCTTACATGGTTGGTTATGGTCCAAAATTCCCACGGCGAATCCACCACCGTGGCTCCTCCTTACCTTGCGTTGCAAGTCACCCGGCCAAAATCCAGTGTCACCAAGGCTTCTCCATTATGCACTCTCAATCTCCAAACCCTAATTTCCTCGTCGGTGCAGTCATTGGTGGTCCAGACAAGCATGATCGCTTTCCGGACGTACGGTCTGACTACGAGCAGTCAGAGCCAGCTACTTACATCAATGCTCCACTCGTTGGAGCTCTTGCCGACTTTGCTCATTCGTATGGTCAACTCTAGTTATAACCGTTGACTTCATTCTAGTAACGATTGTATTAGTTAAGCTAAAAAGTAAAACTGAAGGCAGTTAATCTTAATTTTTGGCTTTTGGTACTAGTATATACATTGGATCGAAAATGGGATCACATGAAGACATTGGTCCAAGGGATGGGTTTATTTTGTTCGTTGTTATATAACGCCAAAGTGTAATCTTATCGTGATTATTAATGTTTATCCACTGTCCTTTTAAATTATTACATTCATGTTGTTATGTTTTTGTATGTTTGTGTTTAATATTTTTTGGGGACTGGGCAGAATCTCCAGCTGTTTGCGCTATAAATACTAGATGAGAATGAGACAGTGATTTCTTGATTGGCTCCCAACTTCTTGGGAGTGTTGGGAAATATAGAGGAAAAGAAGAAAACAATCACAACAATTTGAGAACGGTTTAGACAAAAAAAAGGATAAAACGTCAAATCAGTACTATAACTTTTGTACAGTTTAATGATTTCTTTTTTTGTTTTGATGTGCGATAATATTTGGTTAAAGCAAACTAAAAGTAGGACAATTCACATATAAGCAAAATTTTGGTTTTAGCGTTGAGGGGTACAGTTTTGCAATAATTTAATTCAAAAGCTCAAGTGAAATTTCGAGTTCCGGGATTTATTGGTTTTGTTAAACAATTTCACATGTAGTTGAGAGACCGAGATTCCAAAAAATAAAAGTTAATAAATGTGATTGTGGAAAAAAAAAAGGTTTTAGCTAAGGCTTCGATGGTAACAACGGGTTAACGGTTGAAAGGTGGGTTGAGAGGTACGGGATAAATAGATTAGATAAAATGGAGTACAATTTAACTACATTTGTATAAGCAAACACATGCTACGAAACAACTACTGTTCGTCTAAAATAAATAGTTCGAAACAAAGTATGAACAGTGACATATAATGAATAGTGTAACTGCATGATACATATAATATATTTATATACTACAAACAAAATAATCAATAATACTAATATAATTTTTTTAAATACATATTTTTTTTTAATTTTATTTTAGTCTGAAATATTGAAATTTGATATGATATGAAATTTTATATTTTGTAGTCAATATTATATTTTTTTTAAAAAATTATAATTACGTTAGTTATTTTTAAATAAAATTCATTTAAGCTTGTTATTTAAAAATAAAATAAAAATATTATAAAAAAACAATGTCAGAATTTTTCTATTTTAGCTTTATTGTATAATTTTATAATGATACCAGTATAATTTAACAAGTATTTAAATTTATTAAATATTCAATGCACACATATTTATCTATTATCAACAATGTATAAATACAAAGATACGTTTTACACTTATTTAAACCTAGATATATTGATTCTTTTATATACTTATTATTATAAATTCAAGTTTGTAATAACTAAATAAATCTAGAATTAAATACACATCAGACTATCTCTCCAATAATACAATATTTTGAAGTAAATATTAAAAATAGGAAAAATTTATCATTAATAGTACAATTGTTTAGGAGAAATAAGTATATAAATAGTTGCACGTCAATGTAAGAAAATATTATTCACAAAATTCATTTTAATGTTGAATATTTTTATTTCAAGTTGATTGTAATAACTTCGATACTACTTAGGACTGGACAGATGTCTTATGGACAAGCATAGTCGATGTTCAGATCAAACCATTGACCCATATGCTTCATAGCTGTAATGATTTATGTGGATGAGAAGATTGGGTAGTTCCCTCAACTTAAACCAAGTTCCAGTGTAACTCATAATAGTGTAGGGTAGTTTAGGCACATTATGTTAGTTCAAAGTAGGGTAGTCATGCTCGAACCAGCTAACTGGTCACCTCGATGACCAGCTCGGCAGCAAGCTCGACCAGCTGAGGCGGTTGGATTAGGTGGTGACAGTGCTTGGCGGTCCGGCCCGACTCCAGCGTGGTCCGGTGCGGCCCATGGGGATCGAGGGGTGAGGTTTAGGCTATAATTTCTTGAGTTAGACTATGTTAAGACTTTAGCTAGCCAGGGCACTCAGTGGGGGTTAAGGTACAATGGGATTGTCAAGGGCAAAGGGGTTCAAATGCATTGGGCAATGGGATGTGATGCATAGACAAAGGCTGGCAACACTTGACCCAAGGAGTCGCAATGCTTGACCCTAGGGACATGATGACTGGGCGAAAGTTTAAGTTAACTCGCACCATTTCGACCTCAACCATTGCATCCCATCGATCGCACCCCCTTGTTTATATACATACCCATCGCCATTCTCCCCCTTGTGCATAAGTTGCTTTTCCTAGATCACCTTAAAATTGTGTGTGAGAGAGAAAGAGTTTGTCTGTGTGTGAGAGAGAGAGGTCTAACCGGAAAAAGGTTAAGGCCAAGTGGTCGGTACGGTTAGGCGAGTGCTCGGGTGGTTCGGCAAGGCTGTTGGTGAGACGGTTGGTCGGAATAAGTAAAGGACCAAAAGGGTGATAATAGTGTTGTGATTTCTCTTCTTCTTATTTTCTTTCTGATTGACTAAGGTAAGTGCGTTAACATAGGGTTAGGATTAAAGGTCTATGAATGGCCAATTCATGGTCAGGGAATTTGGGTTCGAGTAAGATTGTTTGGTTTGATTGATTACGTGTTGCGTGATCGGTACACAAGGCATTGAGACCGCATGTATTATATATTGTTTGATGTATTCATGTAGATTACTCAAACCGGCTATATGCCTATAGACCGTAAGTATGGTTGTATGCTTGGTCGAGGCTAAAGGGCCGATCAGTTACATTAGTTGTTAGGCGACTGATCGAGGCAACCGACAAATGGGAAGAACTCGCCAAGACCATGAGACCATGTGTTGAATGTATTGATTTGGGTCCATGAGGTTATCAGTGATTAAAATACTTAGGATCATTCATGCTAGGATTATGTATGGAGACTAACCGTGTAGGCTGAATGCTTCACCTCACTAAGAAATGTTTTAGATTGCTTATGACTAAATGTGGCACGTTAAGATAGGTGGCCAATGGGTGTGAGTGGTGTTCGAGTCATTTACGTCTAGTATTATATAAGATTGATATGATTATACTTAAACTATAATGTATCAAATCTATGATGATATATATACAATGCAGCCGGCTTTCTTTGCTTCCGTGTAGTGATTGATTAGTTGGAGAATATCTGGTTAAAAATCTCACTTGCATATTACACTTAGACATGATAAGAACCTACAATATTACCGACAAAACCCGGATCACCTATTGGTCCGAGTCGTGTGAGACCGGTTTGGATTAACGTCCAAGACAGATCTCACAGTGATCAATAACCTTTTGTATAGTTTTGTTCATATTCATAATGTGTTTTATACTAATACAACTATTAATACTTTTCACTAATACATGATAGATTTATATCAATCATTATTTTATTATAACTAAGTTAAAAAAAAAACTAAGTTTATGGAATAAATAAAATTTTAGTTAAACAAAATAATTATTTGGTTAAATTTGTAAGTTTTTAAAATAATTATTTAAATTTAAAAATAAGTTTTAATAAGATAATATATTGGAATGTTGTATTTTGATGAAAAAATGAGAGAAATGATTTGAAAAAAAACTGAAACTCATTTTGAGATATCCCAACCATACCAAAATCAGTTATGTCACACTAATAACAAATAACCCTCTATGATGATTAGATCCATCCAAAATCCAATCAAATATTATACTTCAGTGCGTAACTACTTATCTGAGTTTTTATTGAACTAGAATTTACCAATATTCTAAAATCTTAAACCAAAAATTTTTTGAGTCATGAATTAATATGGCTTTGGCCGAGTTCAACCTAGTTTGATTGAGTTTAAACTTAAAATAAAACAGAGAACTAAATATATGATTTATTCTTCATCTTTGCACGTAAATTTTATATGAATTTAGTTATTAATATTTATAGTATAAATAAGCATGAAACAAACTTTAAATATATACCAAGCGAAAAATATAAAACTATTTTTAACATAAAGATATGTAGTTATGAATTGTATAGATTCAAAATATATATATATATATATATATAACAAGAAATGTCAAAATTTTATTTGCTGTAGTTACATTTTCAATTGTTTATTATAATAGTTCAAAAGAAATGAAGAAGAATTAATAAACAAATTTAATTTATATTGACTACAAACAAATCCAACTTTGTCGGAACCAAGGGGGATATATTCAACTAAAAGTTTTAGGGGATTTGTATTAAAATGACAAATTCACTGTTATTCAAACATGAATTTTAAAAAAATCATTTAAAATCAACTGTTATTTAACTTGACATTTCGTAAAGTACTCTGAAATTCACTGAAAATATTTTAAGCCGTGGAGTTTTAAAGTTATTAGGTGATTTTAGAGTGTTTGGGTGGAGTTTCTTAATTAAAACAAATAAAACACAAATTTCATGATTTTAGGCGATATTCTAGAGTGGTTTAACAAAAATCACATAAATCTCTGCAACTTATTAAAATCATCTAAAATATCATTTAAAATTAAATCATTTCAAATGTTAATTTGAATACACCACTCCCCCCCCTCCAAATATCAATTAAATCCAAAAATATGTCTTGTTTAACTTTGTTTGACTGGTCCGGTTTAATTTTCAAAAATTGGTATTGCTTATAATTGTCTATGGTGATTTTCACATTCATCGTATATATTACTTTTTCTCTATTTTTTTAATAAGTGTTACTTTGATATTTTTGAAGAAAATTAAAAAAGTCAGAAATATATAAGTTGTTATTAATTACATCTTTTTGATAAATAATATTTTAGATATATAAAAATTTATAAAATTAATATAATTTTTAATTAATTTCGAGTAAGAATAAATATAATTTGTATTGAAATTGTAAAGTGACATGTTTTATATTAAAAGAAAAATAGTTAGAATAACAATGATTGTGAAACGGAGAGCCTATTTATCTTAAAATAAATTTATCTGTTAAGCAAATTTTATTTTGGGAAAAATGGTTAGGAAAGAGAATAAAAAAAGAAGAATGATGATTGTTGCTTAATCGGGAGAATCATTTCTCACTACACGAGAAGCAAGCAAGTAATTGACCAGAGAGACAAGTGTCCCCTTTCATTGGTCATTAAAGCTGCTTTTGTCATTCTTTTCTTCTGTTAATTTTTTTTGTCTTCAATAACTTTTTAATTACTATATACTCACGAATCAATTGTGTATCTCGATATGTATCAATATTTTTTGAATAGTTAATGACGCATTATGTGCGAGCACCTTCATAAATGAATTTAACAGAATATTTCCAACAAACAAAATTCCAATATATATATATATATATATATATATATATATATATATATATATATATATATATATATATATATATATATATATATATACACAAATATATACTAAATTATTGAACATTTTTGAAAATCTCAAACATTAAATCTTCCAAATTTGAAATATTCAATTCTACTTAGATACTTCCTTTGTTTCATTATCAGTGTCACTATAAGTTCTGCACACGAATTAAGAATTCATTTAATTTTGTATATTTCCTATATAAAAACATCATTATCCATAAATCTCAACCAATATAAAAATAAAATAAAGAATAAAAGTAATAAATTTTACATTGAAATGCGAAAACAACACTTATTTTGCAACAAAATAATTTCTCTACAACGAAACTTAATATGAAACGGAAGGAGTATTATTTTGACATTACTACTTATTGAGATATTTTATCAAGATCCTTCAATCAAGAAAATATTTCTTTGTATTTTCAATTTAATATTAAAGATTATAATTTATTTCTGTTAAAATTTCTCCAGTTCACTTCTCTTGTTTTTCTACAAAGAAAGAAAATTGAAAATAGAAGATAGTTGTACTGATTTTCTTAATAATAAAAATTAGGTATTTTCTTTCACATAAAACTTTAGATTTTATCAATATATCTTACCAGTTTTTATCAAATGTTGATATATTTTTATCATTACATTAGTTATTTTATATTTAAAAATATTCACTTCAGTGATGATAAATAAATTATTATCATATTTTAAAAAATTTACCACAAATATAAATCAACGTTAAATAATGCGTCATTTCATTTTTTTATAGTGAAGCTAAGTGTAGAAATAACACATAAGCAAAATTTGAAAAAAAAAATTCTTAAAATAAAGGATAGGAAATGTTATATTCTTTTTTATTTATAAATAAAGAATACATTTGGCCATATATTTTGTTGGAAATAGTGTTTCTCTATAATAAAGAAAAATATAGCATTTTATATTATAAATATATCATAGATAAACGTATTTAATAAAAAATATTAATTGTAGAAGAAAAAATAAAAAAGTAGTTCGCTTTGTGCTCACCACAGTAGATTAGAAATGCTGTAGGTTCAAGTTATTGAGTAACTAAAGAAAAGAAGTTATTGCGTAACTTTGCATTGAAAACATTTAAACTAAAAAAATAAAGAGAAATAGAAACTTAAACTTTAGAGAAAACGACTTTTTCATCTAAAACCTCTACAGTGACTGAAGCCGATCTAGTTATGAAACGACAAAGATGTGAAAATAAATTTTCCATCGAAGACTTTTTTACTGTAAGCTACAAACTTCACGTGACTTTTTGTCTTTCAAGATGTCAGTCGCACACAAAAGTACCATGAACACAAACAAGTTTGTAATAACTCCATCCAACCAAAAAAGAAAAAAAACTCCGCTCTGTTATAATTATACCATATTGTTGATTTTATGTTACGTAGAACGTGTTTATTATTTATAGTACAAATATCATAATTATAATGTATACCAAACATAAAAGCTATTATTATAATGTATACCAAACATACGTAAAATAAAAGGAAGAAGAAAGAAGTTGTATACCAAAGAGAAAGATAAAAGCTATTATTATCAATCGGAAGGGGCGATGTAAAATGATCGCATTACATCTCCTTTTATAGACAGAAAATTCGACAATTGTTACTATAAGATATTAAATGATGTGGACTCCATATTTACTTTCATACGAAAGTGTTTCTGACTTTCGTAACACGCTCAACAAAAAAAAAGAAAAAAACTCCGCTCAACAAAAGTTATCCTTTCTTACTAGACAACATTTATTTGTCTTTTATTCTTTAAACCCGATCAAATGTTGTCTTTTATTCTTTAAACCCGATCCAAACAAAATTATTTTGCACCAGGAAATAAAACCAAGTTAAAGAGCGATAGCAATCGAACCTATATTCGAAGAAGGAAATCAAACAAAGACAAGTCCCTTTCAGGCTTTCATCTATATCGATTACTAATTTTTGATCTGCACTTAAAAAACACAGAATATTATACCTTGTTAAAATTTAATAAAAATTCATTAAATATTTTGTTAAAAGTGATAAAATGGTATATCCATCTTATTTAAATTCATCTCATTTTGACGAACACATTTACGTCTCGACCTTTTGAATTCATTTATTTTTAAATTTTAAATAATTTTATCCATTTAAATTCATATAATTGTATTAGTCATAGACCGATTTGGATTTATTTTGAGTGATTAAAATCATTTAATTTGTACAAAAATATATATTTGTATTTTATTTTTCTTAAAATGTTTAATTCATTCCTAAAAATTGAAAACACTGTTAGATTTATTATTATGAAAAAATGAAAATTAAAATCAATATAATTCATGTATAAAAATCTTAGTATCTACACTTGTCATGCTTAGCGTGTTCAAAATAGTGTAATTTTAGTTAAAAATCATAAAAGAAAAATTAGTAAAAAATTGATACTCAATTAAATTTACATTTTGAAAGTGAACCGCCGTCTACATAGATCAAACAAAATCAAATAATTAGGAGAATACCTTGGAACATTCTGAATTGTATAAGAATTTTCAAAACTAAAATATACTTAATATTTTCAATATTAAGATATTTTAATGATGAGACAAATTCGTTGACCATAATTTTGAAAATCGTTATAAATATATTTATATTTTCCAAAATCGCTTTAAATGAAAATGATTATTGTCAAAATTAATAATTCTAGTTCTAGAATTAACTAAAATCTTAAAGAATAATCGACATGTCATATATATAATTTTCCATATGCTGTACTTTTATTTAGCAAGTTGTTTAATGTTTGTATTAAATAATATAGATTGCCAAATTTAAGAAGTGGTATTGTCTTGTAAGTATGATAAAAATCCAAAGGAAGAATCCTAAATTTTTAAAATAGAATTCAGCTTTAATAGTATTAAAAAGGCTAATATCATTACAGTTAATCCAAAACTGAATCAAACTCTAAATCAAACTCAAACTAAAACTGAATGCACATTACCTGAGCAAAAGCAACTTTTGTAGCGGTAGACCCTGGGGTTTAAATGGCTTGTGGTGAGCCAAAGCATTTAGGATACTCTCGCAAGCGCCATGGCGAGGCTAGTCGGATCCCTATGTGTAACAAATTTAAAAACTGTGATTTTTTATTTCTAACTCCACATTATGTTATGGCAATAACAGAAACACAGTAAATCGAATTAAAACAAGAAATTCACGGAGTTGTTCTCTTTGGATGATCCTCCACATAGTGGAAGTTCAAAGTAAAAGAGAAGAATATAAGACAATGGAAGAATGATGAAAGAGAACATAGGTTTGCTTGATAGAAGAAAAAAAAGTATATGAGAACCAACCAAGGAAAAAAAAAGAGCTAAGGAGAAGATACGCAAGGCCGTGAATAGAGGAACAGTATCAAAGAAAAGACTGATGTAGAACGTAGGGAATTATCATATAGTAAGAGAGTTAGGGTTTGTTGTTAAATTATATTTGACGGCAAAACTTCATGTTAAAGGGACCTCAATTTAGTGATCACTATGTGTACCTAGCCTGGTTTTGAGGTGGTGAAGCGGCGAGGTCACTGCTACACCTCGCTAGGCGCCATGGCGAGGAAGGTGATCGCTATTTAAAATCAATGGCAGAACTCACCATCATTATTGACAAAATAAAAAAGTTACACCATAATTGTAACATAAAATTTTACTACAATATGGTATTTTAAATAACAATTATAAGAATAATGATTAATCATGGTATTTTAAATAATAATTCTAAGAATAATGATTAAACAATTTTTTAACCAAAATTTGTTTCATCTAGTAAACCTTCACAAACTTAGAAACAAGATTAGAAGTTAAAATATAGTTAAAATTTGTACCTCCTTTTATTCTCTGGAAAAAAGTAAATGAGTTAGTCTTAAAATAGAATAACTATAAGCCCTTTTTCAAAGAACAAAAAAATAATACAATAATTTTGAAGAAAAATCATTTCAAAACATTCCATTAACGAACTACCACTTCCAAAAAACCGTGTCTCCGTGCCATATCTACGGTGTTTCCGGTACGGGTACATTAATCCAGTCCCCGTGCTTCATAGTATACCACTGGAATATGTAAACCATAATCAAATGGTTTTGATAATTATGATGAGTTCTCAGACCAAATGAACCGAATTAATGTCAATATTTACACATGCTCATCAGTTTACTAGTCAGGGGTTTTGAACATCCTTATATGGAACCATGTAAAGCTGTAAGTGTAACGGCCGGTTCCCCGACGTCTGAACCGGGGTCGGGAGCAAACGTTATCGACACATGATTCATTTTAGACAACCCGACGTGTCTTGTTATTGGTCCCAAGAATCATGGATATACCGCCTTCTGTGAAATATCAGCCTATGTATATCTACATACTTCAATTTACAATTATGCATACAAAAAAATTGAAAGAAGGGCATATGAGTAAATTGAATACTCAGTGAAATCGTTCTATACCATCCTCCCGCATGACACTCTACACTACTAGATGCAGGAAAATGGACTGACTAGCCACTACAATCAATCAAATACATATTACGATAACATAACATCAACATTTCCATATATTTTCTATCAACTTGACATTCCAAACATTGCAAGAATTCAGTCATTGCTACACATAGACTCGACATACTCGACTCCAAACAACCTAGACGTAAGGACCTATGGCCTGATCACGATCGTCCTTTCTCGTGTCGGCCCCAACCAAGATATCCTAAATGAAGAAATTTCAAAGACCAAAGCATAAAAGAACATTATCATCTTAATGATTTAATCTTGTTTGTATATTTATATTGTGGTGGAATTTGTCCAGTGATAACATATTAAAACATAAAAATCTCCTAAAGTTTACAATTTTATATGATGCAAGAAAAAACTATATTTTAATTAGTTAATGAAGAGAAAACAATTACTTGTAAATAGATCATCTATAAGAATATATCATATTATCAAATGTAAATATACATATATGTATCCTACAAATTTATACATGTAAGTTTGTAACGAATGCTTCATATTTTATAAGAGAACAATATAAAACTTCACCACATGTTATAATATTCCAAAGCCGGTTTGAAGATATATTGGAACCGTATATGGAACTGGTAATCCCACTCACTATTTTATGCTTATCACGTCGGAACAGTGACACTCTAAGTCGTGCATACACGTTCATATCACAAGTTGCTCGTTATGTTATTACTCCAAAACCATTAATCCAATTAGAGAAGTAACCTTCTTTGTCAACGCTATTAACCTATATAAACACATGGAACTAGTTTTTAAAACTTCACTTGCTTTTTCTACAATCCAACACATAAGCAAAGCAAGCCCCTAAAAAGAAATGGCTGTCTCACGCCTTTCATTTGCTGCTTCTCTTGTTGTCTTCTCATCCCTAATCATATGCTCAGTTGCTAACTACGGCAATGAAGTCAACCCCGAGACCGGGAAATTTATCCCTGTTGCCGTTGAAGGTGTCATCATGTGCAAGTCCGGTGATAAATCTTACCCAATTCAAGGTAGTATAATACTTCTTTAACTCGTAAGTCGTAACCAAGACAAATTGTTCTAGTGGTAGAAAACTACTGTGAAATGTCTTTTATCATCTGCAAATGAAGTGGTCCAACAAGATCACCATCCTAAATCATTTTTTTTTAAAACAGATATAAATTAGTGAGATTCTAAACTTTTAAAGCCATATCATCATCGTTTAAATACATGGTTAGTATTTCACTTTGAAATAATCTGAAACGGTACTGATTATTGTAATATGACCAAGTCTTCATACCATCAAATAGCTGCTCCACCATAGGATTAGAGTTGTGAGGAAAATAAAGCGTGTTATAAATCGTTATTTTTTTCGATAGGTGCTACGGCAAGAATCGCATGTGTAAAGACAGACGCGTATGGCAAAGAGATCGTTCCAATCTCAATAATGAGCAGCAAAACTGATGCTAAAGGTTACTTCTTCGCCACGTTATTCCCTTCACAGCTTCGCGCAGGAAGGACGGTGACCAAGTGCAAAGTTTTCCTTTACCAGTCTCCAATCGCTGATTGCGATTTCCCAACCGATGTGAACAAGGGTGTGAGAGGAATGTCATTGAACAAGTACCGTGTTCTTGAAGACAAGAGTTTCAAGCTTTACTGGGCCGGTCCTTTCTTCTACACCTCTGAACCTACTTACTACTAAACAAAGTTTCTTTTGATTGACGTGAAAATGTAATGTCTTCTTTTAGAGTCTTTTTGCTTGTTTGATTCGTTGTTTGAAAATGAGGTGAGACTTTTCATGTATTTTATGATGTCTTTCTTGGAAATTTTTAACATATCTACAAACCGTGTTGTGAAGTACATCTATTTTTTACTCTTATGTGCAAGTGTAAGGTTTTTACAGGAGTGTACTTACATATTACATTTATATACAATGACCTGGATTTATTGAACACAAAAAACATCTAAAAAGAATTTGACTCTCTTTATATGGTTTTGTTTCAAAACAAAATGATATATATAACTATAAGAGCTCTCTACCTCTACTTTGAGCAACCATTACCAGACTCTCTTGTCAAGTTTGATTATCTTTTTTGCAGAGAACATGACAAAACTTCATGGCCAAGAACATGATTTCTTTAGCTTCAACACTCGAGAACTTCAGCACTGTCTGTTGATCTTGGCCAGCTGCAACCACTGGACCATCCCAACACACCCAAGATTAGATCCACCTTTGCACAAACTGTAACCTGGGAGTTACAGATGCATATAGACACTGGTTAGGTTTACTGATACCCAACCTATAAAAAGACTTAAAAGACAGTTTCAGAACATGTATATATTACCAAACTTTCAATGTTTGCTTCTATTTGAAACAACATCACTGCTAATCCTCTTCCTCTGTCAATCTCAGCCTGCAAAGAAAGCATGACATTTTTCAGATGAGTCGTTAGAAACTACAAAGTAAGATTTTACAGTTAAAGCACGCACCACGCAAGAACATAATGCGATCCCTTCAGCTGCAAGGACTGTTGTAACCTCTGCGATTATGCCTGTGATGATATAACAAACAATTTTGATTTGACTATCTCAACAAAGAGAGATAAAGAGAACCATGAAGCAAATTAAGAACACACCTTTACGATCCATGGATACAACACATAACCAGTCGATGGAGTGACCTTCAAGATGATGCCACGAGTCGATTTTACTGCCTCTCCAACTCTCTAAACCGGGCAACACTTCTTTATAAGGAGGGATGTTAGCAGGAAAAATCTTGGCAATTCCATCTCCAGGTAAGAAGAACTCTAGTTTCTCCAAACTCGAGTCCTTGATGGCTTTGTTGTGTTTCCCATTCACCTTTGGGACCCAAACGCTCTCGTTTTGAGAAACGGGTGTTGTGTTGCTGCTTTTGTCTTGTGACTGAAACTGCTTAACATTAACGAGAATCTTCTCCCACCACTGTAGCCTCTTTCTTGAATCTTCTGTGAGATCTTCTACGTCACTTTCAGAGTCCGCTACAAAGTCATTCACTCGATCTTGGGTTATTTCTGCAGCACATTGCGCAGCTTGCTCCCTTAGGAACTGGAAGAAGTTTAGGAGGCATCCATTAGTACTAGTGAGCCAATAAGCATAAAGTAAAAGCAAATAAAAACAGCATACCCTCATAATCTTGTGTCTTGCACTCCTTGTTTTGGCATGTTGCAACCACTGTTTATGTCTCTGGAAAGCAGATATGCTTGAGAGGGCCTGTGATGTGACAATTTTAATAAATATGAGAGCTCATAGAATCTAGGTACTACAGTATTATAAAGCCAATTAAAAATTCCCTAAGCAAGAACAAAGAACATGAGAAATGAGAGAACACATGCAAGAGAGAAAAGGTACACACGTTGTAAGTGAGTATCTCCACGACCTCGGCATTCTCAAGAACGTGAGTTGGAGAAACAAGATTACCATTCACCTGCAGTTCCAAGCAATAAACTAACCTTAACGTCTTATCCAGTTAGTGTTCGTATTTCAAAGATGATAAGTAGAGGTGACAGGAAAGTGGAATATACCTTTGCTGCTACCATCTTGTTTCCAATTTCCGTGTGAATCAGATAAGCGTAGTCAACAACGGTGGCCCCTTTAGGAAGGTTCTTTATCTGCAAGTAGATAATACTTAAGCATCTAAGCAAAGACGTGAAAATTTTGAAAATGGATGTATCAGAGCTTAGTCTTTTTTTTACCTCTCCTTTAGGTGTGAACACAAACACGCGACTACCTAAAAGATCCCTCGTAACGGTATCCACAAATTCTCTAGAGCTCATGTTACCCACAAACTCCTCTTGCCATTCCCTAATTGCATTTAGCCACCCAATCTGGAAAAAAGAAACTTTCACGACATAAATATCACTGCCTACTACTGGAACGTCTCTCTGCAATTTTTTTTTTTTTTACTTTTACTTGAGATTATGGTAAAGAAAATACCCTGAGTGCAAAATCTGCATTGTTGAGGCAACCTGTCTTCCCCCTTGAATTTCTACCTAGAGGAACTGGAGCTCCAGCAGAAAGAGCCCTGCCATTATAGTAAACAGCAATCCCCCTTTCAGCTATCAAGTCCATCTCCTCCGTTCTGATCTGCAGAGGAAATGTAGTTTCAATACCCAATCAAATCAGCCTTTTCGAAATTGCCACATGACTCACAACTTAAAAATAAAAATTAACTCAAACTGTAACTGTGATTAAATAATGTCATCAAATACCTGAACCTCTAGCCGGAACATACTCTCATACAAGAACGGAATCACAGTAGTATGAAGGCTCTGGTATCCATTAGGCTTAGGTGTCGCAATGTAATCTTTTACCTGTAACAAAAAGTACTAAGACATATGCTCTGATGTAATGTAGTGAAAATATATCCTAAACGAACAGAAGATCAGATACATACAGTTCTGGGAATGGGTTTCCAGATCTCATGAACTAGCCCAAGAACATGATAGCATATCTGCATTGGTGACAGAGTGAAAAAGTTAAGTGACACACCAGAACGTATCAGAACAAAGATACACATATCCTTTTCATTGGGGTTTCACCTGTTGTGGACTACATAAAGGCCCGACCCCCACTGAAGGTTTTGGCTTTACAACAATCCTTAACTGCTAAAATAAAACAATATATCAACAATCATATTAGGATGGCAAATGGAAGTTCTGTATTCGAAACCTTTCATGCAACTTGGAGATGAGTGTACAACACAAACCTGAGCAATCTGGTTGTAATCATTAATTGATCCTTTTGATTTCAGCGCAGCTTTGTATATGCTGCATGCAAAAATAAGAGACTTCAGATGCTGAAGAAAAGGGTATGCTACAGAGTAGAATGAAGAAGTAACTTGACGGATTCACCTGTACGTTTCCTTGCAAACAGATCGAACATCAGTATTCACAGTAACAAGGTCCAAAAACTCATCATCTTCAATCTTTTTCACCAAAATTCTGTTTGCCTAAGATACACAATTGACTCAGTAAATACAGATGGACTAGACAAACGACCAGACGACTTCACAGCTCGAAAAGTCAAAGAGGTTGTAAGTTGACAACGAACATCCTTCTCTAATTTCCTTTCCCGTTTCAACCAACGTTTTGGGAATTTAACCTAAGAGCCAATAATAAGTTGAAGTTACCTCAGTGAGTTCTTTCTCATGCTCTTTGTAGAGGTTAGCGATCCTGCTTGTGACTCTCTCGTAATCTTCAGCACATACGTACATGAAAGATAGATTTTCCAGTTCGGACTGCAAGATTAGAACCACAAAACTCAGAACGCTGCAGGATACAACAGTGAGATAACTAGCTTTCATAGACACTAAAAGGCATTTCAACTGAATTGACCAGAAAACTATGCTACCTCATGGCATAATATTTATTTCAAGTATAATGGGAAGCAAAACAATAAGCAAGGGTATATACCTTTATTGAATACATTCCAAGCAATTTCGCTAGAGGAGCAAAGACCTGCAAAGTCTCCGCTGCAATGCTGGACTGAACGAAATTCACAAAATCATTAGTTATCACAAATGAAACATAGAGATGAGAGCTGTGTGGGCACAAATCTCAACTACTTGAAGGAATCACCTGCTTGTGGGGAGGCATGTGGCAGAGAGTTCGCATATTATGCAACCGGTCAGCTAACTTGACAATAATGACGCGGACCTGCAATGAAGCAGTTAGTTAGCTGATGAATAATATATAATTAATACACCAGCTGAAACACAATCTTATAAAATTGAAACCTCGTCCGTCATCGCCAGAAACATCTGCCGCAAATCATCTGCTTTAACATCTTGTATTGGTTCACTTTCGGTTTTACACTTCAATTTTCCCAGTTTTGACACCTACTAGAGAAAAATCTTTTATGAACAGATGGGAACTTCACTGTCAAATGAAGCGTAAAGCTGTTTCTCTATACGGTTAGCAGACAGGAAAAAATATTGTAGGAAACAAAAAATATGCAGACCTTAGTCTCCCCTTCTACAATGTGACGTACGGTTGCACCAAACTCTTCTTCTATCTTCTCAAAAGTAATAAAATTTGTATCCTCGACGGTGTCATGAAGTAATCCAGCAACAATAGACTCCCAATCCAATTCCTAAACAAGAACAAAACACTAATGAACAAAGCTTTCCAACAAAAATTCTCAAGTGAAACATATTCATAATGGTATGACGGCAAACTCACAAGTTCCCCAAGGATACGAGCAACTGCAACAGGATGAATAATGAATGGCTCCCCACTACGTCTCTTTTGACCATGATGTGCCTCAAACGCTAACTGCACAGACCTTTCTTAATGAATTAAGAGATGAATAACAGAAAAAACTGAAATACACTCCAAAGGGGAGAGTATATACGTTTTGAATAGTAAGAAAACTTGTATCATCATTACCTTGAGGCCCTTTTGAACAAACTCTAATTCTTTACAGGATAAGTAAGATATCGATGGGAAAAGGTCCTGCAGAGATAAGAACCACCCATCAGAGTGATTTAGAGTACTGTGCCACTGAGAAATGAAGAGAGCATGGTCTACTACCTCCCATAATGTTTCAGCGGTAACATCGTCGGAAGACCCAGAAGAATCAGATGATAAGCAATACAGTTCACATCTTTTATGACGACCACAAGATGATCTAGATCTCAAGATTTTTCTCACATTTCCAAAGTGATGAACCTCCGAGAAACCTACTTCACATTCAAAACTCTGCCAAGCGCACTATACATTATCAAAAGGAGAGACACCGTAAGTAATCTAAAGATTGAATTGCAAGTACATCCACCATGACAAGGTGATCATGTTAACTATCCATTGAAACGCATAAACAAAAGCAAGAAAGAAAGAAAGAATGCTTACGGATTTGAATCTAGTATGTCTTTTATTTCTGCGACGTAGATAGAATACAGGTGGATGAGGAGTGGTAGCGAGGAAGCCAGTTAAGGCTCGAGGAGCTTTCCAAGCACAGGAGAGAGGACTGCAATCACTTCTTGCATTCCCTTCTCCTTTCGTTAGATTACATATGTTCACACATTCCACTGACACTGCGCAACACCAGCAAAAATAATTAAAAAATACTGAAACAAAAACGGATACAAGCCAATTGATTTTAGATAAAAAAAAGGTGGTACTTAAAGAATCACTAGTCTACAAGCTAATCATTCTAGATCCAACGAGAAGGAAACACATGTAATGGTAGATAGTCGTGAGAAACAAACTTATAGCTGAGAGCATCTCCTAAGTCCTAACGAAACGTTACGGTGGATGGGAACTCAAGCATAACAATCGTCACAGAGCATCTCCTAAGTCCTAACCACTGCCTTCGAAGGGATAAAACGAAAACAGAGAGAGGAAGCACGCACCAGACATGGAAGAAGAAGCCATTGCTAATGAGGGAAAGCAGCAAACGTACTGAATCGATTCAACATTTGATCGCTCAAATCCCCTCAGATTGACAACTCTTAAGCCGATTGAATATTCGAATATTTCGACGCACACAGTGATGTGAAGAAGAAGAAGAAGAGAAGAGAGAGAGATAATCAAGTCTCGCTCAGAGTCAGAGGTAGCCCTGAGTCCTTCCTTGACCACACAATTGTCGTCCTTTATATATCAATCGAGAAAACACAAAGATATTTTTCCCCTTTCGTGGTAAATGTTAATTATATTTTTTGTATTTAAATACTTTTCTTTTAGGATTTGGAATCTGTTGACAAAAAAAAAATATAGGATTTGGAATCTATAAAAATAAAAAGTCATTTTTGAATTGTCCTTCTGCTCACAGAATAATAACTGATCTCTCTACCATTTGATTATTTTTAAAATAGGTTTTTCTATTAAATACTATTTACCGAAAATCTTTATAATTTAGGAAAATTAGAGCACATATACTACATAATAGACTTATATATATTTTTCGGAAGTCTTCTTTGGAAAAATCAAATATCTACAAAACTTGCATCAAGTATATAATATTATAAAAATAAAGAAATCGCCCACCAAAAGTACTACCAGATTATTTTAAGAAAATTTACAGATTATTTTCAAATGTATGCATAATAAATTTGTTAATAAATGAAAAATATAATAGTATCTTAAAGAGCTACTATGTAACTCTTATGATGTAAAGACACATCATTATAAAGAAACACACACAAATGTATAGTTATACATATCTTTTTACAATTTGATTTTCTTTACAAAAAAAACTTATTTTAATTATAAAATACACAACCTTTGATATTAATTGGATTCCTATTATTAATAGAAAAATTTACATTAGATGGAAAACACACATCTATTGTATGTACTATTTACTCCAATATGTTCATTCAATTTTTTTTTTCCAAAACAAGTACATATCACATATCATTTAACGTATCTTCACATATCATAACAATTTATAGATTTTGTTTTGCTAATTAAAAATTTATAGAAAATTACAACAAACAAATAAAAGTAATTAATTAGTCGTATCAATAAACTTATGGAGTTAAAATAGTGTTGATGAGAAGAGCGTCCTTGCAAAGCTTCAAGAAGTTGGTGTTCCTACGAGCAAGCTCAGCGTCATTTCCAGCGCGTTCGCTCAAAGCGTCTTCACAAGCTTCTCCATCGCTAATAGCCGTGTTGAGCCAAATATCGACGTCAATGTACGCATTCGAGAGTAATGCGGCGAGAGAATCATCGAGTTGTGCGACTGCATCTAAGTAATTCTTAGAACAATCATCAAGTGTGTCCTCCAACGCGGGCTCGAGGTTTTTTTGTTTGAGTTTTGATTTGATGTAGAAAGATGTGTCTGAAGCGTTTGTAGACGCAACACTTAACGCAATCACGCCTAGTTTTGGTGCGGTTGCGGTTTCTGCTTCATGACGCGAGGTTAGGCTTGAAATGCAAAAAGCTTTATCTTCAGATTTCTCGCAGAGTTTTTCTGCCAAGGCTTTGCCAGTCTCTGTGAATGTTGGTGGTGGAGCTTTTCCGGCGATGACAACCGTGATGACGATGGAGAGGAAAAAGGGAAAGATCTTTCTGACCATTTTCATTCTTTTTAAGATGATTTTCTTATTTTTCTCTCTTTACGTAAATATTAACAAGAACAATCAAAACAAATTTTTGTTATTTAAAGAGATTTAAAAGGTATTTTAGGTTATTCTATATTTAAGGGTTTTTTTGGCTTTCTCTAGTCTATTTTTAGGTTTTTGACGTGCAACTATGTTTCTTATTTTGGGTTCGGACACAAAACCAAAGAAGGTCAACAAACATTTGACATAAAATTTGGAATGGACATAAAAATTTGCAATATATTTTATGTTCGTACTTGTTACATAACTTCTATCTTATTAAAGATGAAATACACTTTAGAGTTATTTGGAAACAAGATTAAATATTATATTAAAAATTCTGTTTGGAAACAAGGATACCCTTCTCATTAAATTCTGTTTGGAAACAAAGATATTCATCCGATTAAATTACTGAACTAATATTTACATTTATTTTAGATTAACATATCACTTAATAACAAAAAATATTCGCTGCACATAAATTAATTCCAAATACGCAACTAATATTTAATATCTCATATTGATACTCAGACTACTATAATGTATACATATCATAAAAAATCTACCTATTAAATATAAAATAATATCCCATCTTGCTCTAAATTAGTATAAGTTTCGTCCATTAACTTTTTATTTTTCAAAATATATACATATCATAAAACCAAAGACCCGCCCAATCGGGCGGGTTAAGATCTAGTTGGATGTTATTATAGGACTGAATAGGTTAGTGAAGGACTGCGCAAAATATTCATTTTCGAAGAAACAAACGAAAACTAATCTGAATTAAGAGATACTAAACCAAAACCAACATAAATATCAGGCGTGTTACCCTATCTATGATTATAAAACAAGTTAAATAACTGATTTGAACTATAGCCAACATATATTTAGATTAGTTTAAATAGTTCGTATACAAAATATCTTACACAAATTATTTCCTTAGTAATTTTTGGATAAAAATAACTACTCTGAAATGTATTCAAGGAGTATACAAATGAAGACCAAAACTCAAACAAATAATCAGAACTTAAGCAAAATTGCACCAAAACCGACAAAAAAAAATAAAATGACACCTGAAAGGTCATATGTTTATGAAATAATTATGGTCATATACAATTTTTGACTCTTCAATAATTCAAAGACACTTTTGTTCATTTGAAATACATATTTCAAGTGAAACCCCATTGTTGTGTTTGGATTTTCTTGACTACAAAATTATTTATATAACTGATTTTTTGTCAAATAGTTAATAATATTTTATATGTACCATCATATAAATAATCACATATATTATAATTTAAAAGTTTAATGTGAAATATAAACCATAATTTAAGTTGGTGTTTGAAATTGAGCTTTATATTGTATTTTTCTTATATATATATATATTGAAAACATATTTTTATAATTGTTATTGGAAAATATTTTAATAAAATAATATTATGAATATATGCTTATTTTTAAATGAATTTTGATATAAATAAATTTTAAATTATTAATATGTTCTAATATATGTATATCAAGTAACATAAAACTATTATTTTAATATAATGTAATGGACTTCTAATTTTTTGTATAATAACATAAGCCCATTATATTTTTTCTTAATAAACCATTATCCATGTTTCCAAATAAGACTATATTTTAAAGCAAAAAAGATTTGAAGTCACAGCTTAATCATCAGAGGTTTTTCACCCACATTCTTTTATAGCATTTGTATAGTTTGCTTTAGACTCTCTTTTAGCCTCTTATAGCGGATGTAAATGCTCATTCTTTCCACTTTTAATCAATAAATTTCACAATTCATAAAAAGACAACATTATACATTTTATTCTTTTATTCATATTTCAAAACAATTTCTAAAGGTACTTCTACTTTTAATCGTATTTTATACATATCATCATATAGTTTCATATAATTAATAGTATTTTATATGTATCTTCATAAAAAAAATCAAATATATTGTATTTAAAAAAATATAATGTGAAATATAAAAACCATAATTTAAGTTGGTGTTTGAAATTGAGCTTTGTATTGTATTTTTCTTATATATATATATATTGAAAACATTTTTTATAATGATTATTGGACAAATATTTTTAATAAAACTAATATTTTGAATATATGCTTATTTTTGAATGATTTCTGATATAAATCAATTTTAAATCATCATTATGTTTCCAAACAACTTTTTAGGCTCTACTATTAACGTTTCCGAATATTTTCTAAAAGTATTTCTATTTTAATAAGATTGATAATTATTAAATCTCTATTTGTTATTTTTGGATATATACCTAGAACTAGAATGAGACTTTGGTTTATCCGAAATAATGTCAAAATGTTTTTTTAAAAAAAAAGTGATCTTGTGCGTGATTGAATTATTATCCAAAAAATATATAGTTCATGCCCATTCAAGTTTACAACCCAAATAATCAACATTAATGTTGTCTATGTTTATGCTCTTCTTACAGAGAGATTTGTTCTAATTTATGTTTCATGTAAATTAGCTAGATTGATTTGATATCAATAACGTTAAGCTGTTTAAAATAAATTAAAAAAAAAAAAACAAATTCGCAGCGCTTGGACACGAAGTCGAAGAGAATAATCTTTTGACAACAAACGACGTCGTGATCAAGTAATATTAAGCCCAATCAAGTAACAGAAGCCTATCAAAGGTTTTCTTAATTGGTTGCTGATAATAGAATAACCTCAGCCACGAAGTAAATAATCCTTTCCCCGGACAACCTTATCCCTAAAATCTCACCGATCTCTCCCTCTCTCCGCCGGAGTCCTCTGTAAGCGACGATCTCTGCTAAGTTCTTAAAAAAAATTCGAAATTGATATCTGATTCTCCTAGCAACACGCGCCGAAATGAGCACAATTGGCGGAAACGACAACGAGCGACTAAGAACGGTGTGGACGCCAGAGATGGATCAGTACTTCATCGACCTTATGCTGGATCAAGTGAAGAGAGGGAACAGATTCGACGATCACTTGTTCAGCAAACGCGCTTGGAAGCTCATGTCTTCTGCCTTCACCGCCAAGTTCAAGTTTCCTTACGGGAAAGACGTTTTGAAGAACAGACACAAGACGTTGAGGAACTTGTTTAGATCTGTCAAGAGTCTCTTGAGAGAAGATGGGTTCAGCTGGGATGACATGAAGCAGATGGTGGTTGCTGATAATAGCGTTTGGGATGTCTATCTCAAGGTGCGTTTTGCGTTTGTTGTTCTTTTCAGACCAAACTTTTGATTTGTCCTTTTTTGTTTTTAACTTCAAGGGTCATCCTAATTCAAGATCTTTTCGGATAAAGTCGATACCTTTTTACAAAGATCTGTGTTTGGTTTACTCTGATGGAATGTCTGAGCAGAAAGGTACAATCTTTATGTCTATTATGCTTGAGGGTTTGTTAGGTTCTTTATTAGGCTTATGTTTTATGTGTATTTCAGCTCCGGAGAGTATTACTATTACTGAGGGAGAGACCAACACTTGCATTGTTGAGGAAGATGAAGGTGGTGACAACGGACTCTGTGAATCAAAAAAAGGATCACGGTGCAGGACTACTTGGCATCCTCCAATGGACAGGTACTTCATAAGTCTGATGTTGGACCAAGCTAGAAATGGAAACCAGATCGAAGGTGCGTTCAGGAAACAAGCCTGGACTGAGATGGTTAGACTCTTCAACTCCAAGTTCGAGTCTAGCTTCACTGTGGATGTCTTGAAGAACCGGTACAAGACTCTGAGGAGACAGTATAATGCGATCAAGAGTCTTCTTGGATCTGATGGGTTTGGTTGGGATGATGAGCGTCATATGGTTACAGCTGATGATAACGTCTGGCAAGACTATATAAAGGTGGTGCGCTTGATTGATTGGTCTTATCTGAAGCTTTAGTGTTCGGTTTCTTTCTCAAAGTGTGTTCTTTGTCTGAATTAAAATTTTACAGGCTCATAGAGATGCAAGGCAGTTCATGACTCGACCAATTCCATACTACAAAGATTTGTGTGTGCTCTGTGGCGATTCCGAGAATGAATGTTTCTTAGCTACGGACTGGTTTGATCCCGAAGCCGAGTTCCACGAGGGTACAACCGATTTGTCTAGTTCAGGTGAGGAAGAAGACATCAACGCTCTTTTGTATGAACCCAAGAACAAAAGAGATCATCAAACTGGTACTACTGATACAAGCCCTATAAAGCCGAAGAAGCCTCGAGTTGATGAAACCAGAACCATGGGAATAGAAGACGCGGTTGAGGCTGTTCAAGCGTTACCAGACATGGATGAGGAGCTTATATTAGATGCTTGTGATCTGCTTGAAGATGACCTCAAGGCCAAGACTTTCTTGGCACTAAATGTGAAATTACGCAAGAAATGGTTGTTAAGGAAACTCCGGCCTCATGTAACTTAAACATCATTATTCGCTGTAAAAAAATGCAGAAATTTTGAAAGATATTTACATTACTTCATTGGCTTATATTATTGGCAAACGAAATAGATGATTTCCAGGTAAAGGGAGCAATACACTCTCAGTATTCTAGCTCAACCCACTGTTAGGAAATCACCTTCATCCAGATGCCGTGTTGACAAAGTCGTGTTGATGAATATCTAACAACAGAAACACAGCTGTTTAATTGGATCGCATCTTTGTGTTGTTTGGAGATAGAAATCAGAGCTTATCAAGAAAAGAGATAAGGTCTGGAAAACGAGAGGTTTTTAGAAAGACATTTAGAGAGAAAAACTTAAAGAGAGGTTTTTATGGAAATTCTTAGATGATATTTCACAATGGGGGTACACACATATATATAGTGGAGGTTAAGACGCTGACATAAGCGCTTACCTCATATCACACTTACATAAGCAACTTGCGATTACATCATCGCTTACATCATGCTTATGCTTTTATTCAAACAGAAATTTAAACACACTTATTTTACATAATTATACATAAACGACGTACGGTTTGTTTAATGATCCATTTCAAACTCGAGCATATGCTCCTCGCAGCATCCGTAGTGGTCGTCCGGGCATACGTATTCGGGCTCTGGAAATACGTAATTTTCTTCGGGTTTTGGATCATCTTTGATGTCGATGTTGAACATTTTTCCAATTTCATCAATATTTATTTCATTATCTGGGAGTTGCGCGTCTTGGAAGAACTCTTGAGGAACTTCTTGGGTGTCTTCATTCTCTTCTGTCTTGTTCTCTTTTTGCTGAGTTACTGCACGTTTTCTCTTTGGTGGATCTAAATCTGCAGGTGGATGAGTAAATTTCTCCTGATAAAACTGAAGGCCTTCGTCGAGGCTCATGGCATAGTCTATTGGATAATACATCCAGTTTAGAGTGAAAGGAATGGCGAACGTTTGTCTGGCACTGTTGAGACGGAACGCATGGTTCTGAAATTCTTCGAAAAGTTTGTTATCGTTGAGGTTGAAATCAGGTCTAACTCCTCTTTGATAGTCGTTGTGATGGATGAGGGTTGGTAGAGCATGGACTTTCTTCGACTTATTGTTGACTTGAACAGGACGGTGGAAGAAGAATATGGTGTGAGGGTTGAAGAAGGGGTTGAGACTCGCTTTGCTTCTCAATTTCTTGAATGATAAACCAATTGTTTTTGCTGATCTCCGTAGTTTGCCGTTCCAGGCTGATAACGGTGCGAACCATGTCAAGAAAGTAGAGAGGCATTCGTTGTTTCCACGCATTGGATCGTAGAACTGGGGATTGATGTATTGGTACAACCATTGAATATCAAAAGTGATACCGATGGTGTAAGATGCGCAAAGGTACCAGAGGAAACAGAGGACTTCTTCCGGCATGTTGATGTTCTCGATCCTGTAGAGATGTGCGAACGGGAAGTCGGGATGAATTCCCATTGGGCTAATGTAGTGGCTGTTTGCTCCATACTTCGAGAGAATGATTGACTGGTAGTGGAAGATCCTGTAGCTGAGGCGTTCGTGCAGGACATTTTTGTCGATGAGCTGCTGAGCGTCTGTAGGCATGTTTGTATTGAAGTTGAAATAACTTTCGGAGGAGGAGGATGAGGAGGAGTTTTCCATCATGTGTATTTCTTTTGGAGGGTTTCTGCTAAGCATGTCTGCGAGAGTGTTCTTCGATCCCTTTAAATAGACGGATTCGAAATCGTATTTTGAAAACCACTCGCTCCATCTTAATAACTGTTGATGCGGGACCATCTTCTGCTTGAATTGTAACATCTTTGGAAAAGACGACATATCCATTTCGATTCGAAATTTATGTCCTATCAGATGGAACTCGAACTTCTCGATGGCCTTCTTGACTGCTAGTATCTCTTTGAACGTGGAGTGATAATGCATCTCCGAATCTTTAAAGCGTCCACTTTTGTATCCGCAGATTTGACGTTTCCCATTTATTTCTTCAAATAAAATGGCTCCCCAATATTTGTCACTTGCGTCGGTCTGTAGAATGCGCGTGCCTATAGAGGGAATCTTTAAAGGTGGTAGCTTCTGCACCTCTATTTTTAGGCTTTTGACTGCGTCGGTTTGTCGTGTTGTCCATTGAGGTGGATTCTTTGTCAGCATCTTCTGGAGTGGTCTTGTCAGTTGCGAAAGTTGCGGAATAAAGTCGCTGACATAATTGATTACACCAAGGAATTGCTGAACTTGTCGCTTAGTTAGATTTTCGTCGGGAAAATCGAGAAGCGTCTTTGCTAAATGGGCTTGTGGCGTGAAATTGCCATCTTTTATCTCCATACCAAGGAATTCGATATTGGGCTGGGCTATAACCATCTTGCGGGCCGAGAGCATAATTTCGTATTGTAGAACGATACTCTGAAAGCGTTGAAGTAGTTTAACATGCTCTTCTTCGTTAGTTGAGTACAGGAGGATGTCGTCGATGTATATTAAGGCTGACTCAAGGAGAGGCTTGAATATACGTAGCATGGCTTCTTGAAAGAGTGATGGTGCCGTCTTTAGGCCAAAAGGTAAGACATTCCACTGAAGGTGTCGGTTTGGTAGACAGAATGCGGTCTTGGCAAATGAGTATGATACTTGAATCAGCCTTATATTATGATCTTACATTTGGTGATGATCTCTGATATTTCATTAAACTCCAAGACTATCGAGTAGTTTATAACTTTAATGTTTCATTGCAAGATCCAAACCTCCTGAAGACCCTAAAAGTTCAACTACAACTGATCGGAGCACCAATGCAAGAAAAGAGTGTTGCAGCCACTCTACATCATCAAATCGTCTACCGAATTCAAGATCATGCACTCGATCTTGTATTACCCTCATCTGATGAAGCCCTATATCTCGAAGTCACGTCAGCATCTCAGGCACCCAATTCAATACAAATTCCTCGCCAGATATCACGTGAAGAACTGATACGTCGACTACCAGAATCATGGGTGACAAGCTACGAAAAACTTCATCAAGCTACTCAATCACCTATTCAATCCTCTAAAGTCAGCTTTCACTCACGAAAGGACGGAACGACAGAAATCAAGTTTGAAAAACCACGATCGTCGTCCTTCAGAAAACAACTATTCACTCAATTCGCCATCCAAGTTGATGAACAAGACTTCTACGGAAAAGCAAAGAGACAAGACATCCCCAGACCATGTAGATTTGACAAAGATGGGAAAATAGTCTATCCTTTTATAGATGAAGACTTTCCCCCGGGTGAAGAATTCACAAAAAACAACATCGTTCATTGCCCGAAGATTCTCTCTCAAACCGTCGGCTCTTCTGGACCAGACGAAATGAGTCAAGCCGAGAAAGTCCTCAATTGGCAGACCGAAAACTCTCTTGCTCAGAATCGGCTATTATCAACTATTAACCATAAAGTTGATCAGATAGCAGAAGGATGCAACAAGAGGTTTCATAGCCTTCAAAGTGCGATAACAGAGATACATGGTCGACTGAGCAACCTCCACCAAGAAATGATGTCCTTGGCAAAACACATGATGGTCGATACATCTCAATTCCGCAATAAAGAAGCAGAGATGACCAGTCTTAAAAACCAATTAAAAGATCTTCAAAGGAGTCTCGAAAGCATGGTTAAAAACCAGCGACAACCCGAGTCGTATTTCAACCCTCTTGGAAGCACTTCGATACCAACGTATCAAGGATCCTACTCTCCAGGATTCCTTTCTTAGGATTGCTTGTTTCACCAATTACGAACTGCTTCGGGAGAGAATCTTCATTTGAGCTGGTATCATACTCACTTGAACTGGTGTCTGAAATGTTGAATCACCAGATAGTCGACTACTCTAGTTGCTTTCGATAGAGTTTCATAAATAAATACTTGGCTAAGAGAAACAAAGATTCAAACAATGTATTACATTTTCTGGTTCTTACTCAAAAATGTTGCTGTAGACGACAAGGTGACACAAATCACGCAAGGCAATAAGAATAAAGATAACATGAAAAGTTGTTTACTTTTTTATATGAGGCAGTACAAGGTTGGGCTGGTTTGGTGAAGGGTTGTAGACAGACGAAGAGTAATGATTGAAGGAACACTTATGTATGATGAGTAGACACCAGATAGACAGTGCCCATCGATTAGAGACTTGTAAATTATTTGTCCCTGGATAAATGGCCGAATAAGAGTCATCCTTGTAAAGTCTTTCGTTCAAGGTAAGTTTTTGTAAGGAACACAAATGCATATAAATTCATTTAACCATACCATCGATTTTATCAATTAAAAAGGATATGTGATCAACCATCGTGCATCTTCACTCTTCTACTTCCTATATCACACAATCGAAGCTGACTTGATAAGAAATCATTACATTCATCCATCACCAAATGACTAAATTCATTTAAATGTAGAAGATATTCTATTAAATGTGTTTATTGCTCTTAATATAATCTCTGATTGAAATTAGTACTTCAGTTTTTTCATGTCATACAATGAATATATATATTTTACTAAGTATATATATATACATATATAAATACTTACAATTGAAATGTTTTAGAAAGTATTCAAATTGTTTTCCTGATAAATAAATTCATTATAAGAAATTATACTATATTGATAATTGTTTTGAATAAAACATTTAATAAACTACGTGGCCAACTGACGCTTACATTTCTATATTAAACTCTTATATAACATTATAAATAATAAATTAAAATAAAATATTATTTAATCACCGTTCCGTTGGACTAAATCTGAGCCCAGATTGGGCTAGGTATATTATCAATACACTCGGGCTTCAGAAGCCATTTGAATTAAAATAATTGCGTGGAGAAGATAAAGGGAAAAAAATATCGGCGAATCCATAAAATACTAAACTGATCGGGTGTAATACCTAAAAGAGCAGAGAGAGAGAGACGTTACGATTCAAAATTCAAAAAAACGAAAACAAAAGAGCGTGACACTTTCGCAATTAACACAAGTAGTCAGGGGTAGTTTTGGGATAACAAGAATACATTGAATCGTGCCCTCCTGAGTGTACGCGGTCGTTCTGTATATATACACTCGCATCAAAACACTCCAAAACCCTCAGACTCCCCTCTCATTAATTTCATTCATTCCGCCTTCTCTCGATTTTCAAATCTCAAAATCGAATCATGTCTCTCAGGCCAAGCGCGAAGACGGAGGTGAGACGCAACCGTTACAAAGTGGCGGTGGATGCGGAGGAGGGACGGAGGAGGCGAGAGGATCACATGGTGGAGATCAGGAAGAACAAGAGGGAAGAGAATCTCCAGAAGAAGAGACGTGAAGCCTTCTCCTCCTCCTCCGCCCCGACTCAAGAGGATCTTCCTTCTGCCAAGAAGGTTCGTGTTTTGCCATCTGATTTTGCTTAAGTACCAAATCAGATTCTATTTGATTGATTTAATTATCCGATTGGAGATGGATCGAGTATACTTTTAGATTTGTTAGGGATTGGAAGTTTCTTGCGATGTTTGTTTGTATCTTGAGACTAAAAAGGTCTGATGATATTTGTGATTGGCAGTTGATGGATAATCTACCGGAGATGGTTCGTGGGATATGGTCAGAGGATACCAACTTACATCTCGAGACCACCACTCTCCTCAGGAAACTCCTTTCTCTTGGTTTGTGCTATTTTCATCTTTTATTTATCAATTAACAAATCAATGTGTTTTGGGTAGAGACTTAAGTAGTTTTTCTTTTTGGTTGTTTGTTGTAGAGCAAAACCCTCCTATCAATGATGTTATAGAATCTGGTGTTGTTCCTCGCCTTGTGACATTTCTTTCAAGAGATGATTTTCCCAAACTTCAGGTAAAAGATAGATAGTTCAATCTTTGATATATGTTTTGTTAGCTTGATTTGTGGTGTTCAATTCTCTGCTTGTGTTTTTTTTAGTTTGAGGCAGCTTGGGCGCTCACCAACATTGCTTCAGGGACATCAGAGAACACTAATGTCATCGTTCAAAGTGGTGCTATCCCAAGTTTTATTCATCTTCTCTCCTCCCCTACCGAGGAAGTCCGCGAACAGGTATCAAAAGTAGACCTTAGTGCCTATTCGATTATGAGATTTTGCTGTTCTGACTGACTTCTGAGGTCTGTTTCTTGTTGGAAAATATATAGGCTGTCTGGGCATTAGGGAATGTTGCTGGAGACTCACCGAAATGCCGTGATCTTGTCTTGAGTCTAGGTGCTATCTTGCCTCTTCTGTCTCAGTTCCATGAGCATACAAAGCTCTCCATGCTTAGGAACGCTACATGGACTCTTTCTAACTTCTGTAGAGGGAAGCCTCAGCCTTCTTTTGAACAGGTTTCCCTTCAATATTATTATTTTAAAATTATTATTTTAAAATCCAAGATTTTGAAGTCTCAGTAAAGGTATATTCTAACATTTTTTTTTCTTTTTGAGCAGACGAGCCCAGCTTTACCGGTTCTTAAGAGACTTGTGGAATCAACAGATGAAGAAGTTCTCACAGATGCATGCTGGGCTCTGTCATACCTTTCGGACAGCTCAAATGAAAAGATACAGATTGTTATTGATGCTGGCGTTATCCCTCGCCTAATCGATCTTTTAGCGTGAGTATATATGATTAACATGAGTGGTTTATGCTATTATTTGAATGCTTATTCTCAGCACTTGCCTTTGTTAGTCATCCGGCGCCAGCAGTGCTGATTCCTGCTCTTCGTACCATAGGAAACATTGTTACTGGCGATGATACACAGACTCAGGTGCATTCCACAACTCTACATTTAGTTTTTCAGTTGGAAAATAATATTGTCTCTAACTTGTTTTATCATAACAGACGGTTCTCGACCATCAAGTGCTTCCTCGTCTACTCCACCTTCTTACAAACCCTTACAAGAAGAGCATCAAGAAGGAAGCTTGCTGGACCATCTCCAACATTACAGCTGGGAGTTCTAAACAGATACAAGTGAGTTTTGTTTATATAACAGAGTCTAGCTTTTGTTGTTTGTTTTCTGTCTGATTTTTAAATTTAAAAAGCCTGAATGTGCTGCGTGCAGGGAGTGATTGAAGCAGGTATCATTCAGTCTCTTGTTGGAGTGCTCCATAACGCAGAGTTCGAAGTGAAAAAAGAAGCTGCTTGGGGGATCTCAAATGCTACCTCTGGTGGCACTCACGATCAAATCAAGTAAAGAACAGCAAACAAAACTATATAAAGCCCCTAAAGATCATTTTCTAAAACATATCTTTTCTTTCTGTCTCAGGTTTCTGGTGAGTCAAGGGTGTATCAAACCGCTGTGCGATCTTCTAACCTGCCCGGATCCAAGAATTCTGACAGTTTGTTTAGAAGCGTTGGAGAACATCCTGGTGGTTGGAGAAGCAGTGAAGAGCTTAGGACATTCAGGAGATGATAACCCTTACGCTGCAATGATAGATGAAGCAGAAGGGCTTGAGAAGATTGAGAATCTTCAGAGCCACGACAACAACGAGATATACCAAAAGGCTGTGAAAATCCTCGAGACGTTTTGGACTGAAGACGATGATGATGATGAAGGAGGCAACGATGAAAACCACGCTCCCCAAGCCGGTTTCCAGTTCGGAAGCGCTAACGTTGCTGCGCCTCCTAGTCAATTCAACTTCATGTAAAAGGTATCGAATGGTGATAACTTGAAGTGAAAGAAGTTTTCGTGTCTTTTCTACTGCTATCATGCACAAGTCACAACTCGTGGATATGAAGAAACACTGTACGAGTAGTATCTTTTGTCTGGTTGTGAAACAGTTATGTTTGGTGTTTTTTTCAATAATGAATCTCTATTATATCTGAGTGAAAATTAAAGTTCATTTCTTTGCTCTGTTGATGTTTGCAACGAAACCTAATCATGGGTCATAAAGTCTCTTCGTTTTCTTGAGAATAATTACAGAAAGTTTATGCACAATAGATTTTATTCGAGCATAAAGGACGATGCTAAAAGACAGTTTTCACATGGTCTCAAAAGAAGCTTCAATTTGGTTCTTCACCAGGATTCCTTATGTGTTTATCATCCCCCACAAGCTGTAAATTTAAAAAGAATCACATTCCAAAGCAGCTATTAATGAGGCTTCAAAAGAAAAAAAAGGAAGACATCTTTCTGGGACCAACATAAAAATTAAAAGAAAAACTTTTTATATACCACTAGTCACTCGTTTTTTTTTTTGTATTCTCTCGATCCAACTTCGATAGGTGATGAATATTTCACAAGTTTTGGTTTCATCTCAGAAAAAATGAAGATATGTTAAGCTACAAACTAAGTGAGAGCTCTTGTCTGTTTTTATTGTTGTCATAAACCTTAATTACGAACAACGAGACGAACATTCCTTGACAACGTATTAATATGAATGTTTTTTTTATAACATCAAATTTTATTAACTAAATGGAGTAAACATGATCCTTGTGTAGCAAGGAATGTAAATAGCTCGGTACATAGAAATGAAAATTGAAATCTACTTCATTTGGGAGCTGTTTTGCTAGGCAATCGGCCACTTTCTGTGCTTCACGGTTTGTCCATTGGAATCGCACTTCTTGAACCTTCGACCATCTGATTTCACGTTGCCAATTATAACGGCCAAAATGAAGTTTTTTGTTGTTGATGTTTATTGCTTTTTGAGAGTCACTTTCTATGATGATTTTCTTGTAGCCTAAGACTCCAGCAATGTTGTAACTCCATTACTATTCCTTGTAGTTCACTCTCCAGACTATCAGTACATCTTCTTCCTCTTGCATGAGCTGAGCCTTAATAAACACCATTATTGTCTCTGATGATCCAACCAGCAGTGCATTTGCTCTCTGTCTGAGAAAAAGAACCATCCAAGTTGCATTGATCCATCCCTCAGGTGGTCGTTGCCAATGTAGTTTCCTTGATACTTGAGAGGGACCTTCACTAGAAGGCTGACCCCGATCTTCTCTAATCTGAATCTGTCTCCATTCCTTAGCATCCTCATTTGCGTACCGCAGTAGTCTTCTCCAATGCATTTCTTTCCTTTGAAAGATTAGAACATTTCTACTCTTCCAAATGCGCCATAGTAGCCAAAATGGTAGGTCCTGAAAATGTGCAAGGCGTGTCGAAAGAGAGCATTGTAAACAAGCTTCAATTTTTTCCTCCAGCATTGAGTTCTAATTATTGATTACTTGATTTGAAAAACCCCGAAGCTCTCCACATTTGCTTAGCATAAGGGCATTCAAAAAATATATGCTCCTCTTTTTCTACCGCTGAGCAACATCTTTTGCACTGATCATCTTGCACAATATGTCTTCGAATTTAAATTGTTGCCCGTCACTAGGCTCTTGGATAATAGTCTCCATATAAAAATGCTTTAGCTTTGTTGGAGTAGCTGTCTTCCATATCTTCTGTTTCAACTGTACACTTCCATATGTCGGCGTTGGTGGTATGTTTGTAGGCAAATGTGTAGCAAGCCAATAACCAGATTTCACAGTATATATTTCGTCCTCGTTGTAATGCCAACCAAGAAACTCTTTGTGTGCTGTGTTGCTAATCTTGAGAGTAAGTATGCGATCCACACCTTCATCAACTACTGCTTCTCTCATTTTCTGTTCAATCCATTGTGATCTATTATCTTCAAAGTACTCTGCTACCTTCTCTCCAACTGGTTTTTCTCCCCGTGGTCGTGGTGGTCTAGGTGGATGATCTGGAATACATGGATCCATCCACATGCTAACTCGTGTACCATCACAATTTATATATCTCATTCCTTTGACTAGTAAATCTCTTCCATATAAAATGGATTTCCAAGCATAAGAAGCCTTTTTTTAAGCTTTGCAGATAGAATATCTTCATCAGGAAAATATCTGGCCTTAAGTATACGAGCCATAAGACTATTTGGTTGCTGCATGATCCTCCAGACCTGCTTACTAAGTAAAACTTTATTGAAAGCTTCTAGATCCTTGAAGCCAAGACCACCTTCTCTTTTAGGAACACTATCTCTGTCCCATGCATACCAATGTAGTCCTTTTTTGTCTCCAGAGCCCCACCAAAATCTAGCAAGTATTGTATTGATCTCTGTACACACCTCCTTAGTTAGTCTGAAAATATTCATTGAGTAGATAGGCATCGCCACAGCAATAGCTTTGAGTAATACTTCCTTTCCTCCTGTGGAGAAATGTCTCTGTTTCCAACTCTGAGTTACTGACTTGACTTTATCAATGATATAGGCAAACATCTCACTTTTCTTGCTTCCAAATTGCTCGGGTAGTCCTAAGTACTTGCCAATCCCACCATCGTTGTGAATTCCTAGTAAGTGACGCATCTCTGTTTTGGTTGTGGAGTTCACCTTTGAGCCAAAGGTTATTGATGATTTGTTAAGATTGATGGCTTGGCCTCATACTGCTTCATAAGCATCTGAAAATCTTCTTAAGCTTCTTTGCAGCTTTCTCATTTGCCAACGAGAAAAAGAGTGAACCTTCTGCAAATAATAGGTGGTTTACCGGTGGTGCATTGTTTGATATTTTGATTCCCATAAGAGACCTGTCTCTCATCGCTTTTATCATAATATGAGTGTTAAATTGTTTTTGAACGGCTTAAAATAAATAAAGTAATTAACTTTTATTATGAACTTAACTAATGTACGTTGTTTTCAAAACATCAATTATGAAATTACTGAAAATAAGTTGCAATTTGACACAATTATATATTTCCTTCGATTTCTTAAAGGGTATCACTTTAACAATTTTCACATATATTGAAATAATGATTAAAATGTACTTATGTTTTTATTAATAATAATATTTGATCTGATATTTGAGATAAATAAATTTATTTATAAGATTAATACAGTTTACAATTAATATTAAGATGAAAATAAGTATAATTTGCATTGAAATTTTAAAATAAATTTTTGTATGAACAAGAAAAGAATGTTTAAATGATATTTTTAAGAAACATATGGGTAATTGATAGACCTTATGGAATCATAAGTGATTTGTTTAGGTGTTTACATTTTATTTTTCCATACTTTTTTGGATTGATATATTACATTTAAATTCCATTTAACTAGCAAAATAGCATTGAACATATACAGTTTATATAAAGAATACATTCATGTAGAATCACCCACAAAAATGCAAATGATATATATATATATATATGCACTAATCAATAACATAACTAACTATTGGTCAAGACTTGTACAATCAGCAGATGAAGAAGTTCTCACAGCTGCATGCTGGGCTCTGTCATATCTCTCGGACAGCTCAAATGACAAGATACATGCTGTTATCATGCCGGCGTTATCCTCGCCTCATCGATATCTTAGCGTGAGTATATATATATATGATTAACATTAATTAATGTTTACATTATTATCTGAATATTTACTCTTAACCCTTGTTCAAAAAGGCGGCTGCGCTAATTGGCAGTCAACCGTTGCGCTCTTGACCAACTCGGTCTATAATTAAGCGGACGTTTAATCACATTATGCATTATAAATCAGATTAATTACCAATTTTTTTACTGAAACTAGGCCAAAATAAAAGTCGAGCCCAAATACTATTGAAGCATTTTTGACGTATACGTAGTTGAAGACGTACCTTATTTATACAAAGTATCTTTTCTCATGTAATGCTAATAACCAAAGTGCACCTAAACGACTGGACCTTAGATGGGCTTTATCAAAATTTGGTAATTTGTAACTTTGTGTTTTCTGATGTATAATTGATATAGATGATAAATTTCTGAGAAAGATAGTTCAAATGAAACAATATATTTATATAAATCTTTAGATTATGAAATTATTTTGGTATGTTTGAGTATAAGTATCTTACTTTTGTTGTGTTCTCAAGATCAAACAATACTTTTGTTGTGTTTCTTATAGATAGATAAACATGTACTAAACATATTTTTGGGTTATGCGCCTAACGAGTTTCCTAACAAGGCTATTAACACTTGTGTTTGTTAGTCACTCGGCACCGGCCGTGCTGATTCTTGCTCTTCGTACCATTGGAAACATTGTTACTGGCAATGATACACAGACTCAGGTGGGTGCATCCCACAATTCTACTTTTTTAGTTGGAAAAATAATTGTGTCTAACTTGTTCTATCATAACAGACCGTTCTCGGCCATCAAGTGTTTCCTCGTCTTCTGCACCTTCTTACAAACCCTTACAAGAAGAGTATCAAGAAGGAAGCTTGCTGGACCATGTCCAACAATACAGCTGGGAGCTCTAAACAGATACAAGTGAGTTTTGTTTGTATAACAGAGTCGAGCTTTGTTTGTTTTCCGATTTTTTTGCAATATAGAAAACCCGAATGTGCTGCCTGCAGGGAATGATTGAAGCACGTATCATCCAGTCTCTTTTTGGGGTGCTCCATAACGCAGAGTTCAAAGTGAAAAAAGAAACTGCTTGGGGGATCTCAAATGCTACTTCTGGTGGCACTCATGATCACATCAAGTAAAGAACAACAAACAAAACTATAAGGCTCCTAAAACCAAAGACCATTTTCTATAACATGTGTTTGCTCTCTCTCTCTCTCTCTCTCTCTCTCTCTCTCTCTCTCTCTCTCTCTCTCTCTCTCTCTCTCTCTCTCTCTCTCACTCTCTCTCTCTCTCTCTCTCTCTCTCTCTCTCTCTCTCTCTCTCTCTCTCAAGTTTCTTGTGAGCCAAGGCCAAACCGCTGTGAGATCTTCTAACCTGCCCGGATCAAAGAATCTTGACAGTTTGTTTAGAAGCGTTGGAGAACATTCTGGTGGTTGGAGAAGCAGTGAAGAGCCTAGGTCATACATGAGATGATAACCCTTACGCTGCAATGATAGATGAAGCAGAAGGGCTTGAGAAGATTGAGAATCTTCAGAGCCACGACAACAACGATATATACCAAAAGGCTGTGAAAATCTTCGAGACGTTTTGGACTGAAGACGATGATGATGAAGGAGGCAACCATGAAAACCACGCTCCCCAAGCCGGTTTCCAATTCGGAAGCGCTAGTTGCTACACCTCCAAGTCAGTTAAACTTCATGTGAAGAAGGTCACTACAAGAAAACAGGCCAATACCGAGGGCCAATATCGTCGGAATGTCCTCGGAATAACGGTATTCCGACGACATACCGAGCATAATTTCCCTCGGAAAAAAGTCCTCGGTATTTAGCAAGTCCTCGGAATGTCCTCGGAAATTTCCGAGGAGATTCCGAGGAACAATAATTCCGAGGACATACCGAGTAAGACCTTTCGTCGGACAAGTCGTCGGAAAATACCGAGGACTCTTCCGTCGGTATATACCGAGGACTTTCCGATGAAACTTATCATCGGATGACGGATTAGAAACCGAGAAATATTCCGAGGAATCTGGACCTCGGAAAATTCCGAGGACCCTTGTCGTCGGAATTTTCCGAGGACTCATTTCGTCGGAAACGTCCCTCGGAAAAGTCCGACGGAAGACGTCATCGGAATATTCCGATGGACTGTTTCCTCGGAATTTTGGAAAAAATTAATTTTAAAAAAAAAATGAAAATTAGAAATTTAAAATCGAAAATATAAAATTAAATTTCGAAAATAGAAAATTAAAATTCTAAAATTTAATTTTGAAAATATAAAATTCAAATTCAAATTCAAATTAGTACAAATAAAAAAACATTCCAAGGTTTTAAAAAAAAAAAACTACTGGTTGTGGGGGTTTGGGTTTTGGGTGTTCGGGTCCTGCAGAGTCGGGAAGTTCACGTTCGGGTGCAACGTCCTCATCATCTCCATCATCTGCTCGTTCAGCTTCTTCTGTGCCTCGAAGTTCGCTTGTTGAGCCGCCATTTTGTTCTCCAACGCAGATATGCGAGTATCATTGTCTTGCAGCTGACCAAGGAGTACTTCGGTATCAACATAGGGCGGTGGTGCGGCTGAAGATGCAACTGACTGGGCCCGACGAGCCAAACCGAACAAACGTCCCTTCCTCTTTGGAACCGTCTGAAATAGAATATAGACAAAGTTAAACAATAGCTAAGATGCATGAAATGAAATTTAAAAAAAAAAAACTTACCGATTGAACGATTTCGTTGATCCGAGCCTGAGGCAACTGGGTACCCGTCGAATCGTCGTCGTCGGTGGGAAGCTGAGACGCTGCTTCTTCCAACTGAGTGCTGATGAGGTCGACCACATCTCTCGCAAGACCATCATCAATCTCGCCGGTCTTCTTGTTGGTATACGCCCTCTTCATTAGGGCGAAATCATCAACCGGCTGACCCTCATTTTCTTCCACCTTGATATCAATATAAATTAAACAAAAATTAGTAATTAGAAGAAATTAATAAAAATTTGAAACTTTTAAAATTTGAAAAAGAAACGAATGAAATTACCATGCGATCCCTGAGAGTTGCTTGAGACTGAGCACCCAAGTTGTACTTGAAGACGCCCTTCCCTTTACGCTCGCTTTTGCGGTTCGTGGAGTTGGTGGAAGAAGTAGCTTTCGTCTCATCCTTACTCCAATGCACACACAACTCCGCCCAGACCGTCAGGTTCATCGACTTTGGGACCTTTATAAAAAAAATTGTTAGATAAGTAAAAAATTTTAATAATAAATTTAAGAAATTTTTAAAATACTAAAAAAACCTTGTCTTTTTGCCACTTCTTCTTCCACTCATGAATTTGATACGAGTAGTTCGTCATGACTTTATGGACGAAGTGGTAATAGATGAACGTCGTACTATCGGGATTCCAGTTGAACTCTTGCTGCAAAAAATACATAATTAGTAGAAAAATTATATTAAGAATAAGATTATAAAAAAAAAATTGGGAAATTTACCGCAAACTGTTGAAACCACAGGACTTTCTTCCAGGTAGGGAAGTCCGAGAAAGTCGGATGTCCCTCGTCCAAAGACGAGTACATCATACCGTTGAGCCATGTGCTGATCCCGTTTGAGGATCGGTTGAACCATGTTTGATGCGGTCCAGATGGATACGGAGTGAGAAACGGCAGACGCTCACGACCCGGCTGTCGAACATACTCCGCAACCCTCACCAGTTCCGGAGGACCCACATAAGTCGGAGGAATAGGGGGTGCAGCACCGGAGCCAGTAGGAGCGTCGGGAAATGGAGAGGGAGATGTTTGGAACGAGCTGCGGGGCGATTGGGAATCCTGAACGGAGACACTCCCCGAGCCACGACCACGACGCTGTCGAGGAGGCCGGGTCTGATCATCGTCATAAGACCTGAGAAATTTTTTATATATATATGAGTATAGAGAAATAAGTTTTAAAAATTAAAATAATAGTTTAGTAATTAGAAAATTAGTTTTATACATGATTTATAGTTCAAATAAACAAAAAATGTTTAAAAATTTTTAAAAAAAAGTTTTAATATATTTAAAAAAGTTTTAATATATGAAAAATAGTTTTAATATATTTAAAATTAAGAAAAATTTATAATTTATTAGATTACATGATTTAAATATATATATATATGAGTATAAAAAATTAATAAATTGTTTAAAAAAATAGAAATAAGTTTTAAAAAAATTTTAAAAAAAGTTTTAATATATTTAAAAAAGTTTTAATATATGAAAAATAGTTTTAATATATTTAAAATTAAGAAAAATTTATAATTTATTAGATTACATGATTTATATATATATATATATATATATATATATATATGAGTATAAAAAATTAATAAATTGTTTTAAAAAATAGAAATAAGTTTTAAAAAATTTTAAAAAAAAATTTAAAAACGTTTTATTATTACTGGAAACTTAAAAAACGTTTTTAAAATTAGAAAATTGTTTTTAAAAAATCAAAAAACGTTTTAAAAATAGAAAAACGTTTAGAATTTTAACCAAAAAAAAAAAAATCATTCCAAATCAATCAAAAACAACAATCAAACCAACAATCCTAACTTAAACTACTCATGCAATCCTAAACTATCATCTAACAACCTAAAATCTGAAATTCTAATCTCATCATTCCTAATCAATCACAATTTTCGAACAAAAGAGAGAGATATAGAGTTCTTACATGATTTGGGAGAGATTTGGCAAAGAAAAGGAGGAAATAAACGGTGGGAAACGCCGGAAATCGTCGGAGGAGAAGGAGGAGCCGCGTAGAGGAAGAGAGGAGAGGAAGAGAGAAATGGGGAAGAAGAAGATCGATTTACCCTAATTTATGAGGGGTCCGACGGACAGTTTCCGTCGGAATTCCCTCGGTATATTTTAAAGGGTCCTCGGAATTCCCTCGGTATGGGTATATTCGATATTTCACAAAATGTTTGGCGGTTAGGGGTTTCCCGGGTAAATAAAAAAATTCCGAGGAAACAAGTATTTGGGGTTTCAAATTCCAATTTTTTTTTCCGATTTTCATTTCTTATTCAAATTTAATGCATACCATTGAGGATTCTTTGTATAGATGAACATAAACCATAAAAAAACAAAATATCAGAAATGATTGTAAGTATTTCTTTTAACGTTTGTTAAAGTGTATAAGTGTTTATCTTATGCTGTGTGGTTTTCGTTCAAGCAATCGTAAAAAGTGTTTGTTATTGTGTAAAACACCAAAGTATGACTTCAAAATATGGTTAAGACACTTAATGAAGGCTATATACGTGTTATTCAATCCGTAAAACGTTGTTTACGGTTCCCTAAACCCAGTTCCTCGGTATTTCCTCGGAAAATACCGAGGAAATACCGAGGAAACTATTGAAAATCAGTGCTTTCCTCGGTATTTCCTCGGTATTTTGCGAGGAAATACCGAGGAACAACACAAAATAATCAAATCTCTAAATCTAGAGGTAAATACCGAGGAAACCCTAGTGGCCCTCGGAATTTCCTCGGTTTTTCAAAATTAAAAAAAAAAAAAAAAAAAAAAAAACTACTCTGATTCCGAGCCATCATCACCAGATGAATCGGAATCTGGATCTTGGTGAAACTCTCCAATAACCGGTTCATCTTCTGCGTGAACGACGGCTTCTTCTGCGAAGTCGGTCAAATCGACTACAAGAACACCTTCTGCTACATCTTCTCCTGCACTTAAGTTACCGGCTGTGATTGGTTGTAGTGGGTCTTCCAGCTCAGAACTTCCCTGAACTCAGCCTCTCGGGTTAACTCTTGTTACTGTAACCCTTGGATCATCTCTGTTTCTTACCCGGGGGTACTTGATATAACAAACCTGTAACATTAAAAAAATTATTAGTAAAAGTAAAAATTATGATCAATCATTCTGAATAATTTACATTCACTTACCTGATCGGCCTGAGAAGCAAGAATGAAAGGATCATAATATTGCAGCTTCCGCCTCGAATGTACTGATGTAACACCAAATACATCTATTACTTCATACGGTAAACTAACACCGGATACGAGTTTCTGCACCTCATAGTATGAACCTGGAGCTACATTATCCTCAGGTAGAATACCTTTTACAAAATCAGCTATCGCATCCACACAGACTTCAGCCAAGTTATAATCGGTCTTAATGCCCATCAGTCTTGTAGCAGATGATAAAGCTGAATGACCATCTCTGCAACCTTCATACAAAGGTTGCTTTCCAGCATCCAACATATCATAAAATCTCCTAGCTTCTGTATTGGGTAAATCTTCCCCTCTAAAATGATCATTTACCATCTGCTCAGTACCTACACCATAATCTAAATATGTTCTAATTGGTTCTTCTAATCTAACCGCCGGCTGAGGTTCGCTAGTACT
Source organism: Hirschfeldia incana (assembly GCA_026261945.1). Classification (NCBI taxonomy): domain Eukaryota; kingdom Viridiplantae; phylum Streptophyta; class Magnoliopsida; order Brassicales; family Brassicaceae; genus Hirschfeldia; species Hirschfeldia incana. The sequence continues at coordinate 83,238 of JABCMI010000112.1, forward strand.
ACCAAGTTCATAACCAGTTTCCCCATGATGATACCAAATTTTGTAACTTCGTGTAAACCCATTTAAAAATAAATGAGTCCAAACATCCCACTCTTTAATAACTTTTCTATTTTTACAATTAGAGCAAGGACATCTTAACTTACATGTTTCTGCTTCCGGTTGTCGGCGATATAACGCCATGAATTCGGTTAAACCTTGTTGGTATTCTTCCGTAAGCAATCTCGTCTCCGGATCCAAATGAGGTCGATCGATCCAAGAACGAAAATAATTTGAAGAAGACATGTTTTTTTGATCTAAAATTCGTGATACTAGGAGAGAAGAAGAAGAAATGGGGTGAATGAAGAGGAGGAGCGATGGCTGTATTTATAGAAGAATTCCTACCGACATACTGACGGAATTCCGAGGAAATTCCGAGGAAAATTCACATATCCTCGGTATTTCCTCGGAATATTTGAAATCACACAACGGCTCTCCCAACGGCTCTCTAACGGCTACAAAATATCCTCGGAATTGATGAAATATCCGTCGGTTTTTTCCCACGGACATAACTTCCTCAGAATGTCCTCGGAAATTTCCGAGGAAATGGTGTTTCCTCGGAATTTCCTCAGAAATTTCCGAAGACATTCCGAGGAAACCCAGAAATCGGGTTTCCTCGGAATTCTCTCGGAATATCGCTGTTTTCTTGTAGTGGGTATCTAACGGTGGTAAGGTGAAGTGAAAGAAGTTTTCTTGTCTTTTCTACAGCACAAGTCACAACTCGTGGATATGAAGAAACACTGTACGAGTAGTATCTTCTGTCTAATTGTGAAACAGTTATGTTTGGTGTTTTTCAATAACGAATCTCTATTACATCAGAGTGAGAATTAAAGTTCATTTGTTTGCTCTCTTGATATTTGCAACGAAACCGTAATCATCGGTCATAGTTTCTTCGTTTTCTTGGGATTAAAGAAAGTTATTACCAAATGTGTCTTCGACTTTAAAGTTTATGCACAATAGATTTGAATCTCGCATAAAGGATGATGATAAAAGACAGTTTTCACATGGTCTCAAAAGAAGCTTCAATTTGGTTCTTCACCAAGATTCCTTATGTGTTTATCATCCCCCACAAGCTGTAAATTTAAAAAGAATCACATTCCAAAGTTGATATTGATGAGGTCCTAAAAGAGAAAAAAAAATAGGAATACATCTTTTTGGGACCAACATATAAAATTAACATGTATAAATCACCAGTTTTTGTTTTGGTATTCTCTAGATCCTCCTTCGATAGGTAATGAATTACACGGGTTTTGTTTCAACTCAGAAAAAAATGAAGATGTGTTAAGTTACAAACTAATAAGTGAGAGCTCTTGTCTGATTTTATTGTGATCAACGACAACAATTACCAACAACGAGATGAATAGTCCCACCGTCAAAACTTAATTATGTACCAAAACTCGTGAAATATTCACATGTGAGTTAGGGGGGGGGGGGGAGTATTACTTTAGTTTATACTTTATACTAATTATCGTATAGGTTATGCACTAAAGCTAACATTGACATTATTTTTCAGCTGCATAAAAGAACCGGTCCGAAGCTTTTATCATAACAATAGCACTTGAATAGTTCTTCTGGATATGGATCAAAATTTCATTTATATTCTATCGTAATCTCCTTTCTTGAGTGAAAAGAAAATGAGTCGGGTCCGGGTTAGCGTTTTCGGGACCCACGAGACAGAAACTGGGTGAGAATCCGAGTCAGGACCCGAGTGATGGTCGTGGAAGCCAGCCTGGTTTGAATTGTAATGGGCCTATGTGATTCAGAGGCGTAGACCGTACGGACCGTCACCATGTGCTCCAAAGACCAACAAAATATATTTAAAGAGCGATAAAAAAAAAAGCATAAAAGCTTTCTTCTTAGGGTACGTTGACGTACGTGTTAGATTTTAGTTACATAGCGAAGATAAAACTTTAAGATTCGCTTTGGTCGTGTCTATTCTGACAGACTAAACGACAACGTATTAATATGATTCACTTTTATTACGAACTTAACTAATGTACGTTGTTTTCAATACATCAATTATGAAATTAATGAAAATAAGTTGCAATTTGATACAATTATATATTTCCCTCGGTTTCTTAAAAAAAATAAGTTGCAATTTGATACAATTATATATTTCCCTCGGTTTCTTAAAAAAAATATCACTTTAACAATTTTCACATCTATTGAAAAAATGACTAAAATGTACTAATGTTTTTATCAATGTATTTATCTCAAATATTAGACTAAAATGTACTAATGTTTTTATCAATGTATTAATCAATAGTATTTGAGATAAGAATATGTGAAAAATCACTTTAAAAATTTTCACATATAATATTTGATCAATAGTATTTGAGATAAATAAAATTATTTATAAAATTAATACAGTTTAATATTAAGATGAAAATAAGTATAATATGCATTGAAATTTTAAAATGAATTTTTTTTATGAACAAGAAAAAAATGTTAAAGTGATATTTTTAAGAAACATGTGGGTAATTGATAGACATTATGGAATCATAAGTGATTTGTTTAGATGTTTAAATTTTATTTTTCCATACTTTTTGGGTTGATATATTACATTTAAATTCCATTTAACTAGCAAGATGGCATCGAACATATCCAGTTTATTTAAAAGAATACATTCATGTAGAATCACCCACAAAAATGTAAAAGACTATATATATGCACTAATCAATAACATGACCAACCCTTGGTCAAGAAATAAATAATCAATAACTTCAGTAGATTAATCTAGTTATAAATGATTTTTTTTCTTGATATTAGCATTCAAAATCAAAACATAACCATGTGTAATCTTCAAACCAAAAACCTAACTACCATTAATAGTAACTAGTAAGGTTTGTAACTGGGATTACATTTACATCTAACGATGTTTTTCATATATAATACAGGAAAAAAACATTTATCAGATTGGTGTAATAATATCAAAAACAGACAATGACAGCTGTGTCTTTAATATTACACAAATTTATTTTGCTTTTTTTTTTCTTCGTACTAGTATTAAAATATCCCACTTGACATAAATAATCAAATACGAGTAAAATTACAAATACTGATGCAATAAATACAAATAATTAAATATGCAAAAAATGCATTCACTTCTCACTCTCTCTCGTTTATATTAAAAATTAAATAATTATTAAACCATCGATTCTCTCTCTTTCATCATCATCTTCTTCTCCTTCTGTCTGCAGAGCTCGCCAGGGAGAGAAAGAAAGGTTTAGAGTGCACTGTGCGGCGCACGGTACTTCTCTAATTTCTTATCCCACGCCTCTCCTCCTTGTCTCTTATCCTGCGCCTCTCCACCTTGTTCCGGTGTCTCATGGACGCATCTCCTCCAAGGAACAAAAACTCTTCTGGTCATTTCTCACTATAAAATTCTACCGTTACCGCATTGTAAGAATCGCGTTTGCGTTTAATCAAGCGTTTCTTGAAATGCTCTGGATCACGAGATTCTCTGCATTTTTCTCCGCCGCGATGGCAGTGATCATCTTATCCCCGTCGCTTCAGTCCTTTCCTCCCGCGGCGGCGATCCGGTCATCGTCACAACCGGATCGGAGCCTAATCTCATCCTTCAGAAAATCTCCGTCCTTCCGCAACGCCGCCGACGAATGCCTCTCCTCCGCCGCGGACTCCAACGTCTGCAACCCTTCCTTAGTCCACGTGGCGATCACGCTCGACGTCGTGTACCTACGCGGCTCAATAGCAGCCGTCAACTCCATCCTCCAGCACTCCCTCTGCCCCGAAAACGTCTTCTTCCACTTCATCGTCTCGGAGACGAACCTGGAGTCTCTGGTGAGATCGACTTTTCAAGAACTCAAATTCAAAGTTTACTATTTTGCCCCCGAGACGGTCCGCGGTTTGATCTCTTCCTCCGTCAGACAAGCCCTCGAGCAGCCCTTGAATTACGCTAGAAACTACCTCGCGGAGCTTCTCGAGGACTGCGTTGGCCGGGTCATATACCTGGACTCGGATCTCATCGTCGTCGACGACATCGCCAAGCTCTGGAAAACAAGTCTGGGTCCGAGGATAATCGGGGCTCCGGAGTACTGCCACGCGAATTTCACCAAATACTTCACCGGAGGGTTCTGGTCGGAGGAGAGATTCTCCGGGACGTTTCGAGGGAGGAGGCCTTGCTACTTCAACACGGGAGTGATGGTGATTGATCTGAAGAGGTGGAGGCGAGGTGGGTACACGAGACGTATCGAGAAGTGGATGGAGATTCAGAGAACTGAGAGGATCTACGAGCTCGGTTCGCTCCCGCCGTTTCTGCTTGTTTTCGCCGGCCACGTGGCTCCCATTCCGCATAGGTGGAACCAGCATGGTCTCGGTGGGGACAATGTTAGAGGTAGCTGTCGTGATTTGCATCCTGGTCCGGTCAGCTTGCTTCATTGGTCCGGTAGTGGCAAGCCTTGGTTAAGGCTCGACTCCAAACGTCCTTGTCCGTTAGATGCTCTATGGACGCCTTACGACCTGTATCGACACTCGCATTGACGAGGCTACACAGCATGGTAATAATATTCTCAGCACTAACTCTGTTTTTTTTTTTTTTTTTAATTCAGTATAGTTTGCTTTTATGTCTTGTTTGAGTTCATCAGTAGTTGAACGGAGTAGTCACTGACTTTAAGTTAGTTCTTAAAGCTAATGACTTTTTCTCTGTTGATTTTGAACGCTTGTGAAGCTTAACCCTTTTGTGGGTATGGCATCATAGATTCTTGTAAGGAAGCTCTAGATTGTTTGCAAGCTTAGAATGTTTCTTGTTTTGTCTAGTTGATAAACTATTGTTCTTCTGTCGGTGGATATATGATATGCACAGTGTGCCACTAGGTAGGTTATTTTTCATCACATGGAAAAATGAGTGGCTCCTACTAGGGTCTGATGATAAGACCAGAAAACACAGAACAACAGTTATATATTGACCATTATTGTTTAAACTTGTCATAATTTTTTAGTATCATATGATGCTTTTAGCTCAGAGACAAGTCATCTTTGGTTTAGTCTCATCCTGGTTTTTGGTTACTGGTTCTGGTATTTAGAGAAGTCTTGTGCTTTATTAGTGTCATATCTTTGTTTTAAGAGAGGTGTGTTTAGCTACTAATTAGATAAACGATACTTAGATTAAGAGAAGAGAATAAATAGAGAGACGTGTGAACAACTTTCTCTTGGCCATCGCTGTTAACGCAGCTAATTAGAGTTGCTTTCTTTGTTCTTGTGTTGGTATCTACAAAATTGTTGTGTGACCCCACGTTCTCTTTTGTTCGTTATAAAAATGTCGAAGAAAGCAGAGGGGACCGGTTCTTCTACGACCCCAGTGTATGTGACAATGGCTTTTAGAATCCAACTATTTATTGGCTTAAGCCAGCTGGTTATGTTCTAATTACATGTGGGTCTGATTCATTCTGATCATCAGATATTTTTTTCAAAGTATCTGCTCATTAAATATTTATGTTGTAATGTCTTAAAAAGAAAATTGAAATTTACTTTTTGATTGTTTAAAGCAGCCATTTGGTGTTATATGAGGAAACTGGAGAATAGAGGAAGGTTTCGTCGGATATTTTACCGGTTCGGAAGAAAATCAGAAGGTAGCTTTTGTTTGTAGAAGATGAAAACCCTTAACCGGGTAAATGGGGTTTTGTTTAGCTAAACCGGAGACAATTGAGATGTGGGGTTGAATCATTTTTTGTTGGGGAAAAAAAGAAAAACAGAATTAGGTTATTCATGTGGATGAGACTTTGTTGTTCTTATCATTAATTCGTTTTCCTTATATATTTTTTGGTATTTTGTGCAGCAGATACTTGTATTAGCGTCCCCTCATTTAAAAAAATCATGTATGTCTTGGTTAATGGTCTTACGTTCCGCTTATAGCCTCAGTTACAACTTACAAGTTGCAACAAGCCATGTTCCTCTCCTAATGTCGGTCCAAAAAAAGAAAACAATATAAATAAATATTATTATTATTACTATTCTTTCAAAATAAAATGAGAATTTGCATTTATTTAAATATAATTGATGTCGCCTTGGATTTTTTAGTTTAGAGATTAACCAGAGGCTAATTATATTCCTGCATCACAAAGTCTGATGTTCGTATTTCACAAAATAAGATTTATATCATTAGTGAAAATAAACTTACGAAATCTTCAACATGATGTTGAACAATCTTGCATAAATTTTTACAAGGAGATAAAATGATGTGTAGAATCTTCCCTGTAACAGTTTTCATAATTGTTAACTTTATAATAAGTTCAATGAAACTATTTTTCTTATTATTCTTCTTTCAAAATAAAAATGAGAATTTGCACATAAATAAATATGTTAACACCTTGTCAGTGAACAATTATTGCCTTTTAATTTAAGGCAAGCTTATTGTAATGACAGAAGAACCAAATGACAACTTATTTTATTTACAAAATGTATAATGACGAAGAAGAAGAGGTTGTTGGATCAACTGCTTAAATGGGTCTGAAGAAGCTTCCTCGCAGCCAATATAAATCCTGTAAACATTGACAATGTGTGTCTGAGATTCGAGACAAAGTAGTGTCTATTTTGAAAAGAGAACGAAGATTTGCCTAGAAACAGAGGAGAAGGTCTAGTGGGCCTTGACTTAAACTCTGGATGAAACTGAACTCCAACATAGAATGGATGATCATGAAGCTCAATCACCTGTTCAAACCAAAAAAAAAACAGATTTTACAGAGATAGAGAGACCACACCAGACCAGAGATTAAAAAAAAACAAAAGAGATTATGATGCAGTACTGATGTTTTTTTCATCTTATCTATACCTCAATTCGTTTCCCTGTATCATCTTTGCCCACAAGTCTTAAACCAGCTTCTTCAAGTACTTGAGCTACTTCTGGATTCACCTAAACACCATTCATACAAAACACCTCATCATTGTGATCAATAGCATATTAAAAAGGATTCACCTTTAACGAAAACACCAACCTCGTAACGGTGCCTATGCCTTTCGTCTACATAACAAACGTCTCCATATCTGTTAAATGCCCGGAGAAAAAACCAAGACGTTGTCATTCAAATCATGAACTGAAAACTACGAAGATGAATGCAGTTCTGCTTACAGTTTAGAAGTAAGAGAGTCTCGGCTTTCTAAATGGGTTCTTCGGGAACCTAGTCTCATTGTACTTCCCATATGGGTTCTTGAGCCCTGTGTTAAATGTAAAAAGAAAAAGGGAATTGAGAGAATGAACTGAGCGCGTTGATAGGTTTTCTTGTTTAGGAATAATACATACTTCTGGCATGAATATAACAACAGGGTCAGGTGTCTGAGCATCGAACTCGGTGCTATTAGCTCTTTCCAAGCCCAAAACCTGAAACCAATGTCAAGAGACTAAGAAGAAGAAATGGGTTTTAGGCAAGGAAATGAAACACATCAAGTTTCTTACAGATCTGGCAAACTCAATTACAGCTATTTGCATCCCCAAGCAGATCCCAAGATAAGGAACTTTGTTCTCTCTAGCGTATTTTGCAGCTAAAACCATTCCGCTCACGCCACGATCTCCAAAACCACCAGGAACCAGAATGCATTCTGCGCTCTGCATTGTAAGGATAACAAAGACTATTTTGTCAGCAGCAAAGACTGTCTCCTTTTACTAGACAAGTGACAAAAAACAAAGGTTTCACCTTCAAAATCTTCCAAGCAGCAGCATGTGCTTCCGGAGTCTGCAAAGGAGAAAAGTGATGTATAGAAGGAAAACGATGGTAGTATAGGCATATAAAAACTCTTGATCCAAAAATTCAAGAAGAATGAAAGACATTAATGGGGTGGTATATACAGATTTTTCACTTTCGTCTTCAAGATCTGAAGCTGCAATCCACTCAATCTCAGGCTTCAATGAACATGCAATGCATGCATGTAGAAGGGCCTGCGCCAAAGAGGAAACTATAAAAGAACGCTAACCAAATTCAATTCTGTAGAAGAAGACCAAAGTCATGTTTACCTTAACGACAGATAAATAAGAATCCGTTAGACCAACGTACTTTCCAACCATAGCAATCTTGACCTGACAGATATATTCTCTTTGAATAAGAAAAAGCAAAGGGGCTCTAAAACATAAAGTGTTTCTTTTTTTTGGCCAGCAAATAGTACTCACATGATCTGTCAAGTTATCAAAAGTCTCAGCCATCTTAGTCCAGCTATCAAGATCAGGTACTGTTGCAACGCTGAAATATGAGTTTTGTGGGTTACAGCTGAAAGTTTCCCTTGTGATATCAAAGCAATGAAGACTATTAAGAAATGTGACTATAACCTGGTCAGATTCAGTTGTTTGAGAATCGAGTGATGAGCGTTTTGGTTCTGCAGCAGCATAAATGAAAAAGTACTTCAATAACAAAACACACATTACTCTTCTCTTTGAAAGAGCCAAAAAAAATGTACACAACTTACTCGGAGAAGGAGAGGAACATGCCAAATGTTTGGAACATCATGGATATTGAGAATATTAGCAGCCTGAAAAAGAAAGAAACCCAACAAGTGATGATATATAAATCTCAACTGCATTAAGCAAAAACCACAAGGTAGATTTGAGACGAAGTTATACCGGGACATGACAGAACTGAGACAGTTTTGCCTTTGTAGCGTCCAGTAGTGGCTGCAGAAAAGGAAAATAAAAATCAGGGCATGTCAAAGACTCTGCAGTAAGGTCTCATAGTTTTCCAAAACATATGCAAATCATAACTGAGTTTACCTGAGCAGAGCGACATGCTAAAAAGTGAGGAGTCAATCCGAAAGCTCTGAGTTCTCGGACACTGTGTTGTGTTGGCTTTGTTTTCTGAATGAAGAAATGGATTCAAAGTTCAGTCAGATACTTAAAGTTAACCATCATTTAAAGCCACACACGTATTAAGTAAGGGGAATTAGTATACAACCTGCTCCCCAACAACACCCAGAACAGGAATCAAGCTCACATGAATAAGGCAGAAATTTTCTTGTCCTAGCAAGCGAAATAAGATGATCAATAAGAAGCACTAGCCAAGAAGAGGAGGAGGAGGAGGAGAAATCACAGGCTTACCAACTGAGAATGACAATTGTCGCAAGGCCTCGATAAAAGGCATTGATTCTATGTCACCAACAGTGCCTCCCAACTCAATAACACAAACATCGGCTTGGCCTTCCTTTCCATCAACTGGAATAAGAGAGACTGATTCAATCCAATCCTTGATTGCATCTGTTATGTGTGGAACAACCTAAAACCCCCCCAAATTTCTCATCGTTAAACAAAATAATAATAATAATAATAATAATAATAATCTAAAGAAACCCATTCTACTGAAAAAACCTGAACAGTCTTCCCTAGGTAGTCTCCTTTTCTTTCCTTCTCAAGAACAGACTAGAAAGAGAATAAGTAAAAAAAATAGTAAAAACGTTAATCACGTAAAAGTCAAATTAACAGCATTTACAGTAAGTACCTGATAGATCTTTCCTGTGGTGATGTTGTTGTCTTTGGTTAGTGTCACATCGAGAAATCTTTCATAGTTCCCCAAATCAAGATCCACCTTTAAAACATATATATATATGCAAAAATCATTCTCTCTCTAGCAATTAAAAAAGAAATGTAAAGAAGAAGAAGAGAGAAAACCTCTCCACCATCGTCGAGGACAAAGACCTCTCCATGCTCAAAAGGGGACATAGTACCAGCATCAGTGTTCAAATACGGATCTGTAACGATTAAAAACTGTTAATTAACGAAGTCCTCCTAGTGGGAATTGAAACTGAAAAGGAGGTTAATAATAATAATTAACCAATTTTGATGGAGGTAACACGAAGGCCACAAGCTTCAAGGACGACGCCGATACTACTGGCTGTAACGCCTTTGCCAAGCCCACTCACCACTCCTCCAGTCACCAACACGTACTTCATCCCTTCCAATGACTCGATTCGCCGAGTGATGATCTGATCTGATTGGGGAATTTTGGGGGAACTGATGATACACAAAACTCTTTCTTTTCCCTTTTACTGTTTTTCATTGACGGACACAGCGAACGCAGATGTTTATTCCCAGGAACAAACTGGAATCATACCAATAGTGAGTTCCCACGTGTCGCACTCTTTTTTTTTTGTTGGTTAAAATTTGTTAAATCACATGCGAGACTATCTTTTACAAATGATAAGAATTCTATAAGGTTTTATGGAAGAACTTTTTTTTTTTTGACGAACCGGAAACCTCAAAATATAAGTTCATTCCACCTAGAATTTAACTCAAATGGCAAAAGAACATATTATTTGTCTGAGTTATTACGGTCAGGGAAATAAAAAAAATATTTAGGTAAAGTTTTGGTGGATCAAAAATCTATTTTTTAATTGTCTCAATGAACTAATTAATAATGGTGGCATTGAGTTGACTCTTCTGAAAACAAACGTTATGAAATATTGATATGAATATGACTCCAATTATTTTAATACAATAATTAAAATATTTTATCATTTAAAAAAATATTATACAAAAAACATAAACATGACAGAGAAATTACAAATATAAGAATTAAATTTATGTAAAACAAAAAAAAATATACCATTTTTAAGGGCGGTAGTAATCGAATTCTTTATAAAAACACATGTTGTGTTTTAGATTTCCTTCAAAAAAACACCAACGATTAAAACTAACAAGTACGAATTCATATTTTGGTGAAAATATCAGTGGAAACATTAAAGGAATGTACTGGTTTTCATAGGATAAAATGTGAATGTACAAAAAGGAGAATAGGTTTTCAAAATTTTTAAGATTTTAATACAACTTCTACTCTTCTAGTGTATCGGAGAAGTAGAAAATTTAGGTTACAGGGAGAGAGCTAGGCACAACCACAAAGGAAACAAGTCAAACAAAACAACCATTGTTTTGCATCTCATATTTACACTCTTAAATGTTGAACAAGACGAGGCAATAGTTTAATCCGATCTTAAATATTTCTCAGAGACTGAGAACAAAGACAACCAATAAAACATGTAATCAACAACCAAAACAACACTTTTGTCTTTTTTTTCTTCATCTTGGTGATGCTTCACTTCCATCTTGCTTTATCACAGAACACAGAACTTGTCTTGAGATGTAACTTTCAAGCTCCTTAGATACTTCAGTCAGCTTCAAGTCAAAGTTACTCCTGTATTTTTGTTTGGGAGATGGCACAAAGGTAGAAGAAGAAGACGAGCCTGAGAACCTTCTTCGTGGGCTAGAGAACTTCCCTGGTGAGACATGAAGTTTAACTGCTTCAGGTATTGATGGTTGTAGCACACTGTTGTTATTGTCTGGATCTAACAAAAGTCCAAACTTCGTCTCTGATGGAAGCGGCTTAAGTGAATCTTCTCCAGACTCCGGTTTAGTCTTCCTCAGTCTCTCCCTTGCTTTCTCAGCTGCTTGTAGCGCCTTTTCACTGCTTAGAGTGATCAGTTTCCATGGGTTTATGGTTACATGAAAGCCCGGTTTCTTGTTGGTCAGCGTGGAAGAAGGTGAACGCCCATCTCCTTCTACTTTTATGGATAGTCTCCTCTGATGATTCTGTCAGTAAAAAAACACATTGCTATAATCTTTGAGAAAGTTGCAACACAAGAAGCACAAAAGAGTTATTGACTTCTTGTTTATATTCACACCTCGTTAGTTTTCCTGCACATGAACTTGGAGATTAATGTTTGTCTTGGTCTTTCAGGTGAATCAAAGTCTGAGCTTTCATCTGAAGATGAATCCAATTCATCAAAAGGGTCCACTTCTGTAAATTGATTCTCCTCCCTCATTGCTAATATATAGTCATATGTTCTCATCCCCTGCAATTATTTGAGCACTGAAATGTCAAAAGAAAGAAAACCACAAACAGAATCATTCTGCTAGGAAACTGTAAGAGTCACCTTTCTTATGAGAACCACATGGAAGAGGAAAAGCTGCCCCATAGCTGCCGAGCCATATGCCGTTAACAAAACCAACACAACCTGTTAAGGAAATATAAACTTGATAAGCATAAAGAAGCTGCATTTTAGCTTTAATGAGAAAGAAACACATGTATAATAAGAAGAAGAAACTATACAGATATTGTAGCGAGAACCCATCTCGGGAACTCTACATGTAGCCTTCTCTTCAATTCGGTTTCGACACCTTTCTTATCCACAAAACATCTAACAAATACAGCAACAGCTGTCCCACCTTCAATCATTAGCTGTTGCAACCAAAAGCAAAGTTAATATCATAAACTTTAAGTAGTTGAAAGACAGAGAGAGAGAGAGAGAGAGAGAGGCAATACACACACACCATGAGCAAGACGAAAACCATCAGGAGTATGAAAGTGGTGTAATTCCTTTTCCCAACGCAGTTGTTAAGCCACTAATTACACAAAAGAAAACTTGTTTATATATCAGTGGTTCACCAAGACAGAACAGCAGTTTCAGAAACATACACTGCAATGGTGATCAAACCCTTCAACACACCGGTTACATGTCCTGCAATGCTTACTGCTGCGTTTAACCTAAAAACACACACACAAGAACAATCAATCAATATAAAGCCTTACCCCCTCCTCACATACATATAATTTCAATATGTACATTTAGTTTACCTCTAAATCACAAAGTGAGCAATAAGAGATATCATCTTCCTCTTCTTTAGGGTCAGGTGTAACAGCATCATCTTTCGTCATGACAAGTGGAAAAGGAAGAAGCGGTTCAAGCTGCTGCACGCTGCTCTTCCACGGATCCAAATACGTCCTTCTTATAAAGTTCCTCAAGATCTTCCTCTCTAGCCTCCTGAAAAACCTCACAACGACTTGGCTCAAAACAACCTTGACCCTCAGCTTCATCAGCACTCCTTTCGATCTCGCCCTTCTCTTCTTCTTAGCGCTAGTCTTATCCGTCGGATCAATCGATGTGCACCTAACGAACAGAACTATAACCGAACCCGCCTGGAAAACGACAAAAAAACCTCAAATCACTTTCGAAGATTTCTATTACAATTAAAAAAAAGACAACTTTTTTTATAACTTACCACAAAAGAGAAGAGTGAGAGAAGCGTGATGATAGCTATTCGATTCCCAAGGAAGAAGCCTAGGAAGACATAGAAAGATGCGACCAGAACACTAAAGATAACAGCTCCTACGATCTGCAACCAAAGCTCAAAGAATTCTATTCAGTAATCAAGACTCAGCTCGAAAAGAGATTTTGATTGATTTGTAAAAACCTGTAGTGAGTGAAAGGGTCTTTGCCAGCCATGGCGCCGTCTCGTCATGGTAGATCTTCACCGGTAGCTAATAGATCTTATTATTACTCGAAACCTTCACGAGAGCTTATAGATATGAAGAAAGACAAAAAAGACTTTGGTAATAATTAATCAATTTTAATCATTTTTGTCTTTTCGGGATGATGATGATGATGATGATACTGCCCAACGGTCGGGTATTCGAAATTTGAAGTAACGCTCGGATCTTTACTTTTAAGGATCGGACGGCTGTTGTTAAGTTGAGCCTTTTAACGTGACTGTTTCAGTTGAGCCCATTTTTGTTTCGAAACATTATTAGGCCTTTGTAGAGTCCAAATAATGCAAGTATCAATAGATTTAGTTAGGCCTTTGTGCAATTGCGGATATGAAATTAAACTTTATAAACAAAAAAAACAAAAAAATAAAAAACTACGTCTATATTATTATTTGAAAAATGAATTTGCTGATTTAACATATTCTTAGGTTTAATCATATTTTATACGCAATTATTAGTTTTAATAAATAAATTTAGTGATTTAATGAAAATTTTATTATTATCTTCAGAATAATTAATTAATTATAAAGATAATATATTAATATTATATTAATATCATAGTTAATCACATTATATTTAATTTATTGATTTAAAAATATTATATTTACATGTTTATATTATAATTCATTTAGTAATATTAAACCAACTTTGTTTTAATATATTTATCACATAAGATAAAATGAATCATTTATCTTTTAAGAAAAATTTCTTAAGATAACCAAAGTCACCCATTATGATAGTTTCTGAAAATATTTAAAAATAAATTCAAAATATTTATAATATTATTTACGAATTGATTATTTCGTTTTCACTTTAAAAGTTGGAGCGTTTAAAATCATTATTATCTTTAAAAATTATTAGTAAATAATGTAAAACAAAATTTTAATAAATAATTACCCATATATCAAAAATGAAATTCGTTAATCGATAATATCTAAAAAGTTTATATAGTATATTATCCAAAATAAATATCTGTATATAATTTTATGTACATGTATGAATTCTCTAAATTTATTTTACCTAATAAAAGCTATTTTAATTAAACAAGTTTATCTACTTTTTTAAGACAAACCATCTACTTTTAATTAAACATCTAAAAGTGGGTAATGTGAATTCTAATAATTGTAATGATAGTTACTTTTATTTCGAATGCAGTTTCTACTTTTATGAGGTATTCTAAAATTCTCGGAATGTGAAATCTAGACACAACTTAAATGGCTACATGTGATAGAATCTGTTTATGAAATTTTATCTTGTTTTTACGCGGTGTAGAATATATATTCTACGGATAAGAAAACATGATTTTGCAAAAAAATAGAAAATTCCGCTAACACAATATTTTAAAAATATTTGTAATATTTTAATTTCTGAAAACATGTATATTTGGTCATAAAATATTCTAAAAATATGTTTAATCTATGTACTTACCTAAAATGTTACAAACTTATATTTTTGATTTTTTGATATGTTTACAAACATATATTGACCAAATTGTATCTTTGTTTTTATTTTTTTATTAATATATATATATATATATATAATTTTTGATATATTGACAAACATATATTGACTAAATTTTATCTTTATTTTTATTTTTAAAATATTATTGCTCATGCTATGCATGAGAATATTTTAATTTTAATTGACATTATATATTAAAAATAATAATTGAATTTATGTATATAAGTATAGTAAACATATTAGTATATAATGTTACTCATTATGTTTAAAGTATAAAATTATTTATCAAATATGATCAAACATTTAAAATATTTAAAAAAGTTTAAGATATTTAATTAATTTATAAAATTGTTAACATACACTAAAAATTATTGAACATCGACTAAAAAATTAGTTGATATTTTGGAGATATCTGTTTGCAAATTTAAATGTAAAATTTATAATAAATAAATATTTAACTTTTTGTGTGATCTTTATGTTAATTAATCCTTATTAATATATTAATGTCTTTTTATTTTTTAAAAGTTACCCTTGTTATAAAAAATGAAAATTGTGTAATTCGTTTTTTTATATTTATTTTTATTAAAAAATATTTCTTTGATTAATGTTTTTTTTAATTCATTTTATGTATTAATTTATTTTTTGTGTAATTCATTTTTATAATATTTAAATTAATTTAAATTATATTTATTTTAGTAATTTGATTAATTATAGGTTAATTCTGACAATCATGTTGAATTTTTATTTCGTTTTTGACAATTTTCCATCTAATTAATTATGAAAATAGAAAGCATTGCGAGTGTAAAAGGACTATAGTGCAATTCTTAGTAAAACATTCTTAAATCAATTAAAAAAGAAATATAAAGGGAACCCCTAAATTGTTTATTCTCCCCGCCGCCGCTGCGCCAAATCGCCGTTGTACCACCACAATCTCCGTAGATGGCTTACAGAGGAGGAAGAGGAAGAGGAAGAGGTGGGTTTGGTGGGTTTGGCGTTGAGTACGCAAAGGCAGAACCTTTTGTTATTTTCCCTGTAAGTTCAAAACTTTATGCTTTTTGATTCATCATCTCCTCTCTTCTCGTTTCATCTTACGATCAAAAGGCTGAACCTTTTTGTTTCAGGATATTACCTTACCTGACCGTAAATCAATCTCAGACGATACCCAATTGCTTAGGAACTTCAATTATTTTGAGAGGTTCTGGAAAAGTTCGCCTTACCACTTAGGCGATGGTCTATCCAAGAAAGGTATCTTCTCACTACAAAATCAAACAAAACTCTCTTAGACAGCAGTTTGTAATCTTAAGTTTGGTTTGTTTATTCAGAGAGTGAGAGTTTAGACATTGAGAGGTTCTCAGACACGTTGAAGCCGAAGAAGAAGGCTAATGCGAGGGGATCTTTCTATGACTTTCTTGTTCTTAGACCTGATAACTTCCCTAAAGAACTTCTTGGAGGTTCTGATATGATCATATTGTATGTTTAGATTCATGTTATAAGTTATTGTTTTGATCATATGCAATCTTTTCAGATAGTCGAAGAGAACGGCCTGTGAAGAGAGCAAGATGGACTCAAGACGCAGGTAAGTTTTTGTTGTTTTTATTAGTTTCAACAATGTTTTACACATAAAGAAACTCAAAGTTTGTGTTCTGTTTTTGTAGATCTGCAGAAACTGGAGGTCTTGGAGAAACTTGAAGCGAAGCTTAAGGTATAACAAACACAGTTTACAGTTCTACAAGTCCTACTTGTTTGATTGTTTGGTTTGGTTTGGTTTATAGGCTGAAGGAAAGGAAGAGAATGAAGAAGGAGAAGGTGATGATGAAGTTGAGGAGTCTGAGGGAGAAGATTCTGATAACGGAGACTATGATAAGGTTCTGCTTATTCTTTTCCAAACTAATTGGTGAAATGATGTAGACTCTTCTGGCTCTCAAGTTGAGTAAGTTAAAGTTTCTTCTTTTATGTTTTGTAGAATAAAGACTTTGATGATGATGATGACGATTATAACGAGCCGGAGGATAACGATAGTAAGCATATATCATCTTTACACTCCGAAGATTATACAGTTGCAATCTTTGAGAACTGATTCTAACTAACTTTTGTGTCTCTCTTTATTTCTTGTCAACAGATGAAGAAGTGTATATGTAAGGCTTCTTTTTCATTTTTGTCTTCCCAAAGAATGATCAAGTTTTGAGTACAAGAGATGGTGAAAACTCAATTTTATTACCTTCAAACCCTCTTAGAATAATACAATCTGGCATTTGTTGCTTTAATTCATTTTTTTTCTTTAATATTATTTCATTAGCCTCGATAAGATGGTTAAAGGATTAGTTTTGTGTCCACTTCAAATCATAAGCAGAACAGAAATAAGAATTACAGAGTGTAGGAAGGTCAGTAAAAGAGCTATACTGCTTTTGACCTTTGTATTCGTCAAACAACTCTGCCTTTCACCCTAGTCGAAAAATACAATTGGTTTCATTTCGTTTTGTATAGTACAACAAAAATCGCGTTAGGTTATGTGTCTTTTGGTTCAGATCCTTCGTAATTGTCAAGTGATTCACTTCTCATTAATCTGATCTTAATAAACGAAGGAGAAAAACATGATCAGAATCCGAACCTACAAAGCAAATGACATCGTATATGTTAAATTCGGTTATTTTCGTTAGGAATTTGGATGGGTTCACAAGGTAAAAGATGACCACAAGATATGCTATTAATTATGAGCTTTAATGCTGTTCCTTTATATAGATTAAATGACATCGTAGTTGTTGATTTGTATTTTCATGTTTTGCGTGTTCCTTGCCGCCTGAAACGGACACAAGCAGGCAAGCAGCAGCAGGAGGTTATTCTTATGAATGTTGCTATATTGGAGTGTCACCCAAGTTTTGTTTATTGTTTCAACCCAAACCAATGTTCTAAGGTTCAGTCGTGTTTAACACCTTCACATTTCTTTTTGCATATTTCAAAAATATCGGTCCTCGTGTGTGATTAGAGTCTAGCTTTTAAAATGGTTGAAATAGATGTTTGACCATCTCTTGCTAACATTCATATCTCTGGACACTTCTTAAATCTTTGCTATGTTGTTTGCAGCATAGCACTCTCTACAAGAAATTTGCCTCTTGAGTAAAGTTTCCACTTGCCAAATGGCATATGATCTATAACCCATTTCAACTGGGATTCATAACTAACTCTCTTAATTGCTTGCATCATTAAGGATCTGACTTTGTAACGGACAGCGGATGGTTACAGTTTTAAGGTTATATCAAAAAATATATATAAGATACTAAACATTAATACATGTAAACTTAAGTCAATAAAAGAAGAAAATCTCAATCTACAATCTACCCTTAGAAACCTAATTACCATAAAAGACATAACATATTAGAGACTTTTGTTGCTAAACCATAAACATTATCTAACACATAGTTGCCATATTATTATATTTTCTTTTAAATTGTTCAACTATTTAAAATTATTACTTCAATTTTTTGGGGTTGATAATGTAAACTATTCATATTATTGTTCTTTTCTAAAAATTTGATACATAAATTTATTTTGCTTAAGATATTATTAATTTTATTTGATACGTCACAATTTTGGTACTGTACAATATAATTTTTTATATGATATATGTTGTATGAATCATATGTCATTTGGGCTAGTAAGATTTATTTAAACATTTAATGTGGAGGTAAGAATATGTTGTATATGAAATCTTGATTGATTGCTCAATACATTCAAAGGAAGTACATATTAATTTCTTGTCAATCCTGTGATTTAAGCATCAAGACTTTGTATTTGAAAATCATCATAAATAGTGATTGACAGATTATTTGTCAATTACCACAATTCGGTTAAGTTTATAAATATCATGGTTAATAATATTTCCTGATTTTTGTTCTCTTGCATATAATGCTTTTAAATTAGAAAAGAACACTTAATGTTTTTGTATGATGAAATTATGATGATGAAATATTTATTCCACTCAAATCTCATGGGTCTAAACCTTATCACTTATGACTGTATATATCATACTAAACAAAAAGTTACGGTATCACAACCTACATGTTTCAAAACTAGCAAAGAAATGAGTGGCATGAATTCGATCTCTGATTTAAAGCCAAAAAAATATGTGGAATATTGAAAATGAAAGTAATAAGACTTTGGAAGCAGTACTCTGCTGCTATGGAAAACCCATTGAAATGTTTTACGTTTAAATAAAAATATTTTTTTATTATGTTACTGTTTTAAAAACAACCATATCATATGTTTTATATCTGATGCTTTGCATTGTTTTGTTTTGTTTTTGAAGGAAATAAAATCCATGTTTTGATAAAAAAAAACTGGTTTCACAGTTGATCATTTAATGAGACAAGAATATTATAAACTTTTTTTGAACGAATAATATTATAAAATTATGTTTAGCTTCTCTTTGATATTCTTTTGATGTTTATATTGGACAACCAACCATCCTTATAAAATTGATTTTACCTTTTTATACCTATTAAATTAAATAAAAAAATTTTAGTCCATTCAAAGCACAGGTTACCACCTAACATAATATATAAGATACTAAACATTAATATGTAAACTTAAGTCAATAAAAGAAGAAAATCTCAATCTATAATCTTCCCGTCGCATCCGTTTTCAGGACGATCTAGTCACAAAGTTTTACACCTTAGTGGGTAATCAATTTGCCTACTCTTCTATCTCGAAAGCAGAAAGAGTAGAATTCATTCGAGAGAGCTTGGTGGTCTTAAGAATGGTTCGGGGGCGGTAAAAATAATATTTAAACTTTATGACCAAACAAAAAATCACATATGTATTTTATGTTTCTATCCTTCAGAAATCTATACATAATAGAAAAAAGTCAACACATATGTAAGAAGCCCACTCTGTAGAGTTATTATGTAGTCTATTATGTACACTTATTTTGTAGTCTATTATGTTAACTTATTTTGTAGTCAACATCGTAATTTGATCTAATAATTTAATTTTAAAACTGTATAAAAAATTTTTTTGTGAAATTTTTAATTAATCATTAATATAATGGTAAATATGAAGTAATAATTTTAAATAATTGAAAATTTTAAAATAAAATATAGTAACATGGCAACTATGTGTTAGATAATAATGTTTATGGTTTAGCAACAAAAGTTTGGTTTTGTATTTGATTAAATATAGAGGTTACTTTTAGGTTTAAAATGAATATTTGGATTTTTTTAGCAAATTTCCCATATTAATTTTACATAATATTACTAAAATATATTTAGAAATTTAAGACAACATCAAAATTAAATGCAAATAACGAACTAATCAATATTTTATTTTTTATGAAAAAAAAATCTAGGGTTAATTTAGAGAAGTAAATGCAATCCATTTTACATAAACAATAATTAAACCGACTAAATATTATAGGTTCAATATTATATAGCCAAGATCACATGTCTGATGAAGATATAATACTATTTAAAAAAATCCTACATATAAATTCCAAAATATTTTAATTTAAAATATTAATTAATTATTATAATGTATTTATTTATAAGTATTTTTATACGTTCATGAGCACGAGAGAATCATCTAGTATATTTTTATAATGTAAAATTAAATTATATTATACAAATTTATACTTATGTAATAAAAATTTTTTTTATAGAAAATGAAGTAAAGATGAAGTGTTTCAAAAAAATCATAAGTGAAGATGTATTTATGTCATTGTCAATGGTTGTCGCTATAACACCCTAAAGAATATTTCCAAAAAAATCAAGAAAAAAACTCCAACTTAGTCCCTAAGCTGCTACAGTTTCCACAAATAAAAAATGACAAAAAACTCCAACTTAGTTCCTAAGCTGCTACAGTTTCCACCAACAAACAATAAACAAGTCTTCCCCACGTGGGAAAGCTCCTTTTTGTCAACGTTTAGGAAAAAACCAAAACATAATCCTCGAATCGTTTGTTAGTTTGGTGCCCTTTGTGTTGTCTGCTTCAAGAATTTAGACCCACACATATAACAAACAACGTGTCATCTTATTATTTTTCTAAGAACAAAAATATTATTTAGCGTGTGTATAAATAAGCAAAACACCTTTCTTTGTTCTCTTCACTTAACCACTAGTTCGAGTTGCATAAAATGGAGAAGAATTTGGTGGGATATAGATTTAGTCCTACGGGAGAGGAACTGATCAACCATTACCTCAAGAACAAGATTCTTGGTAAGTCGTGGCTCGTCGACCATGCCATCAGCGAGGTCAACATCTGTCGTTACGAACCATGGTTTTTGCCTTGTAAGGTCATCTCACTCATCAATCCTTCTTTCATCATCGATCATTCCTTAGATTATTCCTTTGATTGCAGCGTTATCGAAGCTTGAATCGAAGGATCTTGTGTGGTATTTCTTCTCTCCCAAGGAGTACACGTCTGCGAAGAAGAATGTAACGAAGAGAACTACACCTTCTGGATATTGGAAAGCTACTGGTGTTGATAGAAAAATCAAGGATATGAGAGGAAATGGTGTTGAGATTGGTATTAAGAAGACGCTTGTGTACTATGAAGGGAGGGTTCCTAATGGAGTTTGGACTCCTTGGGTAATGCACGAGTATCACATCACTTCCTTGCCTCTTAATCAGGTAATACTTTCTCAAGAGTTTTTATTTATTAGTTTGCATTTCCCCAAAATTGGATTTGCTATCTCAACTATTGTTTCGTATGTTTTTCATAAAAAAAAACTATTGTTTCGTATGTTTCATTTGAGTTTTTTTTCTTCTCCTATAGTCTCTCTTGTGGAAGTCGTTTTGACTCAATCTTTCTCTGATTTTTGTTAAGGCTTTAATTCCCCTGTGATGCTACTACCTCAATTTAATATTATATGTATTAGTTGAATTTCTGATTTATTCATGATCTTCTAATAAGTATATATTAAATTTGAGCTTTTACGAACTCAAAACATAACTGATAATAACTAAATCTCTCGTTTCTTTTATCTATCGTTGGCTGTGATTTCTCTTGTATTGGATGCCACCTTAAGCTCAATTTGGGATTAATTATGTATTAGTTGAATTGGGATTGTGGTTCACTTTTTCTTGCTTCTATTGTCGTCATGATCTTAATATATATATGTAAATATGAATTTTGGAGTTATTATTGACTATAAGTGGATTGACCTTTATTTTTTATCTGTTACTTTATTATTTTCTAGCAAATGATCTAGGATTTTCTTTCATTCACACAATGTCTCAGGACTAGTCGCTTGGTAGTGATTTTCCCTGTGTTGGATGCTTTCTTCAGATCAATTTGATGGTTAAAGGGTTACAGAAGTTGTGGGCTAATTATTTATTTATTATTTACAACTCGTGAGTTTTGTTTTGCTTGTGTTTGAGTTTTCTTGAGAAATTTGTATTCAATTTTGTTTTGTTTCCAAAGAACTTATGTGTGTAAATTTCTTATTTGCTTCAGAGGACCTATGTTATATGCCAAGTAATGTACAAGGGTGATGACGGAGACAGTTTGTATGGTAATAAATCGAATGAACCAAGCAGCTCTATGGTCTCTGATTCCAGTACGTTTAGAGTCATCAACCAATCGCCTGAGGTGCGTCCAGCTTTTCACAATGATTTTTATCTATTTATTACTATCATCACCCCAATTCTTGACATGTTCAGGTTGAGCAGCAAGGTCAAGAAGATGGTATGTCTATGAATGACTTGTTAATCCCACTGAACCAACAAGAGGATCTCTCTCCCTATGATGTGTTCGATCAGAACAAGATTTTTACAGACAACAACAATTACTATCCACAAACTCCTTACGGTGATGATTATTGGAATGGATTGCTGGATTATAACGGAGGGAATTTCGAAGATGTGTTTTGCAATCAAGAACTCATAATGCAAGAGAACCAAAGCAATCACAGGCCGAAGAGACCTTTGACAGGGATCATTGTTGATGATGGTAGCAGTGATAGTGATGCTGAATCTATATTTGCAACGGTAAATGCACATAGCTCTTTTTCTTTATCAATATTGTAGCATTGATTAGAGTAATCTGTATTCACTGCTTTCGGTTCTAATATGACCAGAGTTACCGAGGAACATCAAGTCCGGGTGATAGCGATGGTAGTGTAGACGAGATTATATCGTCGAGGAAAGGCTCTTCCAAAGATATACAAACTTCTATTAATGGAAAGACCCGGGAGTCTCGTTTCACACGTCGCACCATACCATCAAAACAAGAGGTCTTGAGCTGCTCAGAAGTTGATTTTTGTGTCTATTTTCTTAAGCATATGATGAATTTTCTAAGATAACGATGTTGTTGTCTCCTTTTCAGGTTAAAGAAGGTAAGTTTAAAGCCAGTGAAGATGCATCCCTGGACAAGAAGGCGTTATCATCTATTGTGAAGACAGAGAAGAAGTGCTGGTTTATTACAGAGAAAGCAATGCAAAGAAACCACAAGAATCCCCCGTATATATATCTCATGAACATGATCATAGGACTCATCCTCTTGGTGGCTGTCATTGGCAACATCATATGTTTTTACTAAGCCTCAGAAAATGAACCATCTGATGAAATTTGATTGCAAGGATAGGCAAAGCAGATGGATCGAAGCACTCGTTTTAATTGGATTTTTCTGATTCTTTTTTATTTTATTTTGAATGTGTAATATATATACGTTTGTCGGTGCGTGCATGTATGAACTTCTCTATAAATGAGTTATGTCCAAGCTATGGTGTAAGGAGCGGTCAGATCAATTTAACTCTGAAGCTTTGTCTAAGCTATTTTTATTTCCAGTCCAGGAGGAACACTTTCAAGATGAAAGCTTTCACCTTGTACCTATTGAAGGAAACCAAACATGAAGAATGGTGGTATCTTTGGCATGGTGGGTTTAACGAGAAGGTTGGCGCAAGGTTGATATGTTGGGTTGCAAAGCAAAACCTCAAATCTGTCCATTCATGAACCGGTTATCCTTTGGAGGTTCAAGGAACCCGCATGAGCTCTAAAAACCTAACAAGGGCCTCTATCTTTCAAGTTTCTTATCAGCTACCATGGTGACTCTTTTGTTGCGATTTGACTCATCACATGATAAGTTCTAGGCTTCCAACTTAAAACTAATTGGCAATTAGTGAATTGATTCACATCTCTTATATATTACTCATGTCCTTCACATATTTCCAATGTGAGATCTTTATCCCAACACACTCCCTCGAGACAATGCTTTTATTCTTTAACAATCTTGGCGGAACTGAGCTTTCTTTGGGTCATCAACTAATGGGTTGATCGGACAACTGTCCAGGTCGGATTAATGAGTCAGGATGTAGACCCGCTCTAATACCATGATAATGATAAAATTTCTGAACTTCCAACTTAAAACCAATTGACAATTAGTAGATTGACTCAAGTCACTTATATATTATCCATGTCTCTCACATATCTCCAACGTGTGATCTTTTATTCCAACATCATAGTGTGGATGAGATCCTTCATTCTTTACTGATTCTAATAAACTTATCCAGTTGACTCTTTAGCTCTGCCACTGCTGTGAATGAGGTCCTTCATTCTTCACTGAGCTGCTCGCCTGTCTGTGGACTCTTCGAGTATGCCCATGCTTAAAAAACTGGACGGAGGCGTTAACGCTTCACATTTGCCTCTATCCGTCTAGCTTTTCTTCAGTGTGGAGTGGCCGGATTCAAGGGCCGCAAACTACCACCTGCTTCACCGAGGAACCTCCTTCACTATCACAGACCAGCGTGGTGTTCGGTTTGGATTCAGAGACTGTCCAACGATTGATTCTCTGGATTGTGGTTAGAAAGGAGCCAGCTTATGGACGTCAATGGGTGTCGACCACCTCCGCCGGTTATGCTCTGAGCGACCTCTGCAAAGACATCATCTTCTGGTCCGTCTCCATCTTGACCTACATGTTATCATTTTTTTGTATATTTTCTCTAGCATTTGTTGGTTTGGAAATTCCTAGGATATTATATGTTACGTACTGAGTGTTTTTATGAATTTGGACACTTAGAAACTATTGAGCTTCATAAACAGAATGGGGTCTAAGTTAACACGTCGAATTATTTGTTCATCATTCACTTAATATTCAAATTATTTTTTAAAAAAATAACAAAACATGCCTTACCCAAACAGAGAGAAGAGTGATCAGCCTTTCCCTCATTGTTTGGTCCACTAGGTTAAAGAAAGCTAGTCCTAACATCAGTGTCGTGCGAAGGTTTAATGGAGCTTGGGGCGAGTATAAAAATGGGGCCTTTTATAAAAAAAAATTTCCTGTCAAAAGTATAATATATATATATATATATATTTGAAAACATATAAAGAAAAACTTAAATAATAACTTGAAAAATTAAGACATAATTTTTCTTCCCTATTTTTCAATCAATTCTTTCACTAATCTAGATTCCTAAGTAAACTTTTTTTATAGATATGATTGCTAGAACATTTAGCTTTTTTGTGATATGGTTAATTGTGGATAAGGCTTTATTAACTTTAGCTTGAAAAAGATTTTTTCGGCAGTGGCGACTGATGAAATAATAGGAGACAGTTGTTGGTATATAGAAATATAGAACAAAGAGAGAAGATGTGTGTTTGATTGGAAAATAAATTGATATGAAATTCTATGTAAAGTATTTAGAAATCTAAAAGTATTCATACTTTTTTCCTTTTTATTAAATATTTGACATATACAACGATATTTTCTTGTTTAAAATTTGGATAATTGACGATAAATTAATTTTTTTTTTTGCAAAATATCTAAAGCAATTTAAAAGATCAGACATAGATTGAACAGGTTAACAATTAAGTAAAACCACTATGCTACTATAGATTTTTAGAAATTAAGGGGTCCTAAAAAAATATTTATTTTGGGGGTCAGGGGCAAAAGTCCTTTTGATAACACTTGAGGCACGGCACTGCCTAACATTGCCTGATTTTGAATATCCGTGTTTTGCAATCATAGTTTTTTATTAAAAAAACTAGGTGGCTTCCTGCACCATGTGCAGCAAAAAAATTTAAAATATTTTTTTAACAAATAATATAAATTATATTTAAAAGTAAAATTATATTAATATTGTAATTTTTATTTTTATCAATATTTTAATATAATTTGATTAAATTAAACATAAAATCAAGATATTTTTAATTATATTTAAGAATATGCATGTATATATTTAAAATTATAATCTTAGATGAATGTTTCTATTTATTTATTTATACTATTATTTACGAAGTAATTTTTTACAGCGGAACTCTCACGTTAAAAGTTAGAGCGGTTAATATTAATATTATCCTTAATAAATAAAATAACTACAAAAGAAAAATGAATTTTAACTTTTTAATCAGTAGTTATAAAATATTTATGCCCGCATCTATGGGCTAACACCTAGTTTTAATTAAATATTTTAAATACATTTGCAAGAAAATAAATTTATTAAAAATTAAAATTAAACAATATTTATAAAAAATTATATATATAAGAAACTAATTATTTCACGATTATATTTTTATAACTTTCTAAACAAAATTGTATACATTTTTGAAAATGTTAGTAATAAAATTGTATATTTTAAAATATATAATTTAATGATAATTTCAAAATTAGAATGACATATTTGAAAATATTTATTTTAATGATGATTAATGAGTTATTACCACATTCTAAAAATATTTCCAAAAATATAAATCGATATTAAAGTAATATATGAGTTATTACCATCTTTTAAAAAGTTTACCCAAAATATAAACTAACATTAAATGTAATTGTCCATGTCATATTAAATTATAAGACATGTCATCTTTTATAAGGAAATTTTCTATTTTATAAAGACATGTCATATTTTTTCAGTGGCATGTCATTATTTTTTTGGCGAGAGTGATTGTAGTAACGACACGTGTACAAATCACTTTGCAAATAATATATAAGGGATAGAAACCCCTTTCATTCAAAAAATTGCAATCCCAAACTATTTTTTTCTATTGCTTATATCAGGGCTGGTCCAGTATATGATGATCTATAAAAATTTCCATATCAAACTAGGTGGTTTCCTGCAACAAGTGCAGCAAAAAAAAATATTTTTTTAACTGATAAATATAAAATATATTTTAAAATAAAATTTTATTAATATTGTAATTTTATTTTTTTATCAGTATTTTAATATAATTTTATTTTATTAAACAAAAAATTAAGATAATTTTTTTGTTTATTTTAAATTATATTTAAGAATGCGCATGTATATATTTAAAATTATAATCTTAGATGGATGTTTCTATCTATTTATTTTAATTAAATATTTTAAATAAATTTGCAAAAAATTATATAGTTATCAAAAATTAAAATTAAACAATATTTATAAAATTTATAGATATATAAGAAACTAATGATTATACGATTAAAATTTTATAATTTTTTTAAACAAAACTGTATACATATTTGAAAATATTAGTAATAGAATTCTATAATTTAAAAATATATAATTAAATGATAATTTCGAAATTGTAATGCCATATTTGAATATATTTATTTTAATGTTGATTTATGAGATATTACCATATTCAAAAAAATATTCCAAAAATAGAAATCGACATTAAAGTAATATATGAGTTATTACCATATTTTAAAAATGTTTACCAAAAATATAAACTAACATCCCCTATATATTATTTGAGAACTGATTTTGACACATGTCATCTCAACAATCAATTTCACAAAAAAAAATAATGACATGAGTTCTAGAAAAATATGACATGAATTATTCTACTTACTGTTGATTATATTTTTGGTAAAATTTTTATGATATGGTAATAAATCATACATTACATTTAACATTGATATTTATTTTTGGTAATTTTTTTTAAATATGGCAATATCTCATACGTCTTCTATTAAATAAATATCTTCATATATAAAATTACAAATTTCGAAATGCATTTTATTTTATTTATATACATTATTTGCAAAGTGATTTGTACACATGTCGTCACTACAATCATTCTCGCTAAAAAATAATGACATGCCACTAAAATATATATATGTCTTTAAAAATAGTGACATGACATCATATAAATTGTGATATGTAAAGTTTCTTCATAAAAATTTATATATTTCTGCAGAAAATATTAATTATCGTAATGACTAATAACTCATATATCATCATTAATGTTAATTTTACATAAAAATATTTATTTTTGGTAAACTATTATAATGTATTAAATAACTCATCTATCATTAATTAAATAATATATATATATCACATTAATAAAATAAGCTAAATACGATTACAAATATAAAATTTTACGTCAGTTTATATATCATATTTGTAAAAATATAATTGTAAATGTGCATCAAAAAATATAAAATTAAAGTAACTCTAATTCAAAAAATACTAATAGTTAAATTTTTAAAATTTATTCAAATTTATATGTTCACCTTCGTCATATTAATCAACCAATTAATTATTCAGTTTGACATATCCCATATATAATATTTGAGAAGTGATTTTGCCACAATTTTTTTCTACAATCAGTTTCACAAAAAAAAATGATGACATTGCTTCTAGAAAAATATGAAATGGATTATTTTATTTATTGTTGATTATATTTTTGATAAACTTTTTATGATATGGTAATAAATCATACATTACATTTAACATTGATATTTATTTTTCGTAAAAAAATTTAAATATGGTAATATCTCATACGTCTTCTATAAAATAAATATCTTCATATATTTCGAAATGTATTTTATTTTATTTTTTATAATTATATAATTTTATTATTTCGAAAATGATTGTATTAACGACATGTGTACAAATCAATTCGCAAATAATATATAAGAGATGATATTGGTTCTTAAGACGTCAGCTAGATCCCTAACTTAAATAATTTTTAACTTGTAATTCTGAACGTGACACGTACGGTCGCACGGACTGACGGTTACAAGCAACTAACGAGACAAGAAACTAACAAAGTAAATGGGAAGTAGTAAAAGTTTTCTTTTTTGGGATAAAGTAAAAAAAAAGATGAAAGATTTACATACCTTTTGTGTTTCTTCCTCGAACTTATTATTATTGTAAGTTGAAATTGTCCTTTCGTAGCTTCTGTTTTTGGTTCTCTGCCCATAAGCTACAATTCTCTTTAAATCAAGCAAAGACACTAGTACCAAACAAACTAAAATTGGACCATATGAGAGAGAGAGAGAGAGAGAGAGAGAGAGAGAGAGAGAGAGAGAGAGAGTTTGGAACTGCCCATTAGGTTAGAATGTACCAAGGAAACTTTGTCAGCTTAGCCAGAGATAGGCACAGAGAGTATAATTTCAAAATTTTGTAAGCGTTTTTATCCTTCCCACTTAGTTATCCAGCTCAAATTATAAAGAATGTTCAAGATAAATAAAAAAATAAAACACTTTTGATTTATGGATTGGTGTGTATATATATGGTCAAAATGAGTGTGTGTTATAAAAAACCGAGATGATATGAATATGATATTTATTTATATATAAGCTTCATACAAATACTTTTTTGGAACAAAAAGCTTAATAGAATGTTGAAAGGTGCGGGGTCTTTCAACATGGTAACTAGGGTTCAGTAACTAACATGCTTTTTTTTGGGTAAAAATGTTAAAGATAGTAAATAACATGTTGAAACCAAACATCTTAATACCAATACATATAATATGAGCCCGGTTAAGTTCCTCACGACATTGTAATTCCTCAATTGCAAAATTAGCTTATTATGATTTTTAAGTTTGGAATTAATTTAAGAGGAGGAAATAATAAAGGTAATTCGAGAAAATGCTGGTGAACATAAATGACTTATCTGTCTAAAATTCTAAAGACTTCCCTTTCCTTTTATATTCTTCGTCATCGCTTAAGTTCACAACCGAAGAAGATAATCCACCCATTTCTCCACGTGGCGACCTCCATGATGATTCATCATCTCTGATCACAACCGGAGAAGATGAAGAGTGACCAGCAACACCCATTTCGCTACGTGCCTCCCCTGAAGAAGAAGACTCCTCGACATCGAACCCAAACAGCCTTAGCTTCTTGGCCGTCCCCTCCTGCGGCGGCTGAGAAGGAGGAGAAGGCGGTAACATCGCCGAGGACGAAGTAACCCTCGTCGCTGGAAAAACAGGATATGAGTCATAAACGAACGGCTCAGATCTACCAAGATTCCACTGATGGTGACGATGCAACGGTGATCCCGCGTAGTAACGCCCTCCACTAACAGTTCTACCATAAGGTCCATAACCATACGGTCCATACCCTAAAAACTGGTTATGATATAAAGGCGGAAACCTCCCGTAATGCGGCATGGAATATTCTGTCACAGGATAATAACTTGCCGTTGGATAAGGAGGAGGCCCGAAGATCGGATAGTGATGATGATTAATGTTGTGTGCGAGGTTTGTGTCGGGTCTATGCCTCCAGTCGATAAACAATATGTTCCTTCGTTTCTCCGGTTCGTTGTCCTCACGGATGTAGCCACGGTGGAACGAGACGGTGTCTCCGTTGTTGAGTTTCTTCTCCTTGACAAAACGGCTCCATCCCTTGGTTATCACGTAGCTCTGGCTACTGTTCCAATACGAGTAACGAAACCTCCACATCTTGCCGTTTTTGTCTTGGAAATCCAACAGCGTACCGGTTTGATTATCCTCTAACGGGAAGTAGTTCTCTGCATGTTGCTTTGGAACCACGAGCCGGTTTAGTTTCCCGACGTCGCTTGGTGTTAGCACTTTCTCGAACATGGGCTCTCTCACCGCCGAGTTGAAGTTGTTTCTGTCTGAAACACTAGCTCCGTTCTCTGCTGGTTCTTGTTGAGTGCTCGCCCTCGACATATCTATCAAAAGTATCAAATTTTGTTATATTGGTTCTTGAAATGACGACGACTCAATATTTTTATCTTGAAAAAGTATCCAGCTTTCTTTTATGAAGGGGTTAGTGAGAAGATTAATGACTAAATTCTGTTCAAGATCTTCAAAATGTATCCAATTTTTTCTTTTTATCATTTAAAAAGGATTCTTGACAAGAGGAGGAACCAATTCAAGATCTTTCAAAAAGTATTCAAACTTATTTTATGGATCTAATGAGTGATTCTTGACAAGATGATGACCAAACACAAAATCCTTTAACATACATGAGATAATTTGACCAGAAACCAAATAAAACCACATCCACAATAGTAATAAATGTCGGGTAATTAAACAATTCGATATATATCAAATCAGAAAATCGAAGATCAAAATGGAGAACAAATAGAACGAACCCTAGAATCCAGAAGAACAAAACGGACGTACTCTCTGTGTTTGCTTCTTCTTTGATATTTTTCGTTGACTCCAATATTTTATAAAGTTGAAAATGAAATCAATGGTGTCTCAAGTTTAAATTGGGGATCTGTCTTCTTTCTCTCTCACTTTCTCTCACTAGATGATTTAAAGGGTTGAGAAAATAGTGGTTTAAGAGAATTTCTTGATGATAGATTGAATATCACTTCCTAGAGAGAGTAAAAGGGCCCCATGAATGGGGTGGCTTGGGTCATGTGAGAGCTTCTTGTCCTTTTCAGTTAGCTATAGACTTGGGGTGACTCTAGCTATTTATATAGATATACATATATATTCTTACCTATGTGTTTAGGCAAGGTAAGTGTGTCAATGTTTTTTGAATACTTGCTCTCCTTTTGATATTTGTATTTTATTTATTTTCCTCTTTATTTATATCAGATCTTTGTATTTATTATTTCTTGTTTGCTGATTTCCTCTTGCTAGTTGTTTTTAGCTAATTAAATTAATTACTCATATATTGTAAGTAATTTGCGGGCATAAACATATAATACACTACAAAAGTAACTTTTAAATATAAATTCACTAGAGATTATTTTACTTATATTCAGATACGTGGAATACTTAATTATAATATTTATATATATAATAAATAAAACACTATAAAATAATAGTAACATATTATAAGATAGACATTATACCATATAAATATATTTAATTTATACATGTATATCAAATATGTGAGATAACCAAAAAAAATATTTAATGATACATATTTTTTTTGCTATTCTTTATTTGTAAATAATATTTTTTTTTCTTATAGTGCTTTAGACTCATTTACATGAAACAAATCAATTTTGGATAAATAACCCATCATTTCACTATTCAAACTCAAACAAGCTTAGCCCTCTAATTTTTTTCTTGATATGTGACAGAAAACATAAATGCACTTTGGTGACATATATCCATATATACTGAAATCAATTATTTTTAAGCCTTTCAACACACACTACTATATATCATAAATCATAATGATATATGTGGAAATTTCAGTTTTACCTTTAAATGATAAACAATTACAAATATACCTTATATTAATTTAACTCTACTAAATCATTTATAAATGATTAAAAGAATTTATAAATAATTTACAGAAGTTAATAAACACAATTCCACCCCCAACATACTAAACCATAAACAATAATCACTAGACCCAAACTCGAAATATCAAATATTTTTAAAAAGTGATAGCCAACTTAGAGTATTTTAAATAATTTCTAATGTTAAAATCACCCTCTTACGAAATTCAATGTCCTTGTTGCGATTCAAGATTGTTATCCGTGTTAGTGGGAGTTCATACAAATACATTATTCAACACTCATATGAATCTGGCTCTGATACTACTAACCATCTCGCTAGTGGGCCCACACATGTTCTCTCGGTCCATTTGGCACACCATCCGAGGGATGACCATGCTTTAATTTTCCAATGGTTCAATTTTTTAATAGATTTTACAATCACCACATAATCTTTTCTCCTACTTTGGTCTGATTCACATGAAGTCGTGATCACTCCACTAGATTATCAATCTTTTCACTATTCGAATTTAAACACATTGAACTTTGGAATTCTTTCTCGATAGATGACCAATCAAGATTTGATTTACAATATCGTGTAAATAAGGTCAAAACACAAAAGAAAAAATAAAGATTATATATTGGTTATAAGATCACAAGCTTAAAAAAAATCAACGCATCAACTGGGAGGTGAAATCCACAGACCAAAGGTGAGCACATATATATATATATATATATATATATATATATATATATATATATATATATATATATATATATATATATATATATATATATGCATTGATCTGTTTTTTTTGATGTAAAAATGTGGTTTCACCTCTTTGCCAAGAACCCAAACATTGTAAATAGTCCTCCCCACTGTGAATTGAATCTAAGTGGCGGAAATTACAGACGCAACTTCTTTACCACTAGGCAACACAGCATTGGTAAAATTGTAAAGGGTTAAATTTTTATAGTGACTGGCCCCACCTCGAAATACACTCGCACAGAAATCCTTAGAGCGTACCCGAGAAACCTATAGTCCTTAGGCCCAAGCCATCTGCGAGCACATGATTTTTGTAATTAAGGCACAGTACCACCCGGCTGTCTTCGAATATCGAACTTGTGATCTCGAGTAGTCATGTATGAAAAACATCCTTGTACTGCCTAGGCCACCAAGGAGTTCTCTAAGCATTGATTTGTTATTTATTGTTTAAGTGATCATACCACTTGTTGTCTTGCACTGAGCATGATGACCATACAAATTTATCCAGTATATAGTGCACCGACCATGCCGTCTGTTATGTTACTTTTATGATACTGTTATGATACTATAGGTGGTTAGTTAGGGTATTTGCGTTTAGGGTTACGTAGTGTACGAATTGTATTTTTAAATATAGTTCTAAACGCTAAGGTTTATTTCATAAAACTATCAATTAAAATAATTCAACAATATACTATATTATATGGATTTGACGCACTCCAATACACAATCATGCGGAACATCCATATGAGTGCATTATTTATAGTCTCTTTTAATATCTCAAAACTTAGTACATTTGTGGACTGTACATTCCCGTAAGGGTTATGTTATTATCCAAAATATACTTTTCTTAATTTTTAAAATCAAAAAATCTTTATATATATTTTATGAGTTAAAAGAAATCTATTGAATAAATAGTGCATGAATGTCCTCAGGGTTTTACAAAATAAAAATATTAAATCTTAGTAAAAACTTTATCATATATAATGAGTTTGATGTTCAATTTAATTCTACATGTTAATTTTTTTGAATTAATATTATATAACTAAGAAATACTTGTAAGATGATTATGTCCACATATGCCACCAACAAATCTAGTTAATTTATATTTATAGCTTACACCTTATAATGAATTAATTGTCCTAAAACTAAATAGTCTTATTTCTAACACCGTACGTGTAATGTAGCATCATAACACGTTTCCAATTACCATGAAAAAAGTTATCAATGAACGCCTAGGGTGAGGACCAGTGGACCACTGCGTCCCATTGTAGACTTTGTCGCAAAAGAGCCTCACAGATTTTGCACCACCACGCTTTTCCTCTTCACACATTTTCTTATATAATTTATTTACACCTTGCTCAACTTGAAGGTATATTTTTGGTCCATGGAGTATTTTTTTCATTAATTGTTTTCCAGTTTTTTATAGTCATCGAAAGATGTTAAGAATTTATTTGGTCCCCATTAGGAAGCAATAAGAAAAATGCTCTAACTACGTTGTTAATACATTTATATATCTAGTCATGAGAGCATCATTAGGGTTAGATTCTCAAGTAGAGTATTATATTAGTTTTTTAAAATTCATTATTGACATGATTATAATTCAAAGAAACAAAGAAAAGTAAGCCAAGAAGATAAAGACACCTGTTTTTTCTAGTCTCTCCAGTTGTTGAGAACGGCGATAAATTTTATAAATATACGATTCTTATTGTATTTTCTCCTTCTGTCCAACTACCTATTATTAATATTAATTTGAGAAAATCTCTACGGAATGTTTTTTTTAACATTTATTCATATATATTAGTCAATATTTGAGCTCCTAGGTGAAATTTATAACTTAATTGGTTTTTATTATGAGTTTACCAATATTCATGTGTATTAATATTTCAAGCTAATTTGAGAAGTCTTCTATGTTAGTTTTAGTAAATTTGTTAAGTAACTTTAAGATATATTTTAAAAAAAGTTTTCAGAAGTGTTAAGTAGCTTCATGAATATCAAATCATATGGTTTAATGTGTCTTTTATATCATAAGATTTACTTTTTTAACTTTCATGAAATTTGAAATTTTAATTTTCAGTTAAAATTTTGAGTTTTCCGCTTAAATTTTAATTTTCCGCTAATATTTTAGTTTCCGGTTTTAAATTTAAGTCATCTAGAAGACTTCTGGAAGTATTTTAACAAAAGTGTCATATCTTTGAACTTATGTACTGTTTGATTTTTTTTTGTGAATTTGATTAAATTTTCTTGAGAATTATTTTCCTTTAGTTGTAATACATTTGATTATTTTTTTGTGTTATTGTGTTTTTTGTTGAAGTTATCTTAATAACTTCAATAATGTCAAGTAGTCTTGGCAAGATAATATTGTGGACAATGAACATATTTACCATTTTTTCGTTAATATCTCTTCAAATTTACAAAAAAAAATCACAACTAAAAGAGTACACACACAAATCACAAAACATACCATAAACAAACATAGTATAGATCATTCCTCCACAAAGACAAGCTTAGATTCCACTTGATGTAGAAGAAGACTCGTCAAAAGACTTCCAGGAAGTTGGAGACTGCCAACAAATGGAAGGACTAAGTGCAATGTTGATGGATCGTTCCATAATGTGAATATGGAGGCTACTGCTGGATGGGTATATCATGATGAAGAAAACGTTTTTAAAGAAGCAGTCCGAGCTAGAGGTATAAAAGTTGGCACACCATTGGAAAGTAAACTTCAAGCATTTCTTATGGCTATTCAACACTGTAGGACTCAAGGGATCAACAAGATTATTATTGAGAGTGATTGTAAAGGCTATTGATATCATCAATAACAGGGTACTACTTCATTTTGCGGTGTACAATTGGACACAAGAAATCAGATGGTGGGCGCAGAAATTTCAAGACCTCACATTTCAGTGGATCAAGAGAGAAGGAAACAAACCAGCTGACAGATTAGCAAAAACTCTTTTACCGAATATGGATTCATTTTGTTTTCATTGTTATGTACCAAATGTACTTACTAATCTTCTTCATGAAGGTTATGTTCTGGCTCGATTAGTATAAATGAAAGGGAAGTTACAAAAAAATAAAAATACACACTGCTCATCTTCTCCGATATTTTTTTTGTAACTCACGACGATAGAAGATAAATTCATCTGACAACAGTAAATGAGAAGGTGCATGTAAAGAAGGTGGAGAAAGAAGTTTATTATTAGTAAAATAGGTAGAAGATAAGAAAATACAGTGGGAAGGGGTGTGGGGAAAATGGAGTGGGGGAGACAGTTGCAAAATGATTATGATGGTAATTTAGTGATGACGATATTACCATTTATACAGATGATGGTAATTAAGCGGAAAGACCAAAAAAAATTATGTTTTTGTTTGCATAAAAGAATCGAAACGAAGAAGAAGAGAAAAGAAAATAGAACTGGTTGCATCAATTATTTTGTAGGGTATTTTGATAAATAAGTTAAAAAGTATGGTTATACAATGCATTTTCCTAAATAAAAAGGTGTAGATGATAAATGTTGACAACTTTTCATTGTTATATGTATTGGGCTAGGGTCTGTTTGGATGGGCGGCAGATATGACTACATGTTACTAGGCCTGGCGTTCGGAGGTTTTGTTGGTTTTAGTTCAGTTGGTTTAGATTTTTGGATAATCAGTGTCTTTTTCATAAGTCTCATTCAGAGTTTACTAATTATTGGGTCGGATTCAGTTCTTCAAGATTCGGTTTGGATCGGATTGTAACCAATGTTTGAAATCGTTTAAAACTAAAAAAATAACATTTTTTTCAAAATATATAAATTATTAACAATTATTATTAAAAAAATAGTTAACCTATCTAAATTAACTAAAAAGTATTCAAAATAACAAATAAAACAAATAAAAATTTATTTTGAACACTCTAAAATATCTAAATCACTATAACATAGAGAAAAATATTAACATATTTAACTAATTTTGGATATTTTCAAATGCTAGTTTGGATTTTGGTTCGTTTTAGGTTAGAGCCAAATCCCAAAGTACTAAGCTGGTAAAAATCCCATTTAAAAATTTTGTATAACAGTTCCGATCCAGTTTTGGTTTTTTTCGATTCGGGTTTAGATAGGTATTTTGGGTTGGATAAAAACGCCTAGACCTATCTGCTACAATAAAGTTTTCCACTACCTGACAATTTCTTCTGATTCTACAAATCTATTAAGAAGAAACGAAATGGAATCGGGACAATACTAAACTGATCGCGACACATTCATTTTGATAAATAAAAAAGATCTAGTTTCGTTGGAACGAAATCGAAACTTTAAAAGGATAAAAAAGATCCAATACAAATAAGAGAGAAAAAAAACTCAATTGGGATATAATCTGCAGACAAAAGATCCCCAGAAGAAAACAACAACAAACAGCTTTAAAGACAAAATATCAGAACAGTTTCATGAACACGTGCTTTATTCAAAATTCAATCAGATAAATTCTTTTTTTTTGGCACGAATGGCCCTTCTCTTATCTTCTCAGAGTGTGAAGAACGTACTCAGCGTAAAGGTCCCTAGATGATTTCAAGAACAAAATTTGTCAAAACATATATAATTTAAAAAGGATATATAAAATAAGAAAATACTGAAGAAAATAGTAAGAAACGTTACATTGAGTACTGAATGGCTTCAACAGCAGGACCATTCGGTAGAAAGTCATTTACAGCAACTTCCTTGTTTTCATTCTTCTTGTCTGTAAGATTTTTGGTTAAAGATATAGCAAAAGCAATGGCTTATTTCGTAACGAGAAGAAATTAAAGATTGAATATATTGAAATATCAAGGATACAATCTTCAAAGAATCGCCGGATTTCAGTGAGACGATGAGGAGGAAGTTCTTTGATGTCAGTGTAATGCTTATACTCAGGATCATCAACACATACGGCAATGATCTTGTCATCTTTTTCACCCTTTTTAACAAGATAAAATAAAAATACTCAAGAGTTACTCAGATTGCCTACTGCCCTACACAACTTATAACTAAAAGGATCCTAAAATCTTATAAAACAGAGAAATGGATGTTACCTGATCAATCATGGGCATTAATCCAATAGCTCGGGCGCGCAGAAAACAGCCTGGAAGCACAGGCTCCTACATGCACAGAATTAATTAATCTCATTAAGAATATAGTGATCCATATGGTTTGTGTGTTTAAGGTGAATATAAGATTTAAAATCATTTTCTCAAAAAAAAAGACTTATAACCTGCATGATGACTAGCACATCTAACGGGTCATTGTCTTCGCATAATGTGCGGGGAATAAAACCGTAGTTATGAGGATACACAACCGATGAATAAAGGATCCGATCAACCTGAGAGGACAAATAAAATTGTTAAGAGTTTTCATTTCCTTGAAAACACCAGATCATTATCTCCTTTTTAATCCAGGTGTTGTCTTCTCTTTTGTGTTACCTTGATTAGTCCGGTCTTTTTGTCAAGTTCATATTTGACCTTGCTACCCTTTGAGATCTCAACAACCTTATTTCATTCAAAAACCATAATGATTCATTTTAGATTATCTTTTGTGATCTTACCATCAATGGATTATCACATCATCAAGCATAAGACTTACCACATTAAAAATCACTGGAGCTCCAGGTCCTGCAAACAATTTTCATTTTCCCAAAAATAATTTATAGTTAAAAAGACTGACAGGATCAAAACATAATATGTTTTCTTGATCAAGTAATTAGTGATTTATTACCGATTTCAAGATCATGCCATGGATGAGCAGCAACCGATCTCTTAGATAAAGATGAGAGGATCCTCTCGTTTAAACGTGGAGTTGGCTTCTGAAGCTTCCCAGACTCACTCATCTAATACATAGCAATTCAGGAACAGAAATCAAGTTTCTGTGACTCGAGTTCTTTGAGTTCACGTCTAAATTAGGTCATGAACCTTAACTAGTGATGATCGTATATGACTCAAAGATCTAACATCAAAATCAAGATTCTACTACGATTAATCAACAAAACTCTATCACATATCGCTATCCATTAACCATCTTCAACCTAATGCATTAAACATCGAAAGGAATGAAGAAAGTTTGAGATCTAAGAAGCAAAAAAAAAGTCGCACCTTGGAATCGTTTCAAGAACAGAACAATCTTGCGGAAAGTAAGAAGAAAGAACAGAAAAGCGCGTGGTCTTCAACTGCGAGCCATGACGTTATTTATAGACAACGAGAAAACGGGTTAAATTCTAAACCAATTGTAATTAAAGTTATTAAGAAGTCCAGATTCGTTAATCACCGTTCGATCTCTCTAATCATGGAGGGCCCACCGTAAAACACTAATCTCAGTGTCTGAACGATTCTCTAGCATACACGTGGCTCTCTCGCTTTAGCTATACAAACTTTTTCTTTGAGAAATTTAGCTATATGAACTTGGTTAAGAAAAGCTAGAAAAATACTTCTTCCGTTCCAAAAAAAATGTATATTCTAGAAAAAAAATTGTTTCAAAAAGATATAGTTTTAATATTTCGAATGTAAATTTTGTGAACTAATAATGAAAAATTGTGAGATTCAAAATACTAATTGCATTATGGAAATCTTATTAGTCATAAAATACAGAAAATATTAAATTAGAGAAAACTATAAATTTATAACTAAGTTTTAGTACTTCTTCCATTTCATAAAGAGTATCAATTAGACATTTTCACACATATTAAGAAAATGATTAAAATACATTTGTTTTTTTTCACTAATATCATCTATTTAATTAACCAATATCATTTTAGATAAATAAATTTATTTATAAGATTTTGTAATTAATGTTAAGATGAAAGTAAATACAAATTGCATTGAAATGGTAGAATTACACTTTTTATGCAACCAAAAAATGATAAATGACTGTTAATATGAAATAGAGGATCCATGTTTTATTAAAACTTGTAAAAAATTCTAAAATATGCATTATTTTGAAACGGTGAAAGTAATTTATTTTTGTGACAGTGGCTATCAACCGAATTGCGCCAGGCGGAGCTAGCTGTCGAGATGCGATCAGAGCGGCTTTCGCGGAGCTTTTCTCGATTGTTATATTCGTTTTTGCTGGTCAAGGCCTAGGTACGGGTTATGGAAAGCTAAGTGGAGATGGACCGGCTACACCTTCTGGTCTAGTGGCTGCATCTTTGTCTCATGCGTTTGCATTGTTCGTGGCGGTTTCTGTAAGAACAAACGTTTCAGGCGGTCTTGTTAATCCTGGGGTTACATTTGGAGCTTTCATTGGTGGAAACATAACGTCGTTAAGAGCTATTCTTTACTGGATCGCTCAATTACTAGGAGCAGTCGTGGCGTACTTGTTGCTCAAGGTAAGCATTGATGGGATGGAGATAACAGCTTTTTCGTTCTCTAATGGAGTCACACCGTGGACCGCAGTTGTATTCGAGATTGTTATGACGTTTGGGTTGGTTTACACTGTTTACGTTACTGCCGTTGATCCCAAGAAAGGCGACACTGGAAACACTGCTCCTTTATCGATTGGGCTAATCGTTGGAGCTAATATTCTCGTTAGGGGGTGCGTTTAATGGTGGGTCGATGAATCCGCGGGTCTCGTTTGCACGTTTACGCACAATGTCACACGTAAGAAATCATGTACAACGAATGTTATTGGAGGGATATTCTTGATTATGCTCCCATGGTGATAACAAATCAAATATAATGTGCGCCATTACAAATACTACTACGATCTGTGATATATATGTATATATCCTTTTTTTTTCTGTAACTTATGATTTGTGACTTAAAAACAAAAAGAAATTTGTGATCCGTGAGATGTATTATGGGTAATGAGTGGTTGGTTAGTCTAGCACGTTCTAAAGTTTGAATATCGGTGTCCCGGGTTTTCCTCTAAAACACGTTTGCACGTTCAACCAAGTGCAACGAATTTTATTTGTATTAAATTGTATAGCATCTTATTATATAAAGCGTAGTTTTCAAAGTTACTAATTAACACGATCGCGACACATGTCAAGTTATTATTTAAGATTTCGACATGTGTTAAAATCCGAAGGCAAATTAATTAAAAAGATTTTAAAAAATAGTAATTATCCTTTTTTTACAAAACTTATATACCAAAATAAATTTGTGTAATATTTAACATTGATTTTGCATATTTTCCTACTTTCATAATAAAGAAAATATAATCTTTTTTTAAAAAAATCGTAAATATTTTTTTTTTAAATAGTAACTTTCATTTTATACAAATCATATATCCTTTTTTTACAAAACCTATATACCAAAATAAATTTGTGTAATATTTAACATTAATTTTGCCTATTTTCCTACTTTCATAATAAAGAAAAGATAATCTTTTTTTTAAAAAAAAATCCTAAATATTTTTTTTAAATAGTAACTTTCATTCTATACAAATCCTATATACTAAATTTAATTAATACAATATTTAACACTAATTTTACTATTTTTATACTTTCATAATAAAGAAAATATAATCTTATTAAAAATTCGTAATTATCCTTTAAAAATATAAACAAAAAAATGTCAAAGACTGTTTAATGTTAATTTTCCTTTATAAACCTAAAAAAATTCACATGATAAAACAATTTATTAAAAAGGTAATAGTAACTTTAGTTTTAACATAACCTATACCAAAACCAATTTCTAAAACTAATTTATTTTTTTAATTTATTTAAAATTAACCAAAAAGGCAACTTAAACAAAAAAATGTCAAAGATTGTTTATTGTTAATTTTACTTTTTAAAGTTATAATTAAAAAATATATATAACCCAAGAGGAACTATGATTATTCACACCTCTATATATATATAGAAGTAATCTCTCTCATATTTGATCACCAAACATAATTATTGGTTTGTTTGCCGCATCTTCTTTTCTTCGTAGAAGTGATTTTGGTTTGTTTTGTCCATATTATCATGTTGCCTACATTAATTACATAGACCAAACGTTATTGACACGTTAATTAGTTGTACTCCTTCCTTACCGTCTAATACATAATGATAATAATGATCATTACTTTTCGTTTCATAATATTGCTATTATGATTGCTTATATGCATTTGTTTTAATTATAATTTTCTAACTAATATTATAATTTATTTTGTTACTATATCAAAAAACGATGACTTCAGCAAGTTATTTAATACTAGATCAGTTAAACAAAAATTGTCCTTACCGTCGTACCGTAGTTTGTCTTATTAGAAAGTGAGAAGCAAAAAATTTAAATAAGAACAATGAGCTTATATGAATGAATTTTCTCTTACTCGATGAGAAGGTAAATATTTTTTATTTTTTTAAAAAAATCTTATATAGTTTTATTATTAAATATATAATTTTTTTATTATATAAAAAAATATTATTCAAGGTTGTGTGCATCATTCTCTTATTGAAAAGTTTGGAGATGGATTACGGGAATGAGCCATTATTAAAATCTACAATTTTAATATGCAAGATTGCAATAAATCTACT
The DNA here is from genome assembly GCA_026261945.1 of Hirschfeldia incana. NCBI lineage: Eukaryota > Viridiplantae > Streptophyta > Magnoliopsida > Brassicales > Brassicaceae > Hirschfeldia > Hirschfeldia incana. Next base: position 125,554 of record JABCMI010000112.1, read on the forward strand.
GAATTTGATGATGAACATGATACTAAAAATTATATAGTTAATGAAAGAAGTGAAAATTAGTATTGATACAAATTGTATAAAAAGTAATTTTAAAATTAATTATTAGTAATAAGAAATAATTATTTGATAGCATTTTTTTAAAAAATTCTAAAGAGAAGATTAATTGTAAAAGTTTATATAACAGTAATTTTATTTTTCTACATCCTAAAAAAAGGTAAAGAGTATTTAATAGTATTTTTTATTTAAAAATTGTAAATAAAAAGTAGATTTATAAAATAGAATGTGTTCATTTAAAAAACAAAATCCTAACATAATAAAATTTTAAAAATTTATTCAATAAAACATTAAATTATTACATAGGAAAGTGTTTGATGATGTTTTTGACTCAATTGGCGATATTTGACTTTTATATATTTTTCATAATAAAGTGTATATTTTTTTCTCTAATCTAAGTACAAATTTGATAGCATTTCATATATGAACCGTGATTATAAAATAAATCTCACATAACATTTGCAAAAAAAAAAATCATAAGACTATAATATTTTTTTTATTATTTTATGTTTTTTATTAAATTAAAACATCAAACGAAACCCGTTGCAACGCAACGGGCTCATATCTAGTATATTTATAAACTTAAATGAATTACATAATTGTTAATATCAATACTATTAATGGATCATGTACCATTGATAATTTGATATTAGTTGATCCAACTATTTTTTTGAACTATAGATACACATAAAAATAAATCTTATGTTCCTAACTGCATCTAAATATAAAATTTTAACCACCATTTCAAAGTGCACTAAAATCGGGATCCACTATTATTAATTCTTTTTTTTGTAACTGAACTATTACTATTTCCCTGACATATATTATTTAATAAAACACATAAATAAATTTCTTTTATATAATTGCATTTGACTTAATCATAACTTCATCAAAAATCGTCATTTAATAAATATTTCAATCAACATATTTTATAGCTACATTTAAATTTCCTTACATGATAGCATCTAACAACATATTTTATAAGACTTATGACATCTAACAAAAAAATATTAAGACTTAAAAATTCATAAATATTTATGTGCATAATGTGAATAATAAAATTAAATTTCAAATCCAACGTAAACCAAAAGCAAAAAAATATTAATAAATTTTAGATGACAAAACTGAAAATCCTAACATATTTATTAAAAATTATAGAAAACATATTTTTAAAACATAATTAAAAACTAAAATAAAAGTCATCTATTAGTTTAAACAGTGGTTTAATCGATAACTGGATTCCAGATTTTAATGATTTTTTAGGGGTTCATCAAAATTTTAAATATTTTTTTTTTCACAAAATGCAAACTAAATTTACTTGTTCAATCGCGGATCTAGATCAAGTTTCAAAACATTAAGTATGAGACTTTAATTTTTGAGTCAAGTTTTAGTAGTACGAATATTCTTCATTAATTATGCTATGTAACTACTAAAAATATAATATGTTGCAAAATTCAGGAATAAAATTAAACATAATTTCTGAAATGCATATGATACACATATACAGTTACGCAACTTGACATATTTAATATAATTACCAAAAATTATATTAAATTAAACTAAAATTAATTACAAAAAACAAAAATATTAAATATTATATTTCTCAAATAAAAGATAAAATAAAAAATATATCCGCCCTTCAAAGGATTTGTTTATAAATTGTTAGACACATAGTTGTCTCATATTAGTAGTTGTAAAGGATCCTAAGCAATATATAAGATAGATGAACCACTCTTCTAATTACCAATTGGTTTTAGGTTGGAAGTTCATTTAGCTTAACATGGTATCAGAGCCCGATCCACGCAGTCCAACCAGATTAACATCGATCTGGCTCAAAGTTGGCTCATCGACCCTTGTCCTAGCATTCCACTAAAAGAGCCATCATCTCGAAATGGCATATTATACATATGGTTGTTCCAAATCGGTAGTTGAAAGAAATCCTAAGCAATATATAAAATAGATGGATCACTCTTCTAATTACCAATTGGTTTTAAGTTGGAAGTCTATCTAGCTTAACATAAATGTAAATTTTAGTTTTGTTTCGTTTTGTTTGTGTGTTTTTATGTTCCTCCTTTTCTCTGTTTTTAAACGTTAACCCGGAAAGATTGAGGTGTTCTAATTTTGCTGGTTGCTTGAAAGTAGAAATCTGACAGCCCAAGTAGAAATCGAAGACTGAATTATCGCCGGTGAAATATGTCTTCTCAATCTATTTCGGTCAAAAATAATAAGGAGAGCAGTCCATGTACAACGTTGACTAAGGAAATCTTAGAGCTACATTTCACGGTTACTACTACAGGTTTATCAGAGTCAGAGATGGTGGCTTTCATGGATTTGGCTTTTCGAGCCGGGTACGTATAGCAGTGGAGAAGAAGACTCTGGCTTTTCTTCACACACCACAGCAACATTACACGTAGATTCTATTTCTTTTGTAATCTTCTCTTATTAATGTTGGTGGTTTATATTAAACCAAATTGTACCGAAACAGTTTAAATCTTTTATGGATTTAATAAAAAAGAATCCGCGTTACCAAAGTTTATAAGCGTGTGCGTGTGCAAATGAATGAATGCTACATGATCGACGAAATTTATATAATCATAAGAAATTTATCTCAAGATCTCATCTTCGTCCAAAACACCACCTAATCTATATCTACTATCACTCACTTTTTGTTGTCACATGCCTGAAATCTTGAATCCAGGCGGCATCATCTAGTATGATATTTATTTTGATTTCGTTTAAATATGGATACTATAGATCCCTTGTTTTGAAAGATCAAAAAGTTAAAATAGATCAATACATTCCCTCAGACATATCTGGTTCTATGGTTCACTGGAGAAGGGAAGAGAACAAAGTTTTATGATTTTTTTTCTAAAACTTCATGAAAAATTATGTGAAAATTGCTATTTTACTAAGTGGAGAAAAATATATAAAACTGAAAAAAATACTGATAATTATTATTGTATTACTAATAATTAACTGAACGCGGATGGACATTTAGATTATCATCAGGGTTCAATGCAAATATACGCCTCGGGTTACAGCCAAAAAAATGAATATGTTCTTTTAAAATTTGATTTAGTATGGAGTCTTGAACATTATGCCATACGAATGAATATTAACTTTGATAATTATGAATGAATAACTAATTTATTCTAACATATGATGTGAACAAATTACTCCAATTAGTTACTCAGTAAGTGTCATTACATTACCAAGAACACTTTTATCGTTTGTAGTTGTCTAACTATGGATTATTTGACAGTCGTATATACTCTAATAATATGGCTCAAATCATTTTGTTAATGCTATTTTAGAGTATATGTCATAGTAAGAAAATTTTATGACCGTGAAGGAACATAAACTTTGTTATTAGTGTTTTGTTTATATGTAAGTTGTGGTCTTTGATCTTGATTTTTTTTTCTAACAACTCCTTCGAAATGTAAAGGTGATTTCGATGATGAGGACGAAGAAGCTCAACCTGTAGTTAAGGACGCTGTGTTTCACACTTCCAGGATTCTGGTTAGTATGAATACAAACAACTTTTGCTCTAACACAGTCCGATCGTAGAAGTTTAATTGTTTGTGTAACATAGTTTTTAATTATATACGTTAGAGTATATGTTGATGTGAATCATACGAAAGCCACATGTGAAATCATATACGTAATAAAAAAGGGGATTATTTATTATGGACAAACCTAAATATAATGAGTGACATTACATGTAATTAGTTTAGTAAAGAAAGGTGTTTAATGTTAGGTTCTAAGAATAACTCTTGTAATTGTAATGAGATCTAATCAATAACATTTTTGTTAATCATATATGACGGTAATAAGGTTATTTATTAATAATACTCTTCAAATAAAAATAAGATTTATATTTTTTTCTACTTTATCATATTTTAAAATATCGATACAACTACAGGGTATTAGGCTTTTCTGTTTACAATTTTAAAACATACCTTAAAATAATTAAACTATTGGAATCTGAGTATGCGTCCATCAAATTAATTATCTCAAAGAAGTGGCGACTGAGTCATAGCGCGGAGCGGATGAGGACAGTGGCGGAGGTAGTAGCTTAATGGGAGGGGGGTCATGTGAATTTTTATAAAAAAAAAAAAAGTCTTTCTATGTGTTTTGTAATAGATATCTAAAAATAGTTGACAAAAAAGAGATCTAAAAATATACTATAAATTTAGCTAGCTTCCCGTGTAAATATGTTGTGTTTGAAATTTGACCCAGCCAAAGCAGCTGCTGGCTCTGCCACCGGATGATGAGACTAAGATTTAATACCAAAGTTAGTATTTATGCTCAATTTTTCTTTTTCGGAAGTCAAGGATATTGTGTCCAACCATTATATATGTGACTGAATCGATTAGAATGAAAAAAAAATGCAGAACTCGTCTTGTGTTCGTTGAATATCTAACTACCTTTATTTTAGTTTTCAAGATTTTTTTACATTCCAAGGGTGCAGAATGGATTTGATTATTCGCTAATCAGGACAGCTAGTTCTTTTTACAGATCTATTTATTTTATTAGTTATTTTTTTATGTTCTAGTTACCAAGATTATTTTAATTTTGAGTACTAGAATAACCGTCTTTTTTTGTGCACAGTAATAGAATATTGTTTGTTGCAAAAAAAAAGACTATTAGTTTTCAAACTAAAAATAAAAATTAACATTTATATGATGAGGCTTAATAACTTTATAGTGAGATACATTTCTTGATAGGATAAATCAATCAAAACTAGAAGAACCAACAAATACATGAAAAAAACAGCTATGAATAAAACCACGAGTACGCCAGCCATGTTTACCTATCTCTAGTATAGTCTTATTTTTTTTTTCTTTTGGCTTCGAACTCAGACTAAATCAAAACTGCTAGTAGCATACCTACTGAATTGGTCACATACAGATAACAAATTGGCATGCATGAAGGTTTCCAACAAGGCCTCTTTTTTTTTTTTTCCAACAAGGCCTCTTTCTTCTTATATTTCCGGTCTATCCAAGTGGTTATAACTTACAATGAGTTATTATAACTGAATCAGTCTATCACTTTTTTTCTGGCATCAAACAACTATTATATTACACAAACTCGAAGTGGTCTAAACAATCATACTAAAATAGAATAACCAGTGTAACAAAGATATCTATGGAAAGAACGAGCATTTTTCGCTAAAGAATAAGCAGTAAAACAAAAACCTTATAGTGAAGAGCTGAATACCAACAATTTCAGCAATTACTATTAGGACTTGACATTTCATCCGATTTGTTATTCATTTCGATTCGATCCGAAAATTCTAGATGTCCATAAAATTTTGAAACAAAGAAAATACTAAAAATAAATATATGTTAAAACCAAAGCAAATCACAAATAAAAATTTTACAAAGCGGATATCTGATCCGATCCGACAATATATAAATACATGTATATCTTAATTATATTTGATATTTTAAATGTATAAAATTATATAATTAATATTCTAACATATAATTTGACAAATTTTATTCATATTATTACTTATATAATAGTATTACATAAAAGGAAGAGAGAAAAATTATGACATTTATAATTTTTTAAGAATTTTTGTGCTATTATAATTGTTAATTAAGTTTTAAAAAAATTACAAAATATGTCGATTCACTACTTCTTTTAATTTTTATCTTATATTTCATGAAAAAATATATTTTACAAAACAAATTTGTATCTAATTTTTAAGATTATTTATAGTAATCAAAATATATGAGATATCCGTAAGTATTCATAAATATTTCCAAATATTTATATATTTTTGGATTTATTTTTTCGAATATTTTTATTTCTTTGAAACATAGTAAATCGAAAAACTAGATATCTGTAACGTACTAACAAATCACAAATACATTTAAATCTGGATATCCATGCTCAGACCTAATTAGGACAGCAAATATCTCTCTCCATCATATAATATTATTATAATATATCAAACAGGCAATTTAGTGTTGTTATCGTCTATTGCCATGTTGTCTTCGTTTTCTATCATTTGACAAGACTTGGAAGTGGTCAAAGTCTTCGAAACAGTCTGATCTGTCTCACTCCTCTTTCCCCAAAGAAACACGTTGAGGCCCGTTATAGTCACCACTGATCCAATTATACTGCATTTATACCATAAATAAATAAAAATATAAACATATCAGTGAATGTTAAAAACGTATATACTATATATGATATGAAATTGATATGATTTTTTGGATTCAAATGAAACCTGCCAAGGTATAAAGGAGAGCGCAAGATGAGGAAATCGAATAACGTAGCAGACACGAGGCTAACGGGGCTAAATGTTGACACGAAGACTGCTCCAGTCCTTTTTATTGACCATGACGTTACCACTGTCGACATTGCTTGTCCAACTATTCCCTGTTTTTCAATCATATATCAAATATTCTTCTTTTTTGTTATTCTTCTTGTAACACCTTATGTTGAAAAATTTAATATATCAAATCATCTTAAGTTGAAAATTGATGAAATGAAATATATCGTAAAAACTATTCTATCAAGAAAGTTATTAAAATTTTCATTTTTGTATTTGTGACGATACTCTTAGAAGATATTGTGGCTGGATTGGTTAGATTATAATTATGAAAATTTAACTGTAAAATTTATAGTAGAGGTGATTTCGCTATAACAGTAAGTTTACTGATGTATTATTTTGCAAATAATTTTGTTGTAGTTATATTAGTTGTAGTTTTAAGTTCTTAATGATAAATATATAACGTCCCGATCCGCCCACAGCTAACGGGCCACCCACGCCCGCTTTCTCGGCTCATGGACTCCATCCTGTTCCAGTGGTCGGCTGTTAATTTTTCAAGTCTTGAAATCATTGTTTACTGACCCTACAATCACCATCCGACCTTTCCTCGTGTTTTGGCCTCACTCGCACGCTGTCGCAAATCACTTCCCGATAGGTCACCATCTTTCCACTACTCCAGCTCAAGCACGCTTAACTCTGAAGTTCTTTAAAGATGTGCTCCGGAAAAGATAAATCAACTTTAATGATATATGTAGCCAAATCAATTCTCTTAAACCTTTTCATGTACCACAAACCCGGGATGTTACAAAATATTTTTAAACAAAACATGTGAAGTACACGATGTATATACAAAACAATTACTTATAGCAATTAAAAAATTTCTATTAGTGACAAAATATATATTATCAAACTTATACTATCACTCTATGTGATATATAATAACGTTTATGTTATTCTTATTCAAAAGTAAATAAAATTAATTATAAATTTTAAAAATATACGAAAGTTAGTATCTAAATGTTAATATTTTCTTAATTACCTATAAAGGTCTAATTTATTTGATATCATACATGATCTTTTATTTTATAGATGCTACATATGAAATAATAAAGATATATGTATTTTCTCTAATATACATTTAAAAATATTTATTTTTATTGCAACTTTAAGAATAAAGCTAAATCATAGTTGGTAAAAATTAAAAGAGTTTTGATGTAGGATTTAAATTTATGATTGCTACAATTTGATGGTTTGAAAATAAACAAAGCTAAAAATGTGAATGAAAGCCTATCCACTCGCAAATTATGTTTTAAGGTCTTTTTCTGCCTAGAGTATATTTTACGGTTATATATTTTTAAAAATAAATTCACCTATTTTATCATATGTAATGTAAATTTACCTTCATATGCCTAACTTTTATTAGGAAAATGTAGAATTTCCTAGTAAATATATGGCATTGTATAATACAAAATCAATGAGAAAATATAAAATAAAGCTTTGTAAAAAATCAAAGATTATTAATTACTATGACATTTTAGGTTTCAGCCTTAGCCTTTTCTTACTCTTCCACAATATTCCGTGAGTAAATAATATCAATAAAAATAAAATATTTTATTGGGGTTCTATCTAATAATTAAAGATGCTCTCAAAAAAGGTTTTGCAATTGATAAGCCAGTTTTTCTTGGATTCACTCTTTAGAATGAATCTGTAGGTTAACTGACCAATAATATTTAGCTATTTAAGATTTAATATCTTCAAAAAAAAGAAAAAAGAAGAGTTTGTCAAGTTATATATATTTTAAAAATAAATAAAAAATAATGGTAATTACAAAAAAAATTGTTTTTAATAATACCGTCAACAACAAAACACTAAACCCTAAATTCTAAACGCTAAACCCAAAACCTATAGTAAAATCCTAAACTATAAATCATAAACATTAAAACTAATTCTTAAAACACTAAACCGTAAATCATGAACCCTTGGGTAAATCCTTAACCTTAAGAGTTCAGGGTTTACCCAAGAGTTTAGGATTTAATGTTGAGGATTTAGAGTTTTAAGATTTAGTTTTTAATGTTTATGATTTAGTGTTTATGATTTATCCATGAGTTTAGAGTCTAGAATTTAGGGTTTAGAATTTAGGGTTTAAAATTTAGTGTTTTGCTGATAGTGTTAACAATATTAACAAAAGTTTTTTTTTATAAAAAATAGTTTTTTAGTTATTTTAAATTACAATATAATTTGACAAAATACATTGAATCTGAAATAAGTAAATGTTATTGGTTGGTGAACCTCCTATATGTGAAATTTATTTCCTTTTGATAAAAGGGACATTTGAGACAACTACGAGGATCTTTTAGAAAATGGTCCCAATAGATAAAGAAGTATCTCTTGCTATTGCTTGAAAACTTAGATAGTAGATTAAATGAAAATTGTTTTGGAAACAAGGATAGCATACTAAATATTTTTTATTTCTGTATTTAGTCATTGTATTTCTTTCTTATTTACAGATTATGTCGTTTGGAAACTTGGATGGCAGATTAAATGAGAATTCTTTGGAAATATGAAAAACATATTACATATTTTTTTATTTACACATTTAGTCATTGCATTTATTTCTTATTTACAAATCTGCCACTTCACTTAAATTCAAAATTTTAAATTAATTAATTACAATGAATTGTTATTTCTTTTTGCTGAAAATAAAAACCAAACTGCAATATATATTATATATTAATATGCTACAATACAATTTAATCAGATATCATAAAATTAATAATAATTCATAAAAACCCACCGTAAGAAATTTAATCATTTTCAATAAAAAATCAATAGGTTAATATATGATTATTACAGTTACATCAAATTGCATCAAATTATAAAATTTTAAATATAATATTACATACAGATAAAAAATTATTATCAAACATCTGTATTATAATATAATATATTCTACTCTAAATATATTTTACAAAATATAAACATAAATGGACATTTTATGATGACAAAAAAATAAAAGTAAATAAATGAACATTTTCTAAAATTAACGGTTTATAAATTTACATTGAACGCAAGTTAAATCTAACATCTTCGCGCGGATCAAGATCTAGTATATCTTATAACATAAAGAAGATGTCTATTCTCTTCTTATATATATATATATATATATATATATATATATATATATATATATCAAAGTAAAGAAACATCTCGTGTTTAAAAGCTACCTACAGTTTTATAATCTTTTTCTTAATGCCAATTTTATGGATTGAATATAAGGCTGGAAGTTCAATAGTCTTTTTCTTATTCCCATTTTTTTGTTTTTGCATATATTGTGATAGATGGAAAACTTACAGCGTAAAGGATAACGAATATGACGAGTTTGTCTTTGATGATCCAATCTTCGACTGCTCTACTCTTATAAAGACTCAAAATGGCACATTGAAACGCTGCAAAGACCGACATGAGGCAAGTACTTGAGTACTTCGTACACGGATATTTGACGCTTAATTTCCCTTGAAACAACATCCATAGCGACAATAACACTATCCCAGTGAACAAGTAAACACAGCCTAGAAGCCATTTCTTTGCTTGGTCGTGACCATTGTTATGTGATGTATTGTTTTCAATAGCCTCTGGATGAGTATGGGGATTTGATACTTGAAAACCTTTGTAGAATGTTAAGAACATTGCTCCAAGTATGCAAATTAGGGTTCCTATTAACTTGAGCACGCCTGCTCTGCTCTTCAGTTTTTGTGTATTCTCTATTCTGCAATTTTCTTTTAGTTAAAATAAGAAGGTATTTTTGTGATTTTGGAAGTTCTAATTTTAAATTAGTTGCATTACCTGAAAATAAGAGCCAACGCAAAGGTAATAGCGGGTAACATGCTATTTAGAGCCATCGCAACAGTGGGTGACGTGTACGATAGTCCAAGCAGAAAGAAAAATTGCATCAAACTTGCCCTGCTTACACCAAAAAAAGGAAAACAAAGTATAGGGCTTGTACTAAGAGATAGATAACGTGTTAGAAAACTCTTTTATCCTTTCGTCTTTTTTTTTTTCTTTTTAAAAAGTAAATAAATCATAGAAGTTGTGGAAATGGGCAATAACAAGAACATATGAAAGGGACAAACCCAAGTAAACCGCTGATGAAATGCTCGCACAAGAGCATGAACGTTAATATTGGTCTTGTTTTCCTATAACAAAAACGCATAATATTAGGCAAACTTCATTACTTAAATATAAACGCAATAAAAAATTTACTACCTATATTTCAAAAAGATATATGTTTTAGAGATTTCATATGTATTCAAAACATATTAAATTATCATTATCAATGCATTTGTTGTCATTAAATATTCCCCAAAAATTTAACCAATAGATTGGAAGGTTAGAACATGATGAAATTTAAACATGCTCTTACAATTAACCATTAAACAACCCACTGAAAAATGTAAAAATATATCTTTTTAAAACAAATTTTCCAAAAATGTGGCTCTTTTTGAAATAGAAGGAGTAGTGTACATATACATATATATTATGATTAAGCATATCAATATTACAAATTTTTTTAATAATAATTATATATTTTAAAACATCCCTCGAAAGGGCATCGTCGGTTTTACAGGATCCGGTATACCGGAAAACAGGTGCCACTAGGTTACAGGTAAGGAACAATACAATCCAACGAACTAGAGAGCTAGAGATGGGTATGGGCCGTAGGTGAAACTGAAAAGGCAAAGGCATGAAGATCCTCCTCCGGTGAAAAATAAAAAAGAAAGGATATATACATGTAGTACAAACATTATACTTTCATTCAGGATTGTGTTTAATGTGTTACGAAATGAAAAATATATATTGTCCACATGGTTGCCCAAAAAAAAAAAAAAATTGTCCACATGTTTCCTAGGTATGGAAAATTTAATTTGAAGACCCCTTAGTCGCAAATCTGATTACTATATATTATATTAAAAAAACTGTTTACTGTATTGGTTTTAATAAGTTTTCGTGTTCAGATCTCAAATTTCATCATTTTGGGGTCTTTTCTAAGTTAGGCATTTCAAAAACAGAAAGTTGAGTACCTTAATTTAATTAGAAATCAAGAATCGTTTATCCGTTTATCGAAACTTTGATTTTTCATTTCCTTTTCAAAAAATAAGAGGATCTTTGATATGTGAAATCATAAAAATATGATATCGATTAGTTTCTTATAAACCATAAAATAATTTTCATTTTGTTAAATATCAGAAAAGTCAATTATAAAATTTTAAACTGTGATTTAAAAATCTATTTTATACCATTGAAATAAATCCAGTTAAGATAATTATATTAAGCACCCAAGAAACTTTTTTTTTTGAACGACAAATAGAACTTCATTAATTCAAAGAGGTTTCAGTACAAGATAGGAGGAGATGCATCAATAGCCGCTTTTGCTAGTGTATCAGCAAGCGTATTATGCTCCCGTCGGATGAAAGTAAAAGCAGAAAAACAGAAAGACAAAGATAGAGACTCGATATCCATGAGAACTCCAAAGAGCTCCACGGGATATGTTTTCGAGTTTATAGCTCGGATGAGCTCGTGTGAGTCGGATCGAAACCAGACTTTAGAAAAGGAGAGGTCGACTTTAGAAAAGCACCCAAGAAACTAACAAGCCACTACTTACATGATATATCTCAAGCAAGAAATCATTATATTACATAATATGTAACTAGTCTGACATTTTAGAAATTGTTATGCAATATTTGGTGCATGAAGAGCAAATAAATTTACATAAGTTAATATTTTTTTGTTCCTTGAAATTTTGTTATTAGCATAACTTAATAGTTTTTGTTACTTTAAATTTTGTTATTAGCACAACTTAATAGTTTTTGTTACTTTAAATGTTAGCGCACGAAATCAAATCATACGCATAAATTTACCTAAAACAAAACGTAGTAAAGTAACAAAGATCGAGTTTGAGACACTACTATCCACGTGTTCATACATACCTCTCCCAAATATAAGAAAACGGAACCAATATCAAAGCAGAAATAGCCATTCTATATGCAGCAAAGATCATATGATTAACACCAACATCAAGTGCTTTCTTAACGAGAGCATTCACTGAACCCATTGCAACACTTGATATTAGCATTACTATCACTGGTGCCCATTGTTCTTCCTTCATCTTCTCTCTCTCTTGATTTTTAAAAAGATTTATCTAATTTTATTTCTGTAAAATCGAATGATTTTCTTTGCGTTTAACAGCCACTGCCTTGCTATCTACTTATATTTATAATAAAGTTTGTGGGTGGTTGCCACATTGGATATACTTTTCTTGTTCACCTTCATAGTTCATGCTATATTTTGTACATAATAATAATTTATGACTCTATATATTCTTTATATAATAATTTATATATGGTCTTTAAATTGTGTCGAAGATTTCTAAGTGTGGTGGTAGTCTGGTAGACTATCATTTTCGAAGACATCTTTAAGTTAAATCTCGTATTCACAGTCAGTTAATGTACATGCATGAAGTTTATATAAAACCCCGGAGAACTGACTACTTCAAGTACTAGTTTCATCAAAATCTGAAACACCCAAAAGTTTCTTAAAAGGGATCATCTAATTAATTGCACGAGTCTAACACACAAGTATGATTTCAAAATATATTATTTTCCCACTACATAACTATACAATATCAACTAATATGTTCATATGATAACAATACTGTTAAAATTGGTCAAACCGATTTTCTACGTTAAATTTGAAACGCTAAAAATATTTATAATCCGTTTACAGTATATCTAAAAGTAACTTAAAGTAGAAAAAAAATAGAAATGAAAATAGAAACTACTTAATTAATCTGGGAGTTGGACACATCCCCTTAAACAAACGATTTTCTAATTGCAAAGAAGAATCATATAAAATTTCCGCATTATACGTAAATGCGAGACACGCACTTTTCTTCTCACTATATGTTCGTGTCATCTACTTTACATAACCTAACCTAATCCCGTTTTCTTTCATTATTTGTTTTAAGTTTTCAACATTTAACGAACACATCATTTAAGAGTTTTTTTTATACAAAAATAAAACTTTTATACACTTAGTATTAGTTATATACCATGTTGGGAAGTATGCTAGGCAATAGTCGAGCGGCAAGTATGGACCTAGCGAGTTACCAAAAAATCGGAGAGTACTCGGAGAATATGCAAAGCCTAGTTTTAAATACAAGTTTACATATTTATAACATGTTTTGTTAATTTTAAATATGATGACACAAATTCTTAGACATAATTATGTAACTTTTTAAGATAATTTTAAATAGCCTTTTTTGATTAATTTGTCGAACATTAATTTGTCGAACATTTAGACTATAGTGTGTGGGAATAGGTTTGGGTGTATATATGTTTATGTCTCGTATTCTAAGTAATGTTATATTGAGGTGTGCTCGATTTTTGCAGGTAGTAAAATTGCTGCGTGGAACTGTTAAAGTAAAAGCTAAGAATTTGGATGGCAAAACAGCGATGAACATACTCCAAACTCATCAGTCTCCTTTTTTCCCAGAAGCAAGACTTCTCCACAGTGTTAGAGAAAAACTTCTTTGTCGCTACCCAACGACTCTTGCAGGATACTTGAGCAAAAAACTATCGTTTATTGAGAAACAGAACAATCTTTTGGGGTTGAGTAAGTTGACTTTGACTAAAGAGAGGTCTGTAAACACTAGCAACCGCCGGGATGCAATACTTGTGGTGGCTATACTGATAGTTACTGCAACATACCAGGCTGGTCTCCTGGTGGCTTTTGGCAAGAAAGTGCCGATGGTCACATTGCTGTAGAGATGACTATGTTGCTCAAAGATGCCTTATTTTTTATGGTCTTAACGGGTTTGCCTTCATCACATCTCTATATGTGATCATAGTCCTCATAATTGGACTCCCCATGAGGAAACTCATTTATGCTTCAACTGCCGCTTTAAGTACCGATGTGTTGGCATCATACAGAACTATATTCCCGATGTATGTTAACCCTGCCGAATATATAGTAACGGCCGTTTTTATCTTTGCATTCCCATTAATTACTGGCACCATGCTGTTTGTTACTTTCATGGGATTCATTGTTGACAAATGTCGCCGGCACGGAGTGGATTTCCGGCGAGCTGCTTCAGTATATCTGATTCAGCGCATCCTTGCTATCTTTTCCTATTTAGTGGGATTTGCGTTACTCTTGTTTTGCTTTATTTAGGTTTACTTAAGATGTCCTAGCTCTGTTTTTGGTTACAACAAGTTATGTTTTAGGAATAATAATAATAACAATAATAATAATAATAAAGAGAAGGCTGGACATACCTTCCAACAACAATTGCAAGGTCTCAACGGATTGTCTTAGGCTCAGATTTCTGAGGTTGGTGTCTCCAATCAGTTTAGGTCCGTATCTGATCACACCTTCTCCTTCACATACCTACAACAAGTCAATCCTAAGTTAGTTGTCTTTTTCCTTTTTTTGAGTATGTTATCTTGTTCCAGAAGCTTAGGGGAGATAAATTGTCTTGTAGACGCCAGAAAATCGAATGGATAAAAACGAAAAATCTAAATGCAATGTTAAGGCAAAATAAATCGAAAGACGAAATGAAAAACAATAAAGAAATGTTTTCATAAACAAACATAGAGTTAAGATAAAATATATTTCTTCAACTTTAAATATTCACTTTTTAAGGAGACACAACATATATAGCGTAAAATCGAGTTCTAGAACACAATTATTGAGACGATTCCCACTTCACTCGTGCATTTCCAAATGATCTAATTGTTTTAGTTAAGAAGTGTGAAATCTGATTGTGCGCTCGAGAAACATGAGAGATGTTTATCTTGTTTTTTGTAATATTACATTTTATGTAAATAAAATAGCTGTTATAAAAATTTAGGACCGTTATGTCATGTAGTTGGGTGAACCCTTACCTCTTTAATGGGCCTAAGTGAATAAAACCCATAAAACAGTGAAAAACCCCGACCATAATTTTCCAACGGCATACTACGAAAAGATCAGACCAATGATTCGCCGGCCGATCTACAACTCCTCCGCCGTGTCTCGTCACCTAACTTCTCCAATCTCTTCATTTTTCCGTTTTCTGTTCTCTTCTTCACCATCATATTCATCTGAAAACAATACCCATGAACCCATTGTATCAAAGCGGAACCCTAAATCCCCATTTGGGTCTCCGACCCGGGTCCAAAAACTCATAGCTTCGCAATCGGATCCTCTCCTCGCGAAAGAGATCTTCGATTACGCCTCACAACATCCCAGTTTCCGCCACTCCCAATCTTCTCACCTCGTCCTCATCCTCAAACTCGGCCGTTCTGGACATATAAATCTCATCGACGACGTTCTCGCCAAGCACAGATCGAGTGGTTACCCAATCACTGGAGAGCTTTTCACGTATCTGATCAAAGTCTACGCAGAAGCAAACTTACCGGAGAAAGTGTTTCGAACCTTTTACAAAATGATCGAGTTCAATTTCACGCCACAGCCCAAGCACCTGAATCGGATCCTCGAGGTCCTCGTAAGCCATAGAGGTTATCTCCGGAAAGCTTTTGAGCTTTTCAAGAGTGCACGGCTTCACGGGGTGATGCCCAACACGAGAACATACAACATACTGATGCAAGCTTTCTGTCTGAACGATGACTTGAGTATTGCATACAAGCTGTTCGGTAAAATGCTTGAGAGAGACGTTGTCCCTGATGTAGAGTCTTATAGGATTCTGATACAAGGGTTTTGCAGGAAAGGACAAGTGAATGGTGCTATGGAGTTACTTGAAGATATGTTGAATAAAGGGTTTGTGCCTGATAGGTTGAGTTACACTACATTGTTGAACAGTTTGTGTCGGAAGACCCAGCTTAGAGAGGCTTATAAGGTTCTATGTAGGATGAAGTTGAAAGGCTGTAACCCTGATATTGTTCATTACAACACGATGATTCTCGGGTTTTGTATACAAGGTCGTGCCATGGATGCCAGGAAGGTTCTTGAGGATATGTCGTCTAATGGTTGCTCGCCTGATTCGGTCTCGTATAGGACATTGATTGTGGGGTTGTGTGGTGAAGGGATGTTTGAGGAAGGCAAGAAGTATCTACAAGAGATGATATTAAACGGGTTTGCCCCTCACTTTTCGGTTTCTAATTGTTTGGTGAAAGGGTTTTGCAGCTTTGGGAAAGTGGAAGAAGCATGTGATGTGGTGGAGCTTGTGATGAAGAATGGGGATGCATTGCATTCAGACACTTGGGAGATGATAATTCCTATTGTCTGTAAAGAAGATGACTCTGAGAAGCTCAAAATGTTTATTGAAGATGCTATGAAAGTAGAGATAAGCGGTGATACCAGACTCGTTGATGCGGGTATCGGTTTAGGGTCTTATCTTTCTAGTAAGCGACAGGTGAAACGTAAGAATGTCAGAGAGAGGAGACGTTTGTAGGTTCCTCCTATTCTTGAAGATAAAGTTCTATTTATTTGCTATATATCAAGAACCAATATACAAACCAATGCGTTGATCTTAATGGATTGTTTCTCAAAACTAGGCATAAACTTTTTATAACTGAACCCAGGATTCTGTTAAGATAATTCTCTCAATGTATATCTTTATAAACTTATGTATAAGTATACAGCCTCTCACAAGCTAATTGTATTACTCCAAGTACAAGAGTGTCATGCACATTTGACCAAATGTATCTTGTATAGCAATACAAAGTACTTATACTTTATTTGAATGTAACTGCAAAGCTTCAAATCAGAGTCTTTCCTCCTTTCTTCTTCCTAATAAGCTCTCCAGAACATATCAATACTCCCTTCCCAAGATTTAGCTTGTCCTCAAACTGGAAAGAAGGAAATTGATGCTTCAAATCACGCACCAGCCCAAGAACTCTCAGTCATATGCAGGAAGACCTTCCAAACCACCAACACTTCTAAATGCCCATCGTCAGTGTAACGTGTAGCAATAATTCCCTCCGGCTCAATCACCAATTCATCCTGGATATTGTTTAAGCAAATGAAAAAATTGTTTTACTCTCTTTTCAAATATCAGTTTCTGAATATTTAAAAATTTACGAAATGATTAATAAATATATTTTTATTAGTGTGATTTGAGTTTAATTTTGAATCTCTTTGGTTTCTCAGTTTACATAAAAACTATTTAAATAAATATTGAGATTTCAGATTCTTAAATTTTTAATCATATGTCACAAAAATGTACTGCCTAATTCCTCCAACTAAGTGATGTTACTCATATTATTATTTTAGAATTCGCTGGAAATGATTTAAAAAAAGATGGCTAAAATAAACCAAGATATGCTAATGCTGAGAGAAGATCAGACTCCTAAATTTAGAGAGTGTTTGAGCCTATCTAAAAGAAAGAAGATTTCAATTATTGGCATTAAAACCAACCTACCTGACCTGAATGTGAAACATTGTTGCGATTCTGATGAGGAAGAAAAACGAGAAATTAGAAATGGATTCGATAATTTTGCTGGTATAAAATCTCATGATGCATGCTATGTTGATGATAAGCTTCCGTATGAACTTGAGGTCGAGATCTTTGCCCGTCTTCCATTCTTTGAATACTGGAAACTACAGTTTCTTAACAAGTAAATGTTGCAGCTGTTCAAGAGTTGTGAAATTTTCAAAGCGAAACAAGAAATGGACTTCTGAAACCCCATGTGATTTTGCATTTAGGGGCTGAATCTAATCGGAAAATGTTTGATAATGATTTTAAAACCTTTCAGAGACTTCCTAAAATTCCTTCTTCTGAATATTGATTTTTCTACAGCGATAAAAAAACAATTAGTGTGGGTACTCATCTAATTGTCATCGGAAAAGAAATAGACAAAATTGTGGTGTTCAGTATGACCTAGAGAATCAGTAGTGGTTCAAAGGTCCTTCGATAATCACACTGAGGGTCATGTATGGTTCTGCTAGCCATGGAAAAACCGCATTTTTCGTAGGAGGCATTCAAATGGATGACAATGGAAACCCTATTGTTGTGGGAACTGTAGAAAGTATAATGCTGATACAACAAGTTGGACTATGATTAATAGAATGCATAAAGCAAAAAAACTTCAGCTCAGGATGTTTCTTGCATGGAAAATTTAATGTGTTCGGTGGAGGAGATGAGAATGATAAACATTTCACTTGTGGAGAAAGTTATGATGAAACCACAAATTCTTGGGAGTTGATACCTAACATATTAAAGGATGGGAAAATTCCTTAAAAATACACAGACTAAATTTCTTTTGCTGAAAAAATACACAAACTTTTTAGACTTTCCGAAAAATACACAAACTAATTTTGGTTGTCCATTAAATACATGAACTTTTGAATTTTGAAGGTTTTACACCTCAATTTTAACGGCGTATACAGTGACTAACATAATAGTAAGACTCTGTTAGACGACGTTAATACTGACTAAAAAGTTCATGTATTTTATAGACAACCAAAATTAGTTCATGTATTTTTCGGGAAGCCTAAGAAGTTAGTGTATTTTTTCAGCAAAAAAAAATTAGTATGTGTATTTTTAAGGAATTTCAAAAGGAGTTTGGATATTTCATATCCTATTCAGAGGCTAAATATCTGGACCCGGATACAGATCCAAAAATTAAAAAAAAAATACAGATAGTATAATTATAGATCTGAATCGACCTATACCTAAGAAAAGCTAACCAGAACCCGAACCAAAAAAAATATAAATACTTATTGGATCCAAATATCTTAGATCTGAAAGATCTGGATCCGAAAAAACTGGCCCAAACCCGACCCAAAGACCTGAACAAAAAAAAACACATTCTCTATCACATGATACATATCCAAAATTTTATATTTGTAAACTTTCGGTTTGGTTTTGGACCGAATATTTGTGGATCAATTCTGATTCAAAACTTTAATCGGAACTGACCTGAAAATATTCTGTCCAAAACCAAACCAAAAGTTTACAAATATTTGTTGGGTCCAATTTAGTCGAAATCTATCATATATATCTAAAATTCACAAGTAACTGTAAATTTTACATTGAAAGTTTCATATTAATTAAAAAAAAATTATGTTACAAAAACAAAACAAAAAAAATATTGCAAAAATAATAACAAAATTGTTAGCAGAAAGATTTTGATGGATTGAATCTATTCGGGTCGATTTTCTTAGGCTTGGGTCTATTCGGATTAGTTCTTTTTGGTTTCGATTCTTTCAAGTAGAAGGGTTTTGGACCCAACAAATATTTGTAAACTTTCGGTTTGGTTTTGGACCGAATATTTTCGGATCTGTTCCGATTCAAGTTTTTGAATCCGACTAAAATGTCTAGACCTAAAACAATCATCAGAACTGACCCGAAAATATTTGGTCCAAAATCAAACCGAAAGTTTACAAATATAAAATTTAGGATCCGTATCGGGTCTAGATTTTTAGCCTCTAAATTTCCTTTGCTGAAAAATACACGAACTTTTTAGGCTTTCCGAAAAATACACGAACTAATTTTGGTTGTCCATAAAATACATGAACTTTTTAATCAGAGTTAACGTCGTCTAACGGCGTCCAACAACGTCTTACTATTATGTTAGTCACTGTTTACACCGTTAAAATCGAGGTGTGAAACCTCCAAATTTTAAAAGTTCGTGTATTTTATGGACAACCAAAATTAATTTGTGTATTTTTCGAGAAGCATAAAAATGTCAAATCAGAATTCAGATTCTTATGCAAACTGTTCACCTCTAGAAATGGAATTTTTAACCTTTTTATATTTGTTCATGTCTCAAGAAAACTAGAATAGCCTGAACAATAGCCAATACGGCTGTGACTTATTATCTAGGATCTGATCCAATCCGGATCGGCTTTAAAAATGGGATATCTGAGGTGTCCGGATCCAGATAGTAAAATATTAGATCTGTTGAATGCGAATTTAAATATCTTGATTTTAAGTCCAGATATCCGGATCCAAATTTTGTAAAATATATTAAATTTTTTTATTAATAATTAAAGTTGATATATTAATATTTATAATTAAAATTCGTCTTATAATATATTATTTTAATTTTTTATAATCTTATATATATATATTTAGAAATTTGTATAAATATTTTATTAATATATTATTTTAAGAAATTTATTATTAAAAAAAATGAATCCGGATCCTAATACTCACTGATAATACAATGTAAATGTGGATATTCGACTCTGGATACCCGGATAGCACAAATCCGGATCCAAATATTAATATCACAGATCCGACATATCCGGATACCCTAAAATACCTAAAATACCTTGGATATCTTTTTCGTAGGGATACAGAACAATTATTTTTGTTTGAGAAATAAAAACTCAAAATATCTTTAAAGAGAGCTCTTATTTTACGGTTCATTGTACTTTTCATTAAAAGGTGAACAAATGTCAGTATAGCCTACATTTTTGTATGACAAACTGAAGCATTCTTTTTGCATATTTATACATTTTCTTTCAAAAGTTATATGATGTTTTAAGATAAATCACAAATATTAAAAATGTTATTATTACCTAAATGTAATATTAAATTATAAATTAGAATCAACGCACAAAATTAATTTGTTGTACAATTTTACTCAAAAAAAAATTATTTAGATAAATAAAATTAATTTATATTTTGAAACATCTAAGATCCTCTTAATCATCTTAAATTTTAACATGAAGGGAGTTTAATTTTAATTTTAATTTTTTAAAAAAAAGAGAGTATAATTTAATTTAAAGTGGGAATATTGGTGGAAAATCAAGTGGGAATTTACTTTTACAATTAAAATTGTAATAATATATCCCGCTAGATATTCCAACAATCTATGAGGTTGTGGCTTCTTTGTACATTGATTCGTACTTCCATGTAAAATTTTAAAAGTGTCTATTTAAACCTTTTAAATAGAAACTTGTCAATAATGCAACGGATACCACCAATTCCTTTGGAATTTCACTTTTCCACTATGTGTTATCTTATTATTGGGTCCATATAAGATTTGTTAGCACCTTAGCAGTATACAAAAAGTCCAAAGTCGTGTGGAAAACACTTTGTGGTAATGGCATTGGCAACATGTGTATGTTTCCAGAATGTAGAATCAAAAGCTAGCTTTTATATAGTAGAACATTGTTCCTACTTTGTCTCTTGGTACTTACATACAATATTGTAGATGCGCCATGCCATATTACTTAGAAAAATATACACGATTATGTTACGTGTGTTCATCTGCGCAAGTCCAGGATTTAGCTGGATGTCTTTAACGTTCTAATGATGAGAAAAAAGAGAAAAGGCAAACTAAAGTACCTGATAATATACATATATATTTTGGATAAGATTTAAAGTTTGAGTGCGTATTTTTTTGAACTTCAAAAGGATAATACTCAACGAAATTCATGCATCACTTGAGTGCTTAAATTTAAGTCAAATATATTCGAAATTATATCATTAGGGACTCAATATCTGTATGAATAATAAAAGGTAAATTATGCGAACCAACTTTGCTATATATAGAAGAAACATCATCTTCTCCTTTCAAACAA
The DNA here is from genome assembly GCA_026261945.1 of Hirschfeldia incana. NCBI lineage: Eukaryota > Viridiplantae > Streptophyta > Magnoliopsida > Brassicales > Brassicaceae > Hirschfeldia > Hirschfeldia incana. The sequence goes on from JABCMI010000112.1 coordinate 147,425, forward strand.
TCAAAGAGTCTCGTCTTGAAAACAAATGACACGCATACGACATTTTCTTCATTGTCCATCTTCTACAACTCTCTAAGAACTATTTTCCTTCGCTTTCTAGAGAAGACAAAACCATTTTCTGGTGGAACAAATCACAGCATGGGAGAGACAGAAACCATGAGGACAAGCTAAACCATATTATATTATAAACTATAATAATATTCTTCCAATGGGTAACGGAGACAAACTTAGTCACTGGAGCTTCCATATCCCACGACTCCATCATCATCATGGTCATCACAAGCATGATCATGAAAAGGTACCAAAAGGGTGTTTAGCAGTGAGGGTAGGACAAGGAGAAGAGCAAGAGAGATTTGTGATTCCAGTTTTGTACTTTAATCATCCTTTGTTTGGAAAACTCTTGAAAGAAGCTGAAGAAGAGTTTGGTTTCGCTCAAAAAGGGACAATCACAATCCCTTGTCACGTCGAAGAGTTTATATACGTTAGAGGATTGATCGATCGAGAAAACTCTAAGCCTTTGTGTACTTATAATACTCTTGGTCATCACCACCATCACCATCACAACCATCTCATCCGATGTTTTAAGGCTTGATAATTTTCTTTTATGATAACCAAAAAGTTCTGGAAAGATATTTAATTTTCTCGCACAGGAGACCAGAACATATTAAATTATTTTCTTCAGACCCGGTCTTCAGTATTGAACTTGTGATCTTGAAAGCTTTTCCCATGTGATTTGGCCTTTATATATAATTGTCTCGTGTTGTTGTTGATTGTAAATATATACTCATTTCATCTTATCTTGTAAATTGTGGGGCTTGTTGTTGTTGTTGTTCAAATTTTATAAGCTTGGCATGAAAAATAAAATGGGAAAATCGCACTTTAAATCCTGCGAATGTCACATTCTCGCACTTTAAACACAGAGATTTTTTCAGTAGTATTTTAAACCGTGAAAGTAACATTTTTATCATAACAAACTTCAAATGAGGTTTATTTGTTCTTCAAGTCAAATAGTTGACTAGTACTTTTCATTTATGATGAGGTGTCGGTTTCTTTTTAAAAAATTATATTAATAAATAAATAATAAAATACACAAATAATTGAAAATTTGGAAAAACATAAAAATATCTAAAAGTTAAAAAAGAAATATAAATTAAAATTTCACAATTAAATTTAAAATATATTTTTCAGATATAGAAAAGAAAAAGATGATATAAATTATTTGATGTAAAGTTTACATATTTGTTAAGAGATCTATTGCTATTAATTATTAAAATGATTTTTATTTTATGTAAATTCGACATATTTTTTTAAAAAACATCTGTTTTATTTTTAGTTTTGAAATTTTAATTTTTATATTTTCTGAATTTTATAGATTTTTGAATTTTTCCAACTTTTAATTTTTACCAATTTTTTTTATTTTTTATGTATTTTAATATTTATCTTTTTAAAATGAAACTGACACTTTATCACAAAATGAACAGTATTGGCCACCTAGTTGGATTGAAGAACAATTAATCCTCATTGGAGGTTTGTTATGATAAAAATGTCACTTTCAAAATTTAAAATACTGATAAAAAATTCAGAGTATAAAGTTATAGAATGTGACATTCTCGGGCTTAAGATGTAATTTCCCTTGAAGAAAATCAGCATTTATGTTAATAATAAAATTAGTGGATTATCCAGAAAAATAAAATAATAACAATGATCTAATTAATTGTTATTTCATATGATAGCTTTGTAAATCAATTAAGATATGTAAATCGGTTGTTATTTCACATAAATGCCCTAACATATAACATATACAATAGAACCTCTGTAAATTTCTACTCTATAAATTAATAAATTTCGTCGGTCCCAATTTGGACAGTTGTAAATTATGATAAAATTTGATAAAATAATATGATAATAATAATTTTAAAACTTCTATGTAAATATATAGTCTCATTAAAATCAGAAATTAATAATCTATCAATATATTTTTTTATATATGTAAACTAAACATTATATTGTTGGTTTTATATTCACAATGAAAACATATTTATTTTTCTTAATATATTTTGATAATATTTAGTAGAATTATATCAAAAATCACATAGCAATTCTATGAAACATAAAAATATACACTAAATAAGATAATAAAACAACACGAAAGTCAAATTTCTAAAATTTAAATAATGTATGTATCATAAAATTAATTAATTTTTAAAATCCCAATATTATTAATTTATTGAGGTTCTACTGTATGTTACTCCAACATTGATAAAGAATATATGTGGAAACGAAGTTTCTTTATATTAAATACTTAAATACAAAACACATCCTTTAACCTTCAAATTTTCAAGGCTTATGTTTAGAGAATATATGCATGGTGGATTGTTCTTTGATCTCTACATTGATTTCCAATGGAAGTGAATGAGTATAAAAAGATAGATCTGGACAAACACAATTCATGGATACATAAAATCAAAGACGTAAAAAATTTGTCTCGTATTCGTAGTTGGAAACGCTAGGCTAGACAATGGTCACCATGTTGCATCATTCACAACATGTTTGCATTTTGGAATAGATTATAAGATCTCTGGGAGCAGTGCCGTCCCAGACTTTTACGTGGCCTAAAGCCCGTCAGAAAATGTGGCCCTCTAATGTAACATTTATCTAAAATTATTAAAAAACACTGGTAGTAGTGATACTCGAACAAGAGATAAATCAACTACACTTATTTAACTATCTCACCTACAAACAACTTTGTAAAATGTATCCTATGATTTGCGTGATATTATGTCACATAATTTATGTGGCCTAAAGCTAATGCTTTATGTGCCTTAATAGAAGAATGGGCCTGTCTGGGAATGTCACATTCTCGCATTTTAAACACTGAATTTTTTTGATTAGTACTTTTAACTTTAAAATTGATACTTTTATCATTAAAAATCTCCAATAAGGTTTACTTGTTTTTCAAGTCAACTTAGTGACATATCATTTTATGTTGATGTGTCGTTTTTTTTTCTTTAAATAAATAAATAAAAATATGAAATCGAGAAAATTCAAAAAATTCAAAAAAAAACCAAAACTTAAAATAAAATATTTTTTTTTTTAAAATTTAATCCAATTATAAACCAATATATATATATATATATATATATATATATATATATATATATATATATATATATATATATATATATAATTTGAAATGGTGATTCTAGATTCTGGTTTTTGGTCTTTGATCCTTTTTTTATTTATTAATACTGAAATTATTAACTTGTTAATTTGAATATTGGTAAGTTTACCTAATTCGAATATTTTCGGGTCAGTTCCGGTTCACGTTTTTGAATCCGGCTAAAATGCCTAGACTTATATAGAGATTTTTTTTTAAAAAATACACAGACAAAATTTCTTTTGCTGAAAAAATAGACAATCTTTTTAGGCTTTCCTAAAAATACACATACTAATTTTGGTTATCCATAAAATATATGAACTTTTGAATCAGAGTTAACATCGTCTAACGTAGTCTTAATGTCCTGTTAATTAGAGTTAGCACCGTTAAAATCGAGGTGTGAAACCTCCAAAATTCAAAAGTGTATGTATTTTATGGACAATAAAAATTAGTTTGTGTATTTTTCAGAAAGCCAAAAAGTTTGTGTATTTTTTCAGCAAAAGAAATTTAGTCTGTTATTTTTAAAGAATTTTCCCTTTCCTAAACTACACTTATTGAATTTTAGTTTTTAAGCAAAATCTAATGGGAGAAAATAAGTAAGTAGGGGTAATTTTATGAAAGGATCTTGAATTAATGGTATTGATGTCAAATGTAAACATGAGGCCTATTAATATTTTAGCTTTTTTATTGTGTTTGCAATCCGTTTCAGAAGAATAATATTGTTTAACCAAAAAAAAATAGAATATCTCAGCAGTTTTTTAATGAGCAATTGGTGCTAGTGCACTCAAACACTAGTATATCTTGCCATATATCTTAAAGTAAGAGAGATTTTTTTTGGACGCTTTTGCCTCCGCCAGCTGAGTCGCATGTGTGTGTGTGTCAGACTCATTTTCCTGCAACATGTATCTTTTTTTTTGACATGCATGCATCCTTTTCTTTTCTAATTATTTTTATTTCTATTTCTCCTTTTTAGTTTTACAAGTAAAACGTGACTCAACCAAATTTAAATGAAAGAGCACTTTCACATTTATTTTTTAATTTTCCAAACTTTTATGTTTATTAATGCTTTTTTTATCAATGCTTTTTGTTCTTCTCTCTTGCTCTCTTTTTCCTTGGTTTGAAATATTTTTTTTCTAAATAGTTTTGGTTTGATTTATATCGTTGTTTGTGTTCTACTATACAATATATAAAATTTATCTTACCATGGTAACCCATAAATATAAAAATAAATACATATATTTATATAATACTGTTATTATTAATATGCTAACTTAACATGCTAATTTCTTATTTGGTTCGCTAACATTAAAATTAGTTAATTAACTATTTATGTTAACGGTAAAATAACTTGCTAGATTAGTAAATAATACTGTGTTACATAGTGTATTATTAAGTTCTTGATTTTTTAAAAGTATTTTAATAAAATAAATTTAGGTAAAAAAGCCTTTAACATGTTAAAACTAAAATTCAATGTTAATGAAATGTATAACATGTTACAGAATATATTAAATCGCTAACAAAATATGTAACAAGGTCAAATTTATCGATGAGCTTGCTAAAATGTAGTTCATCATAAAACAAATTTTGCTGTAGTGAGCTATAGTGTAATTCATCATAACAAGCTCATCATAAACCAAATCAAATTTTCCGATGGCTAAATTTTGCCAACTTTTTGGTCATAATTTGAATTATATAGTGTATTATTAAGTTCATGATTTTTAATGTGTTATAACAAAATATAAATAAGGTAACAAATTTTGTAAGATGTTAAAATATAATTCAATGTTAACAAAATGTGTAACATGTTACAAAATATGTTAACTTGCTAACAAAATTCATAATATATTTGATGATTAAATTTATCGATGAGCTATAGGGTAGTTGATTAATAATGTGCTAGATTATTAGTAAATAATAATGAACTATATTGTCAAGTTCATGATCTTTTAACGTGTTACAACAAAATATAATTTGGTAACAAAATTTGTAATATATTCAAAATAGAATTCAATGTTAACAAAATATGTAGCATGTTACAAAATATGTTAACTCGCTATGATAATTGTTAGTCTATAATTTAACTTCCTTTGATTTGTAGCATATAATCATGTAATTTAACCGCTAAATAAATTTACGAACCAATTCAAAAATGTTACACAACTAATTATGTATATTCCAAGTTTAATTTTGGCAATCCAAATATACAGTCGTATTTTATATAAAATATATTTGTAATATTTTAATAAACGAAATTTAATTCATAATATTAATTAGTTGAAATTCCTCAGATAAAATTATGTGACTGATAGATAACAATTAGCATAATATTTTATGTAAACATATTAATTAAAATTATGATTATGTGAAAAGTGGAAAAAGAAAGAATGATTTATATTAAAATAATATTAAAAAATAAGAAAGAGAAAACAAAAGAAGAAAAGAATGTGCAAAAAAAAGCTATTCACTTAAAATAAACAAGGTAAAATGGCATGGAGAGCCCAACCATACATACTGGAAATGCTGTACTGTGTTAGGGCTGTGACAGATCTCTTTCATACAAGCAAAAGGTATTTTTGACAGTTCAATGCCAAAAAAAATAGTGAGCTGATCATTTACTTCACATCATAGGCATGCTGCTAATTTTGACTTTTATTAAAGGTATTCGACTTATTGTCCCTTTTTTAATTAGAACAGAGGTGAAGAAAAATCATCATAATCGATAGTCAAGTGGACGCCTGGCTCATGATCGATGGAAGATGAATCGAGTGAGAGTGATGTGTTTATCCCTTGAACATTGCTGTTGACGAACATCATCATCATCATCGTCTTCGGCAATGTGTTTGTTTTCTCATTTCCCCTGTTTTTCTTAACTTCCCCCGTGATCTCAGCAGGAATCTTCATGAGTTCCGCGTCTGGTCTATCTAGATTTTGATTTCCATCCTTGTGATGAGATTCGGTGTTTATTGGTTTCGGAGGAGGCTGTGATGGTGACGTCAGCGCCGTTGGAGATTGGAGATTTTTAGTAGTTTTTGGTGACAAGAATGATGAGTGTGTATGAGATCTGGATTGTTGGCTAGATTCAGGTTCTTCAGTAGATGGCTGAGAGGGAGGATCGGTAGACTTAGAGAGCGGAAGTGGTTGTACATTTGAATCCTTACTAGCGTTTAGATTTGAGGGTGGAGTTTTGGCCTCTCGTGGCAGTATATGTGATTGCGAAGGAGGCGATGATTGGAAACGAGTTTCATCAATGTACTTAGACGGAGGAAGCGATGGAGGCGTGGATTCTTCAGTAGTGTTCAGCATTGACGGTGGTATAATTTTAGCTTCTGATGGCGGCAAAGGTGGTTGAGGCGATGATTTGAACGTAGTTTCATCAGTGAGTTTAGACGGAGGAAGCTGTGGAGGCGGCGGTTGGGTTTGGGATTCGTCAGCAGCGTCTAGTGTTGACGGTAGAGTTTTGGTTTCTGTAGATTTGGACTGAGTTGCCGTTGTATGCGGTTGAGACTCTCTCAAATCTTCATATAGTTGAGATTCAACGGATTCTGAAAATGACGTTGTCGCCTGTGGAATTTTAGTCTTTGGTATAGTTTCATCTTTGGCTTTAGGCGGCAGAAGCGCTGGAGGCGCAGATTCTTCACTAGTGTTTAGCGTTGAAGGTGTACTTTTAGCTTCCAGTAGTGGCAAATGCGGTCGGGGAGATGCTTGCAACTGAGTTTCATTAATGCCTTTAGACGCAAGAAGTGGTGGAGACTGGGATTCTTCAGCATCGCGTAGAGTTGACGGTGGAGGTAGTCGAGATTCACCTGATTTTGACAATGTCGGTGGCGGCGATGTAATTTTAGCTTCTGGTGGTGGCAAAGGTTGTTGAATTTCACCTGATTCTGATATTGACGGTGGCAATGCTTGCGATGGAGGTGTTGATTGGGATATAGTTTCATCAATGGCTTTAGACGGCTGAAGTGGTGGAGGCTGTTGGGACTGGGATTCTTTTGCTAGCGTTGATGCTGGAGTTTTGGTTTCTCGTGGTTGTAAAGGCAGCTGAGATTTACTGGATTCTGACAATGACGATGGTGATATTGGAGGTGATGCTTGCGAAGGAAGCAATGTCTTGAAACGAGTTTCATCAATGGATTTAGCTGGTAAATGCGGTAGAGACGGTTGTAGCGTTGATGGTGGAGATGGCAGAGTTTTGGTTTCTGGCGGTGGTAAGGAGGGCGGCTGAGATTCAGCGGATTCTGATAATGTTGGTGGTGACGTGTGCGAGGGAGGCAATGATTTGGACTGAGTTTCCTCTGTAGATTTAGATAGCGGAGGGGATGGTGGAAGCCATTCGGATTGGGATTTTTCGTTAGATTTCAGCTTTAACGGTGGAGTATTTGAATTTGGTGGTGGTAAAGGCGGCTGAGATTCATGGGATCCTGAAAATGATGATGGTGGTGATGCTTGTGACATGAACGGTGATTGGTACTGAGTTTCATCAATTGATTTAGACGGCGTTGAAGATGGTTGGGAATGAGATTTTAAAGTAGCGTTTAGCGTTGACGGATGAGACTGTAGTTTTTTTGCTTCTGGTGTTAGTGATGGAGCAGGTACCGGTGGTGGCAGAGAGTCACTCTGTTTTTGGGCCGATGGGAGCTGTTTTGACACCGGTGGTGACGTTGTCTGCGGTTGAAGCGCTTCCGTTGATTGTAGTGGTAAAAGTGACGGTGGTGATGATTTCTGTTCGGATAGTATACGTGGCGGAGATCGGCTATTTTCACCGGATACTGAAAGAGACGAATGAACTGTAGACGGTGAAGGCATTGGAGATGAAAGTTTATTTGGAGGGAGCAGAACTGAAGGTGACTGCGTTTGTGGCTGTAATGCTGGTAATAGTGGTGATGACTTTGGTTCCTGAGGTGGAGGCTGAGATTCACTCAGTTTCTGCGGTGAAGGAGGTGGTTTTGACGTTGGTGGAGCGATTGTATGCGGTTGAGACTCTTTCTTTGATTCTGGTGAAAGTGGCGGTGGTGATGCTTTCGGTTCAGGCCGTGGCGGAAGTGTTGATGGTGAAGGCATGGGAGATGAAAACTGATTTGGAGGGGGCAGAAGGGAAGGTGACTGCGGTTGTGTCTGAAATGATGGGGACCGTGGTGATGCACCAGGTTTTGAAATAGACGGTGGGAGTGTTGATGGTGATGGCATTGGCGATGACAATTGATATGGAGGCGGCTGAAAAGCTGGTGACTGTGGTGGTGATTGTAACAAAACTTCTTGAAGATCCTTTGGTGGCAATGGTGGTTGTTGTGGTGGCTGTGGCTGGTTGCTTACGCTTTGACGTAATTGGACAAGCCTAGCTAAGTTGCCGAGCCGGAATCTCCGGCGAGATTGTCGATTATTAAACATTTTACTAATAGAGACTAATAGTATAGATGTACTTTTGATTAAGATAGGTAGGTATAATAAGTAAGCTTAAGCTATATATAAGTAGAGGAACATGTCAGCTGCAGACAAGTTTAGCCTACACGATAGACCTCATTGACACCAAGTATATCCATTAACCGAAGACAAGTATGGGATTCTTTCAGCCTTTTGCACAAATCACGTTTTCAGATTTTTACATTCTTTTTTTTTTTCTTTTTCCAATGCCAAGTGTTAATATTGGACCATAAGTAACAGAATATTAGGCCCATTAAGTGTTTTGGGTATATGGGCAGTATATAAAACAATATTACAGATATTTCATATTTTTTATTCAACAAAATTCATATTAACGAAAGAAAAAAATGATAAGGTTTGAAGAATCATTCATCTCTCATTCAGGTAGATAATAATATCTAGAGACCTGAAACGTCTTCCATGGATACTCTCGCAGCATCCGTTTCATCCTTCAACTCCCTCCACTATCTCGTAGATCCATCTCTGGTCGCTTGAAACCCACCGTTAACGCAAACGCTACCAATCTTTTAAAACCACCAACATCGTCTTCTCCATCTTCCTTCTCCCACCACAAAAACCTTACCTTCCCCAGAGGAATCTCTTTACCGCTTCCGAACGCAAAACCCTCAAGAGCTCCACCATCGCCTCCGTCTCCTCCACCTCCTGTGCACGACAAAGCGGCGTCGGGATTTGCTGCGGCGCTCGTTAGTGTTTGTCAATCGAAGAATTGTCTTGGTCGGACTCAAGAAGATGTCAGAAGGCTGATGGCGTTTCTTGTGGGAGAAGACAAGAAGAGGAACAACAACAACAAGGTCTTAGTCAATGAAGTTGCGGAGAGAGGTAAATTTGGTAAACATTTGAAGGGCTTGGTCAAGATGTTGGTTGCAAGAGGCAAATCTGGGATTCTCTTTGATGTCTTAATGGAGTTTGAGAGAATCTGTAATGAATTGGTCCTTGTCCGGACAACAAAGCTTGTCTGAAACAACGAAAGATTGTAATAAGATTACATCATCAAATATTTGTTTTTTTTAATCAGATGTTTACATTGTCTTGAATCAGACAAAGCGTTCGACGAGTTAAACATTTAGGCAATAAAACTTTGAAAAAGGTGAAAACAGATTCTATTATGTACATAAGACTGGCCAACGTTCTAAAAGATTTAGTTCTGTAACTTGCGTTGTGGCCTTAAATTTAAAATCCATGCCTTCGGTTACAGAAAAAAAAAAGGAAAATCATATACTAATATTGTTTATATATATATATATATACATGAAAACTCTGGTTAAAAAATCTTCATGCTTGTTAGAGTTTTCATTCTGTAACTAGAAGTGATTTAGGTAGCGTTGTTGCTTCCTATTTTCTTCTTTGATTCTTGTTTGAAATCTGCAAGATTTGCAAGTTCATCCACTGCTTCGACGGTTGTTTGAATCCTAGCTGCGTTTTCGATCAACAGGGAGACCAAAGTAGCAACTGGAAGGACTTCATGTAGACTCATCGCTATGGTTCTGTCTCCTTCCTTGTTGTCCTCTTCAGATTTAACATCTTCGTCATCTTCAGGTTTGTTGGTTTCGATTGGAACATCTTTTAAGGTTTCTTGAAGCTCTTGTACTGCTGAATTCATATCAAACACCAAGTAATCAATCTTGGAAGATTTTCTCGTGTTCTTGATCATATCCGCTAACTCTCTTAAGATTTCTGAACAGGCTGAGCCCAGTTTCATACAAGCTTCTCCAAAATGATTCTTGACCTTGTCTGGTACCTCTGTTTCATAGTTCATGCAAATACTAAGATTCTCAAGGCAATAAGCACATCTCCTCATAGCAGCCCCTGTCTTCACATATTGTTGCCATGGATGCCGGAAGTTAAAGCTTCCATGTGCAGGTTCCCATCTAGCTAGATTCGCCTGAGAGAAAAAAAGAGCTTTATAAGGTAATGTTAATTTTAATTTTACATTTTCCTTATAGATGATATGTGCTATGTTACCATGGCTTCCTCTGTTCCCTTGGAGTTAAGTACACATTTGAATCCTTGCAACTTCATGTTAGTTTCTTTATCTTCATTTGTTGAGATGTCTTTCATCTTGAAGTACTCTTCTACACAGCCTGCAGTTTTAATGATGATCAGCTCAGATAGCTAATGCAGTTTTTTGTGTAACAAGTTTCTTTTGCTTCTTCCCTTACCGTCTAATGAGTCGGCAAGTTTGACAAAGTTACATTGAACAAGGCGGTGAAGCTGAGATCCTGCCCATATTGGACATAAGAAGACAGTAATGACAATGCAGATAGTTGTTCCAATTGCAATAGTTGATGCTCTCTGCTGAGCCATATCAAACAGCTTATCTACTCGGTAACCTCCTACTGAGACTAGACTAAATGTGAGGATAAAGATCATCGCTCCATAGTCGAATCTGGATTTGAATGATGGGACTAACCGCGAGTAAGTAGCTGTGAAGGCTGCAAGAATCAACCCCATAAAAAGAAATTTAATACAGATTATTTACAAGGAAATAAAAGACTGATGATCTTTTTTTTTGGGTTTCGACCATCACTTACCAAAGAGGAAAACAGAGCTTGCAGTCACAAAAATCTCAGCCTTTCCTGATTGAGTTGCAACCCAATGAACAGCAATGCCTAATGTTCCAGCTAATATAGTTGCCACCACTCTGTTCACACATTTGGAGAATGTTGCTCCTGTTGTGCATGGTGGAGATATATAGGTCAATATAATTGCACTCATTAAAAGAAAGTTGAAAACGTTTGATTTTGAGTTTAGTTTACTAACCAACAGTGGACTCAAAGACGACTACAACAGTCATGATAGCCCACATAGCATTTCCTCCAACTCCATCATACAAAGGTCTCATGTAATAGAAGATTGAGACCAATGAAAGTGCAAGTCCTACTTTCAAACAGTGAACAACTTTTGCTGGATCATCTGCCCCAATCCTCCATATCTTCCTCATAGACTTTGCAATTCGCTCCAGGATAACCTTCATTACAAACCCCTTTAGCCAAAGAAAGATCCTTTTACTAGGTCCATATGTCGGAACCAATCTCTCAGTTGTCCCATTGCCAACACTTATCCTCCACTCTAGCTTCCACGCTTCTTCCTTTGACGCCATGTTATAACCCCAACGAGGACCCAAATTAAGACTCGATCAAATGAATGTTTTGGTCAAGAAATGTTTGGGTTTTGTTTGCTTAGCAATGCAGTTTGTGGTGTTACATATATAGAGATCATAAGGGTACTATTATATGTTATATGTATTACTATTTAACGTTTCAAAGCTTTTTAAATCATTTTAAGTGATGAATTAATATATAATATATGTATTCTTCTAATATGTATTATACTCTCCCACTTGAAAATGCACAAAGATGGAGTGGCCTAACTGTAAAGTTTATATGATCAGTATCAAATTTTGTGTTACTAAGTCGTCATCGCACAAGTACGTACTGATGTTGACACCTTCTTACATCCATCCATCTAACTGCAAAAGTCTGGTCATTTTAGTTTCTAGATTCTGCAAGTTCATATTTGGTAGTACCGAAATACGTAGAAAATTTACTGTCATAAGAAGTTTCAACTCACATACATCAATTGCACGCACTCGAAGGTTTTATGTATTATCAACACTAATTTCTACTATTTTGTGATAAAAATAAACGTATATTTAATGTAAGTGAAAAGTATATATTTACTATAGTTTCATAAGACCCAAAATAATAAAGTCTAAAAAGAAGGTGTTTAAATTGTAAACCAAAACATCGAAATTCCTTAAAGAAAAAGAAAAAAAAAACTCGACGAGCCATAATCTTCCGACGACACTTTACAACACTAGCCCTAGTCTGTATATGACATTTTTGAACTCGAATCCTAGTAAAAGACCGAAAATGGTTTTATCACAAAACCATGCACACACAAAATGTATTAAATAAAAAAGCAATTAAAATCAAACAAATGAAATTACTATTACATGCTCTAGCCTCTAGGCTACTAGCCACTAAAGGGATATCAAAAATACATGTGTGCGTAAGCATATGCGTGTGTGTGTGCATTGCGTGCGTACTTACATGTACTGAATTACACATTTAATGTTTTACACGAAAAGTGTATTGTCGTAAGCAGATAAAGCCCTTCGCATATTCCCTTTGGTTGATTAGAAAATTCGCCGTACCACGAGATATATTGAATTCTTTGTCTTATTTGATTTTACTTTTTTATTTTTCATGCATTACGTTTGAATTGATTTTACTATTACATATGCCTAAGAGGTCACAAAAGATACATGAAAGTGGTGCGTTTGACTTACACTGTCATTCAATATTGTACATATAAAAGTTGCATTTCTTGGGAGGTACAAATATGTCAAACTAATTAAAAGAAACGAACATAACCTAACTTTATTTTAGGTCTCTAAGTGAGCTCCAGTTATTAGAAACCTAATTTAAGTTCCCTATCAAAACATTATCTTCCCTAAGTGGATGTACTTATATATATTATCACTAGGCTAGATTTTTGCTTATATTTTTGAAAAAGATATTATATGTGTGGTCTATAAGTAATTAGAGGATAAAAAAAGAAATATTGTACATGCACTTAGCTACTCCGGGTTGCCCTATTGGTCTTGTGAAACACAGCTATTCATGAGTGCCCCTCAGCTTATCATATCACATTTTGTTGGTGATGTGATAAGAAGAGCGGTTTAACATTTTGTCGTATTAAATTTGAATATAAATATATTATGCTGGGATTAGGTCACGATTAAAATAGACTTGTTTATTCCTCTAAAAACAATCTACAATCATTGGCATGCAAATTCTAATTGAAGAATACACAGTAGGAATTTGCTTTGTTCTACATTCACAATATCAATGAACATACATGCACTAATCTAAAATTTGTTGATAAACTATAAATACTAAGATATATAAGCACCGGCCGAAGATAGTTAGTTCTGCAGAGGACACGTAGTAATATATACTGAAAGTGATGATGGACTAAATAAGCTCTTGCTTGTGTTCTTGTGGATTATTTCGGAATTCGCTGACACAAAATTTATGGTGGAGCAAAGTGGCATGTATATAAAGTCTTTTTGTCGTCTCGTTACAGCTATCTCCCATCTTAATTTAAAAATTTATGGTATTTATAGAAAAAAATTGATGATATAAAACCGAATGTTGTAAATATAGGAGTAAAAATATGATTGTTTTCTTCTTCATGTATTGGTTTTCACTATTGTACTTGAACAAATCGTTTTTCTCTTTTAATTATTGTTGAATATGTTTTGACTCTGTGAACTGGTATAGATATCCTGGATCGATCAATCACTGCGGCATGGATCTTTCGATCCTTGCTAATATATGGCAAAAAAATTAATGGAAAGTTTCCATTAAACGCTTTTCTATATAATCTGTAGAGTGTTCATCTTAATCGATTCTATAGCACGAATTGTTAGTTTACAAAAAAAGAAAAAAAAAATTGTACTATAAAAACTCGTACCAACCAATAAATTACTTCTTTGCACGTCAAGGTAGTTTTATGAGTAAACCACGACAAATGTTATATCTTTTTTTATTGTTTCTATATTTTATTAATATGTTTTTTTATCACATCCATCATAAAAAACAGGTGTCAAAGATATATTCATGTTAAATCTAGTGAAATGATGTTTGGGATAAACATGGAGCTAAAAAATTTGCTAGAAAGAATAATTTCAGTTTCTAACGAATCAAGATGGAAATGTTGCTGAAGCATCAAAGTCTTTGAACTTTGTTGTTAGATAAGAAGGTTAAACCTATTACAAATGTAATGGAGGTTACCGAAGAGAATATTCAATGATTTTCTTGAGTTTAGCAGATGAGATTATCATCGAGGTTTCTGATGATGATATTGTGGTTGAAGTTAGAAAGTATATACATGACTAAGTTTCCGACTATTAAACTACTTCTGAAACATCATCTTTTCGCTTTAAGACGCATCAATGTACACAATTTTAAGATCACTGATAGTTGATATCACTCAAATTATCCTAAGAATGATTTTTGCCTTCTCAAATAAGATGTTGAATTGTAGTATACATGGATCAAATCCACAAGGAGCAGAAATACACAATAGATCCTAATCAATGGTGATTAAACTAGGTAAATGTATTAAAGCAGTAAATAAAGCAGGGTGAACAAGGTAGTTGTTCAGTTGATTGATTGATTGATTAATGTTGTAAACAATAATAAGAAAGCGTTAAATCTAGGATTTCAGGTAATCAAAATTATACTGATATAAAAAACTTAGGTTGTCAATCCTAGAACTCAAATTCTTATGAGATAATATTTCAGCTTCCACTGTGAATCAATTCTATTGCCTAAGTCTGTCACTTGTTGATATGTATCAAATGTCGATCGATGCTATTGAGTTAGCATCGATCAATGTTTCTTGAGGCAAGAATTAGCGAGTTGATCGATATGTCGATGCTATTAACTAAATCAGTTGTTGCTTGTTTCTAGCAATCCTAGCTCAAAAGAATCTATTATGGTACATAACTTAGCTATTGTAGTTGTCTCAACCCTAAAATTATGGTTCTAGTTATCTACTTTAGAACACAAGCATTACAAGCAATTTATTGAAGGATATCTATCATCTTAGCAATTATATAGTTCTGGAAAATCCTTCATAACAAGTGAATTACTTAGACATAACAAAGCAAATCTTAGCAATAATCTGAACATAATGTATTAAAGCAGTAAATAAAGCAGGGTGAACAAGGTAGAAAAACTGGAGTTCAACAACAAAGCTATGAAAGAGTCTTGAATCTTCTCTCTAAACTACTAAAAATTCTAAACTGTTTGCTATGAAAGTATGAAAAAGTGTGTGTTGCTCAATATAATGGCAGAGCACATAAATATTAGTTTAAAGTCAGCCATGAATATTTTTGTAATTATGTGGGACTTGGGCTATAAGTCCGTCATTACATGCGGCTCGCTTCTTGCGCCTCGCGGACGATCGACGAAAAGTGATTTTTGTCGATTGACACTTGACTCTGATGTCGACTCTTGGCTGATTCGATGGATTGTTACGAGTTTCTCCTATATTTATCTCCAAAATGCTTCAAAATAACCACATTTCTTCAAAACATGCATGAACCTGTAAATACTCTAAAAAGACTCCAAAACATAGTAAATAGACTCTAAAACGCTTATATACCATGGCAAAAAAACTAGTAAAATCTATGGTAAATCAACTCCCCCAGACTTACACTTTTGTTTGTCCTCAAGCAAAACACACAAAGTAATCATAATGAAAGATGTTTGAAAACAAAAGAGACTCACTTAATTTAAAATTACTACTCTCACTTCTGCAAATAAAATAGGTGGAAGTGACTCATTACTGGCCTTAGAATGCTTCAATGTACTACACACTAGCTTAGTCACCATACCATACATCACACAACTCCACTGATAGCGCCTGACATACCCCTCCACTGACCTTATTTCTACATGAAAATCAATGTACGCAACATCTTGGGAGTATCGATCAAGGGACACATGAATTCAACTCAAGCAAGTATTTGGACCAACATGTAGTCTTTTTGACTTTTTTCCTCCCTCTTCTCTCTTAATCGTATAATTTCAATTCCAATGAACAATGATGCTATGCAGCCATTTTGTTCATCTTATTGATCTTTCTACATATGTAACTTTCTTTCATTTTTGACAGCGTAGCGAATAATGGAGCTACATGTAATTTACATATCCCTCGGTTTCAATGATGTGTAATCATTCTTATGTGAACTAGAAAAATGGGGTCACAAGTAATTTACCTACCCCTCCGCATCTTCCAAGAAATCATCTCAATCTTTTATTCTTGTTGATGCTGAAGAGAGGTGGAAGGGGAATAAGAAATACACAGATTCTAATACCTTCCAGATTCGCAGGAGGACTATGATCCAATCTATACCAAGCCCCAAAAAAAGCTAGTGAACTAGATTAGGGTTGGAGGTCAGCTTTGGTTTCTCCAGACATTCTCAGCATGTGTTGATGTGAGTATTACGTGATACACGACGGTGTTTCCATCTAATACATCCTACAATGCATAAATCTGGATGGTTATGTAGAGTGATTAAAGTAACAATCAAATTGTATTTGATCATAATCTCTTTCTTAACTCAATAAAACATAAGTAATTTTTTTTTTATAAGACTCAAAATAAAATTAATATCTGTAAATCTCCCCCCATACTTAAACAATATTATCCCCAATGTTTATTCAGTTGAAGTTAGGTGGGAACATAAATTAAAAGGACACAATTTAGCAAGGAAGAATGATATACTTTCTCACTGATGTTAGTGTCGATCGACACAATTAAGTGGCAATTGATCGTTGTTGGAAAAGAACTGTCGATCAATATCGGCGTGGTCGCACAAGTCTATGATTAAGACAATCGTCTCCTCAGATCTTTTTTTGACCTGCAATAAAGTAAATAAGAAAAAATCAGTAAAAAGTTAAAATAGGCCTAAGTAGAACTTACTAATGAGTTGCCACCTATTAAGCGTTTTGTGATAGTCATTTAGCATCAATATTTAGAGGTTTATAGTTTAAATGGAGATTCATCATTGACGAGTTGTTGGAAAAAAGTGTCAACATCTTCTCTACTCATTTCGAAGCAGGTACAAACAAAGCTCTTGACTACTTTTTCACCTCTGGTTCTGTGATCTTGCTGCTTATCAATGATCCATTGAGTGTAGTCTAATTTCTGCCACAGCTCCTCCATTGTCTTAGTGATTCAAGAAATGATGTTGTGCAAGGGATAAAAGAGTGTCCATTGTTTGGTCCATCTGATGGTACATCTTGTCCCGATCTGCCATGATTTTCTTCATTATCTCTATGATTTCATATCTAGTGTATATGTCCTCTTCTGGTGAAGGTGTAGGTGTCGAATTAATTTCAGGCATCTGAAAACATCGGTCATACTATGGTAGACTCAGATACTTCCCTTCTGAATTATCAGCCATCTCCAGTTTTGCTTTTATATCCTCCTTAGAAATATTGATGATCCTTCCATCTAGTGCTTCTGCATTGCCATCCTCATCTATTTATGCTCCATACTAATCAGGCTGCATTAAACGGATTTTCCTTCTCGAAGGGGTAGCAATGTCTATTGCAAAACTCGATTGGTAGTAATCATTCTCCCAACTGGTTATAGATCTTTCTGGAAATTGCATCGTTCACGTTTATGTCGATCATGGCCTCAAACCGGTTGTCAAACGATGGTTCTGGTTGAGTGTTAATCGATACATCACCATTTGATTCGCGTTATGCTCCATAATCAGGGTAATAGACTGCTATGAATTATGGATCATCTCCAATCTCTGTGTATGACTTAACAACTCACATATGATCCTAGTAGACGTTCGGGTGTATGAGTGTAAGGCACAACTGGCTAGTCTACATGTTACAAAATACTCCTACAATAGTCCTGAAGTCTCTCCCAAGTAGTAGAGAAAAATTCCAACTAAGCTTGATATCCGGGACATGAAAATCCATTGGACATATGGCATCACCAATCTGCACATCAAGGTTTCTGACGATTCCTCCTGAATCATCTGAAGGCTCTATCTTTATGCTTATATGATCTGCTATCACCTTAGGAATGATGCTGACTGAAAAACTTGTGTCACGGAGCGCACAAGGGTAATCAATGCCTCCTATCAAGCAAGGTACTGCAAACTTTCCAAGATCACTCTTCTTCTTCAGTGTAATCCTCTGCTTTATCTTCTCTCTGGCCTGATAGAAAATTCTCTCAATGTCCTTCTCAGTCTCCTTTGTTTCTCTGAAGAACATCCACAATATGTGGGTAAAGTAAGCCTCGTCAAATGTCTTATCCATGGGGATCCTTAGAACCCTCTTAGTGATTTTATTCACATTCTTCTCACTAATTCCTCTCTTAAGATGCTTAAGGATCCTTTTCCTTAAGGTTCGTCCCTTAGTAGCCTGGCCAACAATCATAGGCTCTGATACATCTTCAGATTGCTGACTGTTGTTGTCTGTTGATGTCTCTGATGGTTTAGATGGGTTTGTGAATGCATTCAGTCTGGCTACATCGATGCCAGGTAGCCGCACTCGGTAGGTGTATGGCGAATGTCAATTGGTGCTGGAGAATTCATGTCGACCTCCGGTCTGGTTTGATGGTCAGCAATGAGTTTGTCTTCATTTTATCTCTAAAATGCTCCAAAAGAATCAATTTTCTCCTTATCACTCATGAAGCTGCTGTAAATATGCTAAAACGACTCCAAAACAGAATAATTTTATCTTAAAACACATATATACCATGGCTAAAATGGCTAAAATCCATGCTACACCATTCAGCCATAAAATAAGCACTACACGGCTGAGAAGAGGATTTTCTGGTACAATAAAGATACATCTGATATTTGTCGTATCTATGGAGACAATAACCTGAGACTAGTTACATGTTATTTTGATTCTGATTATGAGGAGATGTGAAAACGGAGATATATATATATATATATATGACTAGTTACATTTTCATTTTTCACTTTTGGTGGTTTTGTTGTGAGCTTGAAGGTGACATTGCAGTCAGCTGCTTCCTTGTATACTACTGAGACAGAATATATGTCATTGATATAAGCTGCTAAGAAGGCGATATGGTTGAGAGGATTGGTCAATGATCTTAGTCTTCATCGTGATCTGGCTACTAAGTTTTGTGATAGCTAGAGTAATATATGTTTAGCCAGGGATTAGGTTTATCATGAGAGAATCAGGCATATCGATGTAAGATACTATTTTCTGAGAGATGAGAAAAGAATTGAAGTGAAGAGGTAAGAACAAGTGATAGTTTTGCACATATGCTCACTAAGCCGGTTCCTCACATCAAATTCAAGCATTTTCTTGATTTCTCTGAAAAAAACATACATTCACATAGAATGCAAACAAAATACTTTATTGCTAATAAGTATATTGTAATTATATTGGAAACCTAAACCCAATTTGCACACCATCTGAATAGCAAATCCACGACCTCAATCCAACCAAATTCACTGGAAGAGAATGTTACAATCTTTAAAAAAAAATCAGAGAAAAATGAAGAAAACATAACAATAACATAATTTTGAATAAGAAAAAGAAAGATAATCACAACAAGATAACAAAAAGAAATGAGGAAATCTGCGAAAGAACAAAAACACAACATACTTTAAAGAGATGAGTACAACCTAAAACATGATTTTGTCTTCAACTGCATCACATCAGATTTTATTAAAATTAATCAAATCTAGGGTGAGGAGGATGGGCATCATGATGATGTCCATTTTGAGCTTCATTTTCTTCTTTGGAGCTTGTATTTTGGTTTTCATACTGATTAGGCTCTGATATGTAATTGTATCCTGGAAAAAATCCCTCAGCATGACTGTAGTTTCCAAATGGTGATGAATGATTGGGGAGAGCCATGTTATGGTTGTAGAAATTATTCATATTCAGCATTCTTCTTTGATCAAACAGGTCCATATTTGGGTTGAAATTAATACCACCATCAGCCCCAAAAAGAGAATTACTAGAGCTTCCCACATAGAAACTTGGATGAGGATATCTTCCTTCTAAGATTTTGAAAGCTTCATGTGTCACTTGTTCCTGCAGAATTTGCAGTTTACCTTTGAATTCTTTTGCTTGACGTAAGTCAAGTCCTCCAATTGATGCTTTCAACCAAATCTCAGGGATTTTGGAATTTTCTCTTGTTTTCCTCAACTCTTCAGTCTTTTTTTCTTCTAATTCTAGGCTGTTCATCACCTGAAAATATAAAAACTTATTCTAACCATTTGTGTATAAACCATAGTTGGCAATCTCAAATTATTTTTCAATACATAAAGATATATATACCTACATTGGATATTTAAAATAATACAAAATAATATCACTTATGGTATCAATATCTAAGCCATATGATTCTACAAGATATTAATAAATATTGAAAAGTGATGACAACTCTGTAGATCAGGGTTTTTATAATTTTCTCAAACATAATAAAATTTATCAATAACACAATAAATTTACCTCAGTAAGAGCATCATTCAGTTCTTGAATCGGAGAGTTTGGAGGGATTTCATCAAGTTGTATGTTGGCTTGTGGGTTGAGAGGTAAATGGTCATTGTTTCTGAATCGTTCTATTATAGTTTCAACATCCAGATGACCAAAAGAATAGACTTTTCCACTAGGTGAAAACACAATAACAGCCACATGAGCATCACAAAGTGTGCAAAGCTCACTAGCTTTTTTGAAAAGACCATTTTTTCTTTTAGAAAACGTAACTTGAAGGTTATATTCTTTTTCCATTTTGACCATTTTTGTCTTTTGACGACCTTTACTTTTTCTCGTCATTTCTCTGGAGATAGCAAGAACAAGAAAATGTTGGTTGGTGTTTTATGATGAAAATTTGTGTATTTATATCCAAATATGAGATACAAGCCATTGATTTCTGAGTTATCTAAAAGCAAGGTCAATTCAAATTTAAGGTCAATTTGAATTTGCTAAGTTTTATATTTGAATATCAATTTTACCATCTGATACAATTCATATCTTTATATTCCATCAATATAAGGTAAGAAGTTATATTTATTTGACTACAATATTTTCATTTTAGTTTGATACAATCTATCATAATATGCTATATATCTTTAGCTATTTTTATATTTTCTATTTATTTAACGCTTTCATTACAACTAATAAGGATATCACAGTGTAAAAATGTTATTAAGAAAAAATTAATACTTCTAATACACTGGAGACATAATATGAAAACACACATTAATTTGTACCAATTGACACAAGAAAATATTAAACCAAAAAGTATAAACTATATTCTCCAATACTTTCCGTCAGTTCCCCTAATGGGCCGAGACTAAAGACATAGGCCGCAAAGAGAGAAGCCCACAGCGAGCACGCGAGCTCGAGACGAAGTCTTCGAGGATCTGGAGATCGCGGGAGAGGTTATGAAGCTCATGGAGCGAGACATCTATAAAAGAAGAGAAGAGATCAAGCGGAAGGACATGGAAAATCCCTAGAGATAGCACACAATAACATTGACTTCGTTTTACACCGCTTTAGATATTTCTTTCATCAATTTCTCTTGTAGTTTTGTATCTTATATCACTCATTGTAACCGATTTCTTTACTCAATAAAAGTCCATTTTTTCAACCGATTTTCGATTACGTCATTGTGTTCTAAGGATATCGTTTCTCACATTCTTTTCATTCCTCAGTTTACATCTCAAACACTATCAAATACTTAGTGTAGATTTTATGATCTACATATAATATATTATATGTTATTATATTTTTCCTATTTTCAAATATATCATATTTCAATCCCTATCATCAAACACTTTATTATCAATAGTGACAAATGTTAATAAGTTAATCATAAATAATGGCGTATCACAACTCAGGTAGCTATTGATGTGTGTGTGTGTGTGTGTCTGACACACACAGATCTCTAAGGGGGATATGGATAGTAAGAGCATCTGGTAGAAGTGAGGGCATCTGGCTCTACAGATCATCTGCTCCAACTGGGCATCTGACAACATGTTTGAGAAAGATCTGAGTCAGAGAGAGAGAGAGAGAGAGAGAGAGAGAGAGAGAGAGAGAGAGAGAGAGAGAGAGAGAGAGAGAGAGAGAGAGAGAGAGAGAGAGAGAGAGAGAGAGAGAGAGAGAGAGAGAGAGAGAGAGAGAGAGAGAGAGAGAGAGAGAGAGAGTATGGCACATCTATATTTTGAGCATAAAGAAGTACATTCTAGTACATCTGAATATGGAGGCTTTAAGTCAAGGTGAAAATTTATTAAATATTCGTTGAATCGGCAAGTTGAGGTTGATCAGTCATGGATCGACCAATCCCAGCCAGTGATCGTTCGATCCTTGTCAAAATCCGAAAAAAATGGAAAGCTTTCGTTAAACGTTTTTCTGTATATTCTATAGAGTTTTCACCCTAGGATGAACATGAATTGTACTCTGAAAATCAGCCTGCATCAAAAGTACTCTCTTTATCCATGACCGTAGCCTTAGGGGAGAACTATGTTATACCTATCTGTCTTTCTTAGTATTTATACATCATGTTAATCTATTTTTCTCCCGTCCTTCACATCAGTTATATCATTAATCTTACATATGCTACCTAGTCTACGATTAGCTAATTTTTGATAAATATTTATATATAGCAATTTTCAAATTTTATAGAAAAATTGCATCAAGACACACACACATACATATATATATATATATATATATATATATATCTAATTTTTTCGGCTATTTGATTATGGAATGCCTTCAAACTAAAGGCATAGATAATTAGATCTTGTGTTACTACACTACCATGTAAACTACATGGAAAATCATATTTCAGACTTGTTAAATAGCTTTGATTTTTTCCCATCATGAATCGAATCTAGAACAGATGGGTTTACATCTGCATATCTACACCTTACTAAAAATATAAAGATATATTAACCAAGTACTTGCCCGTTTGCAATATATTTTGGCTTGCAGCTGCTATGCAGCGGGTGTAATTAATGGGGTTGTTCTGTTCTGTTTCATGGGTAATGGTGATTCAACGTCTCTGAACTAGCCAGACTAGGATCAATCAAAAATCATCACGACTTGTCGGATGAATATAAAACTTAGATAAATTGTATAGGCAGTAAGGCTCTTAGTCGGGGTGTTTGTTGCACAACCAAATGGAGATCAGGATATAAGAAACTCATCTTCTAAGGAGATAACATTGGTATTTTAAAATACATCAATGCACATGCATAGCTCACATTATCAACATCTGGTCGACACGGCCATTCAATGGAGAACTAAATTCATCTCAACGACCTTTGTCCAGGTCAGTCGCCAACATAATGCTGCAGCAGATCTATTAGCAAAGAAATCAATTACTACTTCGACGGATTGGAGTTTGTTTCATTCATGTCCTATATTTTTGTACAATAACATATGTGCTGATAACTAACAATAAAAAGTTTTTTTAGTCGGAAAAAAAAAACAAATAGGTTAAGTAAATTAACATGCGGGTCAAAATTATTAAAAATATTCAAAATTTTAGTCAAATTTAAAATACAAAAATAAATCATAGAAATATTAACATAGATTATATAAAAAATTAAAATATATAAATTATGATAAAAAAATTTCATTACATAAATAAAAATTGGAACCAAATATTAATTTCGTGCTTTTAATGGCAGATCAAAATCTAGTTCTAAGTAATATATAAGATAGATATATGGGCTACTGCACTTATTATTAATTGATTTTAGATTGGAAATATGAAGTACAAACGACAAAGCAAGTGAAAGACAAAGAGAAGGAGTAAGAAGTGGGTGCTAAAAAGGTTGTACCCCAACGTATGTATTACGTTCATTGTCTACAATATCTATTCAACGTAAGGACAACGTTCATTTTCTTTTTAATATCAACTCAGTGCATGGACAACGTTCAGTTTCTAGTCTGTTTTATCAATCTTTGCTTTGAACTTAAAGACATGTCACACCAAATGTAATTTTCCTAACCCTTAGATTGGTTTTGCATGAAACTGACAGTTGGAGATTTTTTTTTTCATTTTCCTTTTTAGGAAGAACTGTGAAGAAACTAAACATTTGGAACCAGAACATCTAGTTTTGCCATGATAGGTTCTTGTTCTTCGTCTCAACCACGACACTTCTTCTTCTTCTTATTCTTCTTCTTATTCTTCTTCTTCTTCGTCATCCCTTTTCTAACCTTAGCTCAACAATTCTCTGTGGATATAGACAGTGCTAACTGGGATATTCCTCCGAAGTCACTATGTCTATCCCAAGAAGCCAACTTCTCTCATTCCCAATTCTTCTACAACCTTAAACGTCTTGTCTCTTCAATCAACTCTCTCCGTTCCAACACCTACAACTTCTACAACCTCTCCATCGGAACAAACTCAGATAAAGATAAAGTCGAAGCAATCGGACTCTGCAACAGAGTGGTCACCCGAGTAGAGTGTCTCAATTGTATCTCCCAAGCTGCAAACAATCTAACCACAATATACTGTCCAGGTCATAGAGAAGCTCACATACGTTCCACAAAGTGTATGTTTCGTTACTCAGACAAACCCATTTTTGGGAAACTCACAGTCTCCCCTGTCTTGGAGATTTCGAACCCACACAACGCTGCTGCAAACAGAACCGAGTTTATTGGATTGCAGAGCGAGTTACTTATCAAGCTCAGACGCGAAGCGGCAGGAGGTGGGCCTAAGAGGAAGTATGCTCAAGGAGATGGTCCTGGTCCTGGTCCTCCACCTTACAACATATTCTTCGCTACCACTCAGTGCACGCCCGATCTGTCTCATAAAGATTGCAACCGTTGTCTCCATTATGGGTTCCAGAACGCCACGAAAGGGAGAATTGGAAACAGGTGGTTTTGTCCGAGTTGTAATTTTCAGATTGAGAGTGGCCTGAGATTCTTCCTTCTTGATTATGGCCCTGATCGGTCAATGAAATCAGGTAAAACCAGTGTTCCAAGGGTTTGACTGGTTTTCCGTAACACCGGCGAACGCGATTGGGTAGCATTTGTTACCTTTTTTAAACGATCTTAGAAAACATTTCAAATCGTTTCAAACTGGTCTGAATTTGTTAAAATTAACCATCTAGCATTTGTAGTTGTGGTTAAATAAATAAATATGAAATGATTCTCTAAAATATTTTAAATTTAAAATGGAAATATTACATATCAAAATATATACACATCTTATATTTTATATTTTAATTTTAATTTTAATTCACAAACATCATCATAATTTGTTTTATACAAATTTTAAACTAAGGATATTCACTATAATATTTTAAAAACAAATATATATATATATGTATAAACAAAAATAAATTTTAAAAATAAATTTAATATAAATCTTCAAATTAAATTTATTAAAATTATAACCAACTAAATAAATAAACATAATAATTATTATATTTTATCACAATAGTATGTTTAATGTTTTTATAATTTTATAATATGTTAATTTATTATTAAGCTACTGCAATATCTCATAATCAACCAATCACAAATATTCTGCAAAAGCACCAATTTCTAACCATTGTATCAGTCGTATAAATCACTAACAACACTAAAAACCCCGCAATCACCCACATCCGCAAATTCCTGCAATTGCGCTCGCAGTTGTATTTCAACCAGCCATAACCTAAAATACGTTGTACGTTAGATGGGCTGTTGATTATTCTAAATACAAACTATAGTAATAAATAAAATAAGTATATATAAATTATAAAATATATATAGCAAACATAATTAAATAGATTATACATTACCATTATTTATCAAATATTGAAATATTGAAAGAAAACATAAACTGATATGAATGAAATCAAATAAAAACAAAAAGAATCAAACGAGTACATCTAATAAAAGCGTCCGTATGAACACCGTATAACACTGTATAAACGCTGTATTTGCACCCATTCAAACCATTACCGTTTAATTTTACTGTATAGTGAATAACAGTACCGTCTACTACTGAAAGCGTATATACACCATATATATACGGCCATTCCATCTGTATTTTTGATCATTGGGTAAAACGGATTATTACTTTTATCATAATCGAAAGAAAAAAAAGAAGCAAAGAATAGAGTACTCTGCATTAGCTACCCTTTGCACCAAGAGTTTCTTGGTTCTAACAGATTATTTTTTCTCTGGGCAGGAATAAGCAAAACCAAAAGTATTATTGCCACAGTTGGCTCTGTTGTTTGTTTAGTCATGATTATAATATGTCTTTACTTCTTCCTGACAAGGGAGAGAAGAAAAGAAAAACAAAGTCTTGAAGGTGGAATTCTGGTCAAAAATCAAATGTTTAGATTGTAAAAATTTTATAGAGTTTTTTTTTTCTAACTTTGAACTCCCTTCTGGTTTTAATGCTTGTTGGATCAGGCAAAGATGTCAAAGACAGTAAGATTAAAGATGCACAATTATTTCAAATGGATATTGATACCATAAGACTAGCAACTAATGACTTCTCTTCTAATAATCACCTTGGAGAAGGTGGCTTTGGTGCAGTTTATAAGGTGATTCATTGGTTGATTTATTAACTTAATGTTATGATCATATTTACATTATTTTGATCACTAAATCTCTTACATGTGTTTCAATGACCAACCAGGGTGTTCTTGTTTCTGGGGAAGAGGTGGCTGTGAAAAGATTATCAATGAAATCAGGACAAGGAGACAATGAGTTCATAAACGAAGTTTCATTGGTCGCGAAACTTCAACATAGGAACCTTGTTACGCTTTTAGGTTTTTGCATAGATGGAGAAGAACGGCTTCTCATCTATGAGTTCTTCAAAAACACAAGCCTCGAGCATTACATATTTGGTATACCTTATGAAATAAACACATGCATCTCTATATCTAACTAATTACAATGAATGAATCAAACCGGATTCTTTCACAGATTCTAATAGGAGGATGATCTTAGAGTGGGAAACACGTAAGAGAATAGTCTCAGGTGTTGCTCGAGGTCTTCTTTATCTCCATGAAGATTCTCGTATCAAAATCATACATAGAGATCTTAAAGCAAGCAATGTTCTATTGGACGATGAAATGTATCCAAAAATCGCAGATTTTGGAATGGCTAAGTTGTTTGATACAGATCAAACAAATCAAATCAAGTTTACAAGCAAAGTTTCAGGAACCTAGTAAGTTCCCAAAATGGAAAAAAAGTCATTTAACTTATATCATCTCCGTGAAAAAAAAGAACGAACATAAACCTAAAGGTTATTTGGTTGTTGCAGCGGTTACATGGCTCCGGAGTATGCAATGAACGGGCAGTTCTCGGTGAAGACCGATGTATATAGCTTTGGTGTACTGATCCTTGAGATCATTACAGGCAAGAAACACAACTGGTCTCCAGAAGAAGAAACCTCACTGTTTCTCCTTAGCTATGTAAGTGAAACCCTAAAGTCATTATTTATTTATTTTATTCAACTTTTAATTTATGTTATATGTGCAGGTATGGAAATGCTGGAGAGAAGGGGGAGTGTTAAACATTGTGGATCCAACTCTGATTGAATCAAAAGGTCTAAGTGATGAAATCATGAAATGCATTCACATAGGTCTGTTGTGTGTTCAGGAGAATGCAGAGAGTAGACCAACAATGGCTTACGTTGTTGTAATGCTCAGTGCGAGCTCTTTCACGCTACCGATACCCTCACAACCTGGTTTTTGCCCACTTGATGGAGAATCATCATCATCAAGAGGCAATCACACAAGTAGTATTCCGTCTTTCAATAGTGTTTCAATCACTCAGTTAGTTCCTCGTTAATCCGTGTGTAATTATATTGCTTTAAAGTCTACTTCAGCATGACTGTTGAATCCAGTGGATGACCAAAACTTGTTGATAGTGTGGTAAACATTTGTCAAAGATATGTGCATTAAATAATGGTCAAGAGCTGCATCTGAAATGAAAATAAGTTTTGATAACATGTTATTCTCTGAAGTTTTGGATAATTATATACAGACATATATCTGTTAATGTCCTCTAAATAAGATTTTAGAAGTAACTGGCAAAAAGTACTCATGCTCATTAATTGTTTCTTATGTTATGATCTTAATCACACTTAATCTGAAAATTTAGTCTCTTAAATTTTCATTTATGATCACAAGGTAAATACCCGCTCTACACCGAGGGAAAGATTTTTCTATACGATTTCTGTAAGTAATATACATATATTTCTAAATAAATAGAACTTTTTCAATTCTTGATATTTAAAGAATATTTGGTAACACAATTTAATTAGGATATATTAGTATAACCTGGATTCAAGTGAAATGGCACATTCTTAATATATGTTTTTTTTTTGCTCATGCACAGGTTTCTATTTTGGTTATTTTTTTTTTTTAAATATATTTTCTTTGCTTAAGTTACCGTATTGTTCCATACATATTATCACAAATCTAAGATTTAGGATTTGATTGATAGAAAGGAGGACACAGTAAACATGAATAATCTCACGTATAATACAGTGAAGGGAATGTGGAGTTATATCAACATGGACAAAATTATTGCTGGCATTTCACATTTTATGTAAAATAATTTATATCTCATAAACAGTACTAATCAAGCAAATGTAAATCTAATAGAAAACGATTCACTTATTTGAGGAAGAAGATAAAAGCAGTTCTATAAGTGCTGATTACCAAAACGATACCTTGATCAATTGTTTAATTGCTCTCCACACCAGCTTTGAGCATTTTAGACATGGTTAAGAGCATATATTTCTTCAAGCCTGCAATAGAAAAATAAACAATAAACAATACTAATACATATCTTTTAAACCCAAAACCATCCATTACCAAATGATAAAACATAAATAAATAAATCAAGATACACTATTGACAAAAATATGGAAAAAAAAAACACAAGAAGTTGCAGAAATCGAGATGACATAGGCACACATTGCTTTAAAACGCCACTCTGTAAAAATACGTAGGAAACACCGGGAAATAAAGTGAATATAAATAGTCTGAAAAAAAAAAACCATATGGGTTTGTACTATGTTTCTGGATTTCTTTATATGCTCTTCTCTTTCTGTCTTGATTGAAGGGAACTCATTATATGTGGCCATATTTCTTTCGTTTACAAACAAAAATGTAGAATCTGTGAATAAGGGAGTTCAAATGAATTAGATAGTTAATAATATATCAAAGATGAAGAAAATGAACCGGTCCTTGAAATGTGATGTTTTGAGTGATGCGAGTAAAGAGGCATGTTTGTGTGAAATAAGTTGAATCTAAGATATTGTTGAACCCTAAATAAGATATTGTTATACTATCTAACATTTTTTGGAATCTAAGATATTGTTGAACCCTAAATAAGATAGTGTGAAATAAGTAAAGAGGCATGTTTGTGTGGAAATTAAGATATTGTTATACTATCTAACATTTTACATAAAATATTTACATAATCTAAATTATGAATCGTTGACAAGAAAAAAATATAAATTATGAATCTCTAAAACAAAATTTATCATGGACTAATTTTAAGGGAATTCAACGATTTTAATAAAATCCATTAAATGGGCCATATTCGCTCTTCTCTCTTCTCTCTCATTTTCTGAAAGTTCCACGTTTGATTGTGCACAGTGCACTTTCCGGCCAACATTGGGTCTTTCACCGGCGTTGTGCCTTGTAAATAGTTTCTTTGCTTTTCTTTTGTTTCCGGCTAGTTCGGAGTTTGTGTCCGGTACTCAATCCGGTTTTTTTCGTCCGTCTTGTACGGATCTTAACTCCGACAAAGTTCGGGTTTTATCTTTAATATCGGTCAACTAATCTCAACCTTTGCATGCTTCTCACATCCCTTTTGATTCGTTTCTGTAAGGGACGATCCCTTTAGGTTGAACTGGTTTTGGCTTTCACCGAAGCTTGTGTCTTCTCTCATGTGACAATAAATCCTCACTTTTCTGTCATGGCTAATTGGAGTGAAGGTAATCCATGCGTGAAGATTCAAGGTGATGTGGTTAGCACGATGTAGGAGTATGAAGACTTAAAGCTCTGGTCGTGTTTTGACGGGGATTTAAGGTATACTCAGACGCAGGCTAATCAAGGTTTAACTCTTTCGGTGATGGAGTTAGGATCTTTTCAACCTTTGGGCTACTGCAAAGGTCTTTATGTGATGCAACTAAGAACAGGAAGGAGCAAGAGATCAAAGTGATGGTAGCAAAACTTTTGGTTCGATGTGAGAAGATGATGAACAGCTGCAATGCTACGTCATGATGTGAAGTGCTGATGTCATACGATTGTTCTGGAAGTTTTTTGTGGAGATTATACGTGTATTCCACTCTATTTTGATAAGCTTGTTATGTAATCTTCAAGTTGGGCTTGTTTTTTTATTGCATTGTAAACTTTTGTACCCATTTGGATTTTTAACGAGAAGTTGACAAAAAAAAATTTATCATGGACTAAGAATATTTGTGATACAAGAAACAAAAATGGACTTCTAACAAATAAGGCCGTGTTGTGAGCAGAACCAAATGGAACCTTTGCTATTTATTTTATTAATTTTTCCGAAGATTAAGTTTGATTGGTTATACAAAATTAACAAAATTAACTAATTGCATTACCATTCTAGAAGGAAAGTTGTAGAAATATGTATTTCCAATACCGCTTAAAGATTGACACGTTGGATTGGGAAAGTGGCAAACAACCTACTCCCAAACAAAAGTGGACGTCGTTTTATAAGTCATTAACGACATGCTGTCTTCAGGACCCACTTGTTTAGTTAACACTATTTCACCAACTATACACACAAGCACTTATTCCTCTCTTACATTTCATAGTTTTTCACTTTTTATGTTATATCCTGCGGCAACTCTAGAATAGTTCTAACATCAGTAATATAAAGTAAAAAAAAAATAGAAAAAGAAGAGTGAGAGCCAGAGGAATTCTCAACTGAGAAATTTAAGAAATCTATTAGAGTTTTGTTTCACACATGTCACTTCTCTATTAGTCCAGTTCATATTTTACAATTAAATTTTAGAGTCAACTGGTTCATAATACAAAAAAAAAAGGGATATTAGCAATCTAAAACTTTGGTGTGGTAATCAAGATAACATCCTCTGTGATTTAGAGTATTTGCCTAATTAGAGAGAAAATTTTGTGTACATGATGCAGTTTCTCTAAATTTTAATCACATAATGATATTAATAATTCCAAATAAGTATCTCACAGTTTTATAATAATATTATATTGTACGACAAAAAAATATTAATATTATATTGTAGATTTATTGAATTAAGAAAATATTTTTTAATTTTATTTATTTAACTTGAATCATTCTTTTTTTTTTGTTCAACAACTTGAATCATTCATATATCGAAATTTGGCGTGATACTTTCTAATAAGTTTCTATAAACATTTGGGTAGAGATAATTTCTCTTTTTGTTTCTTTAACTTTTTTTAGCTAGTCCTTATTATTAGTGATATACTTGTTTTAATACTAACAATAGAATTGCTCTTAAAATACTAATATTATTTGTTTAAGAACCCTAGAGATTTTTTTTATTGATAAGTGAAGAGATTAACCAAGTGTTTCCAACTGAAACAAACAGTTGTATCACAAACTATTTATTCGAAACGGATCTTGATTGCAACATGCATGTACAACTTTAGTTGCCAATATATCAAAAACAAAAAAACATATAAAAATAAAGTTGATAACATAAAAGCAGAAAAAAGTAACATTCATTCACAAACACATTTAGCACATATCGCACTGTTTGATTATACAAATCATCATCATATAGTAGACGCATAGATATATAGTCAGTGGTTGTCATTTTGCTCTAGCTCTCTTTGCTGGGCTTTCCACTTTAATGTCACAAGATTAAGTGCCTTTGTAGAAGACCCATCATCATTCAGCACCCGACTAGCTCGTTCCTTCATTTCCTTCATCTTGTTCCTCACACTTTTACCTTCTTCACCTTCCATTAATCCCTTAACCACTCTAGCCACCTCTTCTCTTCTCACCATCCCATCCTCCCCTGCATGCGCCCTAAGCGCAACATGGATATCTTCTGCCAGCAAAACCGCATTCATCCTCTGCTCAGCGTACAATGGCCATGCTATGAGTGGAACACCACTTACTATACTTTCTAGAGTTGAGTTCCATCCACAATGAGTTAAGAACCCTCCAGTAGATGGATGTGCTAGAATTTGCGCTTGTGGGGCCCATGAAGGGATCACATAACCTTTATCTTTAGTCCGTTCTAAAAATCCTGGTGGTAAAAATGTTAATGGATCGTTTTGGCTATGCGGATTGAAAAATGAAGCATCAGCGATTTGACTTGGACTCCGTATGACCCAAAGAAACCGCTGCTCGCTGTCGGCAAGACCATGAGCAAGCTCATCAAACTGCTCGCATGTGAGTGCACCACCACTACCAAACGACACATACAAAACCGAACCAAGCGGTTGGTTATCTAACCACTTTAAACATTCGGACTCTTCTTCGATCCCGTTACTACTCTCTTGCTTACCACCAACGTTAACCAACGGTCCAATTGGATAAACCGGTGGTTTATCAAGACCCGGTTCCTGCAAAGCTTTTATAGCATTTGGCTCTAGCTCAAGAAAAGTATTCACAAGAATTCCTTCGGCTTCTTTGTACCTCTTGGTGTTGTGGAGAAGCCATTTGTACGCGTCATCTTTCCGGTCTTGAGCCGGATCAAGAACATCTTTACCAGAGACCGGTATACACCCGGGGAGATTAACCAGTTCAGTTAATTCGCTGAACGGACACGACATCGTTTCATTAAGTTTAGGGAAATGAAGAAAAAACGACAAGACGTTTGCCGTTGTCGGGAAGAAAATATACGGCAACACGTTGAACTCCGTGGCGACGTCAAAAGCGTCCGTACCAAATAGGTCAACGAAGAGCGCCGTCGGCAAACGACCTTTCGCCGCGAACGAGTCAAAGACTCGCCGGAGTTCCGGGTTCGAACGAGTCACGGTGAGGGAGATCCGAGTTTCAATGCGAGTCGTCGGAGGGAGGTCGGTGAGATCGGCGGGAGGGAGAAAGACGGAGGAGATTGAAGAAGGAAGTGAGTCAAGGACAGTTCTCTGAGCTTTTGTCGGTGGACCATCACCGACGACAACGAAGGTTATGGTTAGGCCGTGGCGGTGAACGAGTCGTTTAGCGAACTGGACGAGTGGGATGAGGTGACCCATTCCAGGGCTCGGAATGATCGCAACGTGAGGCGCTTTTGATTGCTCCATTGATGCAAAGTTTCAAGAATGTATTTTCTTTTCTTTGGTTCTTTACTGTTGTAGTAGTTTTTTTAAAATTTTTTATAACTTTTCTCTCTTTGTTTTTTTCTTTCTGTAATTGATTAGGTATTGAGTAATGGCTTTATATAGAGAGTTCGTGTGTGTATCATCAACTGGAAAAAAAATAGATTATCTTCTATTTATTTATTTTTAACGTTTGAGAATGTTTCGTTGTTGCGGCCATGATCTACGATAAATTATTTGGCCAATAGTTGGAAGAAAAAAGCTGAACTAAAAAATTGTAAATTTTCATGTATATAGGGTTTTTGCACATATATATAGTAGATTTATAAGTTAATCTATAAATGATGTCTTCAAAAAAGCTACTAAATGTCTATTTTATCTTTATACTTTTTTGTTTAGATTTATGTTTCTAACTTGATTTGTATTGATTTATGATTACAAATAGAGTAAATGTTGTGGGTAGGGAGTACAAATGCCTTTGATTTATTCTAGATTAAAATTCTGTTTTGTTGTAAAAAACTCTGATATTAATATATTAATTTCCTGGAAAATATATAGAATACATTTTATAGTTATCAAAATTCTCATAACCTTGGTGAAGCCATTGCAAGTAAGCAAAACCACCAAAATAAGTGATATTGTATCAAAAACATAATGTGTTCAACTATGGGAGGAGGGTTGGAAAAGTGTTGAAAGTTGAAAATCTGTGAGGACTAGCCTTTTGTGATTGTGGGTCAAAACAAGTGTGCGTGTGAAATGTCATGGGAGCTCGGGTGAGATGTGATGACATGCACACGTAATGCTTCTGCAATGATTTTCCTCCTTTGTCCCTTTTTTTCCACGAGTATGATTTATTTTATTTTTCCTCCGCTCCTATTTTTCATTATTGTTTGCTTTTAATATCTTCTGCAATTGTGTTCTCCTCTCTTTTTTTTTTTGAACATTGTGTTCTCCTCTTTGCTAAACATTTATTCTACACTTCTTCAAATATTCTGGGACATCGTGGCGACGATTAAAAAGCATATATTAATCATTCACGGAACAGGACTTTAGCGTGTTTTTGAGTGAAAAAGGTGAAAGTGGGAATTCTCTCAAAGTCCAAAATTGTACTCCCATAATGCTTTAGAAAAAATACCGTTTCAAATTACATGATATAAATTCTTACTGTTATACTCAGTGGCGGTCCCAGAAAAAAAAATTTGTGGGTTCAACATTCCACTAGGGGGAATCGAAGACAGTATCTGTGGGTTCAAAGAGAGGAGTTTAACCATTTATGCTGAGTGATATTAATTATTTGTGGGTTCAATTGAACCCAATACTATCTGAATGGATCCGCCCCTGGTTATACTATATAAATCTTTATATTGTGCAGTTTGGTTTTTATTGGTTGAATTGTAGTTAGTTAGATAATTAATAATACTTTATTTTTAAAATGTATAAACTAAAGATTCATTTAATATGTGTGCATCAGCAAGTTACATTGAGTACCATTGCTATTTGCCAAGCTAAAGTCACACATTCAAAAAAGAGTAAAAAATAGTTGAAAATTTTGAATTAAACAATTTATTCCTCTATATTTCCATGTGCATAAACAAGTTACATTGAGTATCATTGCTATTTATAAGCACATTCAAAGAAAAGAAAAATAATATGGTTGAAACCTTTGAATTAAACAATTTATTCCTCCACATTTCTTAAAATAGGTCGATTAGCTCTCCAAGTTGTTACCTATAGTATTTGGAAAGAGCAAAAATTTGGAAAATCTATGCACATTCTTCCTTATCGTTTTCTCACACAAATCAATGTTAATATCAGAACATTCATCTTTTGATCACTACAAAACAAATTGTTCTCTCCCTTGTCCTCTCCCTTGTCTTCTTTGCCTCGTCAGTCAGATATTAAAACTGGTATAAATCACCAAATTGTTTTTTAAAGTTTTGTTTGAGATTTCTTTACTATGTTTTCAACAATATAAATATTTTCTGCTGTTTAATAATATTCATATTTCAAAAAATATATAAATATGAACATATTTTAATTGAAAATCCATTGAAAATATTTAATAATTAGGAACATGATTCTGATCCGTGTGGTTGAATGTAATAATTTTCGTTTATATTTATTAATTATGTTTACAATTTTAAAATTAATTCTTTTACTGTAATATTAAAATGTGGTGTAAGATAGTGTTGTTTTTACATAACGGTATTGGATTATTTGCATGAGTCTTGAAACATAGTTGATGCATAAGATTTATTTTTATTTGTATTTTTGAGTATTATAGCTTGTTTAATATATGAATTATATTCACATCAAATTTAGGCAGATTTTATCCAGATATGAACCATTTGCTAAAATTGTTAAGATGCTTAGAAACGTGTGTATACATTTGCATTAATTTAGGTAGGTTATATGATATATAAAAAATCTGCATTGATCCTAACTATTTTAGAAAAGGTGATATCAATATACTGACTAAATATTGAGCATTTTCTGTTTGTATGAAAATCTAGTATTTCCAAATTTCAAAATTTTACAGCTATCAGTTACCAAATATAACCTAATTGTTTTTTGTATTTACATTAAAATCTCAGTATATGAATTTATGAAATTATAATTTAAAAATGTATCTATATTATTAAACAAAAGTACAAATTATGTTTGTTTGGTAACATGGATAGAAGTTTTTTAAAAAGGTTTTTTGGAAATATGGATAACAGTTTTTTTTAAATGTTTGTTTGGAAACATGATAGCAATATAAAAATATAATGTTGTTTGGAAACATGGATAACAGGATATTAAAAAAAGTAAGGGGCTTATGTTACTAATAAAAATTGAAGTTATTTGTGAAAAACTATCTATTTGAGTCACCTTCAAACTATACAAAAATGAACTAATCTAACTTTTAAAAAATATTCCTTCTAAGTCACAAGGATTGTGATGTATCTAATTAAATCAAATAAAACCAATAACATCTTAAGCAAAATAAATGATATGTATACAAGTTATATAAAATAAAATGAATACGAACATTTTATAGTTGTTTTGTATAATCGACTGATAATATTGCCGATGAACAAAACTTCTGATCTTCATACAAAAACTTTTGGTATCATTTACTATTTTTTTGTATAATCGACTGATAATATTGCCGATAATCAAATTTTTTGATCTTCAAATAAAAAACTTGGTATCATTTACTATACGACAAACAACTGACAATATCATTTACTATACAACAAAAACATAACACTATATGGAAACTATACAAATTAATATATATATATATATATATATATATATATATATATATAATTATAAAAATATACCAACTGAAACAAACAAAACACCATATAAAATTATACGCTGTACAGAAACACTATATAAATATTTTCTATTCACTTGTTATAAGTATTTATAGTGTTTGAAGTAAATATTTCGTATAAAAATATTTAAATTTTATATATTAAAAATATATGCACATAACTTAAATATTTTGTGAATTGAAAATTTTCAGTTATGTTAAGTGTTAACTGAAATCAGTATATTCAGAAAACCAAATTTTTAGTAACTGAATTATAATAAATGAATTTTTTGACATCAATAAATGTATTTCTAATCCTCCTATTATTATTATTATTATTATTATTATTATTATTATTATTATTATTATTATGATTATTATTATTATTATATTGTCTTGTTGGACTATTTAAAATTTAAACGATAACCATCTAACAATAGATACCCCTATGACTTTACATTAATAGTATAAGATCATTCAAAAACTATAACTTTATTGGGAATGTAAGAAAATACTAAAAATGAAGCATTTTGCAAAACTAAAATAATGTTTTCAAAACATTATGTTATTTATGAAAAATGTTTCAATACCAAATATTTTTGCTTCTGAATATCCGTTGACTATTCAATATAGCTTAGGTTTGAAGGAGAATATATGGCACGGATCGGATATCCGGATTTTTTGAAAGTATTTGTGATTTGCTTCGTATGTCACAAATATCTAATTTTTGTATTTGACTTGCATGGGAGAAATACGGATATTCGAAAAATAAATAGATATTTGCGGATATTTACGAATACTTACGTTTATATCATATGTTTTGATTAATACAAATAATCTTAAAAATTTGATGCAGATTTATTTTGTATAATACATTTTTACATGATATATAAGATAAAAAATTAAAAGAATTAGTGAATTTACATATTTTGTATAAAATTTAAACTTAGTTAAAAATCATAACAATACAAAACTTAAGAAAAAAAGTAATTATCAAAAAAACTTTCTTCCTTTTATGTACTACTTTTATATAAGTAATAATGTAATAAAAATTGTCAAATCATATGTCAGAATACTAATTATATAATTTTATACAATTAAAACTTTAATTATAATAAAAATATACATGTACTTATATATTGCCCGATCGGATCAGATATCCGCTCTCCAAAATTTTATCATTTGTGATTTGCTTCGTCTTTGACAGATATTAAATTTTAGTATTTGCTTCAATTTGTAAAGCTACGGATATCTAGATTTTTCGGATCGAATCGAAGCGAATAACAAATTGAATCAAATTTTAAGAATATTTTGCCGCTAACTTGGAAAAACAAGTCTAGGCTGTCGCATCAATACAGCATTGAAGGTGATATGTTTAATTTTATACGTAAATATAATATCATGATTTATATATGTATTTGAGCGTCATATGATAATTTGGAACCATACAGTTGTTAAGATAGCTACCGTGAGAGCCAAATAAGTATTTAATCAATACTAATAGAAACCGAATAAACGATAATTAATTATTATAATATTATGCATTATTTGTTCAGATATCTGCCTAAAGATTCTAAAGAACCGAATGTTTGTCGTATGCCATATGTCATTCGTGACGGTCGACTGACTACGAGAGATACCAACTAGGTAACTAGGTACCTGCGAACACCGAGACAGCGTCGGCTGATGTAGCAGAACGGCACAGTGTTTTAGCACGCCATTAGCCTTACAATACAAAAGGACCTTCGGAAGGCCCCAACAGTTAGGCTTTAAAACCCTTTTTTACGTGGCATGGATGCTATGCCACACTTAGAGATGGCAAAATTTGAACCTGTCCACAGACCCGGTCCGTTTGGACTTGCTTTGGAGCGGGATTAGTCATTGATATTCAGATCCAATTATTTGCAGGCTTCGTGAGATGAGCTTGTGCAGGCTAGAAGCGGGATGGGTTCGGTGTATCTCCAGGGAACATCATGAGTCTACTCATTAACAATTGGGCCATGGCCCGGAATATGAAACCATGGTCCTTCCAGTTACTAAAAATATATTTTTATTAATATTAATGTAAAAATATTTATAACTTCCTAATTTTCATATAGAGTCCTAAAGTTTCCACCAGTACATCATTTCACAAATCAATTGGACCGTGTTAACACCAATGCAAACAATCATTCTCAGCAGTGCTCTTAGCC
Organism: Hirschfeldia incana; assembly: GCA_026261945.1. Classification (NCBI taxonomy): domain Eukaryota; kingdom Viridiplantae; phylum Streptophyta; class Magnoliopsida; order Brassicales; family Brassicaceae; genus Hirschfeldia; species Hirschfeldia incana. The sequence continues at coordinate 186,325 of JABCMI010000112.1, forward strand.
TACACTCTACGAAAGGATTCAGATGCCAGTCTCATCTTTAATTTAATCTCCACTGCCATTTTTTAGATCATCTCCAATGATTCATTTTATATATTAAAACAGAAGTCACAACTTGATTCACGTGTGATTTTTTAAGTTGCACCTATTACTAGAAAGTCATTTTACATTTATTTTCTAATCTTATCATTATTGATTTACTATAAAATTCCATAAATTCATAGAAAATCTGTTGAGAAAATCTAACAAGATCTTACCAAAAAATTTAAATATTTTTTTATAAAATAACACATTAACTAATTTCGTGATTAGCAATTTTATATTATTAAAAATTAATGTTAATTAAAATAAAATTGTATGCCATATTTTATAAAACCTATTATAGTTTATAGTTTATTAAATTAGATTTGCTATATAAAACAAATATAACAAATTATATATATAAGTAAAGCAACCTATTTTCTTTTTCAAAGTTTCTTTAACATAAATAATAAATAAATAAATATCTAATAAATAAATAAACTTTGAAATTTTAATACTCATTAAAAATATCAATAACAACTCAATTTTTAAAATTATGTTTTATTTATTATTATAAAAAATATTGTTTGAAAAATATGAAAAAATACCAAAATTTTAAATATTGTTTTTATAAAATATTTCATCAATTTAGTAAAAAAGATTCAAAAGTTATATAATCTTCCAAGCTCAAAATAGTTATGTAATTTTCTAAATCTCTTGACTAAATATACAGTTTTAAAATAAATATTTTAAACACATAATTATAATATTCCAAATGAGAAAATGATAGGCTATAAAGTATAACTTTTTTAAATGCAACATGAAAAACAAAATATTTTTTAAAGTTAAAAATAGTATAATATTTTAAAAATTAATTTAATAAAAAAATTGTTACATATCACTAATAATGAAAAGCAAATAGTTACATGTATAAAAATAAAAAAAACCACCTGCACGGTTGTGCGGGTCGTAATCTAGTTTTACTTTTTATTTTTAAATAGAATACAACTCTAAAAAGAGTTAAATAATATTTCAATAGTACTTTATTTTTGAGCGTAAATAGAATGTTGAACAAAAAATAACTGAACTATTATATTTATAGATTAACTAATTTTTTATTCTATAAAAATGAAAAATAGAGTACTATTAATAACATTAACTCTAAATTTTATTTTAAAGTAAAAAATAAACACTATTGGAGTTAATTTACTATGCAATCAACAAATTTTGTTCCCCTGTTTCTTCATGCTTCTCTACGTTTAGTTCTTTCTTTATCTTCGTATGAAATATCTATAATATATTATTTGAGAAGCATTACAATTTTTGAGATATATCATGTGTCATCATGATTGTTAGAGTCTTTATAAAATTTAGTTGATTTATTTAAACATATACTATATATTTTTGATTTAACTAACAGTAAATTAATTTGCCAAAAAAAACAGTAAATTAATTTTTAATGTAAAAGAAAATATTTTCATTCTTTGATTAAATAAAAGTTACAAAATTATCTAATACAATTAATATATCTAGATTTACCGGTAAATCATTTACCCAACACTTTAAAGATAACTGAAAAAATGTTTTAAAATAGATGACAAGTCATAGTAGTAGCAAAAGAATATATTATGCTCGTAATAATACTATTTCATTACATAAATATTTTTTCCAATCAATCATATTGTAGTTACATAGTAGAATATTATATACATCAAATCGAATCAACTATTAAAAATAGTGTAATACTGACAAAGTTACAAACCAGTTTGGGCTGCTTTGAAACGTAAAAGAATACTTACAAAAACATATCATGCATGGTCTAGTGGTTTCATTGAGATTCTTACATACGACTGCCAGAGATTGCAAATTTGACTCTCAGTCAGTGGGGTGGGATTGAATCATCTCCAAATAAAATTTTGTTGTAAATGGCCCATGGGATTTTCCTGAATATGGGTTTTTTTTGGATGAGGTCAATCACTATAAAAAATTTACCCACAACAATATTTTACCAATATTAAATTGACCTTGTGATAAATTTACCCACAACAATTTTCACCAATATTGAATTGACCTTGTGATAAAGGAGTTGTGATTGTAACTACTGCCACCTAAATTCAATTCACAGTGTGAGAAACTATTTAAAATGCTTAAATTCCGACAAAGAGGTGATGCCACATTTTTTTTACATTTTTTACCAAAAGAAAAAGGACAATATTTACAAACTATATGATCCATAACTTGATTTTATAGGTATACCTCTATTTACAAACTATAAACTTGTTATACACTTATGATTTGCAAACTATACACTTATCATACCCAGTCGGTAATGGTACCGCCGAGCAACTCATCCTGTGTTCTGATGTCAACTGACACGGCCACTGCAGAGAAAAAACACACACACACACACACACACACACATATATACGTTTTTGTAAAAATCATATCAAGATTGAAACTAGAGGCACTAAAAGCGTAAATATAAATTATTGAATGCTTACCGATTTGCTCCATCTCTTTAGGTGGACTTTTCATTTTACAAAACTAACTGATTAAGAGCCTTCGTAAATGACCGATCATCCTTCATCACCCTACAAGCTCCTTCCTTCATTTTTGTCATCTTATTTCTCACTCTTTTACCTTCATCACCTTCCATCATTCCTTTACCTTCTTCACCTTCCATTAATCCCTTCACCACTCTAGCCACCTCTTCTCTCATCACCAGCCCATCATCCCCGGCATGGGCTCTAAGCGCCACATGGATATCATCTGTTAACAAAATCGCATTCATCTTTTGCTCAGCGTATAATGGCCATGCTATAAGTGGAACACCATTTACTATACTTTCCATAGTCGAATTCCATCCACAATGAGTAAGAAATCCTCCTGTGGATGAATGGGCTAAGATTTGGGCTTGTGGAGCCCAAGAGGCGATCACGAAACCTCTGTCTTTAGTGCGAGCTAAATACCCTGGTGGTAAAAATGTTAATGGATCGGTATGGCTATATGAATCGAAAAACGAAGAATTAGCAACCCCACTCGGACTTCGTATGACCCAAAGAAACCGTTGCTTACTATCCGCAAGACCATGAGCTAGCTCATTAAGCTGCTCATATGAGAGTGTACCGCCACTACCGAAGGACACATACAACACCGAACCGAATGGTTGGTTGTCCAACCACTTTAAACATTCAGACTCTTTGCTCTGGTCACCCTCTCGCTTACCAATGTTAACCAACGGCCCAACCGGATAAACAGGTGGCTTATCAAGACCAGGTTCTTGCAAGGCCTTTATAGCATTAGGCTCTAGCTCGTCGAAGGTATTCACAAGGATCCCTTTGGCTTCTTTATACCTCTTGGTGTTGTGTAAAAGCCATTTGTATCCGTCGTTTTTCCGGTCTTGAGCTGGGTCGAGGAAATCTTTGCCAAAGACTGGTACACATCCAGGAAGCTTAACCGGTTCGGTTAATTCCCTAAACTCACACGACACCGTTTCGTCAAGTTTAGGCAAGTTGAGAAAAAACGACAAGACGTTGGCCGTTGATGGGTAGAAAAGATACGGTGACACTTGGAACTCAAAGGCGACGTCGAAAGCGTCCGTTCCAAAAAGATCGACGATGAGCGCCGACGGTAAATGACCATCCACCGTAAAAGAGTCGAAGACTTTCCGGAGCTCCGGGTTCGAACGGGTCACGGTGAGCGAAATGCGAGTAGCAATGCGAGCTGTTGACGGGATATCGGTAAGATCGGCGGGAGGGAGAAAGACGGAGGAGATTGAAGAAGGGAGAGAGTCAAGGACGGTTCTCTGAGCTTTTGACGGTGGACCTTCGCCAACCACGACGAACGTTACGGTGAAGCCGTGGTTATGGACGAGTCGTTTAGCTAACTCTACGAATGGGATGAGGTGGCCCATTCCAGGACTCGGTATCATCGCAACGTGAGGCGCTTTTGATCCCTCCATTGATGCAAAGTTTCAAGACTTGTTTTTTTAGAAATATATATTTTCTTATTTGTGTTGTAGCTTGTGATTAACGTTTTCTCTTGTAATTGATAATGTGCTGAGTAATAGCTTTATAATGGAGAGGTTCTTGTGTGTATTTACGATCTCACAAAGACACAAACCCTATATATATCTAGAGGTTTTAGCTTATGTTAAAACTAAAAATAATATGGTTAAAATGAGGAAGGGATTAGCTAATTTAATAGTGGACTTGTATCAACGATATTAACTTTAGAATTATATATTATCTATTTTAAAATGTAACCTCTTCTGTTATGGTGTTTGTGAGTTGTGTGACTCGAGATTTGTAATTAAAACTATTTAATTATGGATATGGCAAAAACGTGACAAGTCAAAATTAGCCATAAATCGAAGACTGCTATGTTTTGCTAGAGGTCTGTGTTTCTGTCGACCATAGCAGCAAAATATTTGAAATCTCAAAGCTCGTACTACGTTTGATCTTCTCTCCCACCAACCACAGTTCGGATAGGTGAAATACTGAAACCTATGCTGTACTGCATGCTTTTTGGAGGGGATGACTGTGATGTTGGAATCCTAAGTCTTTGGGCTGAGTAAACTTTTGTTGTATAACATGAAAGAGAAATGCAGAATGATTTTGGGAATCTATATAAAGTTTTTTTCACTTAAATGAAACTGAATTAAATAAATTATTTCATATGAATTTCTATAAAATATACTGTATAAGTTTGGGCGCATATTTTTAAAAAAGTTATCCCTAAATTTTAATTTTGTTCTTATTTATATTAAGTCTATAAAAATATTTTAGCAACTCATCTTTCTAATAAGTAATTCATTTTCATTCCAACCAAAACTGTGACATCATTTTAATGAATTTCAATGAAGAAAAAAAGAGAAAATGATAAATGAATACAAAAACATAAAATAATTAATTTTAGCAAAAAAAAACATAAAATAATTAAAATAAGAATATTCCTCAACGCAATTGTTTGTTCACGTTTCTTAAAACCCATACTAATAAACTGCGGCATCGATGAAAGAAAAAAGAAAGAATATCAATGACAAGAAAAAGAAAAGAAAGATTAAAAAACAATGAATCTCATATAAAAACAATGGCTAAATGTGTAAATAAAAATAAGTATCAAATAAGTTATTCATGTTTTTAAAGAATTTTTATTTGTTATTAATTCATTAAAAATACTGTAGCTAAATATGTAGATATAAGAAAGTACACATCTCTAATATCTATATTTCCAAACATATATCTACTATCTATATTTCCAAATATATCTCATTTATTCTACTATTCTTGTTTTCAAACAATCTTATTGTGTACTTCAACTTTAATAATATAGATAATATAGATAAAAGATTAATATGAGAGTTTTTTTAAGTTGTAATATTGAATTTTTTTTTTGAACACAGTTGTAATATTGAATTCAAAACACGGATATTCAAGTTTTGTTAAAGAGGAAAATGGCATAGACTCTTATGAGGGGCTTAGAGCAACCGCATTGGTTGGACTTTTTTTGAAGTCTTTAGTATATTTAATTAATATTGGTAGTTTAGGATTTTTGCTTAGGACTTTTATGAAAAATATGAATATTGGTAGGATTTGATGAGTGGTCCTTAGGTGAAAATTTTTATTTTAAAATTAAAAGCTAATAAATAAAAGATAATTGAAACAACAACAATTTTATTATTAAAAACATTTTATTACGTTAAAAAGAAATATAGAAATAAAAACAAACACACATTTTATTTTATTCAATAAAAATAAATTATAAAATTACATAAAATTTGGAAGATGTCCAAATTTAGCCCATATATTTTCAATCAAATCTTCTTTTAATTGTTGATGAGTATGTGGATCCCGAACTTCTTTTCGACGACCAGAAATGTTGTCTGGTTTTTTAGACCTCTTAACGGAAAATGTTTCATCTTGAAATTCCTCAACAGTACCTGCATCTCGTTCATCTTGGACTATCATATTATGGAGTATGATACATGCTTTCATAATGTTACCCATTTTTTCTTTACTCCATAACTTACAAAGATTTTTTACAACGGCAAATCTAGCTTGGAGAACTCCGAAAGCACGCTCAACATCTTTTTGAACTGATTCTTGTTTCTTAGAAAACAGTGTATGCTTTTCAGTTTGTGGGAGTCGGATGGATTTAATAAAAGTTGCCCGGATAAATACCATCTGCTAGATAGTATGCCAAATTGTACTCCGTCCCGTTGACATAGAAGTTAACTTTGGGAGCTTTTCCATGAATAATATCATCAAAAACAGGTGAACGATCAAGAATATTAAGATCATTCATAGTACCTGGAGCTCCAAAAAAAGCGTGCCATATCCAGAGGTCTTTTGAAGCTACCGCCTCCAACACAATAGTTGGTTTTCCGGTTCCTCGTGAATACATTCCTTTCCAAGCGTTCGGGCAATTCTTCCACTCCCAGTGCATACAGTCGATGCTTCCAACCATCCCGGGAAAGCCACGCTGTTCACCAATATGGAGTAGTCTTTGCAGATCTTCTGGTGTGGGCTGTCTAAGGTATTCATCGCCGAACAAGTGGATAATCCCGGCGGTAAACTCGTCCACACATAGTCGAGTAGTTGATTCACCTAGACGTAAATATTCGTCAACTGCATTAGCCGGACCACCATACGCCAATCGACGAATTGCTGCCGTACATTTCTGGAGCGCAGAGAGACTTGGCCGTCCGGTTGCATCTTCTGATTCATGAAAATACTCTACTTCATTACAGAGACGATTCGTAATATACAAGAACAAGTGTTGATTCATTCGAAACCGACGACGGAACAGATAGTGCGGATAAGTTGGATCGTCGCTAAAATAATCATTCCACAGTTTCTTGTGGCTTTCTTCTCGGTTTCTTTCGATGAAAATACGTGTTTTTCTCTCGTTAGGTTCTGGAAAAGGATCGTAGCTCTCAAAAAATTCTTCAAAAGGGGCTTCAAATTCTGCATCCTCATCGTAACGATAATGATAATGGGAAGATGAAGCCATTAGAATTAAGACGTGAGAAGCAAAGAGGGAATTGAGGGAAGATGAAACTTTTTTTTAGAAGAATAGAGGGATTTTTTTGTATTTGTAAACACACCACACTTCACATATTTATAGTGAATCTGGTTCGAGTAAATGTGATACCCGTGACATTTCTTGTTCATCTTGTGATTATATTTTGTCACCTTCTTGAAGAAACAAACAAAAGCATGTGACTTATGGTTACAAATTTATCAAACGTGAGTGAAACCAAATGAGTAAACTTCATACAAAAGCAATGTTTTAAGTTATCACACCTTCATACAACAAGAGCTACCTGTTTTTAAGTTTACCTAATAATTTCATACAACAATAACACATACCAGAAGCACAACAACCATAACAAAAGTACCTAAAAAAAGAGTGCGATGCCACATATCACAAGCACAACAACCATAACACCTAGAACAAGTTCAAAGCCATTCCCAAAGCTACCATATTTGTTAGCTGCGTGACACACAATTTTCTCAAGCCTAACCAACTTGGCATCCAACTCCTTTTGTATCTCCGTAACCTGGTTAATTTGCGTGTCGTAGTCACAGACATATGATAGAGAATCAACCTTATCCGAGAGCTGCTCACAGTGTCTATTGACGGCATTGATCTCCTCGGTAGCAGCCACATCCCACCATTTATGGACATGGCAGTCCCCGTCGTCGATGTTCGCACATGTATAGTACCGTCTCCCAGGATGAATTCTTGTGTACGAAGTCTCCACAAGTGGTTGGCCACCACAGTAGCATTCTCTCGGGAAGCCGAACTCAACTTCTGGCTGCGGAGGATAAAAAACTTGTTGCTGAGGTGGATACTGACGTCTTGCTGTTTCAATCTCCTTCTGGTCGAGCTGTATATTAAACTCGGTTTCATTGAAGAAACTGTGGCTTGAGTCATCGTCTGAGACGTGACCAATGCTTGATGGTTGCGTATAGCTGATCGGTGATCCCATTAAACCTGCAGAGAAAACCAACAACGAAGCATAAACAGAGAGCATTGAGATAATTGAATAAGGAGAAGTAATAAACTGCAAGAAAACAACAACGAAGCATAGAAATTTTTATTTCATTAAAAAGGAAAGCAAGTACACAGTAGACAACGAAGTTCGAACATCAAATTCAAAGAAAACAATCAAGTTCAAACATAACATTGAACATTAGAAATACAGTTCCAGCAATTTATCCTTCACAACTTCTTCTTTCTCAGTTAATGGCTCCTTCTTAGCAAGGAGAGAGTCAAGAATTGCAAGTTTTGATAGCTTCTCCTTCATCACTAAATCATCTTTCCTCAGCTCCAACACGGTCTTATACTCCTCCAACGACTTTCCTTTACCTTGGCCTTTGCTAGCTTTTGCAGCCTTCACACCTTCTGGACGCATCTCAGTGTCACCAACGTTGTGAACAGAAGTCTGCGAATCCTCCTCCGTGGTTTTCCTCTTACCACTAGCAGTTGTTTTAAGTGTGGTAAGGCTTAACTATTTCTGCTCATACCTGAGCATACACCAAGCATGCTCTAGGTTAAACTTGGAGTTCGTGTCGGAGTAGAAGATGTTATGAGCCGCCTTTAGCACGTCTGTGTCACTCTGGCCGCTGGTTATTGCTCTCTCTGCAGCAGCGTATGCTCCACAGAACTTGTTAACCTGCTCATTAATCCTTGACCACCTCTGCTTACAATGCTTATGAGTGCTAGCATCACCACCACCTTTAGCATGCGGGCTTGCTGCGTAGTATTCACCTACTCTTTTCCAGAATGTGCCAACCTTTTGGTCGTTCCCAACTACTGAGTCCTTAGAGGTGTTAAGCCACGCGCTAATGAGAACCTCGTCATCAGCTGGGGTCCATTTCTTTCTAGAATTTTTTGTTGTGTTTTCAGGAACAGATGAAGGCTCGGAGGGTTGGGAATTGAAAGGAGTAGAAGACTGTTGGGAATTGAAAGGAGGCTCAGTCTGTTGGGAATTGAAAGGAGTAGAAGACTGTTGGGAATTGAAACGAGGCTCAGTCTGTTGGAAAGTGAAAGGAGTAGAAGACTGTTGGGAACTGAAAAGAGGGACTTCATAAGAGAAGTTTTGATTATTGAAATTTTCTCTTTGACTGTTAAGCAATCCTACGTAACTACGATACTGGGAATATGTTTGGGACATTTCAGGATTCTTTGCATCCATTGCAGGAACAACAGCACAAGAAATGGAGAAAACGTTATAGAGGAGAGAAAATAGAGAATGGGATAATTATAAACTCTGAATATTGGTACGATTTATAGTTGAAATTTAAGATGTAATAAGTGACAACCACCTATATTATCTACCAAAGTAATCAAGATTTATTACAGAACTACAACAACTACAAAGCTAGCACCTCTCGGATACAGTTGCATTAAATAGAGTAAAAGTGATTTCGTTACACAATTAGACATGGCTATGCGCTTTAGTTACAACTATTACAAGGAATTAGACATAGTACAACTATTACAAGTAATCAGACAAGGCAACCAGACATCAGATTCTAAACAATTTTTCAACTTCGTTTACGGTTTTACAAGTACAATTGAGTGATACGACAACTAACCATTACCTATATTCTTCAATTCTAACAATAACTACATGTAGAGCTCACATCGACCATTTCTGTCTAACCAACAACTCCTTCTTTCAATAACCACTACACCTACAATCATAAATTACAACATTTACTACATGCTACATTCATCATCTCTTTGTCCACGGTTAAGAAAACAAAATAGAGGTCTACATTTCAGTTTAATCTAACAAGACATATCAGTTCAAGAAAACAAAAGAGTACATAGTTTAATCTAAACAAAAGACTACATTTGCTAAAACTTATCGCTATATCATTACAAAAACACAATCAGTTCAATCTAACGAGAACTAATCTAACATAACACATCAGTTTAATCTAACAAGACACATCAGTGGTCTATCGACCCGAGATAAACATAGAGAGAAAGACATACCTTTTAGAATGAAATCGGGAGAGATGGTGTCGGTCCGATTCTCGGTGAAGACTCGATCGCTGTCGCCGTAGACGTCCAATCGGGACCGAAGAGGAAATATATGTCAGCCGAGAGAGGGTCTACACGGAGATATTTAACGAAAGGGCTCTTCGGGTCCTCGTCGAAAAGGGGGAAGAACAACCTTGATCTCAATCGCCGTCGAGGTTAATCGGAGAAGAAGTGGTGAGAGATAGGAGACGAGAGAGGGTGTCGACGGAGATAATTAACGAAAGCTCATCGGTTTATCGATAAAAACTGGAAGATGTCGATTTGAGTAAGTCGCCGTCGAGAGAGAATAGGGAAAGAAGAGAAAGGAGAGATGTGAGACGAGAGAGGGTGTTCACCCTACACGGTTTCCATTTTCCAATCAAGCAAAGACACCTGTCCACAAGGACCTCTCTGAAAATATGTTAATTTGGGACTTTCGTGGGCAATCCTTAACAAATATTTTCTTTTATCATTTCTTTTGGGCCGAAAATTGCATGGGACTTCCACTTAGGACACCGATGCGGTTGGCCTTAGGCGATTGTTTTTTGAGATGTGGAGGCAGTGAAGCTCATGGTCCGTTATATATCCTTTCTCACCTCACGTTCTATTCCTTCAAATCTTTTTTGGCCATCTGTTCTTTTTCATTCAATTATTTTTTTTTTAACAAATAGTTCCAGTTTTTTTTTTCTGTTCATGGGCTTATTAGTTTTCTTCTTTCAGTTACAAAATTTTTTTACGTGTATTATTTAGTTTATTTTTTTATTTAAAGATTTTTTTCAAAAAATATACAACACATTCAATAAAAAAAATATTAACAAATTAATTTTTCATGCCCTCAATCAAATATTTTCTAGATTCATCACTGAACTTCACCGTCTTCCTCGCAACTTTTATTTAAAAATACTTATATTACATCACCCTCAATGAAAGGGTTGTAACTCACTTTCAACAGTTTAATCTTGTGTAGGGTGTTTTACAAATGTGCTTGCTTACATGGTAACAACAAGGGTAGGAAAGTGATCAATCTGTTGCAAGTGATTCGAGTACATCACAACTATTTTTAACTGAGTTGCTCCCATTATTTGTAAATCATGTGCGGTGCTATATCTTGATTACGTGATTCAAATGTACATCACAAGTTCAGATTTAATCAAACACATATGGGCAAATTTTGGAATGCTTCATGGTTTAAAAAATAAATTTCTATGTGTGTTTTAAAAGTTTTATTGTTTGTTAACTGAGTCTATTGTACTGTATTAGTTAAGTAATGTCTTTTTATTTTGTGAGTTTTTTATCCTGTGCATTTAAAATGTCTTAATATAATGTGTTCGCCTCGTGTGTATTTAAATCGTAACCCCGAACTAAACTCTGAGTCTAGGCTTCAATCTTCCACTTCTCGGAAGTACGTCAGCAACTAACGCAGAGCAATGACACTAAAGCTTGATCACACAAGCAACACAAAATGATCTTTCGGCTTTCTTTCTTTTTAGCAGAGACACTTTTCTCCATGGAAGCATGTCCTCTTTATATAGGTAACAAGAACTCGCTCTCCATTTTTTTTCCAAAAGCAACATAAGCAACTTTTTTTTTTCTCTAAGAGAATAACCCTCTTGCATTTTCCTCTTCAAGTAATATCGTTTACATTTAATGTAAATTTTCCAATAAATATATTACCTCTTCTCCAAACTTCTCAAGCCAACCGACATCACAAAACACGAACTCCAACCTAGCCCATCTTCATGACACACACATATGCTACCTCTTGTACTACTTCACGAACTGATACAGGATATACGTCTTCAAAGGTTTGTTTCTTATTAACAAAACAGTTTTTTCTTTTAGATCAAACCTCCTTTTCTCAAGAGTTATGGTCGTGTTGGTATAGGTTGTACCATCAATTGCAATTGCATTTGATGACATATGAGATGGTCAAAGACGTTTTGAGAGTTGAATTTAGGATATCAGTCTGAGTCCAGTTGATGAAATCATCAAGAAGATAGCAGCACACTTTCTATTTTTGTAGCCGAGGAGATAGAAGAGAAGCTCGAAACTTAGGTGCTTTTGTTTGAATCTCCTATCAGCATCAGCTGAGTGGATGAAGAAAGGCTATAGGGCTTTAGCCGAACTTTTAGTTTTTCTTGTTTTCCTTCTTTCTATTTAAAGATGAGTGTTCTTCTCAAAATCAAATAAGTGAGAGCAAGAGTGCAAGACCTATTTGCTACTTACTTGAGTTTTTCGTTTTCACAGGGTTTTTGTTGTGTCCTAAGATTACATTATTGTTGTGACTCTTATTTGTAACTTATGGATTAGTTGGTTGAATATTACTAATGTGCGCGCGCTAGTAGTCTTTCTGAAGAGTGCATGCCGTCTTTGTGTATCAAGGAAATGTGTAGCGTCATTTCTGAAACAAACGGCACATGGTGTCATTGAATTGAACGTCACGCACAAAAAAAGGCACACCGCGTTTATTTTGCTAAGCATGTGGAAGGGTTAGTTTGGTATTGGATCACAAATCAATGAAATCATTATATGAAAGCTTTCAGTAAAAACAATAAGGAAAACAAAAATCAGGTACGGTGAGACTTTCGTGGAGCCTGAACACTTGCGAGTCGTATAACGTTCTGATGAATCTTCAACGAAAAATGAATCATCATGATCATTGCTTATGAGTGCAGTTTAATCCTGCAATTTAAATAATTTATTTACACTAAGGCAAAGTTTATATACACTAATCAAGGTCGTAGTACGGTAGTAGTAGTACGTACCATTTAAGCATTGTGATGGTACATTTAGCCATCTGTTTATCAAGCATCTGTAACGTCACGCCACCGCAACTTAGAGTAATCCCCAACGTAACAATCTTACTCCTTCCCACAGCCAATCCCAGCTTCATCTTAGCTGTCACCTTCACCACCAACTTCTTAATCTTCATCTCCGCTCGAAGCCTCTTAACCGTCGGATCATCCACCTCTTGTCTCTTAGCTTTAACCGGAACGATCACAACCGTGCGATTCCCCTGCTTTTGCACAAAACCTTTGACTTTCGTTGACCCTAGACTCGTCTCGTAATCGCCATCTCCTACGCTCACCGCCACGTCAGCGTCCCCATAATAGTACTGTAGCTTCCCGTTGGGGTTTCTGAAGTCGAGCCTCGCCGAAGCCTCCGTCGTCAAATGCAGGTCTCCGGGTTTCCCGTTGGAGAAATTGAAGTTGCTGACGCGGAAGGAGGCGAGGCGTACGACGGGGAGTCTGGGGCTGTACCAAAGGAAGAAGACGGAGACGGTGATGATAAGGAGGAGGATGAGTACGGCGAGGGTGATGCAGAAGCAGCAGCAAAATAGGCGGCAACGACTCCACTTTTTCTTCTTATCAGGGTAAAAAGACGGCGGGATCATATACTTAGGAGGGCGGCGACGAAGCGTGGATGAAGATGATAAAGCGTTTGGAGTTTCAGGAGGCGCGTGAAGCTCATGATAGCCAGGTGGTTTCTGAAGCACCGGTTTAAGGAACATCTCCGCTGCTGCCATGGAATTCGTATGACTTGTCCGATCTTTGTGGTATTCTCTTTTCAAGTAGTCACAAAAATGACTCTTCATAATTGATTATTTAACTTGTTATATGATCTTTCGTCGATATATAAATATATAAGTGAATGTTTGTATGTAATCCTACCAACAGAAAAAAAAAATTGTTTTCCGACACTTTGGCCACTTACTGAAATTGTTAACCTTACGTGCCCTTTGGCTCTATCTGGAACTTGAACTGCTCAAAGTGACTCACGTTTAGCGGTTGAGGGAAGCACGTTGGTATATATAATAATAAATAACTTAATAATTTTATTATAAAATAACTTATGATATAGAATAATTACATTTTTATATAGGATAATTAATACTAGGTTTTAGTAATAACATTCCAATGTATTACGTCTTTCAATAAAGTAACTTCTTATCTAAAATGAATTTTAGTTAAACTTTATATACCAAATTAATACTAGGTTTTTTTTTCTTTATACAGGATGAAGCAGCTCACCTGGTTACGACTCTGTGGGCCAAGTGTCATGCTTGCGAGTTCGAAACTCGGCGAGGCGAACTGCCACTTCCATGTCACCAATCGCGGATATGAGCTATGCTTTCGGCCTATTTGAATATCCGAAGTGAGAGTCCATCCGCGAACCGCACCACCCCTTGGGGATTAGTCCGGGCGAAGCCCGGGATACCCCCAGGTTAAGCAAAAAAAAAATTACTTCTTTTTTAAAAAATGTCTAAATTACATATATAATATTACATTCAAATAAATATATTGCAATAAATATATAAGCAAGTAAATATTTTAACGTTTTACAAAGTTCAAACAAAAAAAAATTTAATTTTTATCTTACTGTTTAAAAAAATAATAGTTATAGAATCCAAAAATTGCATTAAAAATTTAATAACTAGAGTCCAAAATCGTTTTTTGCACTAGGACCCATAGTATTGTACCCTGACAAATGGAGTATTGGTTAGTAGTTGAAAGCGCCAGGGAAGCATATGGCAAAGAAAAGCTCTACCATCGCTCTAGTTTAGTGGGGTTTGTTATATACTAGGGCCGGCCGGGATGTGAAATTTAACAAATTTTGGAATAGGTATAGTTTGTATTATATTAAAGTTTATATATTAGTTAGGTTCTTACAGGTTTTAGTAAATTTCATAAAAATTTAATAATTATGTTGCCATTAATCCAGATTTGTATAACTATAAAATAAGAGTTGTGTGTGCATGAAATGTAAAAGCTGAAAAGGGAGTGCAGAGTGTCAAAATAAGAGTGAAGGTAGAAATTTGAAACGATTATAATTATTAGAAATTTGAATTTTTTAAAACGATTATAATTATTAGAACGATTATAATTATTAAAACGATTATAATTATTAGAAAATTTTATCTTATATGTTATATTTTGAATATTTTAAAACGATTATAATTATTAGAAATTTGAAAATCCCATTTTGAAAAAATTGTAATCAATGATTTAATTTGTTTTGTTATAAAAAGATACAAGTGATCATAAAATTGTATTGGTATGGATTTTTATTTAATAATTATTCAAAATAAATTTTATTTATACATATATTCAGCTAACAACTTAAATCAAGAAAATGAGCTTTATGAATTTAGTCGTCCAATTGAAATCCTTTAAAACTATGTTGAAGACTAAGGTCAAAAGAATTTAATATTTGAAACAATACTAAACTGCTAATTCTAAAACCTTTAAGTTTGTTCTCGGTGATGTCAAAGTAAAGTATTAAAAAATTGTAGAACATATTTTTGTAATAAAAATTCACTTGATGACTACATTACAATTTTTATAGGTATAAACAGAGTGATAAAAATTTTAAGCTCAAATCAATCAGGTTCATCATAAATTATTCGGTACACAATTACAATTACAAACACTTAGCCCAACATATAGATGATTATATAAAGAAAATACACTGTATGTGTATTAAAAAGAATTTAAACACATATGCATATTTAATTTGTCAATACTATTTATTTTTATTTTTATTGTATAAAAACTCACCATGTGTAAAGTGCATGTCTTATCCTAATTTTAGTTATTTCTCAAATTAACCCTAAAATCTACATGTTAGATTTGTAATTAAAGAAATTTTATTTTGATTTGTAAATCACATACGTATTTACAAATCAGTTAAAATACATGAAGGAGAATAACATCCTCTTAGTGCTTTTATTACAAAAATAATGTCAGATATGTAAAACACCTTTTATCGGTAAGAACAAATAACAATAATAGGAACATATAATCAAACTATATCTTACCGCATTTTCACATTTCAATAGTAAACACAAAACATTATGCTATGATTGAATCATCTAAAGGGTCTTGGAGGTTTCTCTAACACAGCAGAGAAGAAAATTTCTTTATCATCTTTGTCTCTCTTAGGCACTACAACCCACTTATGTCTCCTATACCTCAACGCTTTAAACGCTTCCATGTAATCACCCAAATCCTCTTTCAGACAAAAGAAACCATCTATCCACAACAACCCACCTGGTCTTAAAACTCTGTCCCAGTCAAACAGCACGAAATCCAGAAGTATTAGATCGATCCATCCATCAAGAAACCTGGTAGTGTGAATCATATCCAGGGTGCTGTCGAAGAAGGGTAACCGTTGGTTCACGGTTAAGTACAATGGGACTAAACCGCGGAGAGAGATCATCTCGTTGAATGGAGCTCCTAGGTTGATTGTTGCTGTTACAATGGTGACGTTACTTTCTCTCATCCTCGCTGCAAAAGTCCCGGTGCCAACGCTGAAGTCCAAACCGATTCTAATCTCTCCCGGTTTGATCTCCAGCACTTCTTGTATAGAAAAATCCGCTGTTTGGTTTGTCTCTGGATCGATTTCTCCTCGGTTAACCCATCTGGGCAACTCGTGATGCGTGAGGTTGAAGCAATCAGTGCATTTGAAGAACCCTTTTCTTGCTGTTGTGTTGCTTGCGAGACAAGTAAAGTTCTTGCATTTGTACTGTCCCCATCTCACGTTCCGGTTATCCGGAAGCTTCCACAAAGACTCGTTGATCGGGAACGGTTTGTAATATAGCTGCGGTCCACGGGAGAAGCACCGTCTTCTAGGCAACGGATCACAGCCGTGAACCATAAGCTTCTGAGCTAATCTCCAGTCGTCGTTGCAGATCTCCCCAACGTCGTAGTCCATATACTCTTCTAGATCTTTCTTCATGGCAAAGCAAGCGTGCCCTATCGATGTGAACGTTCCATTGGCTCCCATGAAGTTCTGCTTTCCAAGCCGGTTAGGTTTGATCTTTATGTATTTCTTGATCTCTTCCCTCATGAAATGTTCGCCAGGGTCACCGTTCCTCTGCTTCAACGGATGATCCATTTCTTCGAAAGATGGCAACTCCATGTGAACTGATTGAATCAGTGAAAGAACATCAGCTAGGAAAGCTACATGCCTAAACATGGATCCTGAAGCTGATGAATCAGATGGTGGAGCCGAAGAATTAGCTTCTAGAGCCTTGAGGTCATCCATTTCTTGGTGGATTTTGAAGATGGCGGATTCTATAGTCTTTCTCATTTGGCTTCCGAGAATATGGTTGTCGCCGTCAAAGCTTCCATGATTATTACAGAACCGACCAGAGAAGCTTAGCGGTGTGATGTAGTTGAACTTAGCCAAAGTAGCCACTGAGATGAGAAATGCCAAACCAGCCAAGATATAGATGGGTTTGTTGGCGCCCCTGAAAGCTCTAATCTTCGATAATACATTTGCCTTCACCATCCTTCAAACTTTGCACAACACACAAATTCAGCACAAACTCCAAAACTGGTTCTTGAACAACATTACAAGATTACATTAGGTACTCATATCTGGTTGCAGAGGTATGAACATTTACTCATCTTTATGGTATCTTGACGTTTACCTAGGGATTAGGGAATTATATTTATAGTCCTTGGGAGATTAAATAATGTCGACATACTTAAACCACAAGCGTAAAATGCACATGGAGACTTGTGAAATTTGTATGAAATCCCACGAAGGTACAAGGCCAAAACCCTAGAAAAGTTGCAGGATCTAAGGAGGAAATTAATAAACTAAAAAGGAGAATTTAGAAGCAAGTAATGAGAAAGCCGGTTCCTATGGATCCCAAGCACTTGAATCAGATTATCAAGATAATATTAACTAACAACTAGTTCTTTTTTTTTTTGGTAACATATTAACAACTAATTAAAAATTCTCTGTTACTGGAGATTCACCGGAACGATGATCATATTTTCCAAATGAAATTGATATAATGGTTTTGGAGATTTTCAAGCTAAAAATGTACAATCTATTTTTGAAACAATTTCAAGCTAAAATAGATGTTGAAAGATTATAGATACACAAATAAAAATATATATAATTTAATATATTAATCATTAAATATTAAAATATACCAAAACTTATAAATCAACTTTTCTAAAATATTAAAATATACCAAAACACCATTTTGTTTCAAAAATAGAAAATTCTCAAAATGATATTAATTAAAAAATTAAAACTTGAATTAGGATTTGTTTAATTACAATATATTAATTAAACCTGAAAATAAGGATAAAGATCCAATTACGAGCTGACTTACACAATTCAAGTATTTTCTAATCTAGCTTCAAGCTTCAAGCTTCAAGCTTCAAGCTTCAAGCTTCAAGCTTCAAGCTTCAAGCTTCGCTCGATCAATATTTCTGGCACGCTCCACTATACCGAATCTAGTATTCTCGTGTATCACTCACCGTTCTCAGCTTTCATGATAACCACGAGAAGAAGAGATTCTTCGTTCCATTGTATGTCAGGGTTTTCCCAATCGTTTCCGGAGTAGCTAGGTCCTGATGAGCTTCTCTAAGCATGTAATCATAACCATCAATAAAGCGCATGACAAAATAGAGGAGAGAAAGACTCAGAAACACAAACCAAAGAGAATGCCAAGAACGGCCACATGTGATATCCGTCACTTTCCAAATACAATAAATAAATGATAGTGTGAAATAACAATAGTAAAAATATTCTGAAATCTCCACGTCATGATACAAAAGCCAATACACCCGCCAAGTATGGGATGCTTAAGATGCTTAACCGTAAACCACTAACTCATTACATAGCATTACGACTATGTAGGTCTAGAGCTTTATCACGAAACAAACACGGTGTCTACTACACCATACAGAACAATCAATAAACGACTAGAGCACTATCCAACTACAATCCATGCACTTATAGTACACATCTATCACCACACATCTACTCATAAGGATATACATAACCGCTAGCGATGCACAACCACCAACTGCGTCACTAGTACAAACTTCTCTGTACCCCTACACAAACACCTGTTGCATTGCTAATAACCTCTATGTACCCCTGCACCACACCCACTGCGTCATTAGCTCAGACTTCTCTGGACTCCTGTTGCATCGATAGACCAGGCATTTCTGAACCATCGCAGTCATCACATAGTCTCTACTATATAACTATATATATATATATATAGCAGTCTTCAACATCAATAATTTCACACAACCGTTGAATCCTCTATTAACTCATTTCTAACAATCAATAAAAAAAATAGACAAACAAGACTCTCAAACATACTCGATTCAGAGACATATTATGTTTCAAAACCAAACTTTCCATAATAATGTAGTACTAAACTAGTTCCGAATTTAACAGAGTAGCCCTCAACTTAGCAATGAAGAGAAGTGGTATTATGAACTCTAGATGCTCAAATAGACACTAAATTTGAAACCAGGCTGAAAATTCGAGTCAAAACTCCATTCACACGATTAAAAACGAATTTGATCAAAGTTTACGGAAAAGTCAACCTTCCAGTCAAATATCAACTCGATCAATCCTTGACCAAAATGAATTTGACTTAGCCAACCGGTTTACCCTGATTGAAGTCCAAATAAATTTAACCGACCGGCTTAACCTAACTGAATTCCAATTGATTTTAACAAATCAATTTAACTTAACCGAATTCCAATCAATTTATAAATTTGAAACTTAATTAATATTTTATAACATATTTTTGTTTGCTTCCATTTTTTTTTAAAATAACTAATTTATATATTTTGATTATTAATTTTTAATATACAAAAATAAAAGAATCGAAGTAAAATCGAAGCTAAATTACCTTGATATAACGAGGAAAACGACGTAAATTCCTCGTTAATTTACTAGGAGTTTACTTCAAAAGATACATAAATTCCTCGTAATTTTTTGCGTTTTTCACGAAGATGAGATTTTCTATTTGATTCTTTTATATTATTAAATTATTTTACCAAATTCCAAAATATATTAATATGTAATAACAATTAATTAAAAAATTAAAATATAAAATAATTTTTTTTTATATTAACAATATCGAAAATATAAAAGAATAAGATCATAAAATTATACCATATATAAAATTAAAATATAAATCATATATTTAAAATATTTGCGATTATATCAAAGTTATGAGAAAATTATACTAATGGATAATGTCAAATAGGTAGAAAATGCAAAGTAAGAAACATAAAGGGTTTTTCTGTAATTCTTTCAAGTTTGAGGAAACGGTCCGAATAATACAAAAAAAATTAGTGGAAACAGGTCTTTCCTCTCGAGACTTGGTTTTGGTTTCCTCCCTCCCCTTTGATCTTCCTTCCTTTGTATCGTCGTCGTCAATCGATTAAATTGTGGGAAGACCGAAACATATATATATATTCTGCAGATCGAAACCCTATTTTTTTTCCCCAGTTCCTCTTTCCTCAATTTACAATTTCCGATTGATTTGTAGAGTCCTCAGTTGTCGAAAACCTCAGATTGGTTTGTTTGGTGAGAATAAGGTTTCCGATGACGACTAGATTAGCCTTCTGACATTAACATGAGCTAAGCTAGCTTTCTTTTGGAGATTTTACTTTAGTTTTTTCCGTCTCTGAATCTTACTGTACATATAGCTACGACCTGGATCATGCGGTCTCTTTTGATTTGAATATTTATTAGTGGTTACATTAGGCTGGCTCTGTAATATCCAAATTATAACACTAGAACAACTTGATTAGGCGTATTATAGTGGTGGGTGGGGTGTTTCAATGAGTATAGCTGATGAACTACAGTTTCCCATGGATCAACCTTTCCGAACCAATAAGTAAGTGTGTTTGATCTGATCCTCTCTTTACTATGTTTGACAGACCCGCAGACAGATGCTAATTTTTTTTTTTTTTTTTTTTTTTTGTGTTGAATCAGGAAACCAAGAGTTTCATACACGAGAGAGTTTCTTTTATCCTTGAGCGATGAAGATGTTTGTAAGAAGCTTCCAAATCTTCCAAGTAAATTTAATGATTTACTCTTGCGGTGGTTAGTCTACGTTTTTATCTGAATTGTACTTTTAGGATTCTTTATAAATCTGTTATGTATATGGTGTAGAGAGAGATATATGTCTTGATCTGTTAGACTCTTTTACATGAGCAGTGACTCCCAAGATCCTTCACCCGAGCCACACAGAACTTCTGGCGATTTTATTTCTCACGGTCTGAGGCGGAATGACTACAGTTCATCGCCTCCCACCAGGGGTGAGTTTGGTGGTAACTCTCGCGGCAGTCATGGAAGATGGGAAGGGCGCTCTGGTGGTTGGAATGATAAAGATTCTGATTCACTTTCTGACCGAGACCCAGGTAACTTCTTCTTCTTTAAATGTTACTTGATGACGTTACAGTTTACTTCTTTCTGCAAAAAGGTTTTCATTTTTTATGATCTGTAAGTGTCGATTTTCGTATGATAGTTGATAACTTGATATTGAAACTGTATATTTTTGTTAGGAGAGGCTGGAAGGCGTTCTGGCATGCCATCTCGGAGGCCTTGGCAATCACCGGAGCATGATGGACTTCTAGGCAAAGGTACTTCTTTCCCGAAGCCTTCTGGATTAAGTGCTGGACCATCTGCCCCCAGACCTCAATCTAATGACACGTATCAGCTGAGTAGAACCAATGAACCTTACCATCCTCCTCGCCCATACAAGGTTAACTCCCCACTTTTGCTTTTGTAGCCAGTTTGGATAGTCTTTAGTATTACTGATTCCTGAACCTCTCCTGTGCATATGTTAGGCGGCACCTTACACTCGACGTGACACTAGAGACTCATTAAATGATGAGACGTTTGGTTCTTCCGACGCTACAAGTGAAGATAGAGCTGAAGAAGAAAGAAAAAGAAGAGGTACAATTCACTTAAATAGCTATTTTTACACATGCGTGTCTATGTCGATCTTTTAATTGACATTTTCAACTTCATATCAGCTTCTTTTGAGTTGTTGAGGAAGGAACATCAAAAAGTATTCCAGGAGAGGCAAAAATCAAACCCAGATTTAAGTAAAAACGACTTTGATTTTACTGAACTGCTTGGGGAGTCGAAAGATGAAAAAGAGCGCCCTAGTAGAAGCGGCGAAGTCAACATCAATCCATCAAATCCTGGTTCTAATAACAACTCTTTTCACTCTCAGAGTAATGCACTCAGACCGTCTGTACCTCCTGGTTTTGCAAGCACAGTTTTGGACAGAAAGCAAGGGGACAAACCTCAAGTAAGTTGTTGTCTTTCTGAGATGCTCATTTAAACCCAATGTATGTGTTCCATGAGTTTTCAATTTTTTTGTTGCATGAATGGAGGTATTATCTACTGACGAAGAAGCCTATTAGGAGTTTAGAAATAAAGAACTGCTGAGAAAATCTCATCAATTTCCATGCTACGAAAGCTACTTCTTGAAATTACTATTTCATTGATATCATTGATATTATATGTCCTAGCAGAAAGCTATTTCTTCCTTCAGTCACTACTTCTTTGGTTTTATTTGATCCAAGTCTGTGGTCGCTTGATCTATCACTTCCTGCTAATCATTGAGCGTTGAACTTCGACTGTGGTGACCCTTTTCGTTGTGGTTTATCTTTTCCTTGTAAATGTTTTGTTTGGATGTATTCTGTGATTGGTACTTGCATATTTAAACAGTTTATAAGTCCATCCCCTAACTTTTGGCACACCATTTATTTACTAATTATCACGCTATTTGCAGGCTGAAACTTCTCAACGTGTGCATAGTCCTTTGAATCCCAAAGGCATTAACATGGTAAATGGGACGTCTGTTACGAATGAAGAAAAACCCTCGGTATTTAAGATAGGGTCCGGTGAGATGCTGGTAGAAGATGAAAGTTTTGAAAAGCTTTCCTCCATCTCAACTGCTGCTGAGGTTCCAGGATATCCTAAAAAAATTGAGCTGGCTACAGTGAAATTGGACCAGAAGAAAAGCTTGGAGATTTCGGACGAGCCATCAATTCTGGATAAGATATTCAACACCGCTATAAATTTGAATACTGGTGACTCTAATATTACTCAGGTGATCTTTTTTCCTATCTATTTCAGTTAAACTCATTTCCCCTCAAAACTTAAATTTCTACTCCCATGATAGCTCTTGCATTATGCTATCCGTATGTCTCTGTATTTGATGTGCACTTCATTTTTGGGCCGATTCATAATTATTTCTGATGTATTGATAGATAAACAGTTAGTCTGCCCTATTAGTAACCAAATAATGCCCATGTGTTATATAAAAACAATATCGAGTGTTTTTCTCCCGGTGGAATTTCAGTGATAACATTTGACCTGACGAATGTCTACATTCTTGTAGAGAAACGTTGAAAGAGTAGAAGAGACACGGAGCCCTAAGACTGTTAAATCGTCAAAGTTTGCACATCTATTTCTTGAAGAAGGTAATCATCCACTGAATGACATGCGAGAAAAGTAACATTTTTCCTTACAAAAACAATCATTCAACGTCTCTTTTAATCGGTCCAGATAACAAGCCAGTCGAAGATCTGGCATCCAGCAGTCCACCAGGAGGCTTACTGTCACTACTTCAAGGTGCAGATAAGTTGCAAACCTTTGGCACAAAAGCTAAAGGTGAGCTTTCGATGGATCAAGGCCATGCCACTAAAAACATTGATAAGTTAAGCAACACTTCCTCAAGTAAACCAGTAACAGCTGCCCCACCTGTTCTCACTTGCGAAGACCTTGAGCAGTCTATTCTGTCAGAAGTCGGTGAAAGTTATCATCCTCCTCCACCGCCAGTTCACCAAGAGTTGAAGAAAACCAATCAAGGGAAAACATCTGTTGATAACCAAGCTTCGCAGCACCTTCTTTCTTTGTTACAGAGAAGTGTAGACCCAAAAAGTCAAGACACGCAGCAGCTTTCAGTTACAGAGACTAGACCACCACCACCATCTGTGAAACCACCTACAGCTGGAGAAGCAGATCCGGGGAAGTCTTTGACTCTTGAGAATCTATTTGGGAGTGCCTTTATGAACGAACTGCAGTCTATTGGAGAACCTGTCTCTGGAAGAGCTCTGGTTTCTGATGCTCCTGGGGTCCTGCTTCGACCAGAGAGGTCACTGAGCCAAAAAAATCAAATGAGACCTGATGGTTTCCCCGGAGGACTACTAGGCTCTCCAGGACCTCGTAATCAAGAGCCTGAAGTAACTATCAACATCTCTGACAAGCTAGCTGCTTTAAACTCTGGTCCAAGGAATGAAAGACCAATAATGGGAGGTCAAGATGGTCCCTTCCTTCACCATCATCCCCAACAATACGCAACGGACCCCTCTTCTCACTTGAATGGTTCAGGCCAAGTCTTGCATCCTTTGGATACTCGACATGCTCAACATCAGGATCTTCCTCCAAATCACCGGTTTCCACCAAGCATGATTCATCGTCCACCTTTTCATCATCCAGCAAGTAGTGGGCTTCCTGAGTTTGATCGTCTTCCTCCACATATGAATATGATGCAGAAGATGCATGTGCAAGATAACTTGCAACGCCATCATCTAATGCAAGGATTTCCCAGTGGTGTTCCACCACAACATCACTCTCCCAATGTGAACAACCAAATGCCAGGTCTCATCCCCGAGTTAAATCCATCGCAAGGCTTTCCTTTCGCCTATCACCAACCAAGCTACGGTATGCCACCACCAGGTATAACAGAAGATAACCAAATCCATTTGCTACTTTGCCCTTCACAAATTCAACTTCCACTCATTCTTGCCTGGCCTTGAGTCAGTCTTAATATTGTAACTATGAAGGCAGTAGTTGATTTTGTATTTGGTCTCTCAAAACACTTTTTATTTTTATTTTGTGGCTTTGCAGCTTCTCAAGACAACATAGTTGATCATCCAGCTTCACTGAATACCCTCTTAGGGATTCACCAGAGGATGGACCCATCCAAGCAGTCTCCGGCAATGGCTCAAGCCGGTGGTCTTAATCGTCAGGAACTCGACCTTGGTTTTGGCTACCGGTAACTCTGCTCTGCCATAATCCTCTTGACGACACCCTAAGAGACGTGTCTGCCCAACACCAAGTGGCTTTGTGATGTTCAAGTAGTCATATCATCATCTGAAAAAAAATGATAATAAAAGAAGCTCTTTGAACTGTTGTCTCTTGCTGCTTGTGATGTGGATGCTATTTTAGGTTTCTGTTCATTTTTCTTTGTAACCCGATTGTTCAAATCTCAACGGCTCATTGTGTGTCAAATAAGCGTGACTCTTTAAGGTTTTTCTTTTCCGTTCAGTTTCGTACTTCAGTTTTGATTTTACTGTTTCGAACAAAAATACAGTAATAGCTTAAAGAGAAAAAAATATTTATAAAGGGTTATTTGTGAAATAACCAAAAAAAAGTAAATTAGTTTTAGAGAGAGAATTTAGAGGGAGATAGAAAGATAAAAGAGGAGAGAGAGTGTGAAATTGGTTAGTTAGTTAATTTTGGGTTTTTGTCACAAGATTACAAAATTAAAAATGATCACAAGATTACCATCACAAACCAGTCCTTTCTTTTCTACTAGACAAAACACTGATCTATTATCCGCAAGTTTCAATTTTGCATTGTTTTGCCAATCTAGCATAAATTTTAATTGGGAGTTAAATTCTCTTTGTTCCATAGAGCCAAGAATCTATAGACTTTATGAATCATCTACACATCCCCAAGAAGAGCAAACTGGCTAAAAAACGAAGCTTGCAAAACCAAGGACGTGAAAATTAAACGATACAGAATACAATAAGTTGTAGTAACGTTATTATTTCAGAAAACTCTCTAACAACACACTGTAAGAGAGTAGCGAGAGAAAGCCTAAGAAGAAGCTTTTAAAACCGCTCACAAAAGATGGAAAAACACCTATAAGATTATTCAATAATAGAAGCAAATACAAACTAAAACCAAAGAAAGAAAGAAAAAGAGACGCACAATTCAGCATCCCCACCCATAAGTGATTCAGACAGTAACCTCGCCGTCAGATTCAGCTTCCTCCTCGTCGTCAGATTCAGGCCAAACATACTCGACGTCAAGAGGATGCCTATGAAGGAAATTCAAGAGCTGTTCAAGGTTTCTCATCGGCCTAAACGGAGTTCGCTCCTCTGCCTCTTCTTCGTTCTCATCCATTTCTTGTGGATCACTGTAACTCAACACCTTCAACCCAAACTTCCCTGACTCATCCGGATCCACCACCTGAAACGATTTTGCTAGTGATCTTCCCATCACTTTCACATGCGACACGCTGCAATAACAACCAATCAACCAACCATCAAAAAAATGAAAATAAAACTCTCAAAGTGCACAACTTGTAAGACCAAATAGTACCATATGTAGTATAAGCCATCCATTTCTTGTGTCTGAACCCGGCCTAGAAACTCGACCAGCATATACCCACCAATGCAAATAACCGGTTCTGGAAGCTTAAAGGTCTGCAACCGATTCTCCTAATCATTTCAAAAAAAAAAAAAACACATACAAGAATAAAGATTATTATATTAACGCTAAAAGAAGACAATTATTGATAAAACACACACACACACACCTGAGCCATGGGAAACTCTTGTGAAGTGTAAGTCCATACATATTTGTTTTCAACAGGAATCTTTCCACCAGACTCAGCTTGATTGTTATCGAGGTGACCCAACCGGAAACGAACATAATGCGAAGAGTATATCGGAGTACCTGGCTGGAAATAAGCTAGAGAGGAAAACGGTGGAAAAACCGTTAAGCAATAAAATCAATTAGAAACTTGAAGAACAATGGCATTGTCACCATCACCTTGGAAAGGCTGGACGCTGAGTTCAGTAAGGACACACAGATCACCCTTCAACTGGTAAAGAAGTGTTTCGGGCACGGACGTCTTGTGGTGTCCAGTACTAGACCAATACGAAGGTGTGCCACCAATTCTATCTCTCTCGTCGAGTGTGTTCAAGATGCTCTCTGCTGGGAAATTATCGGTACTGGAAGCTATAATGGCATCAGCAATACAGCTTCTGATTGGGGAAGATGTGCATCCTTTAGCCAATAAGGCATAAACCCTGTGCTCTCTTTCAAGTACCCTTGTATCATTATCATCCATGAGATTACTGCTGCTTGACCCGGAGGCTTCAAAGGATTCCTTCATATCATTGCTTGTGTCTATTATACGATCTACACTAGTTAGCTGATGGAACAACTTCAAGCATAGGTTCTTCGAGAGACTGTATTTAATCACTGCAAGTTCAAAAATAAAAACCTCACTATTGGTTCTTGGTTTAAAGATTCAATTCAAGATGATTTTTACCAAATTCACGCCAGGAGCGAGAGACAGCACTGGCACGGACAAGATCTGATGGGTCATCAAGACACGAAAGAATGGCTAGAGACATGTCCGTGTCAAGATTTTTAACGAAATCCATCCTTTGGTTCGATCAGATTCCCTACAAAACAAAAAAAAAAGATTGAAACTTTTACATTTTATTGTTTTGGGTTTCAAATCGTAAAAGAAAAAGCGATACGATTAATCGACCGCTTCCGATTCCGGTGACCGATTCAGACTGGGAAATGGTGGGTTTTGGTATCACAGAGAATCGACGATGAAGATGAACACAAAAAAATGAAAAAGAAATGAAAAGAAAACAGAATTGATACCTGTGTTTCTAAATCGAGAATCGGATAAGAGCGACGGTGACCTTAGCGATTGAAAATTGGGGTTAAAGTATAAAAATAGAGACAGAGACAACAAGTTCGAAGACAAACGATTGCTGTCTGGAATCTCATTCAGGTCTCTATTAAACCAATAGGCCGACATCGTCAACGGCAAGGTTATTCCTGTCTTTTTGACCGCTTACTTTTTAAAATCCCAATAATTTTTAATTACTTTTCTGTTTTTTCCTTTTTTTAATCCAAAAATAATTCATAGCATAATATAGCTCCAGACGTTTGGATATCCGTTCGGATTCGGATAAATTTTTTTGTTGGATTTTGGTTCAATTTTGTAACACCTCCTAGGTCCTATTTTAGTAAATTTACAATTGAGATCGGTTTCGTATATAACTCTTCGGTTTCAGATTTGTTCAAATACATCTGAAGTAACCATATATCTTTCGAATTTAGGTTATATCGGATCGGTTATAACATATCCAAAGCAAAATCTAAAATTTAAAAGTAAATCATAAAAAATATATTTTTGTATATAGTAGAATATTTAAAGTATTTATTTAAATTTTGAATATTTATTGTTAGATATCATATCCAAATAGATATGAAATTGAATATTTGAAGTACATATTTATGTTTCAAATATTTATATTGTATATTAATTTGAACATTTAAATCAGTTTATTTGGATATTTTTTCGAGTTTTCGGGTTTTCAGATTATCTATTCGAGTTTAGTTAATAACATTTCGGATTCGGATATGTTTTGTAACACCCTACAAGATCCACTCAAATATTTTTTACACTTCAGATTGGGTACAGATCGAGTTTTTCGGTTCAGATTCAATCCGGATTAAGGATTTTATATATCATAATATGTCATAATGAATTGAGTTAAGTTAAATACGTAATGTAGATGTAGTTAATAATTATTCAGTATTTATAATGGGATCCACACCTGTAGGAAAAGTTCATGGACACATATTTTCCTGCCTATTTCTTGTTAATTTTCTTAAAGAATTAATTAGTCACTTTTCGGTCTTTCTTTTCCTTAAATCCCAAATTAATTTTGGGATGGCATCATATGTGATACTTAGAAGATAAGTTAGGTACGTAATGTAGTTTATAATTATTCCACCTTTAAGAAAAAGTTCAGAAAAACATATATGTAACCTTCTTTTGTTAAAATTAAATTAGAAAGAGAGGCTTGACTTTTGTCCTCTGTCTCCAACCTTCACATAGTTTTGAAAATGACAATGAAAAAAATGTTTACAATTTGTGTTTTAGATATTGTTTTAATAGTGTTACAAAACATTTTTTTTGAAAGGTTACTATTATCTGTTCTTTTTTAATGAACATATAATATATTTTTCAGAGTAACTAAACAGATATTTTTTTTTCTTTCAGTTCGAAAAAAAATTATATGTTCAAAAGTTACTCTGTAAAAATGTATAGTTTAGCTGTTAACTAATATATATATAGAGTCTATCAAAATCACTCTATTTTTAAAGTATGTGATGCAACTATTAATAATAGGTTAATGATAACCCTCAAAAAATTATTATTAAAATATTATAAATTTAAAAATCGATAAAAAGGTAAAGAATAACAAACCTCGGTCAAAAGTATTATTTAAAAAAAATAACAGACAGAAAAATGCAAACGTATAAAAATAACAAAACATCTTGAAACTAAATCACCATTAGAGCCTTAGAGGAAAAAGAGCGATCTTTGATCTCACCTACTTTGGTATCGGCGGTGCAATGAGAAGGTCCTTAATCTAAGTATAGTTTCATTTGTAGGCTGAGATGAGGCTAACGAGAGATGGGGTTTGATGTCAAATTGTCATGCCTTTTACTAGTTGTGGTGTGGGGTGGTACTTTCATCGGTTCAGGTGAGGCAAAGCTCATGTATTTCAATGGTGGTATGTCGCGCTTATCTTGTGCTCTTGACATTGTCTTGGAATTTCAAAGGTCTCATTCTCGAATGTTGTTTTGTCTTAACTTAGATCTAAATTCAAAGCCTCTCGATATAAGCTCGGTTATGCATCAAGGTTTATGGGGCGTTCTTGTGGAGCTCTAGTATGAGTTTTCTTCGTGGAGTAACTTGAGAGACTGTGGTGGATTAAGATTTCATGATTCGGGTTTTAGCTTGGGAGGGTGAAGTCAGTTCTCTGCTGCTTTTCTTTCTTGCCTTTTAGATTTTTGGAAGAATTTTCAGGTGTCATTGGACTTGTGGAGTATTTTTGGTCTGATGGTTTGTTGGAGATTACATTTCATGCGTTTTCGAGTAGAGTTTCTCTGTTCTTGAAGTTATTTGCTTTATCTTTTGTGAGGCATATGGTTTTTAATTGCTTTGATCTTTGGTGAGGCCTCTTTGTTAGTCCTCTGGTCCTGATATTGTTTTCTTCATCTGGTGAAGCTCTGGAGCTGGGAAGCTGTGCAGTTTTTTATTTTGAAATAAATAGTTCTCCAAATTATTTGCTAAGGAGTTGTGGAGCCTTAATTCAGTGGCGTGCAGTTTTTGAGTAGTTAATTTCTAACCACCGTTTTCTTTGCCTGTTCGGTTTAAAGATAAAAAAATCAGTTATCTTGTGGCTTCTTGTTTATGAAACAGCTTTATGTGTGGTGGTTGAACGTGTTTCAATGGTAGAATCGTCCTAAGAGATCGTCATCAAACTCAAATAATTAGGCTTGCATTGCATTCTTATTCATCTCTGCTTCCGGCTCCGTTAGCTTCTCTAGTCTAAAGTTCATCATATCTATTCCTAAGCTCCTAAACAACTTTTTATTCTTCCTTTAGTTTAGTCTATGTTTTAGTGCATGAAGTAATCTTTGTCTTTGGATTTGGATGGTGTATATCATACAATATATGAGTCTTTTGCGTTGCAACGGTTTTGTTTGATATTTTAATTTAATAAAAATATAAAATAATAAATATTATTATAGTTTTATGACTTTTTGTATATGTTATGTGATATTTATTTTATAACTAAAAAATCGTTTTCACATATAAATTCAAGTTAATATTTATATTTCATAATCATGGTGTATAAATAAATGTTATAAAAAATTGTGAAGAATATATTATACCTAAACGTTTTACTTCAACACAACTCAAAATATGAAACTGAATGAAAAGTAAAAAGAAATAAAATTCAAATACATCAATCAAATAATGACAACATTATACACATTCTTGTTTACTAAGTTAATGTTTTATTTAAAAGGTTTTTAAAAGTTTATTTTGTTTGGAT
Source organism: Hirschfeldia incana (assembly GCA_026261945.1). Lineage (NCBI taxonomy): Eukaryota > Viridiplantae > Streptophyta > Magnoliopsida > Brassicales > Brassicaceae > Hirschfeldia > Hirschfeldia incana. The sequence goes on from JABCMI010000112.1 coordinate 217,143, forward strand.
ATTTTAAAAAGGAAAAAAAATATTTTTTAAATCTCAATATTATTCGATACTAATTTTCATTTTAATATTATGACATGTGCTAAAATATATAATGATTAAAAATATATAAACTAACATATAAGATAATAAAAACGAATATTATAAAAAAAATAATTTTAAAATTTATTTAACAGTAAAATAAAAATTTAAAATGATTTAGTAGTAATTTTTAAAGAAATTTTTCTTTTTATTTACAATTAAAAAATAAAATAAAATATGAAATACTCTTTTATATTTTTGTTTAAAATTTAGAAAAATACAAACATTTCATATAACCTATTATAGTTATCTTATATTTAGAATTTCAGGAAAAAAATTGTTATCAATATATCTATTTTTATCATAAATTTTTTATCATTTAAACAATTTTCACTATATATTTTTAATCATATTAATTAGCAATTCTAAAGAACCAAACTTAATATACACTTTTACAGTTATATCTTCATTAAAATCTTAGAAAATAATTTTTTTATTAAATAAACTGTTGTCAGATCTTTTTTGTTTATGATATTTTAAAATGGAAAATTTCTTTAAAAATACTACTAAATAATTTTTAAATTCATTTTATTATTAAATATGTTTTAATTTATTTATAAAAGTCTCTTTTATCATCTTATATATTAGTATATATATTTTAAATCATTATATATTTTAACACATGTCATAAAATTAAAAGGAATATTTTGTAATTATCTTTTGTTAGGATATAAATAATGATTTTTTTAGAAAAGTCGTTTTTATTATCTTATATATTAGTGAATGTACTATTTTAATAATTATATATTTTAAAACATGTCACAATATTAAAAATAAAATTACTATCATCTTATATTTTGCAATTATCTTTTCTTTACGATCGCATATTTAATAATAACAAAAATTCAGTTTTCTAAATATCCTTTAGATATCAAAAGATAATTGTATCATATTTTTTACAAATGTCACAATTTAAAATAAAACAAATAATTTTACATTAAAATGTCTTTTAAAATTAATTTGTTATTTAGATTTCTCAAAAAAAATGAAAATTACTATGAAATATTGTTTAACAGTATGTAATGTAAAAGACTATTTAAATGTAATTCTCTTTTTTAAAATTTTTGTAAGAACCGTAATAATTATTTTTGTAATGAGAATTTTCCTTTTTAGATCTCATTTTTTTGTAATGAATATTAACCATGAAACAAATTAGGCAAATAACCATATGGTGCAAGTGTAAGAATACTATACATACTAGAGCTATTTTCCGCACTACGCGCGGATTATATATTTTAAGCTGTTAAATTATATTTTTTATATGTTGTGTGTAATATATTAATTTTTAATAAATCCAGAATATTTTTTTCTTAAAAATTTAAACCGAATATTTTATAATATTTTCAAATTTTTATTTTGAGTTTATTTTTCCAGTTGTGTCATAGATTTTATGTTACTGTATAATATGTAACCATAAAATAACACATTCAATATAATAAAATATCAAAATAAATTGAGTTGTTGTTATAATTTGTTAATGTAAACCTTCTCTTCAGCTATAAGCATCATATGTAAATCATTTTCTCTACAAACATATAAATAGTTAGTAGAACATAAGAGTTAATGATAAAAAATGTTGCATGACAACTGAGAAAGCATATAATCATTTATCTTATCCACATTTCATCATTTGTGGGAGTCAAAATAGCTCAAAATCTATACAAATCCTTATCTATTGATGTCCGAAAAGATTGTCCATAAATCTCTTTTGCAATAGTTTGAATAGGATCGTCTCCACTATTTGTCATCAGCAAATTCGAAGGGATGTCAATCTCATCTTGGCCATTGTTAGAAAATTTTATTTTTCCATTTCTAATATCCAAAATCTATTTTGATAAAGATTCAAGTTCTTTTGCTGCATTATCAGTAAGACCAGCAAGCAATCACATGGTTTTTGTTAGCTTCAAAACTTTGCAGTGCTCCCAAAGATATGACGAATTCAGAGCTTGCCAAAACAATCTCTGATCTACCTCCTCCAGGTATAACCGGTAAAATATGTCTGAAATCATCACCGAAAACAACAATTTTACCCCCAAAAGGCTTCGCTTTAGAAGATCTAATAATATCACGCATGCTGAGATCCAAAGTCTCAAAATAGTGCATGCTTATCATAGGCGCCTCTTTCCATACAATTAGCTTTGCCGCTTTAACCAGTTCTTCACGATCTGATCATGGGTTCATTTTCTTGCAAGTATTGAATTCGTCTGCATCTATCGGAATACCAAATCTGGAATTTGCAGTTCTACCTCCTTCCAACAATAATGCAGTGATTCCACTGGATGCAATATTTAGGACAATCAGACCTCTAGATCGGATGGCTGATGAGAGTTCTCTGTATAAGAAGGTTTTTCATGTGCCTCCATAACCATAAAGAAAGAACACTCCACCGCTGTCATTTAAAACTGCATCCAAAATGTGGGTGTATGCTCCTCTTTTCTCATCTGTTATCATCGCCATGAATTTTTCATTTTCCTTAAGCTGATTTTCCACAACATATTTAAATTTATCATCTATAAGGCGATTGTCGTTGTAACAGCCAAAATCTTCTGGTTTTGGCATGAGGGTCTATTTTTTTTGAGGCTGCGATCATTGCTGAGCAAATGATTTTCATCTCAGTACGAACAATATTTTTGATCTGTTCTATGGTTAAGTTCACATCTGCAAGTTTGACAATTTAATTTATTAAATACCTGAGTTAGATTTTATATAAAAAATATTTATTAAAAAAATTCTTACCAGGTCGTCCCGTTCCTTTCCACTTCTTGTAAAAGATATCTTCTCTAAGATACTTTCAAATAGCTTCCCACACAACTGAAGCTGAGATAAGCAGCTGGATACCAAAATTCTTGCAAAAAACTTCCGAATATACGTGCTAAAACTAAAAATACTGGGGTAGACAGAGATTCATAATATATTATCCAGAGCGAATGATAGCGGTTTTTTCATGCTACGGAAAGAAGTTTTTTTTGTAGTGGCAGGACGAAAACAGTCAAGAGTTACCTCATGAGAGGGGCTTGCAACATTAGATGAAATAGCCGATGAAGATAACGGGATTACATATTATTGTATACTCGAAAGTTTTGTGCAAGCTCGCAGCATAATAGGTTAGACAAGTTTCATATAACTCTCAACACAGAATATAGACCGGTAGTGATCTCTTCCTATTTTTCCAACAGATTGTCAGCACAAAGTATTGGGACCACACCTCACCAGCAGAAAACATACGAAATGAGATACCAGCAATTCTTCTGCCTTCAAACAAGGCAGCTGGGAAATAGATTTCGCATCAAACATATAACCTTGATTGTTGCGTTTACATATTTCCATATTATGGACATCAAAGACGCTTCTACATAACCACCCTTAACCACAAACAACATATAAACAAAAAACCAACAACAAAATGAATAAAATTAAATAACCAACACAATTCCCACAACCACAACAAAAACACAGTTGTATATCACTACAAAAAATAACTGTTTTTTTTGTTTTTTGTATCTTTGTAGAGTTGCTTTTGTCTCTTTGTAGAGCATTCAGCATATATATATATGAATGGCACTAGAGAAGCTGTGATTGATTATGCGATAAAATGTGTAAATGGAATTTGGATCCTTGTGGTTTGAAGCTTTTTTAGCATTGAAGAAATCGTTGGGATGTTCATGGTCATGGTCACTCAGAAGTCGAGAAACATACATGCTATCTGGACTTGGGACGACGGCTACGGATGCCAGGTCCATGATGGGAACACAGTGATGCTGGATCACCTGTTTATAGCAAACATGCAGAAGCAAGAAATGATGAGAGCTCTACTAGACAAAATGTATAATATTATAGCCGTAAGTGCTTTCATACCCAACGCATGGTCGCATACTGTGTTGTAAACTCTCCCGTTTATTTGAAATAATTGATTCAGAATCAGGTGTTTGTTTCTTCATTCTCCCCCAAAAGTCTTTTGGTGTGTACAAAATACGGCGAAAGCAAAAAAAAAAAAAAAAAAAAAAAAAAAAAAAGGGAGATAGTACAAAGTCTAAACATTTTATCTCTATAGCTTTCTGATCACTGATCAGGTGCTGGCGCCGTCCAGTACTCCTTGACAAGAAACAAAACCTTCTCCCTCTCAAGAGGTCCCTTCTCATGATCTCCTATTCTCCCTTCCCATTGCATCCCATCTGTTATCTTCTTCACTTTTGTTAACACATCTATGTCGTCTCTTATGATTACGCTTCCCTTTGGTCTTAGTATCCTGTCCATTTCTAACAAGATGTCTTCCATGTCACATCTGTCTTTGTACAGACTGAACACCGAGTCGGCATGTATGAAATCGTACGTCCTTGGGTAAGTTGACATTGCTTCACACCTGTTTTTAATAGAGTGTTCAAGAGAATCAATCAAAACTTCCTCAAAAAAGAACAACAAAAAGAAGCTGAATCGTTTATTATGAATTCTTACCAGTTTTGATATGTTCCGATCAAGCCTCTCTCATAGATAACTCCAAGGGTGTTGACACTGGCCTCCACGGGGACAACATTCATGACCCATACAGGATCATCGACTAGGGCTGCAGCGAAACCCCCAAGGTAAGCGTTCATGTCAAGTAAGTTTCTGTACCTTCCTGTCTCCGCTAGCTGTTGGTCGAACCTCTTGTAGTAAGACACTCTTCTCTGCCATGTCTCTGTGTTGGTGACAAAGTCATCCACAGTGATCCCTTGCAAACTCCCACTCTTGATCCTCGGAGGAACTGCATTCAATCTCTCTGGCCATCTCGCCAACTTCCCACCTGCTACTTCTTTGATCTCAGTTCCTGTTACTTCCGGCAAAGGCGTCAAACACTGCTCCAGCTTAGTGTACCTAAAAGTTCAGAACAGAGTAAAAACTAGTGAAATACAAAAGTTTCATTTCGTATAGGCATCTCTTGTCTAGATTTGGAGATAATTACCAGGCATGATCTGGTTGTGTCCTGTGGCAAAAGGGAGGGCGTTTTAGAGCAATACGATTGCGCTTACAGTGAATATGGTTGGTAGGTTTCTGCCATACTGCAAGATCTTCTCTCTGCACAAGTTTCTTCCAACACAAGCTTCTAGCGACCCTCTCGATCTGAGACTGCTCCGAGTTGAGATCGTCTCTGGTTCTCTCCCAACCCCTCCAGTGTCTCTGCCAGTTGATTGGCGGTCCGGAGAGAATCCAGTAACCTCCCGGTCTCAGTACCCTATCCACCTCTATCAGATACGTCCCATCTGCTCATCCACAAACAGTTCAACACACGTAAGCAACTACAAAAGGAGAAAACGTGACTATGAAGGCTGAGTTTAAAATTACTGTATTGGCCCCATGGAATGAGACATCGAGAGCAATGAGCAATGTCGAAAGCTCTGGCTGGGAACGGGAGCCTAATGGAAGCTAAGACTCCGAGGATAGCAGGGACTCCTCTCTCAAGTGCGAACTGAACCTGGGCTTCGTGTGTGTCTCTTGGCGCAAACGACATGGTTACTATGTTCCTAGACATCAGATACGCACCAAAGCTCGCTACCTATTATCATCACCTCATCATTAATTTATACTGTCGATGAGTTAACATTCTCAAACTAATTAAACTACATATGCACATTTAGTTGACAAAGCATTAAAACAAAGGAGATTGTTAAAAAAAAAGGTTTGTCCACTTTGCTTTCATGTTAAGAATGAAACAATCAATGATAAAGAAATCACATTAACTATCTATGTTAATATGGACAGCATTTACATGGCTGTGCTGCACTTAATTTGGGATTACAGGTAATCAAGTGTGAATAAAAATAATATATACAAAAATGGAATGTAGAAATATTGTTCATATCCATTGCCATTTAAAGGAGAATAAAATTAGTGAAAGTTGGCAAATATTTTATCTAATTTTGACGGCAATGTTATTAATTCCAAATCAAGAGAGTCCTGTCCATTCTTCTTACTCTGCTGTTGCCAGAATATTCTTACTATCATAAACGACAGCTCATCCTATGACCAAAATTCTGATTTTTATTTTTAAAACAAACGACTTCAAATGTACATCAATTAGTTTGACATAAGCTACCCTGAATACACCAACTAATTAGTAAGCATATATGTACAGTACACGCAATACACGTCTTTACACTAAACTATGAACCAAGGGAACATCAATATTAGAGCCTTTCGATGTAATTTGCACAATCACCGATCAATTTGACATTACATCTAGCCATACGCTTAACTTTATCATGTAAAATCTCAAAGTAAGAGCATAAACATTAATGATAACTTTATGTGCATATTTTACTAATATAATATGTATGTTATCGTATAGTTCAATTATACAGTTAAATTTAAAAGTGTTTTAAAAAAAGTTAAATTTAAAATTATAAAATATATAACCAATTGATACAAACTAAAATATTCCGAAAATCTTTTAAACTGTTTTTAAAGTTTTTGGAAACAAATCATCTCATTCTCTTTTATTCATCTTTCATTTTTAAAATGGGTTTTCATCTCTTCTACTGTTATTTTTATGTTTTGGTAATGAAAAACTTATGGAGATACTTCGAATGAAGATGTTCTAAACATAAAGCATACGATTTTTTATTTTATTTTGCAATGACGTGAAATATACGATGGCTGATGGAAAACAAAAAAAATAAAAAAAATAACAATTTATGAGCATCACAGATTCACAGGGATGGGATGAAACATGGACAAGAGCCAAAAGAACAGAGACGTCACAAGAATAGTACAAAACGAATGAAATTAAGAAGAAGAAAACAGAGAGAGATATTTCAACTTACCCCACATCCAGTATCAATGGCTGTCCGAACCGATCCATCGTTGAGATTTATCACCCGTCCGATCTCGCTTATGTAAGCATCAGCTCCACGTGGAAACATCGTACCACCACCGGGGAACAAAAACCTATCCTTCTCGTACCTCACCCAGTTCTGATTCTTCTTCTCCACCGTTAGCTCCGTGTGCGGCACGTTAGCGAACCACGCAACGTCACGGCTCTCCGGCCATTTGAATGGTACCGAGTAACCGTACGGCGCCGGAATCCGACACCGGAGAATCTCGTCTTTTGGAGGACAGTGTCTCTCTCTGTATATCAATCTATGTCTTGGGAAACTCAAAGACCGGTTCACTGACTCGCACGGCGTGTACTCCGAGAACTCGACGCCGCAAGACGGGATTTGAACCACACGCGCCGCTGTCGTCGATGGGGGAGGGTCAGGAGATGTATGATGGGCAATGAAGTTGAGGGCCGGTGAGGTTTTGTTAGGAAACGTGCATGGCAATGAAGGGAGGGAAGCACGTGAGATTCCCCCGCGAGAGTTCTTCCATATCCCGACGGAGTAAGAGGCGGCGCAGAGAATCGTGACGAGGATTACGCCGTAGAGGTTTGTTTGTTTTGCTCGGGGTGATAACTTCGATAGCTTCGACGGCCACCGATAGTTCGCCATGACTGGCCGGAGAAAGAGATAAAAAAAATTCTTGTAGTGGTAGCAAAAGTGTATATCTTAGATGAATGGAGTAAGTATTGTTTATATAGTGTGAATATACGAATGAACATTTCCATACATCTGTTCAATTAATTGGATTTTGTAATAAAAAAATCAAAATAATTAAATCAATTTATTTGCATTTTAAGGTTACTGATTTGAGTTTGATAGTCAAGATTTGGAATTTAGCCTTTTGTTAAGAAAAAAAAGTTGTAGCCTTTGGAATTCATTGTGTGGACATTATACTACTTATAAATTTATACTTAAATAAAACATATAGTTAATTGTAAAATATACATTTCATGTATGATTTATATTTTGATATTTCCACTATTGTTTACATTATTGATTGAAATAAATCCTTGGACGATGATTTTCGTTTTTGTCTAATTGCTACCGGTTTTAATGTTAAATCATGAATACTTTGGGGTAAATGACATTTAGGCGAGTGAAGAAAAAGATGGTCTCAAGTATTAAATTTCTTGTGTTAAATATAAGTGTATGGGAACTAAGTTACAAAAAGTAAAAAAAAAAAAAAAAATATATATATATATACAGCTAACACGGCGCTTAATCACGCGTTTGGCTACTAATGGATTATTATTCTTCTTACCATTTAAAGAAATACGCATTTAAAATTGAAATCTACACAATTATATTCAGTTGAATTTTTCTATTTTGCGATCAGCCATATCGCCTAACACGTGAATGCTTTCGATGGAATTTGTTAGGTGTGGCACCGATCGAATAGTAGTATAACAATTAGTATTTGTGATTTTCTTATAGAGTATCATCAACCTAATTTCATAGTTCATTCTAAAATAAAGTTTAAAATAAAAAATGTTCGCAGTTCACTTCATTTTCCACGTCATAATAAAGTAAAGAGAGATTTACTCTATTAAGTATTTTTTTTTTAATTTGTTATTCCATTTTATATTCAATATTTTAATATGCAACACAAGATTTAGAAAAGTTTGATGCTTTATAAATATCTTTTATTCCTTTTTAATTTAGATATTTTATAAGTAATTTTGTAAAAACTAATAAAATTATATATTAAAATAATAATCACATAAGATTATATATTTGTAGGTATATATATATATATATATATATATATATATTGTATTAACTGGAGTGGATCTGAAAATGTTGATAAAATCGAAATAATGATAATTACTTTTTAATATTTGATGTTTCAATGGTAATTCAGATTTTTCAGATTAATAACAAATTGAATCAATGCCCGAATTTATCACAACGTTGTTAAGTACTAGAGTGTAAATCATTGATGTGTGAGTGCTGTATTTTGTCCTCTTTAAAATAACGGATGAACTCAAACTTCTAAAACAAAGAACAAAATGAAGAAAATATAGCTGTAGCCAATAACGATTATCCTATTATGACAATAAATCTTTATTATATGTTTCAGATTTGACTGCTATATTCTATGTAGAGAATTTTTTTTTTTTTTTTTTACGAATTAAGAAACGAAATCCATTGTAATTTTATCAGATGGGATGTATTGGAATTTTTGAGATATTTTTTCTTTATCTAAACATTGAAAATTTTTACCAAAAATTAATGAAAAGATCATGGACTGCTCTTTTGGCACGTAGAATCTGTCCAGAAGTATGAGGTACTAGGAGGTTACCATCAGCATCACGGATCAACCGAGCCGTAGAGCAAATGAGAGATTTTTTGACTACCTCGAACGTATCCCAATAAGCCTACAAATTATTCTAAACGTCATTGCTGAAGTAGATTTCTTTTGCATTATCCCCCAAATACTTCCACTTCTCTTTTCAGTTACCAACAATGTTCTTGGGACGAAACATGACTTTGTTGTAAAACTCTTCCTTCACCATCTCATTGACACCCAATGATCAATTCTAATTTTATTACAAAAAAATATAAGAAAAAATTAATTAATCAAATTATTATCTTTTTGCATCCAAGTTAGACCCCTCTACATTTTCAACCTCTCGATCTATTACTGATGTTGTTTTACGAAATGCATCGATAATCATATCATGCATCGTATCATGATCTACCAAATTATCTTTTTGAGTGACACTTTCATAAGGCAAATGTGATCCATCTTGGTTACGAATATTTTCAACCTGATTACTACTAGCTTCATTTTTATTATCACCTTTTACTGGAGGAAAAAATTAACATCCGGCCTTCTCCAGCATCCAGTGACTGAAATGTACTCTGACTGATACCATATGCGTCGCTAATCTGGATCCAACTAGATAATTTCGAAAAAAAAACCTTTTTTCTTAACATTGGTCTACCCATGAGGCCACTAAGTAGGGTTGATTTTTGATTGTGTCAACGTCTATTAACTTTTATGGGCCTCTACTTTCATGTCCATAAATTATAACGATGATGATTTATAGCTTTTTGGAGTTGATTAGGATCTAATCTAACCTGACCTGTTAACTCATACGCGTCCTCTTATGTTTATAAGCTCCATCATATAGCTATGTATTTCTGAAACTATTCATTTTGATTGACCCTGGATTCACACATCATGGATCTTAGCTGGTTAAGGTAGTCTGCTACAGGTGCTGGTCATTAGTCTTAGAAAAAAATTGGTGAGGATCAGAATTATACCGAATTATTGAAAAAAAAGCTTTTTTTTCTCTAACCCTGGTCTACCGATGAAGCCACTAATCAGGGTTGATTTTCGATTGTGTCAACGTCCATTAACTTTTATGGGCCTCTACTTTAATGTCCATAAATTATAACGATGATGATTTATAGCTTTTCGAGCTGGTTAGGATCTAATTAACCAACCCCGTTAACTCATAGGCGTCCTCCTCTTCTGTCTCACTCCATCATATGGTTATGTATTTCTGCAAGTAATCATTTTGAATAACCCTAGATTAGGATTCAGACATCATTGATCTTAGCTGGTTATTTTCTATATGTATCACTTGTAGGTTTTTCGTTCTCTTTTTCTAAAATTGCTAATGTGGAAGGTAGTGACTGATAATAGGGTATTAGGGTTCAATCTTTTTTCTCTAATTCGAGTATTGAGTTTATGAATGTAAGATTCTCAACATATATGTAAATATATGGATGCAGATATATAGATACATATTCAAATTCAATGAAGATGAAGATTTATATACAAAAGTTATTCAGAGCATAGAATCCGTCATGGCCGGAAGTCGTCGGAAAAAGTTGAGTGGAGCGGAGGGAGTACGATGTCGGAGCCTAGGGTGTCTCATGAAGTAGTAACCAGAGAGGATAGCAAACAGCTTAAAAGGTGTTATGTACAGAGCCATGGCTATGATTAAACAGAACGTCACGAATATTGCTGTTGCACGTGGATCACGCCAGCTCAACAGGGCCTGCACGCGCTCTCCCTGTGCCGCTATGTCTCCCACCACCGACTGTATCTTCCCCGCCACAATCCTCAGCCGGTCGTACCTGACAAACAAGAACGGAGCCAAACATCATATCAAGATTTGTTTCTTTAGTCGTGGCCATTGATTCAAAGGTTTACAGTTTGAATGACGGCTGAGATGAAACCAATATTGTATGTTTTTGGAAATTATGTGTCGCGGCCCCAAACTTCCTAGCATTCAAATTAAAAAAAAAAAAAAAAAAGTCAATTGGGTAAATATCCTAAAACTATGTTGAAACGAAGGATCTGCCTTGAATGGTAATCTTGTGGGCCGCAGAGTATTGATATACCAGACCAAAAGACTTTTTTACTCCTTCAATTTCCAATGACAGGTAAGATTAAAGAGTGGAGATTGTACACTATAAGGACAACAGTGTCTTTAAATCATGTTGAACAGTGACAAACAGTGTTATAAGGTATATCCCTAAATACGTGATCTTTTATGTGTACTCACTGCAATTTCTCAAAAAAAAATCAAAATCTGTTTGTTACCTCATTTTAACAATGTCCGGAGCCTTCATGGTTGGAAAAATATCAAACTCCTCGTCGAGCTCATCAGCATTCGCACTCTCTGCGTAAGACAGTTTGGTGTTCATATGAGGAGGAAACCTTGGCCTAAACCTGTAGTTCCACAGCCCAATCACAGCCATATACAGAAACACAGTCGGCAAAATCATCTCGGGGAACATCACAAGCATCGTGTACAGAACGTGCACCAGCACCGTCGTCACCGGTGTCCTCCAGCTGCACACTTGTCCCATCCATTTCCAAACAGACATCACTCCAGAGAACACCGCGGTGAACCTGTAGAAGTTGGCTTTGCTTCGCCTCATGCTGAACAGATGAGTCTTAGCATCTGTCATATACTCAACTACTTCACGTCTAAGCGGCGGCTCCGACCGGCCTAGGCGAGCCACCATTATGTTGAGAGCCTGCACCCTGAGTATTTCCTGTAGGTTAACGGATAAAGGTTGTGTGTAATGCATTTTAGGCAAGAGAGGTTTGGTGTATTTCATCAGCATGTTGGAGACTGATGTGCATGTGAACCTCACGGCTAAATGAAGCTCGCCTCTTTTCTTGAGACCAGATGGTTGTAGAACAAGTAAAGGGTAAGCGTTCGTGTACACACGACCACTCTGAAGTGTGGAGAGTCTGATACGTACTTTCCCAATCATCTGATCTCTGCCGTTTCCAGCTGAGAAGTGACCGTTGTCAAAGACGCAGATGGTTAGCACCGTTGCGGGATCGAAAACCTCCCATGTGTACTGCTCATTGTACTTTGGACTCAAGCTGTTGATTACAGTTCTTGACCGAACCCACTTGTGTCCGTATTTAGCAACAACGTATGTGTCCGACACACCTTTCCCGTCCCTAGATTTCACCGGGTGGAGCCCGTTTGCGTTGAGTATCCCAAGCTCCAAGACTCCTATCGGTGGTTTCGAGAGCTGTTTCGCCGTTGGTCTAAGATCGCTGCTGTAGTAAGTGGACTCATCAAAAACGTGGTAGCCTCCTTCAAGAGCCGCGGCCACATGGATCCTAGTAGCGAACTTCACATTCCTGGCTTTGTCTTCATCCATTGCGTCTGAGATAGAGTCTTCCAGATGAAACCAGCGGCTACGAAACTTCTTATCATCCACACGTTTCTCAATAGCAGCGAGAGGAATCCCAGCTTTGCCTACTGGCTCGTCTCTGTTAGGTGCAGAGTGGTCTTCCACAGTGAGGACCAAGTTTTCTTCAAACGGCTCCGCGACTACGAACATGAACTCCTGGTCCCATGTTGGATGAAACGTTCTCTGAGAGACTCTTGTCTTTAACATCTGGTTACCAATCTGGATCCTCACAAAGGCCTCGGGAGGACGGGACTTGTCGGACACGATGATCACGTCTTGAGCTTCTATTATCCTCACCCTTAGGTACCATAGCCGAGGAGAATGGTACACTTTCGAGCGGAGGTTAGCGGATATAATGTCAGAGCTGTCTGAAGATGTCAATGAGTCTGAGAAGACAGCATCCCCAAAAGCTTCATCAGCTTGAGTACCTTCCCAGACAGCAAGCATGATCTCAGCTCTCTTCTTCTCACCTCTCTTGTTCTCAAGTCTGTACCACTCGGGAGCTAATGGACTATCCGGAGGAACACGTGACTGAATCTCCTGGAGATCAAACCGAACAGTTCCAACGTAATCATCAAGGACAAGGTCCTTATCCTTGACAACTATTTCAAGAACGTTGGACTGAAGATTCTCTCTAGCAAAGGCAAAGACTTGGTTCCACACCGGATCCGAGTTCTTGTCCAAATGTCTGGTAACTCCTTTGAAGTTTCCGATCTTTACTTCGACAAAAGGGTCTAGGCTTCCCGTAAGATCTCTGTCCGGGAGATCACGTGCCTTGACGACTCTCACAAAGAGAAACCTCATCTCTTCAACCAGATCATATGTTCCGCTTGCTGGTCTCTTTGTACCACGAACCACTCGTCCTCCAATGATCTGTCCACCTCCGAGGAAAGGGCTTGTTTCTTTCACAGAGAAATCTGATGGTGGAGCTGGACCGTTGTATTGAACTACTCTTGGAGGCATGGGCGCAGCAGCCTCTCTCATCTCCTGCATGCCATAGTTCATCGTTGGCGGCTGTTGTTGGTTCACCGAGGGAGTAACGTTATATAACGTACGTGTTCTAGGCTTCGTAAGCTCCTCTGTTCTATAATCAGCAGCATTCATCATGTTAGCATCAGCTGTGATTAGGGAGCTCCTTACAGGTTCATTCCTCCGCGGACTGGGGATATAAGCTCGAGGAGATTCTGGAACAGAAGGTGTGATAGAAGGGTCGTCAGTGATGAAGACTCTCAGACCAAGCTCTCCACGCGCCCTAGAGAAAACGCTGCGTTTCTCTAGAGGGTAGTTGAAAGGAGCTGCTTCAGAGCGAGGAACAAAGGATGTTCCATTGACTCGAACTTTTCCAAGAAAGGGCTTAGCATCGGTTCCGTCTTGGTAGCTGTAGACATGGGCTTCGAGTGTACGGGTGGAGAGGGAGGAAGGATCAGAGACAAAGAAGAAGAACGACTCGTGCCAGACGGGGTTTGGATCGTTGGGTTTGGTGGTTGTGCGGAATATCTGGTTATCAAACTTGAGCTCCACGAAAGGGCTACATGAGTTTTGCTTGTCTCTCTGGAACAGGTCATGCGCGCTTATGACTTCAACGCCTAGCTTTATATTGCTCATTTGAAGCTTGGACTTTAAACTGAAACACCTTACCAGAAACAAAAGGCAAAAATACCTAATCAGAAAACTATGGAGTATTCATTCATTCACAGTTAAAAGGAAATATGAAACCTAAATTAACCGTAAGGATCTCTCTATATAACCACAAAAAGGATTTCAAGTGAGATAAGGAGAGTTGAAGAACAATAACACATACTCTCTGAGTTACAAGAACAAGAAAAAGAGAAAAAAATGGAAAAAGAGAAGGAACCTTTTTCAAGAATTTCTCGTCTTCAAAAACAGAGGAGGACAAGAAGCAAAAGACATGACTCGGTTTTTAAAGATCGATCAGTCACCTATCTTAATCGAAACCTGTAGTGAATGAATAAACAATCTTAGTTTCTTGGTAACTACGGCAGATAAAGAAAATACAAGTGTTAATAATGATTCTTCTTAAAGAGTTCGTGTTCTGTTTTACTCTCTATGGTTAGTTACTATATTGACACGTGTCCAGTTACTGTAAGGATCAATTTTCTTTGGGAGCTCTTTCAAGCATCTTCTGAGGAGGACGAGTCGGATGAAGCGTTGACCCCAACCCAATGTTACGACGTTTTTTTTTTTTGTTTTCTTGAGCCTAAACGTTTGTTACTCAATTATTAATGTCAGCTAACGTATCTTTTTGTGTTAAAAATATTAAACATAAAATATTGAAGCATCTCTGTGTATTATTAGAAGTTCCTATCAAATCTGAATGCATATTTTACAAATTCAGTAGTTAAATAACCATATGTAACAGATGATTTTGTACAGCTAGTTATATTATATGGGTTAGGGCCAAAAGTTAGGTAGCTTTGGAAGATTATTAAAAATCAAATTGGAAAATAGTAAAATACGTAAAGAGAAAATGCAAAAGAAAAGTCAAAACAAGTACGTATATTACGTCCAGAAAAGACAAAGCGTCTAATTTTTGGACTCTAGAAAATCAAGAATGGCTATTAGGAAATCTTATTAACAACTAAACTCGTTTTCTCTGTAGGAGACGTATCACTTTCAGTTCCCGTCTCTAGTATGCATAGCTATAAACAATGTCTTTCGAGTCAACAAGGTTCTGCCTTTTATATGCATGCCGTCAAATGTAAAACACACACTAATCGCTTACATCAAACTGTGATATTTTTATGTGCTATGTATATTTTCATGAATATGGCTAAAGAAGATATTTTAGCTAAAGGCCAAAGCAAGAAAAAAGAAGAATAAATGTTAGCTATTCAAATTTATCCAAATTTAAGCAAAGAAGAAGAAACTATAAATATATATCAATTTGAATATTCAAAATCTATATGGAGATTTAACAGACAAAATGGCTCTTACAAGTCAAAAACTCAACACTGAGCTAGATTATCAAAATCCAAAAGCAATAAATTAGAAAGTGTTGGACCACCCTCCTTTAAACACACTGAACTCATGGATATTAGATGGCACATATATAGCTTAGATATTAAGGTTATTAACGGTGCATATAAAGTGAGACGTTTTTAGGAGAGAGAAAACCACATGAAGTTACTAATTTATCATGAAAATTTTAAAAGTGAGATGTTATTGATTGAATAAAACACCTGATAAAAACAAGAGAAAGTGTATTGTATAACCATTAAACAAATTATAATTCAATTTATGACTAATTGTCCTATTTTTTGTGTGTGTCAAATGTATTTTGTGTAATATTGCCATATTTTCTTCCTTTGAAGCACCGGTAAAACCTGGAGAAACAAATTAAAAAAAATAATTATCTTGTAACAAAAGTAAAATGTGGCAATTGGAGAATCACAGCCTCTCATTTCCAGATTCCACCGCTTTTTCAATGCCTTCAATCTTGATGTATCTTTCCGACAGAGACGAACATGTGCAATGGTATCGTCGAGGATGTGACTCTACGCTGATTATCCAATTGCGACAATTTATGCCTCGACGAAGCAACAACAACAAAGAAGACAAGGAAATAGGTGATGAAGCCACACCGAGTAAGAAGATAAGGAAGCGGATGAAAGAGTGACATCGACTAAGACGAAGGAGTTAACGAAGTTGAGAAAGGCGACTATGATATTGCAAAATCCTAATTGATGATGAAGACGAGGAAGGAGATACTTACATATTGTATGTATATTTGTTTGAGGTTACTATACTGTTTATGATATAATCTACTCATACATATATTTCTATATTATATACACAGTCTATATTTATGAAACTAGGTATCATCAAACTGGTAAAATGTGTATAAAAAAGCTTTTGATCGTCTTGGGAGGGAAATGTATCTTCATTTGAGTTGTATTTTTGTATCTTAGCTTCTGTGAAATAATGATTCATTAATGAATATATTTTCTTCAAATTAGTCATGTTGATATATCAAGATTGATATTGTTCTTGTTTATCAAAAAAAAAAAGATTGATATTGTTCTTCGATTTTCATCATTGTTCATTGTTCTTCGATTTTCATCATTCTTCATCAGATTATCTCATATTCTTACTAAGACAACATGTAAAAGGCAGAAGAGTAGTTTAGGCGATCTGGATGCAGAAACAGTAGGAGACTGTACCAGCACATTCGTAGCCGCGGATTAGGTTCTGGTTGAGACGTATGTGACATTGACTTCTACATTCTAAGCGATACTTAGTTTCATACTTTCATGTATTAACTTCAAGACCTGTTTTGATGGTTCGTAAGTCAAAACCTAACAGATGAACTCAAGAATTTGAGCTTCTTGGAGATAGTTTTGCATTGCGTTTGTTCCTCTCGGGGACATGTAGCTTTGTACTTGCTAATAACAGTATATTTACACGTACACTCACCAACTTAATTTATAATATTCATTTGAATAAAATGATTACAAAGTTGTTTATTCATCATATCGTGTTACATACCACTGACTTTTTTTTTGTGCACGTACAACTGACTGATATGCAAGGGTAACACAATATTCAGAACAAAGGTATACAAAACCTCCGGACATGGAAACCTTAAGAATGGTAGGGACCATGCATCGAGAAGAACACCCAAGGCAAAATGGTCTACAAATGGAGGTGTTGGATACAGACCACGCTTCTAAATCTGTATATATTACTTTTGTACCATGCTTGACGTATGAGAAGTCTCCCACAACGCAGGGAACATGCAGTGTGATCCCACAATCATTACATGTATAGAACCATTCCTTTGGGTCAAGTTTTGCTTCACATGCTTCACACCAATATTCTCCATTCACATTTCTTTCACAGTAAGACAAGAAAAGAGGATGATCATCATACCTGTTCCGTATTACTTTTCTCGGCAAAAGAGCGTCCTTGCACTCCAAGCTAAAGTCACATTCATCACAGCTAAGTTTTTTTCTAAACTTCGAACCCGTTGAATCTAATACATAGTACAACAGATGTGGATGGCTTTCGTGTACAAATGGTTCTGAAATTGAACCGCATTGTACATCCAGCGTAGTCTCTCCGAATGAGTCTTTAGATTGGTAACAGAAGCCGGAGAATTTTTTACCGCAAAGATAACATCTTCCAGAGCGAGAAACTGTCCTTAGTGTGAATGGCTGGTTGTGGCACACATGACGTTTCTTACGAGGAAGGTTAGCACATTTTTCGTGGAGAATAAAGTTGCAGTTCCTGCAACTGTAGAACGATTCTGAACCAATTTGGAAGATGCATGCTTCACAAACTATGTTTTCATGTAGAATCTGGCCATCTTTGTTGATATGTAAATTATGATCATGGCTGAAATGTCTTATTGTGGTATCATCAACCACCTTGAATGGCGCAATCACTTCTTCTTCGGGCATCCCTTCCAACTCCACATTGTCCCAAACATCTTCTCTCGTTGCGCATCTTGCGTGAACAACAAAGCTAGGAATCTTGGAGGAAAAATAAGCTCCGTAGAACCCATTCACTTTCTTACGGCAAACTCCACATTTCCACTCTCCATCTCCATGTCCCAGGCGGCGAGTATAAGAGATGCGGTGATCATGGCGGTTGATGTTTATAATTCGTGGTAGATCGATGCATTCACGATGAATCATGAAATTGCACTGAAGACAAAAATAAGGGCTTCGGTCACCTAACGTCCCACAAGCATTGCAAGTGAAGTCCATGCGTCTTGGAACAAGATGAAGCTGATGTTCATGTGTCGTCGAGCTTAACACACAAACTGGTGGTGGGCTCCTCATACAACCACTGCATATGCTGAAATTACAAACATCACAATGGTGAAGTTGTTTAGCTTTCTTATGCCAGGTAAAGCAGTTCTCAAAATCCTTCCCGCAAAGAAGGCATTCTATGTCGGCATAATCAGGTAGAGAACTAATCAAAATTGACTTGAGTGGGTGCTGGGGATGGGAAGTGTGGTATGCTTCTGGAGAATCATCGACACATTTAAGTTGGATGGCAAATTTGCACTGATGACATCTGTAATAATAATAATCGCCAATGGTAGAGCCACACACTGCGCAATCGTATTCCAAGCTGTCTGACGGCTTTCCAAGTGAGAGTTTGAGTGGATGCTCGTGTAGGCATGAATTTTCAGTTGGGGGTGGTATCCTCACACACTTCAAATCTATATGAAAGTCACATATTGAACAGATGTAACCAACGCCGAATCTTCCTTGGCATAAACTGCAAGCATTACGGACATCATAATCCTGTATCAGTTTGAGAGGGTGCTCGGGATGAAAAGAATTGATGATTTCAGGTAAGGCTTCGGCGCATTTTTTATGGAACGCTCTATTACAGCCAGGCTCATTGCAACGGTAGCCTCCGTATATGCGGTTATGATCTGAGCAGCATGCACCACACCGTCCGAAAAGAAAGCGAGTAAAAGGTCTGACAAGATGTTGGTGAAATGGTACCTCTATTTCTTCCATGATCCGAAGCTTTTTCTCCTCTGTGCTACTGATTTCTTTCAGGATTTTTTTTTTCTTCTGAGTTCTTTCAGGATTTTTCAAAGTGTTTTTATCCTTTTCAAGATATTGTAACTCGGACAACAGAAAATGATGCTTATCTCTTTGAGATTGAGATATTGTTGTAGATTAGACATAGCTGGCTTTTGCCGACAACAAAAAGAAAAACAGACATAGCTGGCTTCCAATAATTGAGCATACAAGTTTCTGAATGAAAACAAATGATCTCGTCCCCACCATTTGAGACTCAGATGATGCACTCAATCATTCATGTGAATACGAGGGTTGGGCCAATCTTTTCTTCTTCTTTCAGAAATTCAAGTACAGGTTTCTTGCTAAGCCCATACTAATTCTGTTATTTTTTCAGTTTTACGCGTGGGTTTCTCGTTAAGCCCATTCCGATATTTATCATTAGGGATGACTGATGATGTTCCTGAAGGACTAGAAGTCTGTTTGAGTTAGTTCCCTGTGAACATGAACTACTCAAACAGTAAAAAGAGTTTGCGTGACGATTACGGTTTCACATGTGACTGTGTGAGAGGTGTAATAAGAGATAGAGGACTCAGAGGTTGCCAAAGAAGAAGAAGTGGTCTGCTGAATCCATTTTCTCTCAGGCTTACTTCTTTTGTAATATATATATATATATATATATATATATATATATATATATATATATATATATATATATATATATGTTTTGGCACTTTTGCTCTAATGCAACTAGGTAAGGAACCCGTGCAATGTCGTACGGGAACTCATTTTATGAAAAAACAATTTACAAATTGTAATAGAAAATTTTATAAAATGTATCAAAAATTATTCAACTTATTTTGGTCCTGAAAATATATTCAATCATTTTCGAGTCTTTAAAGCATTTACCTTATTTATTTCCAAGTTATTTTGTATCTAATATTTCATAATTAATACATAGATATATATTTCCATTTGTATCTTTTTCAAAATGGGTGAACAAAAAATTATGATTGTTAAAACATAATTCCATCATTTTTCATTTTTTTTTGTTTTTATAATATGTTAATATATAGATGTATATATATAGACGAAAGAAATAATGAAAAATATAAAAAATAGACGAAAGTCGTTCCCATAAAACTCTATTTGAAGTTTCTTTTCTAGCTTAATTAATATATAGTAATATAAAAAATTATAAGACTATGCAAAATAATCTTCTTTGTTGAAGAATAATGGAATAATGGATCTTTGATGATGCAAAAATGTATTAGACACTGTTCGTACTTTTGAAGATAAATATATTCTACTAAAAATTAAAAGTGAATTATTAAATTTTTGATCTACATTTATTGAACGTTTACTTATTTGATAAATGATAAATATAAGATATGCTTGTTTAAGAAATAAAAAAATAATAGAGTTTTAAACAGATACTATATATAGATATTGAAAAGACACAAGTAATTGATACAACATTTCATATCAATGTTCGTAACTATTAGATGCACCTTTTCATAATAAAAATAATAAAAATAAATACAAAATTCTAAAATAAAAAACTAACAAATGCATCCACAAGTCAGTTAAAACATTTATTTACAAGTTTAGAAAGTTACAACCGTATACAAACAGAATGATGCAACTTCTTGTGACATTTTTCACAACTCTTAAATTAAAAAAATACAAATCTTCACATTAATTGAGATTGCTATTATACAACAATCTACTTCTCTTAAGATAAAAACGACATACAAACAAACATTTTTATCTAGTAAAAGAAAATTAAGACTAATAATTTCATTGTTTCGTTTAGGATTTTTGGCCATCCAAACACATAAAACTCTTCCTAATATTTTTTGTTGACAACGTTTCATTTGAACATCTTCAAAAAATTTGTAACCATGTAACTTCATAGAACTATTTTTTTTCACCATTTTACTATCAATTAGATTAGCGAAAATTTTACTTTCAGAAGTGTATAAACATAGACTATTTATAGATTTTGAAAAACTCTCTTTGAAAAGTCACATATTTTCAATTTAAACATTTGCAACTTTTATTAAAGAAGAGACACAACCTTTTACGTAGTCGTATCTTTTCATAAAGAAGAGACGCAACTTTTTAACGAACAATCGCAACTTTTCACAAGATTTAAGCTACTTATAAAAACACACACCTTTTCAATTCAAATTTCTCAAAATCAATCAGAACTTATGAATCATTGATAATCTCAATTTTTGATTTATCATTGATTCGTAATTGAAACCTATGGTTTGTTATTTTATAATTTTCTGACGATTTCCAAACTTCAAAATCAGTGATCAGTAAAATGTTTCCCTCATCTAGATACTCTTCAAATTGTTGGATATATTTACTATTAATAAAACCAACAATCATATCATTCTGCAACAAAATAAAACATATAATTATACAACTATCTACTCCTCAAAATATAAAAAAGACATAAAATTAAACATTTTCATCTAGTAGAAGAAAATTAAGGATAATAATTTCATTGTTTCGTTTAGGATTTTTGGTCATCCAAATACGTAAAACTCTTCCTAATATTTTTTGTTGACAACGTTTCATTTGAACATCTTCAAAAAATTTGTAACCAAGTTCAAAAAATTTGTAACCAAGTAACTTCGTAGAACTATTTTTTCACCATTTTACTAACAATTAGAGTAGCGGAAAATTTTGGTGTCAGAAGTGTATAAACATAGACTATTTATAGATTTTGAAAAGCTCTCTTAAGTCACATATTTTCAATTTAAGTAGTTGCATCTTTTCATAAAGAAGAGACGCAGCTTTTAACGAACAGTCGCAATTTTTCACAACATTAGAGCTACTCACATCTTTTCATAAAGAAGAGACACAACTTTTTAACGAACAGTCGCAATTTTTCGCAACATTTAAGCTACATAAAAAAACACACACCCTTTCAATTTAAACAGTCGCAACTTTTAACGATGAAGAGACACAACCATTTAAGTAGTCGTGTCTTTTCGTAAAGAAGAGACACAACTGTTTAGCGAACAATCGCAACTTTTCACAAAATCCGAGAGACCTATAAAAATACAAACCCTTTGGAATTAATTGGGATTCCTATTATTAATAGATAAAGCATTTTCTCGTGCTCTTAAAATACAACAGTTCTTTTATTTGACGTGCTCATGTTAATGTACTATGCTATTTATCATGTTCTATTCTATTTGTTGCTTGTGGAAAATGTTCTATTTTCTTTAGAATGATAGTGTGTACCCATGTTCGTTTCAGACAACTTGGCAGAGTTCACGGCGGATGCACACGCTCGGGGGCAAGCAACCGCATCGATTTGGTGTTATTCGGCTAGAAACTCAGTTCTCTAAGAAACTGTTTTTTATATATATTTTGAGTTAGAAATCAATGGTTTCTTCATAGATTTGCTATATTGCGGGTTATTATATGTACTAGGTTCTTGGTCCGCGCTACGCGCGGACTAATGGATTTTAATTTATTTAATTTTCAGTTTTACTTGTTCATAATATTTTGTATTCTAAAATTTTCTTTTGATTTTAATTATCTATATTCTGATGATTCAAAGTTTTTATCTTATTTATTAGAAGATTTATTTACATGAACAATTCACCAATATTTGCATGGCAATGCATTGTTTTGATTGTTTTATATGTTTCGAACATATTTTCTAGGTAATTTCTAATTTCTCTATTTTCTAAGTAGAATAAATTTTGTAAGAAATTTAATAATGTTATATAAACATTATATAGGTAACTAACCAATTGTGAGAAATTTAATAATGTTATATAAACACTACTGGTTTTCCCGGGCTACGTCCGGGTTTCTTATATAAATTTTAGTTTAATTCAATCTATTATATTGGTATTGTACTATGTATATATATATATGAACTATAAAATAAAAGTAGAGTGCAAACGCTATAATATTGAAAATATATATTATATGACTTAATAACTATATGTTGTTGATTTATTTTTCTTCTAATTTTTATTAATACTTAAGTTGTATGTTTCTATTTATTTTATTTTCCTATTATGATTTTTTTATTGTTTAGGACTACTTGTTTCACTAAAATTAAATATTTTTATTGTTTCGAGAAAGTAAAATTTAGGCTTTGTTAATTTACGACGTTTCAATCTTTTTGGGGGAATTCTTCTGTAGGAATACAGACCTCTCACACAAATGAAATAAGATTTAACATAGAGTTTATTTTTTTACTTGTTGTCATTATTTTGTTGTGAAGAAAAAAAGTGATCTAATAGATACTAAAATTAAATATTTGAAACTAATGTATTATATTTCAGTTTTGATTTTCAGTAAAAAATAATTTATTTGAAAATATATTTTTTTTCTTTTTAAGGTATATATAACTTCTAATTATATTATCACTATTTGATTTGGTTAAAAAGTTTGAGAAGTTGGTATATGGTATATGTTAGCGGTGACATGTAGGAGTTGCTCTTATACCTCTGTAATTTATCAAATAATATTCAAGTCCAGTGACTTTTATTTAATATTAGAAACAGGTTTAATTACTTAGAACTCAGCTTGTGATATTGACAATGTTAACCTGCTCTGAAATGTAGACCTTAAACATGGTGAATACTCACAGATCAACTTTAATCTAGAAAAGAGATGTATATATGGTGAAGTTTGGTAATTGATTTGGTGAGTTTGGTAGTTGATTTGTTTCTAATTTATTACGAACTTTTACATGTTAATAGGTCTCCATTCTGTAAAAGAGATTAAATTGTTTATGTTTTGTTGTTCAGTTTTCTTGTGATTATGATTCCATGAATGTGTTAACACACTTGCCTAGGTTGAAAATATATCATGTACTAACATGGAAATGAAGGACCACGAGCTCTACCTTGCTGCGCAAGCAAGTCCAACACTATCTAAGGTGATTACGAAACCTAAATGATTAATGCTACTTATCAAAACACCACTATGATGCACTTTCAGTTTGTTCAGAAAGTTGATGAAAGGTTGGGTAAAGAGAATCCATTTACAGAGGCTTACTCACAAGCTCCTCCTGCTTTAAAGATGACAAATAGTAAGGCTGAAGTAATACTCACATATTCCAGTGACCTTAAGAATATTACCATGTTGTGAAGCATCTTTCTCTATCTAACCTCCGCCCACGAAAATGGAGTATAACCATGCTAATGAGTTCACATTTAGCTCCTCGTGGTAAAGATGATACCCACTTTAAGCTAAAAAAAGAACAAATGTTGACAAAGTTGAAATGCAGTACCCGGGTTTAACAACCAAATAACCAAAAGATTTATCACTGTAAAAATGACCAAAACAACATGAAATAAGAAAATAGCTAAAACATAAGTATAACCAAAATAACCAATTCGTTCAAATGCAGCAAAAAAAACTTCAGTAAAGGAAAGAAACAAAGCATAGTCTTAACTTTTTTTAAAAACAGAACTTAGAAATTATTAGCCACATCTGCACGCTTAGCATCAACCGAGGCAATCCCTTCAGAACTCCTTTTAACAGTCTCATCCGCAGCTTCATCTTTTTCATCTTCTAAGTTGACTTCAGCTTTTGGAGTTTCAAGAGGGAGCACCTTTGTCACAGTTAAAGCCTGTGTCTAGCCTGTCAAATTGTGGTTTGATACCTTGATGATGAACTTGCGAAATTGCCAATGGTATCAATCAGAGCTTGAGGCACTGGGACAATGTGATCATCACGTACGTTCTCATTCGCCTACCATAATTTGAAACACTTCTCAGATTACCATTTAAAGATGTACGATGGACAGGTTTGACATTACCTCAAAATAGCTTTCAACCAGCTCTGATGCTTACTTCCCAGTCAAATCACGCCCAGCATCACCAAGGAGCACAAAAAATACAGATATTCTCGTGAGGTACCTGTCACGGAAACACATTAATAAAGAATCTCGAAAGTGTGAGGGAATCTAAATTATAATTCTTACTGTGCAACTCCGACTCCTTCAGCTTTACCACATTTCTTACACATAAGCGTGGTTGGCCCTTTGGTCGCAGGCTATATAGTACCATGCAGAACCATGCACAACATTGATCACTCAAACCAAGCAACCTGCGTTGTTGTAATATCAAATATTATAGATAACTAAGACCTGCCTAATGAATAAGTTAAACGGATGTGTTGTTGCACCTTGGCTCCTCCCTATTATATCATTGTCCCCTATAGACAATGTAATTGTGGCCCCAATTCAACATCCCTGAAGAACAACACAGCAGCTTCTTTTTTGGCGGAGTGAACACCGCCGCTAAGTTTGGTCGACACTTCGGAGCACATAACCGCCTTACCGTTTGCTTTGTCGGAGATAGAATCAGCGGAGTATGTTTGGACGTATGAGCCACCGGCCTGGCCGTTTGGTTTCTTCGCGATATGATTGCCAGAGCAAGGTTTCACGGAGGAGACACCGGTTTGGTTGTTATGTTTTATAGGTTTGGCAGATGAGACACCGACGTTTCCGTCTGGTTTCCTCGAGGTACGATCACCGGAGACTGGGGATTTGCTGTTGGAATTCATGGCTTGAGAGAGTTTTGTGTGTAAGAAATCTGGGGAAAATACGATGGTTATAAAGGAACTCTGAGGAAGATAGGTGAAAGGAGTCAATTAATGAGATCTCGTGAAGATTCATTGCACACTCATGAATACGGAGGCGATTGATCGATCCGTTCAAGAAGGAGAAAAGGCGAGGAGAAGAGATTCATAACCAGACCGTTTAGAGTTTCTGAAGACGAAGAGTTCAGATGTTGAAAATGTTGAAGACTTTGGAAGACAATATTTTTCAAACAAATGGGTTATGGCCCAAATAAAATAATTACTGATAAAAAACATCGGCCCAAGCTCCGATTGAGTCCGATTGACGTGGGAAAAAAAACGCCTCCCATTGGTTGATTATTTTGGTCGACGTGGAGGGCTTCTCCATTGAAGATATTCACCTTTTAATATAGTATATAGATTAAATAAGAAAAATGATGAGAAATCCGAAGAATACACGTTGATTGATGACGTTGAATTTTGGGTTGCTGAAAAAAATAGAAAGGATGAAGACAAGGGTATTGCCGTCAATTTGCCATCATTGGTGACAAAAAAAATATAAAAGAAAGCGTTTGCACACTTATATTGTTATATCTATGATCTTTCTACCAAGAGAGATATACATAAACCACTAAACCGCATTAAGATTTCTGTTTTGTACCTGCAAAAATATTATTTATCTCTATATCTATTATATTAAAAGAGAAGTCATAACTTCTATTCATATGTGATTTTTTTTTAAATGGACATTCCTAAAAAATCATAACTTTAAATAGGTGTATTAATTATTAAACTATACATTTTATTTTACGCTAACATTAAGAAATCTATTATATTAAAAGAGAAGTCATAACTTCTATTCATGTGTGATTTTTTTTAAAAAAAATAGACATTCCAAAAAAATCATAACTTTAAATAGGTGTATTAATTATTCAACTATACATTTTATTTTAAGTTAACATTAAGAAATTTAATGAATTAAAAAAAGTAACTTTCTAATATTTTAGGGATTTCATAAATAAGAGTAACAATATATTAAATCTTTGAACTACTTTGATATCTTTTTATTTAATATATATATATATATATATATATATATATATATATATATATATATATATATATATATTAAAATTTTTGAAAAAAAAAATCTGCTTAAATTTTTTTAACAAGAACTTCCTTTTCAAAAAATTATATGTAAATATTTTCACTAACTTGTGGTTAGTTTTGAAATATTATTATACATTAATATATTCAATTATCGCTTATGAAATAAAAATAAAAATTCTATCATATTTTTATCAGTAATGTAGTCACAATCATTCATATTAGAATAAAATTATTATATTTAACTAAATATGATAAAGTTATATTAAATCGATAGATTTATAAATTTTATTTTCATAAAGATAATTATTTATGCTAAGGATATAATACGATGCATAATGACTTAACATTAGTAAACTATATAATACCCGAATAAATTGACATATCTTATACTTTTTTATGTACAATAATATATTATCTAAAATGAGTAAACGTAAGAAATATTGCAAACAGGAAATCCGGGTTTGAAGTTCAGCGGGTCAGAATTGGGCATAAATTTCATTCAAATAATTTTGAAATATGTTGTTTTATGCATATATTAATTTGTTCAATAAGTACATGCAAATACAATAATATAGATATATAATAAGAAGTAAAAAATACATGTAACAGTTCTAAACAATTAATTTATAACGACACGTAAACTACATATTCGATGATTGTATTTGAAATGGTTACGTAAACATTTAAATATATTATTAACATTAAAATGTGTACCAGTAATGATCTAATATATATATATATATATATATATATATATATAAATATAATTGAAAACAAATATTCACACGGTTGTGCGGGTCGAAATCTAGTATTTATTAAACCAACAAAAACTAATCCACAATTAATCTGCGATTAATCTCCAATTTTATGCTACTTGTTAGGCATTAGTCGACCGCCCGACACACGTAACGCAATTTTTAACATACTAATTATTGTTTACATTTGGTAATATTTGTGATTTGTAATGAAAGAAAGTTAAACATTAATGTGATGAACTCCTGAATAAACATGAGATATGTTTTATAATTGTATCATTCATACGGACTTTGATTTATGTATAATTATCAAAACTAGGCATTTAAAAAATAAATTTTAGGGAAAATTAGTCTCTATACCATGAGGGTTCGGATTCGACACTTACCACATCTCATAAATTAGATATTTTTGTTCCTTAATTGCCCCTATTCCTCAACGCTCAGAACTACAGGGAGATGTGTCAGAATACACTGCCACATGCTGAAAGGACCTTACACAGACTAGGCCTGGATATTTTAACCTGGACCCGAAGACCCGACCCGGAACCGGTCCAAAAAGACTCGGTCCGATCCCGGATCGAAAGTTCACAAGTACCTTTTGGGTCTAGATTTCTTTTATCTGAATAGATCCAAACCCGATGAGACCGAACCGAATAGATCCGGACCCGAAAAAAACCTACCAGAATAGACCCGACCCGATAAGAACCAATTTGTAACCGACTTAGAAACATGTATATTCAAAACTATGATTTTTGTGTTCTGTTTTATATATATATTATTTTTTATTTAGTCAAAATTTCTTTTGTTAACAATATTTATTATCATTTGTTACTGGGGCAAATGATTTGATATTTCCAATGTTTTATTAGCTTATACAAAAAAATTGTCACTAATTGTTACACGATTTGGGTACATGATACATGTTTTGTTAGCTGATACATAATTTGATTTCAAAAATTGTTAAATAGTTTGTATGATGTTACAAAAAAGACTTGTCTTTAATTTATACATGACTAGTGCAGCTGATAAATGCTTTGGTAAATGGTTTGCTAGCATATATATGTATATATATATATATATATATATATATATATATATATATATATATATATATATATATATATATATATAAATATAAATATTTTTATTCTTGGTTTGTTTTGCTGATAAATGGATTGATATTTTGGTGAGAGTAAATATGTTGTTTGTTAAATGATTTGTTATCTAAAACATAATTTGTTGTGCGGTGCATGTTTTGTTAGGTGACACATGGTTTGATATCGATGAATGAGTGGAGAAGAAGATTCAAAATTTTGAAAATGGTGACAATGATCTAGACAAAAAAATGAGGAAAACAGAATTGAGAAAGAGAAAAGAGAATGTAAGAATGTATGAGAAAAACATGTATTATTTGTGTATTACTATTTTAACATACAGCATATTTTGATATATTGTATTATCAAGTATCATTTTGAGAGAGTGTCACTGAAAAGATTTTTGGTGTGTGGAAATGAAAATTGTGGGTTTTAAGAGAGATGCAACAATACAATATATATATATTCAAAGAAGAGTTGTTGCAGTTACAATGGCATACATAATATTATTAGACTATGAAATTTAGAAGATGTTGATTTTTTTTTAGACTATGCAACTGGTAATTGACCCACGAGAGACTTTGATTCAGATGAAGATGAAGAACATAATAACACTCATATACACTATATGGAAGATGTTAAAGATCAAATTTCTGCATCTTTATAGGATTCAAGATATTGTTTATTTTATGTTTAAAGTTTTTGTTATAAATAATTTAATTTAATAAGGTTGAAGAGTGTTTTGATAATAGTATCTATACTAGGTGATTCTCCCGTGCTCATGCACGGGTATAAATATTTATAAAGTAAAGTGTTGATTTATTAATATTTTAATTTTAATTTCAACCATTTTATAATTTATATGAAAATATTTTTTTTTGTTTTGGTTACCATGTGATATTGGATATGTAATATATGATTAGTTTGGTTATCACTTGAGTATATTTGATAGCCTCAACTTCTTCTAATTCAACCAAAAAATATTTTTTTTGTTCTAAATAGATTAAAATTTTGAATAATTTGTGATTTCATTTTAGATTGGGTTTTATACAGGTAAATGTATTTTAGTAAGAATATTATATATTGCTTTGAAAATCAAATAGAAAAACTGTAAACTTAAGTGTTGATTGATTCAAAATAGACAAAATAAATAAAATGATAATGTTTGAAAACTCATGCATATATGTTTTACGAAGGAAACAAATTGTAACAGTTAGATAATATTTTATTTTTATTTATCCGTATGGTTTGAAGCATTCCGTAATTTATATGTATATAAACAAATAAACATTACTATTAAATAAGATGTTTTTATTTTACCTTTGATTTTAGATATAGTGAAATTGATTAGTGTACTTACTCATTTTATGGATAGAGTGATATACATTCTTTTGTATTACAATATAATTATTTTTATTCTATAAAGCCAAATCAGATTGGTTTTATCTTCACTTCAATTCAGTTTTTCATCTTAAATGTATAAATATATTTTTATAATATTTATAATAATTGATATAAGTTTGTTTTTAAAAATAAAGCAATAATCAGTTGGAAGTTGCATAAAAGATAATAACCGATAAATTTTTGTCAGCTCATGAACTCATAGTGATATTTAAATTAATTAAAACATTTTTGTTAACTTTCTTTTTTTATGAAATAACATTATATATAAATAAATTTTATTACTGGATTTCTTTATTTTAATTTTTAATTATATATGTTATCTAAAAAAGAAAAAAATTAATTAACATAAAATATTTAAAAAAGGAAAATCAAATTTAGTATATTAATTATATATAATATTTTCAATTTATTAAGGCTATCATCGTAATCAACCACTCTGAGAGTTAACGTGAATGCGACACTTCGTAAACTGATTTTTCAAATAATATTATAGATTTTTTTTAACTGAATAAATATTTCACTATTAATAATATTTTTCATTTTATTATTTTAAAAGAAAAAATCAAAAACTAAAATCTAAAATCACCATTCTAGTATCTCTAAAATTTACTGTAAAATTAGAGACCAAAAACTAAAAACCAAAAAAAAAATAAAACCAAAACCAAAAATCTAAAACCAGAAAAAAAAAAAACCATTGCCTTAATACATTGCTAGTCACCTGTCCTTTGTCCTTTTTTGTCATTCTTTACAATTTTCTGAAAAGATTATACAACTTTAATACATTGCTTTGAAACTTACAACTTTTCCAATCTTTTTCATCATTGATTTTACTCCCTTGATCAAACGAGTGATTTTGATTTGCCAAATTTGTGTTACTGAACAAAAAGAAGAAATTAGAAAACAAACATCGGTGGGGAGAGAGTAGTGGGAGATGGGAAAAACAATGGAGACGAAGAAGACGAAAGTGGTGTTTGTGGGAGGTACGGGCTACTTGGGTCAGCATCTTCTTCAAGCTTTCACCAGAGATCGTTACGACGTCGCTTTCACTCACCACTCTTGTCCCCTTCCCCGCCTCTTGCTCGACGCTTTCCCACATTTCCCATCTTTTCATGTCGATCTCAAAACCGGTCTTGGCTTCGATTCCATCTCCCACCACTTCGGTCAGGTTAGTTGGATCTTTTCCAGATTCAATGTGTGTGTTAGAGAGTCCCTGGTCTGAAACCGACATTTTTCCTCTTTTCATTATTATATTACAGCCCGACGTGGTCGTGAACTGTGCAGCTCTCTCTGTTCCTCGAGTCTGTGAGCAAGATCCAGATTCCGCTACCTCCATCAACGTCCCTTCTTCCCTTGTTAACTGGTTATCATCATCATCTTTTCAGACAAATAACAAAACCTTGTTGATTCATCTCTCTACTGATCAAGGTTAACAATTCATATATAGAGAGAGAAGATATTTATTCTTTTCTTTTTTTTTCTTAAACTGATTGGATTTCGAATATTAGTTTATGAAGGTGTCAAGTCTTTCTACAAGGAAGAAGATGAGACTCTTGCTGTAAACGTTTACGGGAAATCAAAAGTTGCAGCAGAGCTTCTCATCAGAGATAAATGTCAAAGCTTTGCTATATTGAGGAGTAGTATCATCTTTGGTCCTCAGACTCTATCGCCACTCCCTAAGAATCTCCCTGTTCAGGTTCTTTCAGTTAGATTATGCCCCACGTTACCAAAGTTAGATCATTTCTGAGTATATTGAAATTGGCCATTTTTTTCCCTAGTGGATGGATAGTGTCTTACAGAAGGGTGACACGGTAGATTTCTTCCATGATGAGTATCGTTGTCCGATTTACGTTAAGGATCTCGTTAGCATTATCTTGAAGTTGATTGACAGATGGATACTCTCAGGTAGATTCTTTCTCTTGAGTAATCAAAAATCGGTAAAACAAAATGTAACATGTTATTTGCCTTCCTTCAGATGATAAACAGATGCGGCTAGTTTTGAATGCTGGTGGACCGGACAGGCTCTCTCGTGTTCAAATGGCGGAAGTGGTTGCACAAGTCAGAGGACACGATCTTTCCTTGATTAAACATGTTTCTGCTTCATCGGTAATGATGTTTTTTTCACTCAGCTTGGAGAAGTTTATTGTAGAGCAGTCACTTGTTAATGGGTGTGAACTGTTTTCTTGAACTATAGGTTGATCGAGGGGTGGTTTCACCAGCAGATATATCAATGGACATAACTAGACTGATTCAGACACTTGACATCTCCCCTACTTCTTTCAAAGACGGTGTTAGGTTAACGCTTCAGTCTGAATCTCGTTCCCATATCCTCTCGTAACATTGTTCCCTTCTGTGTTCCTTACCTACCACTGCTTCTTTCTACTACATATATTTCGGCTATGATAAAAGCAAATCTAATATGAATAGGGATCGAAGCAGTTCTGGTTTTGTTGTTTACTTTTGTTTTGCTGTTTTACAACTAAGTTCTCGTTCCAACTTTTTTTTTTAAATAAGATAACTTAATATATACAGTTTTGGTTCAAACTATATGTCATTTCTTCCGGTTGATTCCAGTCGGTCTGCTTTATATGATATTAAGGCTGTTCAATCGGTCTGCTTTATACGTTCAGTATGGTAAAACTTAACCATACCAAACTGAACCAAAATAGACATTATTGTTTGGTTTTGTTATATACGATATAAACTGAATGAATATGATTTTACAAAAATTGTAGGATTTGGTTACTAGTTTATAACAGAGTAAACCAAATAAATCGAAGAAAACTTAAAAACATGTAAATATGAATATATCCTATAACGACATATGAAATTTATATGTTATATAAGTTAACTATTTGTTAATAATTATTAACATATTTTTTATAATAGTAAATAAGCCCTAATTTAAAAAAATCTGAACTATAGTCAAATAACTATAGTTTTTAACAATCAATTTAATATAACTTCATATATTGACAAAATCGGTGGACTAATCACTTTGAATTATGCTCTTGAGAAATAGAGACAACATAGGTTTCAAAACTCTTTGAACATCATCATATGTCAGTGCAATATGCAACTATGCATTGACACAAATATTTCATATTTTTGAGTTTTTCTCAAAATCTGTATGTTAAACCCCTACAAAATATTAAGCTTTTCTTATTTTATACTTAATCTTATACTCTTTAGTGCTGGTGAAAAAATATTTTTTCATGGTACATGTGACTCATTATATTTTTTTTAACAATTAATTTAATAAAACTTCATATACTGTCTAAACCAGTAGACTAATCACTATAAAATATCTATATGTCAGTGCATGAAGCTACTATGCATTAAACAAAATTTTCATATTTTGGGATTTTAAAAAATCTGAAGACGAAAATATTAAGTTTTCCATTAAATAATCTATATACTGAATCTTATACTCTTTAATGTTGTTGAAAAATTTCTAACCACATTCTACATTTGTATTAATGTATGATAAACTCTCTTTTCATAGTACAGTAAAATCTCTATAAATTAATAATCTCTATAAATTAATAAATTTCTATGGTGCCAATTTGATCCGGTGTAAAATATGACACAAATCGATAAAATAATAAGATAATAATATTTTTAAAATTCTCATGTAAATATTTAGTCCCATTAAAATCATAAATTAATAATCTATTTATATATCTTTTTATATAAGTACAAATTAAACATTATATAGATATTATTATAATCACGATGAAAATACCTCTATTTTTCTTAACACTTCAATAAATTTTGGTAATGTTTAGTAAAATTATATTCAAAATCATATAACAATTCAATGAAACATAAAAATATACACCAAATAAGATAATCAAATAATAAAAAAATCAAATTTCTAAAATTTAAATAATGTATATACAATGAAATCAGATATTTTCTTATTTTATAATTTAAAATATTTAAAAATACAAAAAAACTTTAAAAAGAAACTTTTGTAAATTAATATCTCTATAAATTAATAAGATCTTCAAGTCCTAACATTATTAATTTATAAAGATTCTATTGTACATGTGTATCATTTTAAATTTTTAACAATTAATTTAATAAAATCTCTATTCCCTAGAGAAAAATAACAATATAGGTTCCAAACCTCTTTGATTATCATCCTATATCAGTGCACGATGAAAATATGCATTAAAACAAAAAAAAATTACTTTTAGTAAAATTTTTAGATTATCCCCTATCAAATATCACAATAAAAAAATATAATAGATGTAATTGATAATTTTATAGTATTATCTTGAAACCAATAAAAATACCATAAGTAATTTTTGGTTTTGATATTTAATGTATGTGTGTATTCTATTCATTTATAAGTAAAATGTACAAAATTATGTTTAGTTGTTTAGGTTAAAAGGTTAAATATATTAATTTTTAATACTATTAGTATATTTAATTAATCTAATTAAAAAACTTCAGTTTTTCGGTTTAATTCGGTTTAAAACCAAACGAACCATTTGAGTTGATAAATGAACCAAATGGTTTAGACTTATGTTTTGCTTCAGTTAGGGTTCCGTTGGATCGGTTTGGTTTGGTTCGGTTTGAGTTTTTTGCCCGCTCCTACTAAGAATTATCCATTCCTTTTTGTCAGATATATAAGGATGTACTATTTATGGTATTGTGTGAGAGCATGATTAATTCCGGTCTTTTAAGTTGGATCCCTTAGCATACGATATGTTAGTTTTTAATTAAAAATGCTAAAAGACGTCTCTTAAATCTCTTATTTAAAAGACGTCTCTGAATGTTTTTAAAATTAAGAGATCGTACGTTAAGGAATCCAATTTAAGAGATCGGGGTTAATCATGTTCTGAAAGATATGGTATTGTTGGATACCTACACATTACATAGTTTATGGTTTCATGATTTTGTCAGAAACAAAGAACCATTTTTACGACCTGAATCAAAGCCCAATACTGAAAATCCTTTTTTTCTTTCGTTTTTCTCATCTCGAGAAAACAATAAGTAGGGACCACCATTCCCATCATTTATTTTCTTGGGTTCTCTTTACCCCCAAAATCCGTAGAGGAATGCAATAGAGCATTCGTAGCAGAGGAGAGGACAATAAAAGGTTTCCAGAAATGAAGAAGGAAAATAGCCCTTTGATGTCGATTTTACTGTTGCTATCACTCTCATTTCTGGCTAGCTCCAAACGTCAAGGTACTTGGTTCCTTTCCTTTTTTTTAATCTCCTCATAACATATGCCGATTCCTAGCTAGACTCGGATTTGTCTTTCACCACTTGCACGGTTTTTTCTTGTCAGAATCAGATTGTAGGATAGATGATTATTAGGTTGATTATTCCATATATAGAAAGTTACTATTATGGAGGAGTAAGTGTTAGAATGGTTGCAGGGAACCCTGCTAGTGAAATGGTGAACGTCTTGAACCAGAATAGAACAGCCTGGAAGCTTGGAAAACTACATGAGAGCCCTGGCCTAGGCTGCATAGCTCTCCAGTATGCTAAGCTCTGCGAAGGTAATTGCAATGTCAACAACACTTTGACCTGCGAACCCCCTGAAGACGACTTCACTCAGGTTTTTGCCCCCAACTGTGGTGTAGAACTTCCCACTTTTGGTACCATAACAGGCCACGTTCTCGGCTGCGGCACCCACTATGCGACCCCAGAAGCCTCTTTCTCAGACATTCTCTTCAGAGATAACAAATCCTTGTTGGTGCTCAGAAACAGGTCGCACACTGAGGTTGGAGTGGGAATGGCCAGGTTGCATAAAGGTACCTACGTTTGGTGCATTCTGTTTAGTGGTGATGGTGGGACAAACTCTTCCTTTGCTCTGGAAGCCAATGGCCGGGGAATCAAACAAAGAAAAGGCTGCTACAGCGGAAGTGCTTTTTCTTGTAGCAATGCACACATGATTTGTATGCGTCTTCTTAACAGCTTTCTCGGCATTCTTTTCTCTTCCTTTTGTCTATTTAGACACTGTGGGTGTCCTTTTTCGAAGTGTTGATTCATCGTAGCCATCACCGTGTAGTTTCTCTGACCCAAATAATAAAAGACAAGTGAGTCAGCTGTTGTAGCTGAAGTGATATATTGGAATGTGTTTTTTTTTTTTAACAGAAGAGTAAGCTACAAGTTGATTCTTTGGGCAACGAGGCAATGCTTTTTGATCTAGGCATCACTGTGCTCGCTAATGATGATGACATTGTGGGTGGTTTTAAGAGAAATTCCATCTACTACAAGACTACTTGTCATGAAAAGAACACTACTCAAATTTGTCTCTTCAATTTCGAGACAAAGGAGATGGAGCCGCTGCACAAGTTTGATTGTTCGTCCCATAAACAACTCGCAAGATCTCTATGGTTCCTACCAAGTTTCAAGCAGACATAATTCATCTCAACTACTGTATGTTGTTTTATTTTTCTTTGGTTTCCTAAAATCCTCTGCTATAACATCACAACTACTGCTATGGTGTCATCTGGTTTGGTTAATGACTTCCCTAATTATTATAATCTTATACTATAAAAATCTATTTTGGTTATTGGGTAAGTTTCGGTGAGGAGATAAATGTGCTACATAAAGCATATACTGAAATGAGATGAATTAAATAATTAACCGGATCCCAAAATATCAGCATGAAACGAATGGTATACGTTATGTGAAACTTCTCTCGCTCGCTTTTATGAGATTCTTGATTAGTCTATTTCCTTCATTAAACGGCAAGATCATTCATGCCAGGGTCTACGAATTATTTAGTCTAATATCCAAGAATTAGATATTGAGATTATTTTTCTATTCGTGTTTGCAGGAGTTAGAGTTAGGACCTTTATTAGCTATTTCGTGGTGTTCATGCTTAAAGTCTAATAAATAACTCATTTGCCTTGAGAGATCTCTCCTTCGAAACAGAGAGCATGTGGACCGTGCTTAATTATCTGAGGCATTATTGTTACAATCATCTGCTGAATGTCTTACTTACTCTGATTCTAATCACATGAAACTCGAGTATGACATTCATGTGATTAGACTCAGAGTAAGTAAGACATTCAGCAGATGAGTGTAACAATAATGCCTCAGATAATCAAGCACGGTCCACATGCTCTCTGTTTCGAAGTATGACATGAAACTCGAGTATGCCTCAGATAATGCCTCAGATAACATGAAACTCGAGTATGACATTCTACTGTTAGACATGTTATATTCATCACATGTCAATTCAGATATGTTAAAAATTACTACAGAAAAAAAAGTCAATTCAGATATGTTAAAATTTACTACCACAGAGGAAAAAAATAAGATAGTGAATAAGTGGATATTATTTGATCAATTAGTCTACTAAAGACTCATGTTATAAATACATGTTTTCAAGGAAATTGAAACCCACCGCCTCCAACACCTTCAGCAGCAGCAACAGGTCCAGAATTAGGATTAATAGCCGTCCATAGTAGAGAGATGGTGATAGCAATTAGACCTGCCCACACGAAAACTATTGTAGGAGTCTTGCCTCTTCGTCCCATTAGTCCTTTTGCGAATGGATACAAATGTGCCAACACCCAGAAACTGAAAAATGCTCCTCCAATTAACTTGCTCCATTGTGGCACTGCCTGGTATATCGTCCTAACGAATGCCACCACGATTGCTATTATGTTTACCATAGCTATCACAATGGGCGGTATCATCAACGACGACCATTTTACTATGTATAAATCTGCGTATATGTCATCGTTGTCATCTCCTCCCGATTTGGTTGTTAAGGTAAAGGAAATCTCTATCCCTGCAATGACTTTGAGAATTCCTTGGACCACAGCGTAAAGGTGAGAGCTTGTTCCTGAGATAAGCCACCACTGCTCATTTCTCCACCATTCCTCTAGTCCAATGCCTGACCATTTAACCTCCAAAACAGCCAAGCCAATCAAACAAATGGTGATCATAAGGAGGTAAACTAAGAAAGAGATACTGAGTGTCCGCACGATAAACTGTCCAGAGAAAAGAGAGAAGGCGGGAAGAAAACAGTAGAGGATTAGGAATAATGAGGTGAAAGGATATATTCCAACATTAAGATATGCGAGACGTTGGAGGAACTTGAGACGTTTTGAGGCTAGAATGGCGTTGTTTCTAGAGAAGAAGATCTCAACAGACCCGGTTGCCCACCGTAACACCTGGTGAAGACGATCTGTGAGATTAATGGGTGCAGAGCCTCGAAAAGAATCCCTTTTGGTGATGCAGTAAACAGAGCGCCATCCACGATTATGCATGCGATACCCTGTGACCACGTCCTCTGTTACTGATCCATAAATCCATCCAACTCTATCCCCCCACTCCGTTTTATCCTCATACCAACAAGATATTACAGAAACAGATTCTGCGACAGTGGTAGCATCAAGTGGGTCACGAGGGACTCTAAGGGCTCCAGGGGGGCGACCATACTTGACAGCAGGGTGGTCTGCCAATGGACGACCTTGGAACTCTGCAATAGGAATTGACTCTGCTAGGAGTGTAGAGTTTCCAAAGCGCTTGGGGAGTTGTGTGACGTCAAGGTCTGGGTCAAAGTCACTGGTGGTTAAAGCCTCTGTTTCTGATTCCTTCTTCTCAAGAATCTTATCAGGATTTGGTGGATCAAAACCATATAAGGCAAAGCGCCTAAACATAGTACCTGTTCCAACATAAACTGGTCCCTACAGAAAAAAAAATGTTATTTCATTACAAACCCCAAAGGATGTAAACAATTATAATTGGTTTATATATACTTCACTGTGTTTTATAATAAGTGTCATTCTTCTTTTTCAATAAAAAGTGTCACATTTACAATTTCAATGCAAATTATACTTATTTTCAGCTGAAAATTAATTGCAAACTGCATTGATTTTATAAATAATTTTATTTATCTAAAATATTATTGGTCAAAAAAATATAACTAATAATAATTTTCATATATTTCAACAACTTTTTTAATCTATGTGAAATATTTCGGAGTGACATTTATTCGAAAACGGAGAGAGTATTAAAGGAAAAAAAATATATACATATATATATACCTGGACACCATCCAGGGCACGCATATTACCATCAAAGAAAACTGTGTTATTGTTAGCATATCTATCAGAAGGATCAATGCCTTCAAATCTTTGTGGAAACTGAATGTAGCAAATATCTTCACCACCTCTGTCCATCATAAAACACATCCCTTCTCGAATGGCCTTACAATTATAAATGTAATGATCACAATCAAGATTTAGGATGAAAGGTCCATTTGAGAGAATAGCAGAGGCACGAACAAGTGCATTCATGGCTCCAGCTTTCTTGTTGTGATCATAACCAGGTCGCTTTTCACGTGACACATACACAAACATGGGTAAACGAGTATCCGTTTCTGAAAAATCGATGATTTTATCGCTGTCATTTCCGATTAAAGGATCACTGCTGGGGGGTTTCAACATCACCTGTAAAATTCCAGCATGATCACCTTTGGAATGCTCTCGAGTAGCGGCTGCCCAAGTTCCTGGCCAGTGGGTACCATCAGCCATCCATGTGGCTTTGAGGACCTTCACAGGTTCCATTGGATCACTTCCACTTTCTCTCATCTGTTTTAGAGCCTTCATTTCCTCTCTTGCATTAAACGCATCTGACCTCCTTCTTATTGAGTCAGGGAGCCCATTGATGCGAACTTTGAACTCATCATACTCCCTCTTAATCTTCCTCCGATCTTTCACAAAATCAATCCTACTCTTATTCTTTGTTGGATCTATCTTCAGACTAAAATATGTATCTGGATTTCGGGGTTCAATGTTATGTTTGCGACAAAAGGGGACCCATAAGTCTGCAAAACTAGCAGCTTCAGCCA
Organism: Hirschfeldia incana; assembly: GCA_026261945.1. Lineage (NCBI taxonomy): Eukaryota > Viridiplantae > Streptophyta > Magnoliopsida > Brassicales > Brassicaceae > Hirschfeldia > Hirschfeldia incana. Next base: position 257,022 of record JABCMI010000112.1, read on the forward strand.
TAGCTTCAAATGATAAAAGGGCTCCTCCATCATCAGAAAGGTAACACGACACTTTCTCCACTGGATAATCAACAGCCAGGATGGAAAGCATAGTGTTGGCAGTGACAAGGGGTGGCTCTTTCTCAGGATCTGCTGTGGACACAAAGAGGTCAATACCTGGGAGATCTGATCTCCCTGTGGGGTTTGAAGGAGAAGGCATGTCAAATTTGTCACGAAGAACTTCAAGGTCGGTTGAGCGGTTTATGGGACACAACTTAGGGATCTGGTCTAGAATCCATGAAAATCCAAACCAAAGCTCGCATATTATTGACATCAGCCATAACCATATTGCATCTTCATTAGGGTTCCGTATCCTCCAAGTTAGAAAAAAACATAGCACGACAAAACGAATTGCGATTAGTAGTCTATACGGACTTATGATGGCAGCTGGGATTGGGATCCGCCGGCTCAACGGCCTCCATGGCTTGTCAGCTGTTTCCACCATGCCACCTCCCATTCCTTCATCCATATCATCGCCATACATTTCATCTTGAGGCCAATACGCATTACCGTAACCATATGTGCCTTGTGTTTCAAATAACCACCGGTTGTGATCAAATTCACCATTTTGATTTCTTTTCATCATAGACATGTTATTGTTGCCGCGTTGACCTTTTCCTGGAGCTGGTAAAGGGAGTGCACCGCTTGAAAAATCAGGTGTATCATCGTCTAGGTCACCAATTTTATATTGTTCCTTACATCCTGGACATAAACCTGTTTCTTTTTGGGCGTCCATGAAGCAATCTCTGCAAATCTTGAACCTAAGCAACCACTAAGTTGGTTAGAAACCTTGTCATTGCTTTGTGAAACAAGCAAGTAAAGTATATAATATATACATACCGACATTCACATGGCATCACGTCTTTTCCTCTCTCGTCTTTCATGACTTTTCCGTCGCAAGCAGGCATGGCACACGAAGAACCTTTAGCGCCAGCCATCTGAGGGTGTGTCACATCTGAATCTATGACTTTGTCCATAAGATGTGCACGCGTGACACTGTTAAAACCACCAGTAAATAGGGAATTTGACACATACTGCTCTTCGGCTTTGGTGGCCATGGGCTGGTTGTCCGGCGTCGGAGGTATGTGCACGGTATAGTTAGAATAGTCTCCAGAGAGCTCACCTGATAATTCGATATTATCTCGTGATAAACTCACGTAACGTCCGCTAGATGTTCGTCTTGCAAACTTAACGGTCTGGCCGCTACCAGAATTGTTACGAACCTTCTTAGAAGTTTGAGGAGGAGTGGATGCCATTGTGAAGCCAAACAAAGAAGCTTGGTTTCTAAGTGAATAAATGTGATCATGCAGAACAACGATGAGACATGAGTTTTTACGTTCTTGATGGTTTGGGGAACATAAAGGGAAAGATAAGGAGGAGAGGATTCTCAGGACATAAAAACAGTTTATGACATTGATCTCTATTTTCGGCTTCTTATCAACCTATTTTTATAAGGTTTAATTGTCTTCTGCTATTTTGAGATTTCCATGTTTTTAATTCATTTTAATGCGAGAACCAATTCTTCACAATTTGAAACCGACATGAAAACTCGTAATCTCTTACTTACATATGGCCCATAAAAGTATATTTATTTGCAATATGCAATAGAAAATATATCACCAAATAATATAAAATAATTAACAACTAAAGTTAAATAAATATCTTTAAATTTTGAAAAATTAGTTCAGCGCAATAGTTTTCAATTAATTTTTTATTTGTATACTAAATTTTCATTTAGATAATAACAATGGATATGTTGGATCTTTTTTTTTTATAGCAAATATAAACCGGAATTGTAACATTGAAACTTTTTTAAAAATATTTAAGTGTCTTGTAGTAGGCGTGGGACTTAATATTCGAGATCCGGATTTGATCCAAGATCCGATCCGGATCCGCTCCAAAAATAGGATATGCGGAATTTTCGGATCCGAATCCGGATAGTAAAATCAAAGATTCATCAAAACCGAATTCAGATCCGGATATCTTAACTTTAGGTCCGGATATCCGGATCCGTATTTTTAAAATATATTAAAATTTTAATAATTATACTTGATATATTAATATTTGTTCATATGATTAGTTTTATAATACTATATTTTCATTTTTAAATATTATATTCATATTTATATTTATGAATCTTGTATAAAATATTTAATTTATATAATATTTTAGAATTTTAATATTTTCTTAAAAATTATATTTTATTAATTATTTTTACGAATCAGGATATCCACGAGTATATAATATATAGACGGATTTCAGATCCGAAAACCTCGAATTCAAATTCGGATATTAAATTCACGGATCTGAATACCCAATTTCTCAGCCGTCCCAGCCCTATCTTGTAGCATAATGGTTTCATAGTGGTAAATTTCTCATGATACTATTGTGAAGTACTTTATGTCTTTCATCACCAATGCCGACAGACAAAATTCAAAAGACAAAATATATCAAAATAATTATGATTTTACTCAAGAGTAAAAAAGATTGTGGGAAATTTTGCTTTGTACTTTTCTAATTTTGAAAAAGAAGCTAATGACGACTTATCTATAAAACTAGGAGTTGGCCCGACCTTCGGGCGGGTAAGTTTACGCTAAAAAATATTTTACATTGAAATATATTTTAGTTCTATAAAATATCTAGAATTTTACTTTGTATTGAAATAATAATATAATTTGTTTTTATTCTAAGATCACACTGCAAATTAATTTATTAAATTTTGTTGCTTTGAATTGAAATGATCACTAACATTTTTTTCCTACATTAATAGGCGTATGTTTGTGCTTCAAGTGAAATATTGTGTTTTATTGTTGTTAAGTATAATCTATATGATGTAATTATTTGATCGTTTTTATTTGCTAAAAGTATTATTTGGTATTTTGTTTGTGTTATGTAGTAATAGGTAATACATTAATATAGTTTGTGTTTATTTTTTTCAATATTGTATAGTACTTATCAATGATGGAGTGAACATCTGGTGTAAATCATATTAAATTTCAATAACATTGTATTTAGATATGTGTTGATTATAAAATTAAAGATTTTAGCGTCAAATTGTATTCTATTTTTTAAGATTTTTGAAAAATATTCTTTAAGATATTTTTTTACCATTTCTCCATATTTTGACATTGAGTCATCACCATCTATGTATTTTGTTTATTTTTCTGTGTGTAGTGTTTTCACCATCACCATCAACGTCACCTCTATGCTTTTGTTCTTTCTCGCATTCTTCGCCTCAATTATATTTGTTGTAAATCTTATTTATGATTTCCAAGCTACGAAGTTGTTTCTCACAACATTATAGGCCGTTCAAGTCAATATTGGCTCTTCCTCTTCTTCTTAAGATTTCAGCTAATGGTCATTGGGTTATGTCAGAGTTAAGTCATCTTTGATGTTGTCTTCCTCGTATTTGGCTTACCATTGATAGTCCATGTTCGTCTTGGTTTTCAAGATCTGATTTTTTATCTGACTTCTATGCTCTCTTTCATAACTCGAATATGGTTCCACAGTTTGCTGATGTCGTTTTGTCTCCCCTTCTCTCTTTAATTTTTAATCGCATTGTAGCTATCATAGCTGCTTGCGTCTCTGGTGGTTTTCCCTTTCGCCATGTTTACCACTTCATGTTTGGATAGTATTTTCCTCTGTATATGCTTTGTGGGTTTTGAAAATTATTTATGGTCTGACTTCTAGCTTTTTGGTGGCTTTCTTTTTTTCCTCCCTCTGCTTGTTTTCTTCTTTCTCTGCTTCCCTCGTTATACTTGTGCAGAGTTAGTTTTTTGGGACTTTGTTCCCTTCTATCTAGAGCTTTATGGTTCTTTGTTGACATGAATGCCTTGTGGTTGTTTAGTTTGTGAAGTACTTCTTACCTCTTAGCTAATAGTTGTGCTTCCGGTGCTTAAGGCATTGTCTTCATGTTTCGTGGTGACTTTGACTTTTCGGTGATTATTCTTCCTTTGACATGCTTTCTTAGTTCTTTGCTTTAGTTCTTGATCGCGCTATTTTGTGTTCAGAGGATTAATTGATTAATTAATCTCAAACTTTACATTTTTACTCTTTTCTGACCTATGCTTATTCTGGCCAAAACACTATAACGTAATGTGTGGTAAGTAGATTTTGTTTATGATCACCTTTCAGATTCAGACATTTATTGAATTAGTGTTATTTTGATATTATTTTCTCTATAATTTTGGAGGTTTTAGGTTTAGATTTGTGTTGTGCTTTAGTTTCTTCTTCTTAATTTGATTATTTTATAATTTTAATAGTAACATAAATATATAATTTATGAATAAATATTAATTAAAATAATAAAATAGTGAAAGTTTATGTTATCTTTAGTTTTGAATAAATTAAATTTTAAAATATATTTGTATTATTTTATTTATTTTTCATTCATCTTGAATTTTAGTGAGTAATAAAATAAATTATTCATATGATGATGGTTAATGTGACAAAGATTAAATATGATGAGTTGCATATAGAAGTCATTTGTGTACATTAGAGATTAAAATTACGATTAAAAGTTTTAAGGTCAATCCATAAAGAAAAATGCACAATTAAAAAGTGTTTGGCCAAATTATACAAATCTTAAAAGAAAAAGATTTCAAATATAAAAAAACAATATGAGGACACGTGTCGCAAAAGCCCTCTTCCACATGTCACATGAAGAGAGAAAACTTAACTTTATATATATAGACAAGTTCTCAAGTTCGCAACATAAACAGTAAAATGGAATAATGAAAATCATATTTCATCATAATGGCCTAATTGAATTTATATTACAAATTAATCTACATTGATTTTGTGTTTGCAAATTTCAATTGACATATTATGTTGACTCAATCAACAACAGATTTTACAAATTACAAACTAAGCCGCATTGGTAATCTGTTTACATTAAACACAAATCTAGTATTGACATGTGATTACACTAAACTTCATAATATTTATAGTGACAATTATTGTTGAATCCAAATTTCGATCATACTGTATTGATAGGTATCTCTATTTAATAACCGCAATATCCAAAACAAATTTCAATAGGATTGCCCACAAATCCTCAATCTATAGTGTAATAAAGGTATTTTTGTTTTAAATCAATATTAATTCAACCACAAAATCATGTAGATCTCACATTTCCTAACCATAATTTGTGACACGGTTTACTGGTAACTATAAAAACAATAAGAGCGTAGACATCAACACGGTCTAGGGTGAAGTCTGTGGGGATCAAACCAGTTTCCTCCAATCTAATGTATTGAGATTCACTGTAGATGAGGAGATGCTGGGATGATCCTTGACTTGGGCAAAGAAACCAAATTTTGTGGTATATTCGTTTGACAACTGCATGCTCAAACAAAAGTGTCTTGAACCTCCAACACACTCGGTCGTAAACTCAGGATAAAGTGAGGAAGCTCTAGAAGTAGATTATTTAGCTTAGTAAAATTTTAACTCTCTTTTGTTTCTCTAGAGAAAAGGTCAGAACGAGAAGGTCCTGGTCTTGAACTGCTATAGGTCCAAAGGACGTATGTTGTTGGACGGGTCTATTCATGAGTCTCTTCACCCGAAGTCCAACTAACAATTTTCTGCTTCACACGATCCACAATAGACGAGAAGAGATTTTTCCTTTTGCCCCTATAATGTTCAGGTAACTCCAAATAATGACTGGAAGAAATGGAAGAGAGAATATAGACAGTGGAGAGTAAATGTAATGATCAAATAATCTCATCGTACTATTCTTAGCTTCTATAACAATAATCAATTACCACTCCAAACCTGTAACGCTCGGATCTTCTGCCAATATAAAAACAAAAGAAATGACATTCTGCTCGCAAACTTTCCTTCAGGTGCTCCAGTGTCAAAATTCAACGCCACATATAACCCCCTCCTATTCTATTCACCCATCATTGGACCCATACACGTATGGAACACGGTGCTTAAGACTTGTGGGATTTGCGAGGAGCTGTGCTCACTTCGCACAAGCTCCACCAGCAACTGAAAAAAAATTGGTGCATACCTCTTGACTGAATCTATTTTCAGACCCCTAAGTGTCTTCAGCACCGCAACCACTAGCGGAGACCTCGTTGCTGCTTCTTCCTTCGCTGCCGCTCCCATGGGAAGAATCCAGTTTTTGGGCTGCCTGGTTTCTTCCAACTCTGCACCCTCAAATTGTGTGCATTTCAGGTACATCTTCAGAATGTTTACACACACGGTAATCAGTTGAGACTCTATACTTAGCTCCACAGACACTTCTGGATTGTGTGTTAGTAGGTCTTGAAGAACGTCCAGGTAGTTCTGGTGGCTGTCGTTTTCGAAATGAAGCATGGGAGGTTCAGAGAGCTCCAGGATAGAGCATGCCCTCCTTACTTTCTTCTGTAGTACCAAATCAGAATTTAGCTGGTGGGCGTGTGAAGTGATTGATGAGAGTATCTTAAAGATAACCGATAAGCTTAAACCGAAATCAAAACCGAACCAAAAACTAAATGGGTATTCGATATCCAAAATAAAATTTACATACCTAAAAGTATTAATTGTAATTAGTATTTTACTACTTATACACCAAACTATCTTAAAAATTGAACTACTCAAATATTTTTTTGTCTTAAATATTTTAAAAATCATCTAAATTATCCTAAAGAACCGAATTACTCAAAAAGAAACTATCCAAAATATTAAAATTTATCTCAATTGTCTTATTTATATCCAAAAAAATCTCCAAAAAAATTGTTTTTTTATCATGAATTATCCAAAATTAACCAAAAAAACGGAACTACAAATTTATCCAAAATTGGTCGGTCTTATAATTGTTACATGAATTGACCCGAAACTGAACCAAATCCGAACTAAATTTCATAGATAAGCGAACAGATCTTATTTCTCTATAAGCAAAAGACCAGATCGACCCGAAAAACCGAACGCCAGTTTCCCGTAAATTAACAAACCTGCCTTCTTTCTTCATCTAACGGCGACGACGACGACGTCCCTCCCTGCATTAATTCAGTTTCCCTTTTTACTCTCTCCAATGGGTTGTTGGAGAAGAATCTTGAGTCTTGTTATCCTTGCCCTATGCATCCTTTCTGCAGTGGCTGACGACGAAGAGATCGTCTCGAGATTCCAGGAGTATCTCCGAATCAACACGGTTCAGCCCAAACCCGATTACTACAAAGCCGTTGACTTTATCAACTCCGAGGCCCAATCACTCTCCCTCGAAACTCAGACAATCGAGTTCGTTAAGGGAAAGCCGGTTCTCCTCCTCAAATGGGTTGGCTCCGACCCAACTCTACCAGCCATTCTACTAAACTCCCACACCGATGTGGTCCCCTTCGAGGAATCCAAGTGGACACACCACCCGCTCCAAGCTCACATGGACAAAGAGGGAGACATATATGGGAGAGGTTCTCAGGACATGAAGTGCGTTGGGATGCAGTACCTCGAGGCCATACGCAAGCTCCAGGCTTCTGCCTTCCACCCTATCCGATCCGTCTATCTCTCCTTCGTCCCCGATGAAGAGATCGGCGGCCACGATGGAGCCCAGATGTTCGCCCAATCCCACCTCTTCAAGTCCTTGAACGTCGGTATCGTCCTCGACGAAGGTTAACTTAACTACTCTCTCTTTCTTTCTTTCTTTAATCTTATTATTATGCAAGGAAAATGAGATTGTTGTTTTTTTTTTTTTTTGGTCAGGTCTGCCATCGCCTAGTAAGAGTTACAGAGTATTCTATGGAGAGAGGAATCCCTGGTGGCTTGTGATTAAGGCTAAAGGACCCCCTGGCCACGGTGCCAAGCTCTATGACAACTCTGCTTTGGAGAATCTCCTCAAAAGCATTGAGAGTATTCGTCGTTTCAGAGCTTCCCAATTCGATCTTTTCAAAGCTGGTGACACTGCTGAAGGCGATGTCGTCTCTGTCAACATGGTCTTCCTCAACGCTGGCACACCCTCCCCAACTGTAACTTTTGTCTCTCCATTTTTTTGTATCTTCTTTGCCTTTTCATAGATATTATTAACTGACTCTTTCTTCTATTACTCCCAAGGGTTTCGTGATGAATCTGCAACCGTCTGAAGCAGAAGCTGGTTTCGACATTCGTATCCCACCCACCGTTGATTCTAAAGCACTTGAAAGACGTTTGCTGGAGGAATGGGCACCCGCCTCACGCAACATGTCCTTTGAGGTTACTTCTTCTCCTCTTCAACCCCCTAGCACCTTAACAGTGTTGGCTGTCTCTTTCCTGTGCAAATTATAGATTAAAGTGTTGTTACCTTTTTTTTTATAGAAAAGGTTAAACTAATAATGTGGGTGGTTGTGTCAATGTCTGGGGCAGTTCAAGCGGAAGCATTCGGAGGAACCGCTCCTTACAGCAGCAGATGATTCAAATCCGTGGTGGAGGCTCTTGGAAAATGCTGTCAAGGAAGCTGGAGGTAGGACTAGTAAGCCTGAGATTTTCCCTGCATCAACAGATGCTCGCTACTTCCGGATGGCTGGCGTTCACGCCTTTGGGTTCTCTCCCATTTCTAACACCCGGAGTTTGCTTCATGACCACAATGAGGTGTGTGATTTTGTTGGTGTGGGGATCATTCATCATCATTATCAATTCCCTAACGCAGCTTATTTTCTTCTTCGTTGCAGTATTTGAGTAAAGCTGAGTACTTGAAGGGCATTGACGTGTATGTTTCAGTAATCAAAGCTTATGCATCGTATGAAAGCAAGAGTGGTCCACGAGATGAGTTATAAGGGTCCTGGTCCTCTTTTTTTGTTGCATCACACAACATTCTTCAAGTTTTGCTGTACCAAACGTGTATAATCAGTCAATAAAATCGAAACCCATGGATCAAATTATTTGTAAATTGCTCATCAGCTAGCTTTATTGTATTGGGTTTTCTTCTGCACCTATCACAGTCGTAGCCGGAAGTGATCCCGTTAGTTGGCTTAACTTGTTGCATCCATTCAGTGATTGCGGAGCGAAGGTACTACGAACATGTTCCGGGTTGCATTTAACAAGTTACTGGCGAGAAGGTGATTGAAATTGTGCGAGAAGAAAAGGATCTTTTATTGCTGCCGCATGAGTTGTGGTGGTGCTCACTCCAAGACGGTGAAAGAGTGTTTTCAGTAGGATGGTTGTTTATTGTTTAAGCCAGGCCATGCTATCACATGTACCTGTATCTTCTCCAGCGATTCTAACCCAAAGGTAACAATGTTGTCATGTTACACAGATACCTTTTTTTTCTTCGTTCTTGCAACTTATGGTCATTTTTATTATATTATGTATCTCTTTTACTTTGCGCACATGGTAACAATGGGAAGAGAGGCTGCTCTCTCAGATGTATAATCCTCATCAGTAAAAAAAAATTATATAGGATGTGAGCTATAAGTCAAAATTACAATGATCTCATATATGATGATGTTGGTTCAGTTTTCTGTTAATACATATCAGTACACTTTAGCCTTTGTTTTGTTCTACAATTACTAGCAAGGATCCATACTACGTAAACCATATGTCCGCGGAGCTTTGTAGCTTTTGCATCTCTCGTGGCTCAGCTCTGTCAACACCGAGGGATTCACGCACACCACTGAAGACTGTCAGTTTCTATAGAATTTACCTAGCAAAGACTGGTGAGATGACATGAAAGTTAGAAAGGCTAACCTGTAAATTAACCATGAGATTGCTTATATTAGGCAACCACTAAGAGATGGCATTGTTCCTGAGGCTCATGTTTATGCTTTTCCTCATTGTTCTTCCTACAATGCCCTTCTGCATCATCGCTACAAACTCTCCGTAATCAATCCTTCCATCCTGAAACAAACCAGCAGAAAAAAAATATATGATCCCTTGGCCTTTTGACCATATTATATATCTCCAAGCTAGTGGATTATGTTTAGGTATCTCACATTGTCTTGGTCGACTTCCTTGATCACATCTTCAAGAAAGACATCGCTCATCCCCTGTTCAGCACACGCTTGCTGTAGCTCGTCGATTGTGATGTAGCCGCTCCCATCTTTGTCAAAATACCTGAAGGCTGAGAGGAGATGTTCCTCACGCTCTAATTTATTCAAATGGATTGTTGCAGCAATGAATTCACCATAATCTATGGTCCCACTCTTATCAATATCTGCCTGGTAAGTCGCATAGAGTTTTTTTTATAACATACCGATTTTTAGACAGATACACAGATAAGGTTTAGAGTGCTTACAGCCTCCATTAGGTCACGGATCTCAGTGTCTTTGAGGGTAGAACCATATCTTCGCAACCCAGCTTTCAGCTCGTCAAATGTAATGGCTCCACTGTTATCGGTGTCCATTGCTTTGAACATTTCCTTTAGTCCGGCTATTTCTTCTTCAGAGAGACTCTCAGCTATCACCTGAACCGCAGCAAAAGAAGACATTAATGGAAATACTGTCATAATAAAAACAAAACATGAAAATAAAAAGCTTGCGTACTCTTAAAGCCATCTGCTTAAGTTTATTCATGGCAGAGAACTGCTTCAGACGAGAAAGAACAGCAGGATCTAGTGCTCTATCTGGCGCAACTCCATTTTCACAAATCCAAGGATGCCCTGAAAAAGTCTGGTTGGGTAAGAAAGCAGATACATACCTGAAACAAGTAGGAACTAACTGGTTAGACATACTCAATACTTGGTGAGCTGTGAGACGCTCAGAGGGCCGGGAACAGAGCATGCTGCGGATCAAGTCTTTTGCAGAGTCAGATATTAGGGGCCAAGGGTCGGAGTCGAAGTCAATGTGTCCCTTGAGCACTGCATCAAATATCCCTTGCTGTGTTTCTGGTGTTGAAAGAAAACACCAATCTTAATTAGAATGTTTTTTTTTTTACAACAGTTGTTTCATTGTTGGGGGTGCGTACGTACCTGCCCAGAAGGGAGGTACTCCGCTCACCAATATGTACAATATGACCCCTGCGGTCCACACATCAGCCTCCGGTCCATAGTGCTTGAGAAGAACCTCAGGAGCTACGTAATAAGGACTTCCAACTACATCCTCGAATATTTGACCTGAAAGTTTCAGAATTGAGCAATTTTTGAAAATTCTACTAATGACTGATCATGATGTTGCAAAAGAAAAAAGAATGAATTCACCACCCACTCAACCCAACTCAACCTGGTTTGAAGAAGACAGAAAGCCCAAAATCAATGGCTTTTAGAGAGAAGTCGTCGTCCTTATTCACCAACAAGAAATTTTCTGGCTTAAGATCTCTATGCATGACACCAAGCGAATGGCAAGCCTCAACAACACCAACAATGATCTTAATCAGCTCAGCTGCTTTTCTCTCGCTGTAGTGCCCTCTCTGGATGATTCTATCAAAAAGTTCCCCACCTGAGCAGAGCTCCATGACGATGTGAACATACAATGGATCCTCGTAAGCGCCTTTAATGGTGACAATGTTCTTGTAACCAGCCAGGTGGTGCATGATCTGAATTTCCCTGCGCACGTCTTCCACATCTTCCTTTGAAATCAACTTTCGTTTTGTTATAGACTTGCAAGCGTATTCACGTCCTGTTGAGATCTCTTTGCACATGTAAGTGGTCCCAAACTGTCCTTGGCCTAGTTTGTGTCCCAAGGAATAGAGATCTCGAATGCTTGGGGTCTTTTGACCAAGAACGAAGCAGGCTTGGTTCCCACCGCTGTGTTTCATTGTGTCTTCTCTCTTTGTGTGCTGAAACAAATCCAGGAAAGACTTGCATGCTTTAGAAATATGGTTCGGCTTTGTAAGTGAAACATGACATGTAATCATAATTCAATCATCCCTTACCAACTTAGTTTACTTCCCCTCACAAATCAATTTGCCATCAGAGGAAAACAGAGCAAGGCACATAGCACGATCTGAAAAAGAAAAAAACATGGAATAAAACTTGCAGCATCGCATGTTTCTAGAGATCCCAACTCAACAACAGAGAAAGAGATGGATGCGTAAATTACCAGGCCGAGATAGGGTGGTAAAAATTATTAACAACATTTGCTGAACATGATTTTGCCATCGTGACTAATTATTAACAACAACAAAAAAAGAAGAGAATCTTTGATTAATAGTCATCATCAACAGATCTATCTATATAATAGTCTCTCTGTTATTAGAATATTCTAAAAATGCAGGGGACTCTGCTTCCTCCACAGGTCTCTTTCTCTATGCCTGCTTTTATAGTATCTAAATCCTGCGTCCAGATCCGTTGGCTATTTAGTGCGTGCATATCACATAGGTATATAACTAATGCAGTGGATGCCCTCGTTGCTCCTCGCCAATGAATAGAGAGTGAGAATGAAAAGAATAAAAACCTTTCTTTGAAGCAAAAATGAATTAGTTTGGCCCATAATCTCTTCTCCACGACCAAGGATTATAAGAATATGGCGGTAACATGGATCACTTAGTACGTGTAGATAGTTGAAGATATATATACTCACTAGCAATAAAACACCTAAGAGAAGTGGGAAGAAGAAAGAGTGCATCGAATTTGCGTTTGTGTAAGACAACCCACAAAACAATCAGTTATAAAGCGACTGAAATGTGTTTCAAGTCCTGCTCCTTTAAAGGGGTTCCCTTAACTTTAAAACCTACTATAACACAGGTCACCAGAGCTTTCTAGCTATTAAATTTAATCCCACTGTCTAAAAACTCATCCGTGAATTATACAGCCAAAAGTGCAAACAGCTGCTTGAAGAAGGCTGCCTGCGGTCGAAATGATCTTCCTTTGCTTTCATCTGCGTGTCAAACTGTCAGCATACAACTACTACAAATGGATAGGGGATCTAGAAGATGCTTAGGGTTGGTTGGAGAAGTACATGTTTTGCATCAGGATTTTCGAACTCCTAGCTGCATCACAGAATCTGGGCCTACCAGGAATACACGTCTAGTAGTCTGGATTCGGAACACCACTATTCCTTTATATGCTGTTCGGGGGACACCATCCTACACAATAGATGGGTCCACAAAAGTGAGACGATTAAATTCTTATAAGATTATACTGATTGGTCTAAGAAGATCAATTTACCTTCCATTCTTCAAATATGCCAAACTCCCTTGCTATGCGTTCAAACTCTGCTTGGTCTTTATACCGGATACGAACATCGCCGTCTATATTTTGAGCCTTTAAGGCAAGGTCAGAACCTTGGATTGGTCGTGCTTGTCTCACTAAGCCAGAAAAGTACTTGGTATAGTTTCCCTTTGTAGACATGACAGAACCAAGTTAGAGAAACAAGATTTGTCCACTAAAAAAATGATATAAAGGATATGGTTCTACCTCTGTCAGGTACCCCAGGTCCATCGCATTCCAGTCAACCTTTATAATTGAAATAAAAAAACGTGTGATAAAGTAGTCATGCAACAAAAAAGGAGTGAAGAACACACTTACCTTCACATCATTTAGCTTTATAGGTTCCAGATACTGACTGAAAAACTGTCCCAAACTAGACCCCTACAACATGAAAAATGACAAGGTTATAGGAATAAGGGGGAAACGCACTCCTGACTACCTTCGTCTATCTCAAGAAAGTACAGGACAAAGCTGCTATAATACATTTTTTCACACAGGCTAGTTCAACAGAATCAAAATAATCAGACAAGTGCAACTATAACAATGGAAACTCATAAGTCTCAAGTACCAACATGTTCACCAAAATTGTATGTTCGGCAGACTTCTGGTCGAACAAATTGGCGGCCTTTATGGTTTTCCTTCAATCTCAGCCAATCATCCCAGTAAGTGTATATTTTGTTAAGGAAAGTCTAAGATGCGTCAAACCATAACCATTGAAATTGATAAACTGATATAAGGATATGCCTTTGGCCACTTTGGTGATAGCTCATCCCAAGTCGATCTCTTCAGCATCCACCCCAGGCCAGGAAAAAAATCTGATCGGTAAAGTGCATCTGCAGATTATTTTAGCTTAGCATGAGCAGGAGACAATGAGATATTGGAAGAAGAGAAAAATAGAGAACGCGGGGGCAAGCAAAAAGAAGAAGAATCTTACGGGGATCATGCACAAACTGCTTCTGCCCATTATCATTCCATGATGAAGCCGCCATAATGGTTCTAATACATGTTTGCACCCAGATAAGAATGAGAAATAGTTAAAAAAAAAGTTACTTATATACTCAACGGGAACTTAAATGCTATAAGCGTCTAGCTTCAGTAGGTAACATACTCATCCCTATCCATGAGACTAGCTGCAGCCTCAAAGTAATCAAAGAAGTCTGGAGCAATTTCCATATCATCTGTTAAAGAGACAGACAACCCCTTAAGCAATACTGGACACACGCACAACAGCAAGTTATAGTAAGCGTGAAAGTTTGAAAGCCCTCACCTTCTAGTATAATCACTCGGCTAAATTTATGTTTGTAAAACAACTGGTCTAGTGCCCACTTGTAGTGACCTGGATTAAAAAAAACGGATATCAGTCATGCAGCTGGAGGGGGACGCAAGAGGAAGGAGAAACCACAGTCCTTACGTGCAATTTTGTAGTAGGCAATCAGTTCGCCAGGCCTTTCGGTGATGACTGGTTCAAGATCCAAGTGCTAAAAAGGGGGGGAAAGAGTCATCATCTTACTTATTCTACATGAGGAGAAACATCACATCACAGTAGATTAAGATTTACCTGCATATACGTTAGTTGATTATAGCTCAAAGCCTTGCTCTTGACGGCTTGATGAGATCCATCCTGAGATATAAAGAGAGGATATTTTGAAGCAATGGGACTTTGATATCTGTTTAAGGAAAAAAAGAGAGAGAGAAATAAGTAAGTAGAGAGTTGGAGTAAGATAAGGATTAAAAGAAATTTTAGTAACACCCACTTTAAAACAGAATTGACAGTCCGTTCAAGATAGTCAGCACGACTGCAGGCCATAATGACAACAGCAGCCAGAGGGACCTGCTACAAAGAGTAAGAAAGGGGTTTTATAGCAAATGACAGCAAGTGGAAACTAAGAAGAAAAGGGTATACAGACCTGTCCACCTTCAATGAGCTTTGCTATCCCTTTTCCTGAGAGGATCAAACAAAAAAAGGGGGGAATTAGTAGCAAAATATTAATATAAAGAAGGAAAGAGAGAGAGTTTTAACAGCAACGAACTTTCAAAGGTGTGGATAAGATCCTTAAGCTGCACGAGTTGTTGGTCCTGGCGGTTCTTCAAATCTACATAGAGAAAGGAGCTGTTTGGGAATGATTTCGAAAAGAAGAATGGGATTGAGAGATTACCTTCGAGAGCGAGAATCCGAGACTGCTTAATGCTAACTTCATCAATAAGGGATCGCAATTGACTAGTACAATGGTTCTCTGACTCCAGCTGCAGATGCAGAAAAAAAGGTTCTCTATCAAACACTCAAACACTCAATTATATTGGTTATATTCCACAGCAGGGGGCAGAGACAACCCCCCAAGTAATGAGGATTGCATGAGTAAAGGTTAAGGGAATAAATAAAAACAAATCACATACACTATGTAGCAATGGGTATCAGCAAAACATTTGAAAAAAAAAAAAAAAGAGAAAGTGGTTTGGTTATAAAAAAACATACAGCGGAACCAAGGCGATCTGCATAGTGTGATTGCGTCTGGAAAAGCCTCATCTACTCGAAAGAAAAAAAAAATTTTACTTAGAGATCGAACTACGACTAATGATAACAAATCTCATGAGATCGATCCAAATTTTAAGATTTAAGATTATTCTGACCTGAATGTAAATGAACATGAAAGCTGCCGGTATGAGAAGAAATCTCAAGTCACAAGGAACCCTCGCCATTTCTCTTACCAAGATTATGACGGAGAATCAATCAATCAATCAATCGAATCGATCATCAAACGATGCGATGCGAGGAGGTTGCCTTTGCCGCCGGGAACTCTCAGCTAATCAATCTTACTTGTTTGTTTGTTGGTTTGTTTAAAACGGTGTCGTTTGGGTCTGTTAAAATGAACGGTGTCGTTTCCTTGTAATGTGACCATTATTTTGTCGTTTTCACACTCCAGCAAGTCCGACACGCAATTCAACCAATCAATTATCTTCTTCGTCTTCGTCTTCCCTTCTGTCCTCCATCTCATCTTTGCCAAGGAAGCTTCTTCTAGCTCCTCCTCCTCCTCCTCTTCTTATTCCCTTAAGATGCCACTTCCTAGGGAGGACACGCCTCTTCTCGGCAAGTCACCCCCTCTCTCCAGCCAGTTCAAGACCTTCGCCAACGTCTTCATTGCTGTCGTCGGCGCCGGTGTTCTTGGTCTTCCTTACGCCTTCAAACGCACCGGATGGCTCATGGGCGTCCTCCTTCTCATCTCCGTCTCCGTTTTGACCCATCACTGTATGATGCTTCTCGTTTACACCCGCCGCAAGCTCGACTCTTTCAACACCGGCGGTTTCTCCAAGATCGGATCTTTTGGTGACCTTGGCTTCGCCGTCTGCGGCTCCTTCGGCAGGCTCGTCGTTGACCTCTTTATCATTTTGTCTCAAGCTGGATTTTGTGTCGGGTATCTCATCTTCATCGGCACTACTCTAGCTAGTCTCTTCGATCCTGATTCCCCCACCAGTCTCAGGCATCAGTTCACACGCCTCGGATCTGACTTCTTGGGCGTCTCCTCTAAGAGTCTCTACATCTGGGGATGCTTCCCCTTCCAGCTCGGTCTCAATTCCATCAAGACCCTCACTCACTTGGCTCCTCTTAGCATCTTCGCCGATGTTGTTGATCTTGCCGCTATGGCTGTTGTCATTGTTGAGGATTCCGTGATTATACTCAAGCAAAGGCCTGATGTTGTTGCCTTTGGTGGCATGTCTCTGTTCTTCTATGGGATGGGTGTGGCTGTTTATTCCTTCGAAGGTGTTGGAATGGTGTTGCCTCTTGAATCGGAGATGAAAGACAAGGACAAGTTTGGCAAAGTCTTGGCACTCGGCATGGGGTTCATCTCTTTGATCTACATTGCCTTTGGTTTCTTAGGTTACTTGGCTTTTGGTGAGGACACAATGGACATCATCACCGGTAACTTGGGGGCAGGACTTATCAGCACTGTTGTTCAGCTTGGACTCTGCATCAACCTCTTCTTCACCTTCCCCTTGATGATGAATCCAGTGTTTGAGATAGTGGAGAGGCGGTTCTCGGGTGGGATGTACTCTGCTTGGCTGAGATGGCTGCTAGTCTTGGCGGTGACTCTGGTGGCTCTCTTTGTGCCAAATTTTACAGATTTTTTGTCATTGGTGGGGAGCAGCACTTGCTGCATCTTAGGGTTTGTGTTACCTGCTTTGTTTCATTTGCTGGTGTTCAAGGAAGAGATGGCGTGGAAGCAATGGAGCATGGACATGGCGATAGTGGGACTGGGCGTGGTTCTTGCTGTGTCGGGAACTTGGAGTTCTCTGAGTGAGATCTTCTCGGTCAAAGTGTAATGCGAGAGGTTTTTCACTTTGTGTCCAATTACGTTACGTGTGAAGTGTGCCCAATATATATATATGTTTGTATGGGGGTTGTAATTGTGGTTTAAGAGAATCTTCTGAACTGTGATTGTATTTGTTGTATGTTAATGATGAAGATTGGAATAAAAGACACGAGCTATGTTTTCTGTATATGTAGATACAAAGCACAAATTACAAATGTGAAAGTCTTGGGATTTGTCTGATAAAATAATAGCAAGAGGAAAGGAATGAGAGAGAGTCAAGTGAAGCTTTGATTTTGTATCACAAAGTTTTCAGTGTGGTCCTTCCAGGAACCGCCTTGTTCAAGATGCCTCTCGTAGAAAGAGACCTCACCATGGGACTTGATGCTGAGTGCGGAGATGCTTCTGGTCCCATAACGCCGCCCCTGTGACACGAGTAAGAATGGACGTTCATAGAAAGAGTTAACAAAGGAAGAAGACAAAAGAAAGGAGGGATGTTATGTTACATCAGGTCTAGGAATGTCGACGAAGATAGAGCTGAGATGGTATTCCATCTCTGGTGTGAAAACGGGAGGCAGCTCAGGTTCTTGGTCCTTGACAGTATCAGTCATCACCTCCTCCACCATAGTCTTAACTGGGAATTCACCAGCTTGGCTTCGGGTCAGAAGCTGATTGAACCCGTCTCTCAACCTAAGACACTGCAAGAGAAGAGCAAATGAGAGGAGTGAGAGATGGAGAATGCGAAAAGAAGGAAAGAAACCTTGGGCCAAGGAGAGTCGAGGTTGGCGTTGGAAAGGAGATGGATCCCTGGAGAGACTAGGGTGACGAGCTGATGCTTGTGACCGTGGAGTGGACGGTTGGTAATGTAAAACATGGATTTGGAGAAGACATGAGCGACAACGAGGTTGAAACCGTTGTAGAGAGAAACCTCCTTTTCGATCTCCTGGGCAAACTCGGCAGGGCTCTTTTGGCTCTGATCACATCACACCAAACCAACATACTTAAAAAGGAAAGAAAAGAGTCTTGAACTGCAAGAAACAAAATTGAAATAGAGAGAGACCTGCAAGAAACGAAGAGGGAGATGTCCACGGGATTTAGCAGCGGGGATGGAGGAGGTCTCTCTGAAATTGGTGAGGAAAGCGATACGGCCATGCCTGGTGCAACCGAGCCACGTACCGCCGCCGACGAGGTCTCTACCTCCAAGCGTCTCTCCGTCTTCCCACCAACGCAGCGCCTCCGTCTCCCTTTTTTTAATAAAAAAAATATTAATAAAGGAGGCAATGGAATCAAATGAAAAGAAATCAAGCAAAAATAAACCTGTTGTGATATTCATCTCTATTGAGGAAGAGAAGAAAAGGGTAAAGCGGATGCGATTGCCATAAGAACACTGCTATGCACATTCTTCTCTCTCTCTTTGTTCTTAAAAAAAAAGGAAGAAGAACAAGGAATGGAATGCTTTTTTAAAAGTGAAAAAAAGGAAGAGGAAAAGTCAAAGTAGTAGTCTTATACTACTATTAAAGAAGTGCGTGTGGTTCTTCTGATCAGGAAACGGCAGCACGTGCACGTTTCAAAAACCGCTCTCGACTGATTTGGCCTTTTTTAAGAAAGTTTTGGATTCCCACAGTCACCGGCGAGCAGATCCAGATGATGATGATGATGTCGAGATGCTTCGTTTCTCTCTTATGGCTGGTACACATTCTTCTTCGTCTTCTCTCTCAATCTCTAGCTCAATTTGTTCTCGTTAGTGTGTATGATTATCTCTGGAATTTAGGATCTGATTGCGACTGATTAGTACGGCCAAGAGTTGGCTTATGGTTTTTTTTTTGTTTGTTTTGGTCGCGCAGGTATTACTAAATCATGTCGGTGGAGAGTCACAAGCAGCACCGTAATGAATGATTCATATTCCTTTCCTTTTTCTGCTTCTTCGGCCCATATGATAAAATGCTTTCCTTTCCTTTCCTTTATTTGTGCAGGCACCACCGAGAACTTCAAGCTTACCGTCCGTTGCAAGATTGTCCTGGATGTACTACTACTACTACTACTACTAGTGCTTCTTCCTCTGTTTCTGCACTGCACTACGATCCAGATCTCAAAGTAGCCACTTTGCTTCTTTCTCTCTAACTACTCCATCCTTGTTGCTTCCTCCTTTTTAATCATCAATTTCTTAATTATCATCTTCCAGGATGTTAACATAGTTGCCACCTACAGTGACCATCACGGTAATATACGCCTTGGTAGTGTCAAAATGGGACATCTTTCTTCTTCTTGGCTTTTCCACAATCCTCTTCGCCCCAACACCAACCCTTCTCAGGTACCCCTCTCATTTACTGTTTTGGTAAATCACATTCATTAACTTATATTAGCCAGCACTGAGTCTCAATGGGATTCCTCTCATAAACTTTGTTTGTTCTAATCCAACCATATGAGATTCCTCCTAGAAGCATCTATTCTTAAGCTTGCTTGCTCGATATTTTCTCTCTACGCTACTCTGTTTGCTGACTCTTCCTTCTTATTTCAATGGAATTAGCTAGTGACACCGCGGGATTCACTGCAAAATGATTCTACTGGTATGGAGGAGAGTGCAAGTTATTCTACAACTAATCAGTCTGGTGAAACCGAGAACCAGTTCCCACACGTGGAGTTTACAAGCCCTGCTAAACTCAAGCGTCAGGTCATCTCTCTCTCTCTCTCTCACATACCCCCTTCTTCTTTTTGTATTCTTTGTTTGACTGGGATTTTAACATATGTTTGGTTCCTTTTCAGAGTTTGCGTCAGGAAAGGAGAGCTCAGCGGACTCTGGACCTGATCCAACAAGATAAGGAATCTGATCAGCAGATGCAAGAAGCAGCCATTCACAAGTCTATCACCTTTGAAAACTCTGTTGTTGGCAAATACAGTATATGGAGGAGAGACTATGAGAGCCCCAACGCTGATGCTATCTTGAAGCTTATGAGAGACCAGATCATTATGTCTAAAGCATATTCCCACATCGCCAAATCCAAAAATGCTACCAATCTCTACCTTTTCTTGATGCAGCAGAGTCGAGAAAATCAACGTGTTCTCGGAAAAGCAACATCTGATGCTGACCTTCCTTCAAGGTACTTGTTTTTTACATTCCTCTGGTCTGTCATTTATGGGTTTGTGAACCACCATTCTTTGATTAATTTCTTTTTTTATCCCTTTTGATCGCTAGAGCGCTTGAACAAGCAAAAGTCATGGGCCATGCTCTCTCTCTTGCAAAAGACGAGTTATATGACTGCCATGAACTTGCAAAGAAGTTTCGGGCCATGCTTCAATCCACTGAACGCAATGTAGATGGTCTGAAGAAAAAAGGCACCTTCTTAATTCAGCTGGCCGCCAAGACATTTCCCAAGCCATTGCATTGCCTGAGTCTGCAGCTAGCGGCTGACTATTTTCTTCTCGGTTTCAATGAAGAAGAGCATGTAGTCAAAAAGGATGCCAAGTTTGAAGATCCTTCTCTTTATCACTATGCCATCTTTTCAGATAACGTCCTGGCAACATCAGTCGTAGTCAACTCCACTGTCCTGAACGCGAAAGAACCGGAGAAGCATGTGTTCCATATAGTAACAGACAAATTGAATTTTGCTGCAATGAAGATGTGGTTTCGCGTCAATGCTCCTGCTGATGCCACGATTCAAGTTGAGAACATCAATGATTTTAAGTGGCTCAACTCCTCTTACTGCTCTGTTCTACGGCAGCTTGAATCCGCAAGGCTTAAAGAGTACTATTTCAAAGCAAACCATCCTTCCTCTATCTCTGCTGGCGCAGACAATCTCAAGTATCGTAACCCAAAGTATCTATCCATGCTGAATCATCTGAGATTCTACCTTCCTGAGGTATATCCCAAGCTGGACAAGATCCTGTTTCTTGACGATGACATTGTGGTGCAGAAGGACCTGGCACCTCTATGGGAAGTAGACATGCAAGGAAAAGTGAATGGCGCGGTGGAGACGTGTAAAGAAAGCTTCCACAGATTTGACAAGTACCTCAACTTCTCTAATCCAAAAATCTCAGAAAATTTCGATGCGGGGGCTTGCGGGTGGGCATTTGGTATGAACATGTTTGACCTGAGAGAGTGGAGGAAAAGGAACATCACAGGGATATATCATTACTGGCAAGACCTGGTAAGGCTCATCACTGAATTACCTTTCGTGTGATAGAAATGACTCGCTCTATATCTAATGTATGGTGTGGATACAACAACAGAATGAGGATAGAACGCTGTGGAAGCTGGGGTCGTTGCCACCGGGGTTAATCACATTCTACAACCTGACATATGCAATGGAGCGGAGCTGGCACGTGCTGGGGCTAGGATATGACCCAGCGCTCAACCAGACAGCTATAGAGAATGCAGCAGTTGTGCATTACAATGGGAACTACAAGCCATGGCTGGGTTTGGCGTTCGCCAAGTACAAACCATACTGGTCCAAGTACGTCAAGTACGATAACCCTTACCTCCGTCTATGCAACATCAATGAATGAAGAGGTTGGACTTTGGAGGAGTAGATGAATGAAGCGCACACACGATGACACAAGACAAGAGCATAATTAATACAATTTTTTTTTTTGTTTTAGTGTATATCATAGAGACCAATCAAGAGAGGGCGAAGATAAAATAAGATCAGTCTATGTCATGTTACTTTTAGTATTAAGTCTGCTTCTTTTCTGAAGCGTAAAATCATCTTTTTCAGTGACAAACAAAACAAGAAGAAAAACTTGCAATCAAGTGAGCGCCATTATTTTAGCTTTAGTGTACGAAAGCACATCCTCCTATACGCTTGGAGCTGTTGGTAATGTATGTGTTAGTAGGTTGGCATATGTCTGATGTTGAGGTAAAAATGACTCATACATGTCCCATTCTCATGAATTTGAGATTCTCAAAGTAACATTTAATTTTATTTTTCTTGTAACACTCATTTAATTAATATGTTTAATTTGTATGTTTTGAGAACATTGTTCTTGTAAGAACTTTCCAATTATCATGTTCTTAGCTCCTCGCTTGTTGTCATGTTTTCTATGTATATATATATATATATATATATTTATAAAGATTCGTTATCTTGAAGCGCAATCATATAAACTATAAGATAATTATTTAGTAATACGTGCTAGCTGGGGAAGATGCTCCCACGAGTTAGGGAGCTCTCTCTCAATAGATAAAAGATTAGATTCCTGCTAAAAGTCTTATTTAGCTCCTGAGACAGCTATCACACGCCGCTTGGGGATTAACTATCCCATTGTATTTGTATCTACTATTTAACACATGTACACATACTACCAAGTCTTGAAGATGATTGAGTTTGAAATTGCTAATTGTTTGCTATAATCCCGCAATTATTAACAAAAATTAAAAGGAAGGCTTCTGACTATTCTGGTTTGCAAGAGAGGAGCATTTGAAATAATGATCTCATATTTAAAAGTATTAGTTATTACTACATAATTACTATATGTGATATACTTCAAAAGAAGGCTCGATTATTGTTGGGTGTTGACTTTCCCTTTAATTATTAAAGAGCCTCTGATGTCATCCAATAATACACATTTTCTTCTTTTCTTTATACACCTGAACGTAATAATACTATTTTGGTTTAAGCATATGTATATATATATAACCGTAGATATGTGTGGTGAGTTCATTAATGGATTTGGAATACGATTAATAAGCAGCAAAATAGATCTTTGAGAAATATATCTAGATTGAAGATTCCATATCGACTCATTGCAGTGTACACTTAAAATAGAAGAAGATGAAGAACCAACCATAGTCCATATGTATTAGCTAGATTATAAAAGTGAGATACGAACAGGTTGCTGATGTCATATGGAGAAAGATTCGAACAGATCCATCATTGATCTCTCAACTCACCCCCCCCCCCCTTTAATTATGGAAGCTATTACTATTAATTTATCATGTACTTGTTAATGCTTTGGGAACAATTTTTTTGTGCAATGCACGTAAACGAGAAGATGCCAACAACAACAAAACCAGATAGTATTGAACTTTGTCTACGCTTTTTGTGAATTATGGATGATTTACAATCTGATAGTATTTACTCATATGAGACTTTCTCTAACGAGCATGAGGAATGTCATCATGGCCCAAAAGCATGAGGAGTAATTACAATCTCTTATGGCAAAACACATTTAGATGAATCACTGGCAGGATAAGAGTTGGAAATATTGTATATTTCTTATTTATATTAATTTGTATCGAGTTTTGAGACTTATGTATGTGTATCATTGTTCTTATATACACAATAAATAAATATCGAGTGTTTCTTTTGCTCCTTCTCTCTGGTCTCGAATTATCACTATTCTCCTCATCAAGAGTAAACTCAATTTAGACTAAGTTTTGTAGAAAACACAACACACACACACATACACACACACACACACACATATATATATATATATATATTTCTAAAATGTGCAACCCCATATCAAAGTAATTTATAAAGTTGGTTATAACAACTAGTTCTCTATAAACCCTTATAGTTTCACTTTATGGCATAAGCAGAAACATTAAGTCAACTTTGTTCTTATAATCTTAACATTTTTTACCAAAAAACTTATCTGTTCTTATAATACATAAAATACCATAAGCAAAGACACCTACTTCAAATATTTTTATAGTTAGATTTGCGTAATTATTTACCAAATTACATTGATTTAAAACCTAACACGTACGTTAAACACTTGCGTGTTATATATGGTCGCTGAGTTAGGTCAGAACTAAGGGTTTATAGAGAAGCGCGGAAATTCATTAAGCATGACTTACAAATCAATTATATATGGTAAAACCATTGCATTTTTATTTTATTTAGGAGTCGAGATTAAAGTCATATTCCCTCCGTTCATAAAAGATTGTTTTAAAAAAATTGATATTTTATATTTTCAATACATTTTTTGTCAATTAATAATGAAAAATTGTAAAGTTCAAAAGTATTAAGTGTAATTTGTGAAATCTTATTGGTTTGAAAGTATAGGAAATATAAAATTACAGAAAACAATGCATTTATAGCTAAGTTTTAATATGTTTTATTAAAAAGTGTGAAAATTTTAAAACATCATTCTTTTAGAAAGAGGGAGTATAATTTAGCTCGGGAAATGTGTGTATATAAACTAGATATGCAAAATAAATGGGTTGATGTATCCTCATAAGCAACGTTTTGAAAGGCTTCATTAGCTACTAATCTGTTATTTACCAAATTATAGTGATCCAAAACCTAACACGTACGTCAAACACGTGTGTGTGTTATGGACCTTATGGTCGCTGAGTTAGGTCAGAACTAAGGGTTTATAGAGCAGCGCGGACATCATTAACCATGACTTACAAAAATATGGTAATATCATTCATTTTCATTTTATTTTGGAGTCGAGATTAAAGTCATAGAATGTAGTTCGGGAAATGTGTGTATATAAATTAGAATTGCAAAATAAATGGGTTGATGTGTCCTCATAAGCAACGTTTTGAAAGGCTTAATTAGCTACTAAAGGTTGGAGTATGTTTGATTAGGGTAGATGATTTTAAAACATTTATGAGGATGCGGAGAATCGATGAGAAGGGAGAGGCTGAATTGGCTTCCCGTAATCCTTAAGAGTTATCACACTTTTAGTTTTGATTACGACACGAATAAGTACGTAATTGGACTTGACTTATTGTTCACCATCTGCCTTTCTCTCATTGGCTTCTTCTTAAACAATACTATTATTTACTCTTTATTTTCATTTTGGGCATAGACGGCAAAATAAAACCAACACATTTGAAAGGTCATGTTGAGACAATCGTTTCTTGAAATATATTCAACTGGTTTCTCGGTACAAATGTTTTTTTCCCTCTGTCTTCTATTAAGTTTAGCAAAAAATTTCTTGTTCCATAAAAAATATTTTTTTTATAACTCTAATACAGTTTACACTTAAAATCAGTTCATACTTATTATTTATCTAAAATGTTATTGGTTAAATAGATGGTATTCATGAAAACATATATACATTTCAATCAATTTTTTTAATATGTCTGAAAAATATTTATGTGATACTCTTTATGGTTATAATGTAATTAAAGTATCGAGACGGATTAGTTTAAGACACACAAGAAGCTAGTAAAATTTCGACCAAACGCTTTTGGTACTCTTAATGATAAGCTCACCTGGATCAATAATTTTCAAAATATAATATATCCACAAAAAGTTACATATGTACACAAAAAGTTACTTGAGCGGTGAAGAGAGGATGCTTATTCGACATGTCCCTTTTCGAATCTTTCATGGTGTATATTTATTTATCTAAGCCATATGTATCTTAAAAGTAGAAACCCTAGCTTTTGTTGCTTTAAGCCATAAACAATTAATACAGGTGAAAAGAAAGTATACAGTGGAGTCGATCTCGAGTGTGTTGCTTGGTACACTTGGACTTGACTACTGCATTGGACAACCGAACCATCAGAGATTCAGGAGACTCGGGTTGATAATTTGAAATGTAATAGAAGAAATGTGAATATATGGAAAAGATTCTTCAGTCACAACCAAAGATTCCTTACATCCATCTTTATTTCTGGATCCAGTTGTGATTGATTCTTTCAAGCAAACAAAGATTATCTCTCTCTAGAGGTCACTGGATATGGATTAGTAAAGATTCAAATGATACATGTGATGAGGTCGGCTAACATAATTATATTAAGAAGGGGTTTGACCTTGTGAGCAAATAGGGTTTTTATTTAGCTTCTGACTTATCTCATTTTGGCAGCTCTCTTATTAATTTGTTTTTTTTTCCTTTTTGTAAATTTTGATCAATATAAATCGGCGTCTGATACTGAACAACAAATTAAAGAGCCTAATCAAACACCACATGCTTGCATCATCCCTTTTACCAAATCCTCTGGTTAACTAACTTTTCTCTATTTGTAGCAGTTTGGTTCATCATATTAACCTCTTAGTTATTTATCTTTTGTCTGTATATATCCGGCCATGCTCATGCAAACGGAAGAAAGCAACAACTCAGGCGTGGTGGATTTCCCTGACAACTTTATGGACCAACTCTTGTGGGAGTACCGCAGGGAAGAAGAAGAGGAGGAGGCATCGTTAGGGTTGAAGGAGAGGGTGACTTGCGCCATGGGGCACCTGCAAGAGGTGATGGGACGAGAGAAAGAGTTGCTGATTCAGATGTGGGCTCCAGTGGAGAGAGGGAGGAGAAGAGTGCTAAGCACAGAAGGGCAGCCTTACTCCCTCAACCCCTTCTCTCAGAACCAGAGTTTGGCCCTCTACCGAGACATCTCAGCATGCTACAGCTTTGCAGTTGAGGTTGGGTCTGACCAACTGGTGGGGCTCCCTGGGCGTGTGTTTCTGAATAGGATGCCTGAGTGGACCACAGATGTTCGATTCTTCAGGAGAGAGGAGTACCTTCGCATCTTATACGCCCGCAGGTTCCAGGTTCGAGCCACCCTTGCTCTTCCACTCTTCCAAGGGCCTTGTGGAAACTGCATGGGGGTGTTGGAGATGGTCACCACTCACCCCAGCTTGGAGTATGGCTCCCAACTTCACACCATCTACCATGCCCTTCAGGTAGTATATGGATCAATGGAAGAATTTAAAATACCAAGTTTGATGCTATTGATACTTATAAAGATGGAAACATTAATTGATGATGAGTGATGGAGAATATTAATTAGTGGGGTTAAATTGTAAACTCAAGAAAACAAGTCAGTCTGATAGAGACATAAATATGAAAAACATATACATATATAGTTACTTGGCATTATTCTTGTCACTGCACTGTTGGAACACTGCTCAGCATTGACTCGCTCCCAATGTCTCCCAATGTCTTAATGCATTAATATTATTTTTTTTGTCGACGTAAGCAACCTTTGAAGAGCTTCAATGGTTAAACATTCGTTTGCTTTTTAAATATATATAAGCACTCTTTAATTTACTCATCAGAATCAGAATTCATTCTTGGCAGGCCTTTGATCTCCGGAGCTCAGAAACCTCCATTATCCCAACCTCTCTCAAGGTCTGTCTCTTATTAAATTTACGTTTCTTAATTTGCATTCTCTTATTAACTTATACATGGCGCCTTTTCTACTGCTACAGCCCCACACCGACGACCTTCACCTAGAGGTGGCCTCGATCCTCAAAGGCATCTGCATCTCATACGGACTCCCGCTAGCTATTACGTGGGGACATCAACAAGACTCGTACCTTTCTTCTATAGCATCAGCATGTTACGCCTCTGACCAGAAGAGCCGCAGCTTCCTGGCCGCCTGCTCAGAGCACCATCTTCTTGCCAAGGAAGGAATCGCTGGAACAGCCTTTGCCACCAAGAAACATTATTTTGCAAAAGATGTGGCCATCCTCAGCTACCCTCTCTCCCACTACGCCAAGATGTTCGACCTCCACGCTGCTCTTGCCATCCCTCTCCTGACCAGATGCAGCAGCCGCACCGTCCAATTTGTTCTCGAGTTTTTCTTCCCCAGAGACTACTGTCTTATTAATCAGAGGCTGATCCTCGATTCCCTCGTCTCCCAAATCAGACTACGCTTCCAGAGCTCACCTCACCTGATGGTAGACGATCAGCTGGCAGAAGAAGTCACGAACACACACACGGCCCTGACTAGTGAACAGATTGTAGCAGAGGAGTCACCGTGCTTGTCCCACAAGGCTAAGG
The DNA here is from genome assembly GCA_026261945.1 of Hirschfeldia incana. Taxonomy (NCBI): domain Eukaryota; kingdom Viridiplantae; phylum Streptophyta; class Magnoliopsida; order Brassicales; family Brassicaceae; genus Hirschfeldia; species Hirschfeldia incana. The sequence goes on from JABCMI010000112.1 coordinate 285,081, forward strand.
GAAAACATGTGTCTGTTTCTTGGGGTGGGGGAGTAAGAGAACCCTCGTTCTCTTCTTCTTCTTTGGAAAGCAGAAAGCGGAAAACAAGGTCTGAAAAGGATATTACTTTGGATATTCTCAGACAACACTTCGCTGGCAGCCTCAAGGACGCCGCTAAAAACATTGGTGGTACGTATGCTCCTACCCCTATATACACATATGTATGCATATAAAACGATGAAGATGATATAAAAAGATCATTATTGGCAGTATGTCCGACGACCTTGAAGAGGATCTGCAGACAACACGGTATCTCAAGGTGGCCATCGAGGAAGATAAAGAAAGTGGGACATTCTCTAAGGAAACTGCAGGTGGTGATGGACTCTGTTGAAGGAGTTCAAGGCTCTCACCATCTTTCCTCCTTCTACTCAAGCTTCCCTCAGCTTCACTCTTCTTCTTCTTTCCCTTTGCTTGATCCTACCAAAACTGTCCACAAGTCACCGCCTTCTTCTTCATCATCAGGTTCAAGCACATGTTGCTCCTCGGAAGAGAAACAACTAGTAGGTGGCAGCTGCTTCCACAAACCAGCTCAACTTCTTACCTTAAGCAGCGTGATGAAGGATGAGCAGAGGCTGCCAGTACGTGCGACGTCATCCCTACCCCCATTGCCATCGGCAAGGAAAGCAAAGGAGGATGGAATGAAAGTGAATGCTATGTTTGGTGATTCCAAGATGAGAATGAGGCTGAAACCCCACTGGGGAATCGCAGACCTCAGAAGGGAGATCGCAAAGCGGTTTGGGTTTGGGATGGATGATGATTCTGCTTCAACAAGTAACTTCAGTCTCAAGTATATGGACGATGATGATGAATGGGTTCTGTTGACGTGCGACGCTGATCTTGAGGAGTGCATTCAAATCTACAAGTCCTCCCTTTATAAAGAGACCGTCAGAATATCTGTCTCTTCCTTGCTTTGATTTCTTGTCAAGTAAATTTTAAACACCTCTTGTTGGCCAATTCCATGTAATTACTTTTGCTTTGGTTTGTCAAATCTTTTTCTTTCTTTTTTTGGGGTGCATATTCCGTTTGATCTAAATGTGTTAATTAGTTGTTGGCATCTTGTAATCTTCTGGCTGGCTGTCTATATATATATATATATAGTAGCTTTCTTTGAAGCAGCTATATTATGATTTTGTGAGAAACATAATCTTTATGAAGTACAGAGAATCATCATGACATGAAACACACAACAATAACTCATTAGATGCTAACTCTCAACAATGGCTTGCTAGAGAAGATATTGTCTTGGCCCTAGATGGTCCATGCATTGTAACTTTTAGAGGTAAGCCCATGCAAGAATTGCTGATTATAACCAAAGCCAAGTACATTTGGAAGTAGTATATATGTACATATATATCCATTTGAACGGAAGCAATGGATTTTGGGGGGTCCTTCCTTAGCAGTGCACGATGACTCCAACAAGTTTTGTGAGTGTCATGATGATCCCCAAACAACAACACATCATGTTGTCATTAAAAATCTTTACAAAATTTGACAAGCAAACCAATTAGACTAACAACACGTTAGCCATTTGTAAGTAAAATGTAGACAATAAAAGAAAAGAGATATGCTTGATTGGGAGGAGTTAATTTGTCTCCTCTTGTCTGGAGGAAAGAGCAAAATCTAAAAGCAGCTGGGTTGCAAAGAAAAAAACAGAAGTGGAGGAGGATAGTTAATAATCTATGATAAAGTAAGCTCATCATGTGTTGAAAGTGGAAATCGTATCAGTAATATTGCTTGCCGTTTTAGTATCTAAAATGCTAGCAATGCGTGCCGTTTTGGACTATGACGTCCTGAGATGAAAAAGGGTACCGTATTGGTTTCTTCTCTCATCATCCGACGGGGAGCTCTGATTCAATTCTTGTCTCGCTTTTCTCCGATCATTTGTTTAATTTGATCAAAATTATAGGTGGGGGATCCATTCAGCTCAATTTCGATTCGATTCGATTAGATTATAATGGTTTTATCTCTTTTGTTGTGTAAGAAGAGGTAGGGGGAGGACTTTACATAAAAAAAGCTCTCATCCTCCTTCCTTATGGTATGCCGGTGGGAGTTGAAGGTTTGGTGATGATGGATATATTATCAACTACAAGAACAACGCTCCTAAGTTACTCGGCTCCTGCTTGGGCGAGCTTTATGGCCGGTGCTTTTTTGATCCTCACCCTCTCCCTTTCCATGTATCTTGTCTTCGATCACCTTTCTACTTACAAGAACCCTGAGGTTCAGTTTCCCTCTCTCTCTGTCCTTCTTCCTTTTGTTTATTTCAATCTTTTCATTTGTTTATTGTTTGGTTTTTGCAGGAGCAAATGTTTTTGATCGGAGTCATCCTCATGGTCCCTTGCTATTCAATTGAGTCTGTGAGTGAATATCTTTATTAAGATTCTTAATTCTTTTTTGTTCTACCAAGAGCTAAGCTAAGCTAATCTATCGATTCAACAACAGTTTGCATCACTTGTGAACCCATCCATCAGTGTTGATTGTGGCATTCTACGTGACTGCTACGAATCCTTTGCCATGTACTGTTTTGGTCGCTACCTTGTTGCCTGCTTAGGTACGTATCACTAATATCTCACTCCCTCTCCCTTCTTTTCCTTTTCTTTTTGTCATTCCAAACTACTTGTCTTTTTACCAGGTGGGGAAGATAGGACTATTGAGTTTATGCAAAGGCAAGGCCGCAAGAGCTTTAAGACTCCCCTCTTAGTTGATCACAATGATGATAAAGCAATCATTAAACATCCTTTCCCTATGAATCTTTTCTTAAAACCTTGGAGGCTCAGTCACTGGTTTTATCAAGTTGTTAAGTTTGGTATTGTTCAATATGTATGTTTCCCACTATTAATCTTTGCCCTCCCCCCATCCTCCTAAATCTCTTTTCTATGAGGTCCAAGTAAAACTATTTCTCTCTCCTTTGGCAGATGATTATAAAGTCTCTCACTGCCCTCACTGCCCTCATTCTTGAAGCCTTCGGTGTGTACTGTGAAGGAGAGTTTAAATGGGATTGTGGGTACGTCTGAGACTTTTTTTTTATGACAACCACAGTGCTATATATATATAACAATGACGAAATGTGTTTCATCTTTGATGAACTATATGATATGGCATCTTACTGTTTTTTTTTTGTAGGTACCCTTATCTGGCTGTTATTCTAAATTTTAGTCAGTCATGGGCATTATACTGTCTGGTTCAGTTCTATGGTGCAACAAAAGATGAGCTTGAGCACATAAATCCGCTGGCCAAGTTTCTAACATTCAAGTCGATCGTGTTCTTGACTTGGTGGCAAGGTGTTGCCATTGCTCTTCTCTCTTCCCTCGGTTTGTTCAAAAGTTCCATTGCACAGAGCTTGCAGTTGAAGACTAGTGTTCAAGATTTCATCATTTGCATTGAGGTACATACATGTCCTTCTGCTACCAAAATATTCTTGCAATATCATTTGTGTACGAGAGTGCTCAAGAAAATATTCCAGTCTATGGAGTCTTGGCTGCCTTTTTTCTTTACGAAATGAATCAAAGTTTCTTTAACACTTGTGTTGGTCCAGTGCAGATGGGTATTGCTTCGGTTGTTCACCTCTATGTATTCCCAGCAAAACCTTATGGTCTACTGGGAGATCGATTTACTGGATCTGTTTCAGTTCTCGGGGACTATGCATCTGTCGACTGTCCTATTGATCCAGATGAGATTAGAGACAGTGAGAGACGAACAAAGGTCCGCCTGCCACATCCTGAAGTTGATATCAGAAGTGGTATGACCATCAAAGAAAGCATGAGAGATGTTTTCGTTGGTGGTGGTGAATACGTGAGTCTTACTTGTAATTCAATTCTTTTACATTCAAACACAATGATGAAGAGCTTCTGTTTACAAAGATATTTTTTTTGTAGATTGTTAAAGACGTGAGGTTCACAGTGACTCAAGCAGTCGAGCCTATGGAAAAGAGCATCACAAAGTTTAATGAGAAACTGCACAAGATATCACAGAACATAAAGAAACACGACAAGGACAAGAGAAGAGTTAAGGATGACAGTTGCATGTCATCATCATCTAGTAGGCGAGTGATCCGCGGGATCGATGATCCACTTTTAAATGGGAGTTTTAGTGACAGCGGAGTTGCGAGGACCAAAAAGCACCGACGAAAATCAGGTTACACGAGTGCGGAAAGCGGGGGAGAGAGTAGTAGTGATCAAGCTTATAGTGGATTTGAAGTAAGGGGCCGTAGATGGATCACAAAAGATTAACTAAACATCCAAAGAGAGAGACCGTTCAACATATTTTCTCCTCAAAGCCCAAGTGTTTTGCAGATCACCAAGAAGCCGTTGAATATTGAATATAATATATTTGTGTACAGAGTTGAAGATACATAAAACGTGAGTTCGTATTCCAAACAGTAGGATAAACTGTCATGCTTGTTTTGTCTTTCTAACAAAATGATGTCATATAGCTACATCTTCTCCGCTTCAACTTTAACCAATGCCACAAGAAACAGAGTATCAAGAAAAAGTTTTGGAGTCAAAATAAATCAGAAGACAAGAGATTGATAAATAATAAGTGCCTTGTGACTTGTATGCATGAAACACCATTGACCATTCTTCCACAATAATCTGCGGATTTTCAATTTTTGTTAGTAAATTTAAATTCATATGAAATCAATTACTCCTTATGTTCCTAAATATAGGATGTTTTAGAAAAATTGGATGTTCCAATATATAAGATGTTTTCATTTTTCTATGCAACTTTTAACTTTATTAAAAACTGTGTAACCAATCATATTTAATCATCTATTTTGTAATTGGTTAAACATTATTAATTTTTTAATTTTAATGATATTTTCAAGACAAAAAGTAGTTTTCTTAATATGTGTGTTTTTTGTCTAAAATCCTATATTTAGGAACAGAGGGAGTAGTTGATGTTTTGTTATTTTTTTCTGTTATTTATAATGTGATAAATATTTACATATGACTAATCTATCTTTTAATGTTTTTTATATGTGAAGAAGATATTTTTATGTGAAGAATATAAATCAGTTTTCCAAAATATATTTGTAACAAATTTTGTTCAACCTGCTATCAAAATCATTATTGAAAATATTTATTTCAAGAATTTTGAGACTACATACCAAAAGGTAATTATGAATTAAATAGTATTGATTTATGTAAGTTGTTTTGATTTGTTAGCCAAATAAATTCAATAAATTATATATTGGTATAAAAGTACATATTTATAACCAATCTTGCTAAATTTTTTTAGCAAAATCAGTTTTTAAAACAATTGAAGCAAGATTTTTAAAGACTCAAAAGATAGCAGTTTGGAATTAATGATCTCACATTCCAATCATACTGGACGGTATCTTTACTCTTTTTTAACTATATATTAACAATCAAAATAATTTTTTATTAGAAATTTTTTTTCATAAATTTCAATTACTATTTTGAAATTCATATATATTTCTATTAGAACACTTTTCTGAATAAAAAGGAAAAAGTTATATTCTAACAGCAATTAAAACTCAAGTCAAGATAAGAAATTTATAATTGCGATCTACATAAGTATATAATTTATATTATCCACAATTGAATTGATTATAAGATGATCGACTACTTGTAAACATATTACATTTTCTCTATATATATATATATGTATATTCATATATAATAAATAGGAAGTAAAATGATTTCAAAAACTAAATCTGGTTGTTTAGGGATAAGATTAGAGTGATCAGATTATAGAAATTCAGAATTTTGTACATGAGTTTTCATAATTTTAATATGATTCCATTTGGTATGAACCATGAAAGATTGAATTGATGGTAAAATGGTGTCAAAATCATCCAAACCAGAAAATATGATTAGACTAAATTGAAAAACTGTGTATGAATTTGGTAAAGTCGTAGAATCATTAATAAAAAGTATATTGACATTAATTTAATTGATTGGTATTAAATACAATAACATATTTATTCTTTAGATATAATCAAATAATGAATGACATTTTAGTGCATACCATTGAGAGTCATAAGATTGTCTCTAAATGATATTAATGTTTTAGTAAGATAAAGTTATAACTAATTCAACAATAAAAAATTAGACAATAAATTTTTAGTTAGTCTAGAATAGACTATATTCATCAACACATACACTTCAATTGTTTCTCGGTAGTTTCTGTTTTGCTATATGAGCATATTTCTACTCTATAATATGATATGGATAACAAATCCCATAAAATTTGGTTAGTTATCAAATTTATCATTTTCAACACATGTGACAATTTACCATGTCAACTCCTCATTTGGTGAATCCCTCTTTATGTATCATGCTTCCATTGCTTTTTATTAACATATTAATTATAGAAATAACCTGATTTTATTCAAATAGTATTATACTCCTCCATCCACAAGAACTATTCTTTTTCTGTTTTTCTTAATTACTACATTACTTGCTTTCATGTATTTCTGTGTCTTGGCTTAAACACACAGCTTTCTAATATTAGCTTTTGTTTAATTAACTTATAAATTTTTGAACTAGTTGGCTTTTAAAAACAAAAAGAGCACATTCACAAGATAAGTCTAATTTTAGAATAGAAAAAAAAGCATGATAGTTCAACTGAATAGATTGGGAGATAAGAATGTAATGAGATCACCAAACAGCTAGTTCATTTCTTAAAAAAATAACGATTTAAGTTACGAACAGAAGAAAGCGGGTAATTCAGTAAGTTGCTAAAGACACAGACGAATAAATAAATTTTTAATTAAAATTATAGAGTTTTTATTCATATATAATAAAGTAAATCAGAAGTAAAATGATTTCAAAAACTAAATCTGGTTGTTTAGGGATAAGATTATAAAGTGATCAGATAATAGACATTCTGAAATTTGTACATGAGTTTTCATAGTTTTAATATGATTCCATTTTGGTATGAACCATGAAAGATTGAATTGATGGTAAAATGGTGTCAAAATCATCCAAACCAGAAACTATGATTACACTAAATTGAAAATTTGTGTATGGATTTGGTAAAGTCATAGAATCATTAATAAAAAGTATATTAACATTAATTTAATTGAGTGGTATTAAATACAATAACATATTTATTCTTTAGATATAATCAAATAATGAATGACATTTTAGTGCATACCGTTGAGAGATAAGATTCTAAATGATATTAATGTTTTAGTAAGATAAAAGTTATTAACAAATTAATTTAACAATAAAAAATTATACAGTAAATTTTTAGTTAAATCTCTTTTAATAGAATAGACTCTATTCATCAGCAGATACACTTCAAATCGTTTCTCAGTGGTTTCTGTTTTGCTATATGAGCATCTTTCTACTCTATAATATGATATGAATAACAAATCCCATAAAATTTGGTTTGTCATCAAACTTCTCATTTTCAACCACAAGTGACAATTGACCATGTCAACTTCTCATTCGGTGAATCCCTCTTCATGTATCATGCTTCCATTGCTTTTTATTAACATACTAATGTTATTGAAATAACCTGATTTTATTCAAATAGTATTATACTCTTTCATCCACAAGAATTTTTCTTTTTTATTTTTTTCTTTAATTACTACATTACTTGCCTTCATGTATTTCTGTGTGTTGACTCAAAACACAGCTTTCTAATATTAGCTTTTGCTTATTTAACTTATAAACTTCTGAACTAGTTGGTTTTTAAAAACAAAAAAAAACATTCACAACATTCACAAAATAAGTCTAATTTTGGAATAGAAAAAAAAGTAGGACAGTTTCAACTGAATAGATTGAGAGATAAGAGTGTAATGAGATCATCAAACAGCTAGTTCATTTTTTTTTATTAACGATTTAAGTTACAGACAGAAGAAAACGAGAAATTCGGTAAGTTGCTAAAGACACATACGAATAAAGATAACTTTTTAAAAATTAAAAAAAAAAGTTTATTTGTTGGAGATTAGTTTGGAGTTCGTCTCATAGTTTATCGGCAACCAACATTTGCTCTGCCTTGACAACTTCATTTCTGTAAAAAAAAAAGAAATGACGTCTTCTTCCTCCTCCGCCTCTTCGTTTTGCACACTCTCCTTTCCATTTCTCTTGTTTTCTTCATATTCTTTGTAGCCTCCCTCCCAACCTCTCCTGTGTCTTTGTGTTGTATGCTACACAATTAATGGCGTCTTTAAATTTGAAGTTGAAGAAAAGGGATAACTATGGCACCGAACCCGACAAGAAAAAGCTGGCTATGGCTGGAATCCGACACCAGTTACTGCTACTCCTTCGCCGCCGTCACCGTCTATTTCCTCTGGTCTCTGCCTTCTCCGGCTGTCTCCTCCTCCTCCTTCTATTCTCCTTTTCTTTCCCTCCTGTGATCCATCGCTCACCACCAGGCGTAAGTGTACAATTCATTTCAACAAATTATATTACATATAATCGGAAAATCCTTCTTCATTTATCTGTTTTGTTTTCAGAGGAACAATCAAGTTTCCGTGGGCTCCAAGCTTCTTGTACCCGTACGTAAAGCTCTTAGCATTGATACGTTACATCCGAGAACTTTTTTAAAAAATAAAGACATGATCATTATTTTGTGTAATCTCTTAGGAAAATGGAGGAAGATCCGATCGCCACTTATGGAGCTCGAAATTGTCCAACTCCTACTATGGCTGCAGCAATGCCAGTGACACCTTTCAAGGTACGTAGACGTACCAATAAAACATTTTTCCTCTGTTTGAATTAGCTGATGATTATTGCAATGGGTGGCAGTTTTGGATAAGAGGAGTCAAACAGATCGATATTTACTGATCGTTACAAGCGGAGGGTTAAACCAACAGCGAACAGGGGTGAGTTTCACATATTATATTATATGCTTACCTGCTTGGAGAGCCTGTTTCTTTCTCTGACATTTTTTTGGGTGGGGGGATCTAATTCAGATAATAGACGCTGTGGTTGCGGCTTACATACTAAATGCCACTCTTGTGATCCCTAAACTGGACCAAAATTCATACTGGAAGGACAACAGGTCCTCTTCTGTCCCTCTCTATATTATTATTCTCCATTTGAAGGAGATTGAACATTGTTATCTTGCTTTTTTTCTAACAAATAAACTTCTTTTGGTGCAGCAACTTCGAAGAAATATTTGACGTTGATTGGTTCATCTCGCATCTCTCCAAAGATGTCAAGATCATCAAGGAGCTTCCTAAAGGAGAAGAGTCAAGACTCATTGGCCTACAGTCCATGCGTGTTCCCAGGAAGTGCACACCCTCTTGCTACCTGCAGCGTGTTTTGCCCGTTCTAAAGAAGAAGCATGTCAGTTGTCTACTCCAAACTACCAAGTTCGCCTTTTTGATAATATACGAGTATGGCTCATGATCAACTCTGATATTGCAGGTTGTACAACTCTCTAAATTTGATTACAGGCTGGCCAACCAGCTGGATACAGAGCTACAGAAGCTGAGGTGTAGAGTGAACTACCATGCGGTGAGATATACGGAAACTATCAACAAGATGGGGAAATTTCTGGTTGACCGGATGAGAACCAAAGCCAAACACTTTGTTGCCCTTCATCTCAGGTACCACAAATACGGAACTTTTTTTTATAAAAAACAAATAAAATGAATATGGGTTAATCAGATGATGCAATGTTGATTCTAGGTTCGAACCTGATATGCTGGCCTTCTCCGGATGCTACTATGGGGGAGGTCAGAAAGAGAGACTTGAACTCGGAGCTATGAGAAGAAGGTGGAAAAGTTTACACGTGAGGAAGAATTGCTTACTTTGATTTCCATACGTATAACACAACTGTTTCATCAACACTAAAAGAATATTGTAATGTTGTAGGATGCAAACCCTGACAAGGTACGAGAGCACGGTAGATGTCCCCTGACTCCAGAGGAGATAGGTCTGATGCTCAGGGGCTTAGGATTTGGTAGAGAAGTTCACTTGTACGTTGCATCAGGCGAGGTATACGGAGGGGATGCTACACTAGCACCATTGAGAGCTCTGTTTCCAAATCTCCATACAAAAGAGACATTGACCTCCAAGAAAGAGCTAGCTCCGTTTGCACGCTTCTCATCACGTATGGCAGCTCTTGACTTCATAGTCTGTGATGAGAGCGACGCATTTGTCACCAACAACAACGGCAACATGGCTAGAATCTTGGCTGGAAGAAGGTATGCATACTTGACATCACTTATTTTTTGACACTCTCTTGTCTACTAATTTTCAAAAAAAAACAAAAATATATATGAGCAGGAGATACTTGGGACACAAAGTGACCATCCGTCCAAACGCCAAGAAACTCCACAAAATTTTCACAAACAGACATAACATGACATGGGATGAATTCTCAAGCAAGATCCAGAGATACCAAACAGGGTTCATGGGGGAGCCAGATGAAATGAAAGCAGGAGAGGGAGAGTTCCATGAGAACCCGACCTCCTGCATTTGTCGAAAGAAGAAGAAGGCCAATGAGCAACTAAAAGAGGAAGAGCATAACGAGTCATGGCCATGGGAGTACTCGGACATTGGCAATGTCCCCATGGCCACTAGAAGCGGTTTGGATCACCAATCAGAAGTTGACCATGATAATGAGATCTTCTGACTAATCTTCTCCTTTTCTTTTATTTTCTTTTGTGCTCTTTGTGCAAGAATCATCATTCTTTTCCAAACACACAAAATGTGAATGTGAATGTCATTTGAAGGGTTACAAGTAGAAAGAAAGGTGGTCCTGTGTACATATATAGACCTCTTTTGTACATACATATATGTATATCCATCTTTTAATCTTACTTTTTTAGTTCTCTTGTTTTTAATAAATTAACATTAACTGCAAGTTAAAATCAAATAATAGTGAATGACTGATTACACATGAGGCTCTATAAGGAAATATGTAAGAAAATCAGTTCCAGATGTGATCGTCGCATGGATCACAACCTTCCTGAGCAATGTCGCTGATCTGAACGCCGGCGTCGTAGATCTTGCCAGCTTCCCAGTTGGCCGGAAGAACTCTCTGAGACCAGAGCATTTTGCCGTCGAAGCCAGCAGTCACGACGAACCTGAACTGAAGAGGTCCAGTGGGTACTTTGTCAGTGACCCATACGGCACCGTGGCTTCTGGTCATGTAACTCCAATGCGAGGAACCAACCTGAGCAATGTCGATGGCTACAACTTCGGTTTGGCCTCCTTGGTACAAGAGCTTTATCGCCAAGTAGTTTGGCTTCTTGCTTGATTCTTCAACTCTCACATTCATCATCTTCTTGTTTCCGTAATCGCAAGGGACTCTGTTTTTCAATCTTTGTTATATTACACTACTAAAACAATAAATAATATTTTTAAGACAAAAAAAAATGGTTTTGGTAGGAACCTCCGGTATTGAATGTCCACAATGCCTTGTCTAAGAAGATCTCTCTCGGCGCCAGGAACCGGCTTAGCCATGGCCCTGAAGGCTCTGCTGCTGAGGAGGAGATCGGTTTGGTTGTTCTTGTTCAGGTCGGTGACCATCACCGTGGTTCCTTTGGTGCTGCAAAGAGAAGGGTTGTTGCATCTGACCTGGAAGCAAGCTCCGCAGCCGGCGCCGTCTTTGTATATGGAAGGCACGGCAGCAGCTATGTGACCGGCGAAGAATCCCGTAGCCATAGGACCATACGAGCAAGCTCCAGCTGAATAAGCAGCAGAAGAAATACAGGGATGAGAAAATAATAATTTTTAAAAAAGGTGGGGGGGGGGGGGGAGAGAGAGAGAGAGTGAATACAGGAGAGAGCAGAGGCAGAGGAGAAATAAGCAGCCTTAGAGCGGTGGAGGCACCGGTCGCAGGCCTCAACGGAGGAGAAGAAGAGTAAAACGACCAAGACTAGAAAGCAGCTTCCCATTTTTATTCTCTTTGTTTTTTTTGTTTGCTTATGAGAAAAAGGCAACAAATCGTAATATGAATGTGATTGTGAGTGATAGACATGAGAAGTGAAGAAGGAGTTTGTGAATAAATAGTGAGAAGGGAGTGTGTGCCAGCTCAGCATGTCTATACACGTCATGATTCTATACATATAGCCCAGGTCCACTAGGTTAGGTGGAAGCAGCTGGCTGGCTGGTCTACTACTATCCTTCAGTCCACAACTCAAGAAAAAGGTACGCGTTTTGTAGAATTTACATTTACATTTGATGATTCTTAACATCTTTCATCTCCAAAGAGCTCAGAGTTATTTTGTTTTCTTTTCTTATTAAAAGAACAAAAGAACCATTCCCAGTGTGAAAACGGGTAGATGACGTGGTATTGCACCGACTCTTTGCACCACAGCTGTGTCCCTTCTCTTCCTCGGGCCTTGTACATGTCGGCTTCCTGTTTCTTTTTTTTTACTTTTGTTATTAACACCAAGCAAGTCACTCTTATATTAATCACTTCTTTAATGATGGTAATAGATAAAAGTTTCTTTTTTTGCTTAATCAGTTCTTTTTGTTATGGCTGAAAGGTGATAAGCAAATGAGAGGTCAGTAAAAGAACTAGAAAGAAAAAAGATTGCGTTTACACTCATATGACAACTCGTAAATTTCCACTAACAAACTAAGAAGTCTAGAACACGTAATAATTAGGCCTAGAGCATTAGTAATAATCGTATTGTTACTATCTCTCTTGATGTTCTGGTTATTCCTTTATAAGCTTGTTAAATTTTGAAGAGAAAAAACAATGAAATCTTTGGTATTCAATAGATTGGTAATCAATAAACATCCATGTGATAACAACTCTGTCACAGCAACGGCATTGATTACGACATGTGAAGATATCTTCACACTCTTCCCTCTCTATCTTCTTCTGTGTGTTCATTGTCGGTCTTATACAGAGCATATAAGATTAAGATTTGTCTAGATGAGTAGATTCTCTATCAACTAGCTGTTTTTTCTATATACGCTAAGTAGTCTAAAGGAGTCCAGAATAGTCTTCCTGTGCTCGTTGTTTTTATATAAGCCCATCCTCTGGTTCGGCCCACTACAATTAGCATTCAAATTGTAATTTCTTGACAGATTATTTTAAACACTATACATTATTTATTGTATGTACTTGTTTGCTTTTCTTATTGGATTCTGTGGATCGTCCACAGCGACCATCCATTGGTTCACGTTAGTACTATGTTTTATATTTTACCTTAAACTGATTTTTTTTTTACTGAAACTGAATATCTCAAACAAAAAGTATTATTATTTTTATTTAAATTATTACTAATTTGTTTCCATTTGATAATTCTTCTTATCAGAAAAACCGATAAAAGTCTCTAGACGTAATATTCTAAAAATGCATGATGGTTTTAATAAGAATCCAATCAAAATCAAGGGACTATGAATTATAAATATCAGTGCGACATTAAGGCGGGCGGTTTTAAATAATTTCCGGAGATGGTCGGGTCAGCTATAAGTTTGAGCTGGGTTTAAAAGGGCCCAAGAAAGGCCCGTCTAATATCACGTAAAGCTAGAAAAGTAATTAAGGCGTACACGGAGAGTATGTGCAGAGGAAATTAGAGTGAGAGAGAGAGAGGACGGGTTTGATCTCTCAGAAGGTCACGGGGAAGAAGACAGACTGTGACTTTTGTGTTTCCAGCTGCCATAGTTTCTTATTCTTCTTCTGGTGGGTTCCGTTTACTCCCTCACGCGTTCATGCAGTTGGTATCTGATCATTATAATTAGCTCATTTCAATTCAGGTTATATGTGTATTATATGAATTTGAATGCGAAACTGAAGTATGAACTAGAAATATGTTGAAAGTGAAAGCGGTGACGGGAACTTGTCTGAGTTATCAATCCAACGAGCAAAGTAAGGTCAAAACCAGCTTAACCACGAGACAATGAGCTGGCCGCCAATCATGGGACAGTTTACGAATGTTGAACGTTGAATTAAACACGCAAAATGAACAAAAAAATAATGTAATCGTATAAATCCAACTTCCGAAATTTCCTGCGCCGCCAAGCCAATCCAACTCAGCATCAACATTTACGCGCTCAATTGACCCACCTCACAGTTTCATTTTATCTCTTTCTCCAATCATCTCAACCATCTTGTTTTAGCATAAGCTCTTGCTATTTTCTTATTACTACTAATATATGTTATGTGCATGGTCGACTATTCCTTTTATTAATTAGGCACATTATTTCTCGAATAGCAGCTACTTGTACCGAACCAAAAAAAACTTTAGTTATATGTAATATTTACAAATTAGATGTCATGCATATGGACAATATGCGCCTGTAATTTAGTACACGATAAAAGATTTACAAAAATGCAAAATCTGTATCAGTAAAAAACAAAAATCTTACTGGAGATTCAAATCGAAGCAGCTTAAAAACACCACACAAATGACAATTAAGCAAAGTCTGTGAAGATAATTATACAGCAAGCATTTCAAGCATGGACAGTTTGATTCATTAAATAATCACCTCCCAAAGCTATATAGAAGTAGTATATAATTAATTGATGAAGAAAGAAGAAGTAGGTGGGGCCTTGTATTACCAGTTGACAAACCAACAAAAAAAACACGGAATTAGCTTATAATTGGAAAGCATCTTCCCACAGCCGTTGGACTTTAAATACATCCCCGAGTCATTGAACTCCATAACTCACACCTTCGACCTTTCTTTTCATTTTATCATCACACCTCCTAATCATCAAAGTTTGATCAGAGATCTATCTCTAGCTAGGCGAGTATATATATGGGGTGGCTAAAGTACTGCGGCCTTTGGACATTGGTGACCATCATTTCTTTAGTTCAGGCTGAAGATCCCTACCGTTTTTTTCGACTGGAGGGTCACTTACGGCAACATTTATCCACTTGGCATTCCTCAAAGGGTACATTTTCTTCTAAGATCTACATTATCAATGTGGCTTTTTCTTCTTTTGCTTTGATCATGTTTAATATGTACACGTACGTACCCACGCAGGGAATTCTTATAAATGGACAATTTCCTGGACCGGAGATTTACTCTGTCACCAATGACAATTTGATCATCAATGTTCACAACGATCTCGACGAGCCTTTTCTCTTATCTTGGTATCTACTTCCCCTTCCCTTTCAACGCATGTTTTCATTTAAATAAAGCTTCAGTAGTTATATTAGAAGAGGAATTCGAGCGTTTGGTAATTTGCATGCACACATGTGCCGTTTATTCATATAGTATAAATCTTGTTATGAACCAGTAGGGAATTATTTATTACTGATGAACACGTCAAGTTTTCATCCACGTTAATAATAATAAAACGAACTTTTTACCAAAAAAAAAAAAATACAACGAACGTAACAATACATTTTTTTTTAAATGAAGGAACGGAGTCCAGCTAAGGAAGAACTCATACCAAGATGGAGTGTATGGGACTACTTGTCCAATCCCACCGGGCAAGAACTATACTTATTCCATCCAAGTGAAAGACCAGATCGGTAGTTTCTTCTACTTCCCTTCCCTCGCCTTTCACAAAGCCGCCGGTGGTTTTGGTGGCCTCCGTATCCTCAGCCGCCCTCGCATTCCCGTCCCTTTCCCTGAACCTGCCGGGGATTTCACCTTCCTCATCGGCGATTGGTACTCTCACCATGACCACAAGGTACATTCTCTTTCATTTTAATTAACTAGTTATATATATATATATATATATATATATATAGTACTACTTGTCACATGATGATATGATACCCATAAGTAATATCAAGTGCACACAATTCAGAATTTGAAGGCACTTTTGGATAGAGGTCACAGGCTACCCTTGCCTGATAAGGTTTTGATCAATGGCCATGGTGTCAGCTTTTCTTCTTCTTTCACCGTTCATAAAGGTTCGTCTTAATAAAACACACGCTTTAATATGAAAAATTAATTAAGATCATATATTCTCGATCTCATATTCTTTTGTGGACGTATTTGATCAGGGAAAACGTACAGATTCAGAATATCGAATGTGGGGCTTCAACACTCGCTAAATTTCAAAATAGTAGACCATCAGATGAAGCTCGTTGAGGTTGAGGGAACCCACACGATCCAGTCCATGTATTCCTCACTCGACATTCACGTTGGTCAGTCTTACTCTGTCCTAGTCACCATGGACCAGCCTGAGAAAGACTATTCCATCATCGTCACCACTAGATTTGCCGCCAAGAAGATTCTGGTCGGATCCACTCTCCACTACTCCAACTCCAAACAAAGTCTGACCTCTTCTGCTTCTCTCTCTACTAGAGGGCCTGCCGATGAACTAGACTGGTCTATCAAACAAGCCCGATCCATTAGGACCAACCTGACAGCGTCCGGGCCAAGGCCAAACCCTCAGGGCTCGTACCACTATGGCCAAATAAATATCTCTAGGACTTTAGTACTAGAAAGCTCAGCAGCCCTCGTGAAAAGGAAGCAACGCTATGCCATAAACGGCGTGTCGTTTGTGCATTCGGACACTCCGCTGAAGCTGGCAGATTACTTTAACATCAGAGGTGTTTTCAAAGTGGGAAGCATCCCTGACCAGCCGAGAAGGGGAGGTGGAGGGATAAGGCTGGATACGGCAGTGATTGGAGCAAACCACAGGGCGTTTATTGAGATTGTCTTTCAAAACCGCGAGAAGATTGTCCAGAGTTACCACCTCGATGGATACAGCTTCTGGGTTGTTGGGTGAGAACAATAGCTCAATAATCATACTATATGATGTGGAGATTAATCATATACATAACTAATATTTATGTGAATGTTGTCCACAGAATGGATAGAGGAACATGGTCACATGCGAGCAGACAAGAGTATAACCTCATGGATGCTGTTTCTCGCTCAACTACTCAGGTACCTAAACATTTCATATATATAGTTGAACCTCAAATCACGTAGAAATGTGTGTATGTGATTATTTTTTCTATCTTGTTGTAGGTGTATCCAGAATCATGGACAGCCATATATGTGGCATTGGACAATGTGGGGATGTGGAATCTAAGGAGCGAGTTTTGGGCGAGACAATACTTAGGTCAACAGTTGTATCTACGAGTTTACTCTCCGGTTCATTCTCTCAGAGATGAATATCTTGTGCCCAAGAATGCTTTATTGTGTGGTCGAGCTTTCAACATGCAGAGACCCATCAGCACTCCGTAGATCACATTTATATTACTTTATCCACAATCTATAATAGATTTGGTTAACCAATTATCATTTAGATATATCTTCTGTTTGGAAATAAGTGACAAGTTATGCATATTTTTTTCTATTCTTTGTATTATTTAAAAAGTAGGTTATTTTTCCATACTCATACCCGAGTATACTATATACAAAATAATTAAAATCATAATAATTGTTACATATTCATTTTTGTTGTTTATAAATTTTAAGTAATGTAATGTAATAATTTATTTTTATGACAGATAACATAAAATTATATCGAGTGCCATTATGTTCCCGTGTGCTTATATAAATATTTACATGTTTGTTAATAAGTTTCAAGTCATTTTAAGTTATATTATGAAAAATTACAAATTATCACTCTCTCACTTTCTCTATGTTCTTTTCATATAATAGCTTTTTTATTCCATCTTTTGGTTGAAAAGGAGCACGAGATCATGTTCTTTTATCTCTGAGCAACCAAGGCAGGTGAAATTCATAGAGTGGCCAAATTTTACAAACATTGTATGTTTGTGTACTGTAGACCATCCAAGTTTTAGTTTGACGTTATGTGACTTTTGTTTTTATAATGCTTTACAACAACAAAAGCTAAAGACAGTCACATGTTGGGATTGTGAAATCTTATGTCCAATTCTTATTCTCCGATTAGTACGATATTGTTTACTTTGGGCCTAAGAGGCTGGCCCGCATGGATTTACTTTGGGACTCCTTCCCAAAAGGCCTCGTACTATTAGAGTTGGACTTCTCTTTATATATTAGATTTTTATTTGTCTAATATCCAATGTGGGACTTAAATTGTTATCTCACATTCTCCCCCTCAAACTAAGGACCACAACCCATCTCTTGTGTGTTTCCTAATTGCAGGGTTTTTTTTGAGAATGTATCTCCCACAACTTCACAGGTTCCATGATCTTCTGACGTTTCTGCAATAGACCTTCTTTTTTCATCTTCTACCCGTTCTTACTTAAAGGGTATTTTTGGTCTTCTTGCATCTCTTTGTCAAACCTGGCTCTGATACCAATTGTTGGGATTGTGAAATCCTATGTCCAACTCTTATTCTCCGATTAGTACGATATTGTCTACTTTGGGCCTAAGAGGCTGGTCCGCATGGATTTACTTTGGGACTCCTTCCCAAAAGGCCTCGTACTATTAGAGTTGGACTTCTCTTTATATATTAGACTTTTCTTTGTCTAATATACAATATGGGACTTAGATTGTTATCTCACATCACACTGATGAGTCTGTTTCTGGTAGCTCTCTTCATTGTTGGGCTATCATCGGTGGACTCTGCAGTTTGTTACATGTTGCCTCTCATCTTGAGGAAAGATCCATACGAGAGAGAGAGAGAGGCAAATTCCATTTTGATTTGTAATATTGTTGTTCCATGTAGAAACAAGAATCAAACGCAAAAAAAAAAAAATGTAAAGTGAAATAGGAGTGGGACCCTAGACAAGTAAAGAAGTAGGCCTTCCTTTGGAGAATGGAGACTTAATAATACTGTGTCGTTTTGAAAAGGATTGTTAATAAACCGGCCCGGTTCGGTATAGCGAAATGAGTAAACCAAAGCTAAAGTCGGAGCATTCAAGATTTGGGAGATCCAAATCATGGAGCGAGCGATTAGGAGGTAAAGAAAAAAAAAAGAGTGAGAGAGAGATCTGGGTTGGGCTCTGTTGGGGGGAAGAAGATGAGTGATTTTCAGAGATCACTTTCTGTGCGGTTGAGCCGGCGGGGAGAAAGGAGTAATCATCAATCTAGTAAAGGTCTGCCCTTTTTTTTTTTTTAATTCTTGTAGGAAGCTAATGAATGAAGTAAGAAGTTATTCGTTGTGGTGTGTGTTAACAGAGGAGGAGGGAGGTGGGTTGTTGTTCTCTACGGGACGACTCCATACAGAAGAATACGGTGGAATAAAAACAATATGGAAGGCAGGATTCGTTCGTCTGCTACTGGTTGGAGGCGTTCTATGGATGCTTCTCATTCTTCTTGCCCTCCTCTTTCATGTTTGGTCTTGTCAATCTTCCCTTTCCTTCTTCTCTGGTAACCTTCATCACTAACACACACACACACACTCTCTCTCTTGTTCAATTGATTATAGTTGTTTCACTTTGGCAGCCATTTGCAACAAAGAAGGCAGACTCTATGTCGTCTTAGACACCATTGGCTTTGTTCCTAAACCACAACACCGTAACTCCATTTTTCTTCTTTTTTTTTTCATATACATTCTACTGCTTTGTTCTACACTGAATCACTCTCTTCTTCTTTATTTATTATTAATAGGATGCCCCATTCCGGTAGCCTATGACCCTGATAAGGTCCTCCTTCCCACTTCAATAACCCCTGATTCTATTGTCACCAATCTTACCTACATTACACAAGATCAATCCTCCAACTCTCCCTTTCCTCTCTTTGGCGGCAACATTACCTGGTCTCAGCGCCAAGAAAGCTTTCTACTCAAACCCGAGATGAAGGTATATATATAACTCTGCCTTTTTAAACCCCATTCTTCCCCCACTATTAGTTAACTTCCAAACTATTATTCATTTCAGGTCCATTGCGGGTTTATTCCAGGTGGTGGCGCTGAAATGTCGTCTCTTGATAAAGACTACGTTAAGAAATGTAAATTTGTGGTTGCCACTGGTATTTTCGATGCTTACGATCAACCCCACCAGCCTTCCAACATTAGCGAGCGTTCCAAGAAGCTCTTCTGTTTCCTTATGGTGGTGGACGAGGTCTCTCTCGATTTCTTAAGATCAAACACTACTGTGACTCAAGATGTTCGAGGTGGCAGTTGGGTTGGCATTTGGCGTCTTATTCTACTCAAAACTCCTCCTTATGATGAACCTAGGAGGAACGGTAAAGTCCCCAAAATCCTAACTCACCGGTTGTTCCCTCAAGCACGCTACAGCATTTGGATCGATGGCAAAATGGAGCTTATCGTTGACCCCTTGCTTATTTTAGAAAGGTACCAAAATAATAACACTACATTTGGTTTCATCCAATTTTTTTTTAATAAGTAGCAGCAAAGAATATCTAAGACTATGATGGATTGATGATATCCTCCACTTATCACTTTTCTTGCAGGTATTTGTGGCGTGGGAAGCATACCTTTGCCATTGCTCAACACAAACATCACCGTAACATATATGAGGAAGCTGATGCGTGCAAAAGGAGAAAGCGATATGCCCGACCTCTGGTTGATCTTCAGATGAAAATTTATCGGTACGAGGGATTAGAACCATGGAGCATCAAGAAGAGCACTGTTAGTGGTAAACAACATAAAACATCAATGTCTGTCTCCTTGTTAATGATATAATACTAAGAGTATTTCTCTTGTTTTGCATTGCGTTAAACAAAAACAGATGTTCCAGAGGGAGCGGTGATAATAAGAGAACACACTGCAATGAACAATCTGTTCAGCTGCCTGTGGTTCAACGAGGTACACCTGCTAACGCCGAGGGACCAGCTTAGCTTTGGGTACGTAGTTGACAGACTAAAAGGAGCGTTCAAGGTGTTCATGTTTCAGAACTGTGAGTACAACTCTCTCTTTGAACTGCACCCTCACATCAGAGAACATTCCTCAAAGATAGAGTGGGTGAAGAGTCTTAAGGAACTGAAAGGGAAAGGAGAGAGTATGAAGGAGAGCAGAGGAGGCTTTGGGCTATGGACTCCATACCCTGGGGATCTAGATTCCGTTGAGCTGCCAAAGGTAGTAAGAACTTCTAAAGCTGGTTGAGGCAAAGAAACGTTGGGGTTTTGTTTGAGCGTGCTTCTCTGTAGATGGGGTTAAATTCCAAGTTTTACAGCCTTGTTAAACATGCACTTCTTCTAAAACAATTTTGTAAAAGAAAACATGATCAGCATAGCTTAAGGGGGTTTTATACATTAAGGCAAAAAAAAAACAAATCTATAAATTGTTGAACAGAGAGAGAGAGATTCTTCTCCAACTACGGCTTACATGGCCTGGAGGCCCTGGACGTCTAACTGAATGCATCTAATTGGCTTACTATTTGTTTTGCTTTTTTCTTCTTTCTTTTTTTGTACAAAACAACAAGAAACACAAATTTTGAAACAATTATGATTTTTTGAGAGTAACAAAACTACCACTTGATGATCCCTTCCCCAATCAACAATAATTAAATATAAGATATATATAGATAGTTTACACAAGCACATCATCATCTTTGTTTGGAAGAAATAAATGAGGGTCAGGAGGCACCAGCAGTGGTGCAAGGCGCCAGGCTGTTGTGAGGAAGGTTCACTCCTGCGCCTCTCACTGACACTGACGGTCCTCTGGCTCTGCTCACAACTAGGCTTGTGTCGAAGAAGACAACTATGACTGTAATGTCATCGTGGAAATGCCTTCGTACCCCTCTGTCTATCTTTTTAAGGTCTGAGTACCTCATCTCTCTCTTCTTCGCTGCTTCTTTAAGCGCCATTTTCACCAGCCTCTTTGCTATCCCCTGCCACAACCACAACCACAACATCATCAACAAACTTTGTATATATATATATGTTTTAATAACGATTGAGTGTGTTCACTCACGTTACGCGGATGATTATGGACAATCTCTACAGCTTCTTGGTTGGTCATATGTTCCCATAGTCCATCAGACGCACATATTATAAACTGGTCATGGGGCTGCAGTGTATGGACCGTGATGGACGGCTCTGCACTCAGCAACGGCCTGCTGAAGGGTGCCCTCAGTCTGAACTTCGCATACAATGGTTCCCTGTTGAACTCTGACCGTTTCAAATACACATCCCCAATGGATCTTGATACCTATTTGATCACCATCTCATCAGACCAAGTAAAAAGATAAGCAGATTATGTAATTCATTAATTAAGTAATATTCACCTGAATGATTCCTTTAACTCTCCAAACGTTATGTTTGAGAACCACAATATCAGGATGGTCAGGATGAAGGCCCTGAAGTTCCCGTCGAACTGACTCAAAAGAAGCATTGTGCTCTTCAGAGAGCTGAGTGGCATGAACATCACCACCCCCAGCAGTTGCCTGTCCGAGGACGGCACGTGAGTCGCCAGCATTGGCAACGTATAGGGTACCATCGCAGACGACGCAGACAAGGCAGCAAGAGCCAACTGTGGCGATCTGAGGCCTGGTTTGGAACTGATCGGTAACTAAGGAAAGGAAACCTTCTTCAGTTGCTTGAAAGGCTTTCTTTATCACTTCAGCCGACATTCCCTCTTCCTCCCCAGCAAATCCTGTGTGGTTTGGTTCGTTCTAACACTTATTTATTTTCAAGTTGCTTTACTAATAACCAAAACAGTTAAAAGTTCCAAGAAAAAAGAAGAGAGTAAAGAAGAAGAAAACTGACGCTTGAGATGGTGGAAGAGATGATGGTTGATGAAGCGGGAAGTCTCAGGGCCGCCGTGACCATCGTAGACGCCAACAAAGGTGCCGTAAGGAGGAGAAGAGGAGTGGGAGGAAAGAGAACCAGACTCGAGCTGGCTCTGGTCTTCAAGCAAGTTGTTGGCTTGAACAACGGCCATGGAGAAGTCACCAAAGACGTGGTGACCGGAGTCACGGTACCACAAGAGTCCATCTTGACGGCCGCCAGAATCAGAGGAGGAGGAGGAGGGACCACCGTGGTGGTGGTGAGTAGGCCAGAGACAGGCATTGAGAAAGTTCATCAAGGCAGAGAGCATCCCTCATCTCATCACTGTATCCCAACTCTCAACATAACAACAACAACCTAGATTGAACTGCGCCCACAAAGATTTAATCAATTAATTATCTCTCAAACTCCTATAATATGAGAAAGATCCCAAACTAAACTAAAAAGCTAATTTGGTCAAAAGACAATCGAGATAAACAGTACCAACGTCCCAAAAAAAAAAAGAAAGGAAGGCTGATTTCATTCAAAAAAAAAATGGAAACTTTACCTCTCTTTTGGTAAGATGGGAAACTTAGTGGAAGATGGATGAGAGAGGAGATGTGGAATTTCTCCAGTTGCAGATCTACGGATCACACACACTACTAATAATTATTATTACCTTTCCTTTTATTTTAATAATAATAAAGCAAAGGCCCTAATTGATGAAGAAGAGGAGGAGGAAGAAGAAGACCAAAACTAATATATTAACAAACAAAAAAAATGAAATGGACTTTGTCGTTGGGAAAGTTGAGAACGAACTTTCTCTCTATTGTGTATAAAAGAAACAGTGAGCGATGAAGGGAAGGGAGGGAGGGGGGAGATAAGATAGATAGCATTTGGTCAAGTCGCCGAACGAGACGTCTCTCTCATTCCTTCTCTCTCTCTTCTTTCTACTTTGCTACTCTCTACATTACATACGGTAGAAACTATTATTTTTTTTATCTTATACTCTCACTCTCTCTCTAAGGAGGTAATCTCTTAGCAGACAAGACCCATAAAAGACCAACGAACGATTGCAAGGTCGGAGCCAGCACATGAAAGGTCCCCCCACCCAGCTTTTTGGGCTCCACATCTCTCGTCCTTTTGCCCCCTTGCTTATTACAACCAGAGAGAAAGAGAAGCTGATGGCCAAACCCCCCCATATCAGTAACAGTAAGAGAGAGAGAGACCAAGTACGACTTTACACACTCTAGTATTTTATTCCTTCATTCAGTCTCTCTTTGATATTCAATGTTTTAGTTTTTAGACACTTTCCACATAGTTTTGGGTCAATTTTCTTCTTAATAAACATTAAATATATAGATGACAAGTTCAAACATTGAGAAGAATGATCAGTCGGTCCTTTTAGACATATATATGGTCTGGTCTTGTGTCGTGCCCGGCGGACGGGGTTGTTTATTATTTGACGTCGTTTTACAGCTCTATCTATCCTGTAGAATGGCTAATGGAACCCACGATTCTTTTTGTTGCCTTATCGAATCCACCTCCACCGACCCTTTGTTTCTAGTTTTCTACCCACTCTGCTTATACTAATATACCGACCATTTCCCACCTGCATTACAAAAAAAAATATTGTAACTCTCTTATCTGGAAATATTTTTATTTCTTTTGTCAATTTTTTTTATTTCCGCGTCAATATTTGTATGCTTGTATAGTTTAGAGATATACAACAATTTTTCATGAATTAATCTTTTCTTTTTTTGTACTAACACAAATTGTATCAAACGTTTTTATGCGGTGAACCTCAAGATAATAAACCCTAAGAAAATATATGGAGAACAGGTTTGTGCCTTAAGAATGAAATCGAAAAACTGAAGTCGATTTTTTATATAAGAAAATGGATTGGACAGGAAAGGGATTGGGATAAAGGGAGATATGTCACTTTACCTAACATTTATTTAATTTTTATTTATTAATGTATGTATGTACCTCTAAATTTGCCCCCCCTGGGCTCTTTTTAGTTATTTATACTTCTGTAGTGCCAATAATAGAAGCACAACAAGCAAACTATTAATACTTCGGCAAAAAGATTTTTTTTTAAAAAGAAAAGCAAACCTATTTGAATGGAATTGAAATTTTTGTTTCTAAATATGAATAATTCCATGATAACTATGTAACACTTATTTTCGTGTGAGCTAATTAAGAGAGGTGGATGAATGATGCGAGAGCACAAGTACGTATGTACGTGTATTTGACTGTGAATAAATCCTTGGCCGATGCTCTCTGCATGTGAAATTATATAGCCAAGAGAAAAAGCATTATAGAGAGACAAATAAACGATATTAAATGGGAAATACTTTAGTTAATTCCTCAGATAAATTAAGCAATGAAACATCGTGTATTTAAAAGCAGATTTTAGGAGCACACATAACACATTTGAAAACCAAAAATATATATGATCTGTTTAGAATAATATATTTGATGCTCCTGCAGGTAGTGCTCTCTTTTCTCTTTTTTATTCGCACCTCGAAAAAGCTAGGCTGGCAGTATATATGCCCATCTAAATTAGAAGACGTAATTACGAGAGGCTCATTCATCGGACCCATGCATAAATAGAATAAGGTTTTCATAACCACGAATAACATCACTTTTTAAAATGATACTAGTAATTAATTAACGGGAATAGCGAGACACATTCCTTAATGAGATGATAACAAGAGCATATATTCCTTTTTATCACTTTTAAATTAATGCCTATCATTTTTATATATATGTGTGTATGTTGTTGCTACACAAGAAGTATAGAAGAAGAAATAATAAAAAATGTCGGAGACTTTCAAAGTGTGCTTCTGTTGTAGCAGGAGCTTTAAGGAGAAAAAGAGGCAGCCACCAGGGATCATCAAGAGACTCTTCGAAGCATACTCAAGAAACGGCAAGATGTCTTCCGATGACCTTCTAAGGTTTGTGAGTGAAGTCCAAGGAGAAGGCCACTTAGGGATGGACTACGTGCAGGACATCTTCAACAGTGTTAAACACCACAACGTATTTCATATACATGGGTTTGTTCATCTCAACGCCTTCTATCGCTACCTATTTAGCGATACAAACTCTCCTCTTCCATTGTCTCGCCAGGTACGTCAAAAGACAGATTGTTCTATCATTCTTTTTTCTCTGATTCACAACATAATTAACTGACAAAAATTGTGGGTGATTACTTATAAAAAGGTGCATCATGATATGAAGGCCCCGTTATCGCACTACTTTGTGTACACGGGACACAACTCTTACTTGACTGGGAACCAAGTGAACAGCAGAAGCAGCGTAGAGCCGATCGTGCAGTCTCTGAGAAAAGGTGTGAAAGTGATAGAGCTTGATTTATGGCCTAACCCTTCTGGAAACGCTGCTGAAGTTCGTCATGGAGGGTTGGTAACTACTATATATTGTGCTATTCAAATTGAAAAATAAAGAGTTTCTAACGTCAGATGATATTGATATGTATTTCAGGACGCTTACATCGCATGAGGATTTGCAGAAATGTCTCAACGCTATAAAGGACAATGCGTTTCATGTGTCTGATTATCCAGTCATAGTCACTCTCGAAGATCATTTGCCACCCAATCTTCAAGGGAAAGTTGCTAAGGTTAAAGATCATCTTCTTTTCTAGTTTTTTTTTGCAGAACAGAGGAGCTACCAATCTGAAGCGATTTTAACTAGTTTTTGTGTGAATGTGTTGTAGATGTTAACTAGAACATTCAGAGGGATGCTGTTTCGTTATGACTCGGAGAATTGTAAGCATTTTCCATCACCAGAAGAACTTAAGAAGAGGATTCTTATTTCTACAAAGCCTCCAAAGGAGTATCTTGAGAGCCAAGCTATTCAGTCCTCCTCCTCCTTCTCCTCCTCAAAAAGAACTCCAATTGATAGAGCTACTTCCTGGAGCGTAAGAAGTGATATGATGCAAATATTTTGAATGATTTTGCAAACATTCTTAGCGTTTCTTTGTTGTCATAGGGCAATACTAATATGTCATGGAGAGGAGAAAACAAAAATCCTGCAGAAGAAGAAGAAGACGACGAGGAAAGTGAAGCTGTTGGATATAGAGACTTGATCGCGATTCACGCTGGGAACTGCAAAAGCGGTTTTGAGGATTGCTTGAGAGATGATCCAGAGAAGCCTCGAAGGATAAGCGTGAATGAGCAGTGGCTAGAGAATGTGGTTAGAACCAGAGGAACCGATGTTGTGAGGTAACTTAAAAGTTATATACAGTGAGTGAGATGTGATGAACAAAAACCTATTATTGAAGGCGGTTTGAACAGGTTTACACAGAGGAATCTAGTGAGGATATATCCAAAGGGAACAAGAGTGGACTCATCAAATTACGATCCTCATGTGGGATGGACACACGGTGCTCAAATGGTTGCTTTTAACATGCAAGTAAGTACGTAGAGAGCTCATCATTGTTTAACTCACCCATGGAAATGGTACAGATACATAATATAAACTTGGGTTGAAAAAAGGGACATGGGAAGCAACTATGGATAATGCAAGGAATGTTCAGAGCTAATGGTGGATGTGGCTACGTTAAAAAGCCACGCATTTTGCTAGACAGGCAGAGACTCTTTGATCCAAGCAAAGGGCTTCCCATAAAGACCACTCTCAAGGTGAAGATCTACACAGGAGAAGGATGGGAGTTGGATTTCCCTCAGACACACTTTGATCAGTACTCTCCTCCTGATTTCTTCGTCAAGATTGGAATTGCAGGGGTTCACAGGGACACGGTCTCTTACAGAACCGAAACAGCGGTTGATCAGTGGTTTCCTATATGGAGAGAAGAGTTCCTGTTTCAGCTATCTGTTCCAGAATTGGCACTTGTGTGGTTCAGAGTCCAAGATTACGACAATGACACCCAGAATGATTTCGCAGGACAGACATGTCTTCCACTGCCAGAACTCAAGTCCGGAGTTAGAGCTGTCCGGCTTCATGATCGAGCAGGAAAGCCTTACAAGAACTCTAGACTTCTCGTCAGCTTCTACTTTGACCCTCCTTACACGTTTCAGATATCCTGAATTGTTTCTTTTCTTCAAATAAGCAGCTACCTGCAATAGTGTAATCATATTTGTCTGTAATGTTAGAGAAATAATGTAATGGTTTCCTCTTGCCTCCTCTTTCACTATGATAAAAGCTATTCTTCTTCATATTAATAATTTAATAAGTAAAAATATTCTATTTTAATCACCGAATAGCCGCCTGTCTAGAACTGAGTGCCTCCTAGTTTGACTTGCCATCTTCCTCCCTCCACATATTTAAATACAAACAACAGAGGCAGAAAAGAAACGCAACGCAGAGAGTTTTCTAAGATCATCAATCAACGCACCATGGAAGAACAAGGCACCCAAGATATTGTCATCGTCGGAGCTGGAATCTCCGGCCTTTCAACCGCCGTTGGACTTCACAGGTTTGTGTTGGTGAAATTAGCTTTCATCCTTCCTTTTGAGTTTATAGTTAGTTAGAAGCAGAGTGAAGTTAATCAAAGTGGTGGTGACAACTCACAGGCTTGGGATCAGAAGCATGGTGCTGGAAACTTCAGATAAGCTGAGAGCCACAGGATTTGCATTTACAACTTGGTTCAACGCTTGGAAGGCTATGGAAGCTCTCGGCGTTTCTCAGCATGTTCGCGATCTCCATGATCTCCTTCAAGGGTATGGTATCATCAGACTAACACTCCTATTATTTATCAACTCTACAACTAGAGAACTTTATCTTTGATCTTCTTCTTCATGCAACATGCAGGTGGGTGGTGGGACACATCTCCCCAGGAAATCCTTCTAAAGAAATGCTCTTTCCAAAATCCGAGTATGTTTCTCCCTTCTTCATATGAATGCAAAATAAAAAGAAAACTTCAAAACCTTTTTTTATTGTTTTGACAGAGAATACGAGTCTAGATGCGTACAGAGGAAGGTGTTGTTAGAGGCTCTAGCCGATGAGTTGCCCCAAGGGACCATAAGATTTTCTTCTAAGGTTGTTCATATCGAATTGTCTGGACACTACAAGATGGTTCATCTCTCTGATGGAACTATTCTCAAAACCAAGGTATAGTACTTACTACTTGTCCTACTCTGTAAATGATCTTCGAGCTGAAGACTGATTTTGTTTTCTGAACCACATTCTTCAGGTTTTGGTAGGGTGTGATGGTGTGAAATCAGTGGTTGGTAAGTGGCTAGGCTTCAAGAATCCGGCTAAAACTTCAAGGTTAGCAATCCGAGGGCTCACACATTTTCCACAAGGCCACGGATTTGGGAAAAAGTTCTTCCAGTTTTATGGCAACGGTGTTCGTTCCGGTTTTATCCCCTGTGATCACAACACTGTCTACTGGTTCCTAACCCACACTTGTACTGAACTAGGTATAAACGGAACTCTACCTGATATTTTATCTGATATCCCCTTCTATGTTATCACTGACTCTTTTCATTGCGCTTGGTTAGATAAGGAGACAAATCCAGAAAACCTCAAAGAGTTTGTGCTGGACAAGCTCAA
Organism: Hirschfeldia incana; assembly: GCA_026261945.1. Classification (NCBI taxonomy): domain Eukaryota; kingdom Viridiplantae; phylum Streptophyta; class Magnoliopsida; order Brassicales; family Brassicaceae; genus Hirschfeldia; species Hirschfeldia incana. The sequence goes on from JABCMI010000112.1 coordinate 314,054, forward strand.
AGACTTGCCTGAAAACATTAAGAGTGTGGTGGAGAGAACCGATCTTGATAGCATGGTGATGTCTCGACTCAAGTACCGACCACCATGGGAACTCTTATGGGCAAACATCGCAAAAGACAACGTGTGCGTTGCAGGGGATGCACTTCACCCGATGACTCCTGATATCGGACAAGGCGGTTGCTCAGCCATGGAGGATGGAGTGATCCTGGCTCGTTGTCTCGGTGAAGCTATGAAAGGGAAAGGTGAAACAGAGGATGATGAGTATAAGAGGATAGAACAAGGGTTGAAGAAGTATGCAGGAGAAAGGAAATGGAGAAGCATAGATCTGATAACAACGGCATATACAGTAGGGTTCATACAGCAGAGCACAGGGAAGTGGATGAACCTGTTAAGAGACAAGTTCTTGTCCTCTTTCCTGTCTCGGTTGCTGCTGAAAAAGTCTCATTTCGACTGCGGAAGCCTTGTCTGAAAATAAAAGATGAAGTTGGGTGTTTCTTCTCATAAACTGAACACCAGTTTTCACCTCTGCTTGAAGAGTAAGCGATAACTGTGTTTTTTTCTGTTTTTAATCCGTGTTCAAATCAATAACTAATAAAGTCGCAAGGGCAAAGGTTGTGTAATAAATAGAAAAACTAAGGAGAAAGACAAGTTGGTATACGTTTTAAAAAGGAAACTCATTACAGATATAGAAAAGAAATGACAAATATTTCTTGATGAGTGGAAAATATAACATAACATTGAAAAGAAGAGAAAGCAAAGAGAGATGGGGTCAGTTGAAAGAGTAAGAGGAAACAATGTTGGTAACGGATTCGGAGAAGGTTCGGGAAGTGATCTTTTTGCCAGGAACATGGAAAGGGTTTGAGACTGCATCCACGTATGCGGCATGGAACTTCCTGAAGAACTGCACAAGACAAGATAATAATAAGAATGAAAGAAAAAAAAATCACTTTGAATAAGGAATGTCAAAGCAGAGATTAAAAAAAAAAAGACATACACTTCGGACATCGGTGTCTCTGACATCCAAATCAGTAGTGACCATGATGAACTTCACTTTTGTATTAGTCAAGTAACCATACCTACAAATACAAAATTGACAAGAGATTGAGTGAGTAGAAGAATAGAAATTAAAGGAATGCAACTAAAACTTACACTTTATAGTTGAGTGCTGGGTATAGCAGACCTAGAAACGCCTCGTTCAATGTTGTTCCTGACTTGCTCGGATTGTTCACTTCAATTGAAAAAAAGAAATCAATATTCTTCTGAATTCAATAACAGCAAACAAACAAGTGAGCAAATAGAGAGAGAGAAGAAGAAGGAACCTCGCTCATCGATGACATCGAGGGAGCAATGGACGATGTGGTGGAGCTTAAGCGCATCTTCAGCTTCCGTGAAGCTCTGTATGTATAGCGGATTGTTCTGTTTTTTTTTGAAAAAAATTATAAGAAAATGGACGCTTAGTGAAAATGGTTCGATCCGACTAGATCGGATCAGATCTGGATCAAGTTCAGATCAAAAACCAAACCTGGTGACCGACGACGGCGACGCAGACGATCATATCTTTCTCCTCCGACTTCGATTTCACAGAACGAAAATCAAAATGTTGAACAAGAGTTCCGACGTAGAGGACTTCAATCTCTCTGAGCTCAGTTGGGCTGGGCTTTTAATTAATTGTTTCGGCCTTTTATTAAGTGAGCCTAATAAGGCTAGGCCCAAAAGTAGAGTGAGACCAAATAAACAAAAGACTGGTCAAGGTCGGTTACATTGTCGGTGTGACTACGGGGTTAATCCAAAAAAAGCAATAACTCTGTTTCCCATAACGTCGACTCTATTCAGGACCAGTAGAGAAAAGGGTGACCCATCCTCCTTCTTTTCTTTTTTTTTAAAAACGACTTTTAATCGAACAGTAGTATTTTACTAATTACTAGGTGTTTTCCTGCGCCATGCGCAGAAATAATAGTTTTAAATATAATATTTTTTTTTTTTTGATATATATATATATATATATTATTTAGTTAGTGATATATGATTTATTGATACATTATAATAGTTTATCGGAGTGCACCAAAAAAGATATGTATATATGAGAATCAAATATCTTATGTATATATGATAAGAAAATATCTTTTGTCACGAAAATATCATCACATACGTATTGGTTCTCATATAATATTTATTCTTTCCTTATACTTATTAGTTGAATGAAGCATTTGACATGTAATTAATTCGTGATTCCATAAATTTAACAAATTGTTTTTTTTGTAAACAAAATTTAACAAATTGTTGACCAAGCCAAATATATTTTACTTTCCTAATTTAAACTTTACGTATTCATTTTGACTTCTAAATCAAGGTAAATGTGATGAGTATCTTACTATTAAGTTGTCAATCTCCTTAATCATAATCTAACTTTTAATGTGATGAGTATCTTACTATTAAGTTGTCAATCTCCTTAATCATAATCTAACTTTTAATTATATTTCCTATTATTATGTGTATATATATGAATACATAGTTAATTCGATTTGTTCAATCAATTTATGCCATTAAAAATTCATTACAGGTTATTATCTCCTTGACCATCACGTTTCTCATATATGATACTCGATCTTTTAATTAAATTTTCTATTATCATGTGTACAGTTATGAAAAAAATATCTCCTTGACCATCATGTTTATAATATATATATATATATATAATTACGTATTCATTATACAAAATTTAACAAATTGTTGACCAAGCAAAATATATTTTACTTTCCCAATTTAAATTTTCTTTACTTGATTACTAATTACTATGAATACCATATATAGATTTTTCTTCACTCAAGTCAATGATCATGACTTAGATTTGTTACAAAATGTTCACTCAAGTCAATGATCATGAATTGTCTAACCATTTCGGTTAATTGTCTAACCATTTCGGTTTTTGTAAATGAACCACATTTCCAAAAACCATATATTGAGAAGAAAATAATTCCTTAAAATAATTCTCGATCTATATTTTAAACTTAATATAAAAACAATCAAAACCAAAATTTTTTAAAACTTAACATAAAATATATCCATTACAATGAAGAATTGATAACAAAACAAATAAAACATTTCATAACTAAGAAGAATATATGTCGATTGATTTAAAATTTAGCTATCCACTTCTCACATTGTGGATCCCAAACAAAGCTGCTTGCACATAGTGTCCTCTTTGACTTGTTATTCTCTATCCATTCCAACATCTTCGATTTTTCTTGACGATCTAGGATATTGACATAATTTTCGTTCCTGGTGTCAATACTATGATATTCATAGCACTTCGATCCCTGAAAAAATTTGAGCCCATAATAAGATGGTGAAATAATAAGATTGTGAATATCATGTGAATAATATGAGATTCATACGACTTACATCAAGAGAGAACAATTCTGACCACCTATTATTCCATTTGCCTAAATCCTGCACAACATAATAGATTTTAAAACGATCAATCTCACTAAACGCATGACCGAATTATAATACCCTAGACATGTCATCTCTAAAGGAATCATTATACCTCTCCATTTCTTGACCATGTATATTTGGAAGACCTCGTGGAATAGGGTGGAAGAAGAACTTAGGGAAGAAGTTTAGAATGATAAGAAATAATGATAATGATTAGGCAAATGCAACCTTATAAACAATTTTATTAGTCTTATTTGGTCAGAATAATTAGGTTTTAGGGTTTACCGTATTTGATGGTTTACCGAATTGGTTATTAGAAAAGGTTTACCGAATTGGTTATTAGGAAAGGTTTACCGAATTGGTTATTAGAGACTGGTTATTAGGGAATGATTTACCGAATTGGTTATTAGGGGATGGTTAGACACGTAGGATTGTATTAATCAAATTTTGGTAACATTGGTAAGATTATATGGTAAGACGTTATGAAAAAAGTTAATTATATGGTAAGAAGTCTAATTGATCGACATGTGGACTTCCATGTCACATTTTTTTGAAAAATCACTTCTCAAATATAGTCTAGGGGATTTGTCTTTATATATTCATTCCTCATCCCCTTCTTTTCATTGCTATCATTTACTTTCTTCTCCACTTTCCCTTTCCCTCTTTTGATATCACTCTGCTGTGTGCAACTCATTTAGACTCTCTCCTTCCTTCTCCCCAAAGGTTTCTTTCTAAAAAAATATTCTTCCTTTCGTATCTCTCAGGTTCTTTTCTAGTTTTGTTAAAGAGAATATATATGGGTGTTCTTGATCATGTCTCTGAAATGTTTGATTGCTCTCATGGACACAAGATTAAAAAGCGCAGACAGTTGCAGGTTTCTCCACACTTCCTTTCTTGTTTTCATTCTTTTCTATAAACCAGATCCGATGTGAAAGAAAGTTTGAGTCCCTAGATCATGTGTCCTGTTAGTTTTTGTAGTTCTCCTTCTTGATTACTTCTATCAGTCTTCACTATGCTTTCCATTACTATTCTGAATTCACTAGAACACTCAAGAGAGTAGGGTCAGTTTCTGAAGTTTTTGTTTTTTAATTAATTGTTTATAACGCCGACCAAATAGATTCGTTTTATTAATCTGGAAAACAAGTTGCAGCCATCTCTTAGATTTTACACCGGGATTAGTTGTACTTCTATATTTTCTCTTGTCGGAATCTCTTATTTATTTTCTTTTTTTTTATTTTCTTTTCACTGGTCAAAAATACAAATACGTATAGTTATGGGATTGCTTTTAGGATATATTTCTTTTGTTTGTCGTGTTGTTCACATCCTAAATTAAGTTATTAACTAACTAATTAATGAATGATGAGGATAGACGGTGGAGATCAAAGTGAAGATGGACTGCGAAGGCTGCGAGCGTAAAGTGCGGAGGTCCGTGGAAGGAATGAAGGGTGTGTCCTCTGTGTCGCTGGAGCCCAAAGCCCACAAAGTCACCGTGGTCGGCTACGTCGATCCAAATAAGGTGGTTGCCCGTATGGCTCACAGGACCGGCAAGAAGGTCGAGCTCTGGCCCTATGTGCCTTACGACGTCGTGGCTCATCCTTACGCTGCTGGAGTCTACGACAAGAAGGCACCCTCGGGTTATGTGCGAAGAGCCGATGACCCTGGAGTCTCACAGCTAGCTCGTGCTAGCTCCACCGAGGTCCGCTACACTACTGCTTTTAGCGATGAGAATCCAGCAGCTTGTGTGCTCATGTGATTATATATATGGACCGTTTCAGTCTGTTATTTGATTATTGGTATTGTCGTTTCTGTATATTAATGTTACATATGCTAGGTTTCTTGTTCTCGTTTTAGTGCTTTGCTACTTGTAAAACTCTTATGATTGTAATATTTTCTCTTTTTCGTTTTTTTTATCCAATTCAGACACTAATATCTATGTTGTGGTTACAAGAGGTTATGCTCCAAGATTTTTTTCTTTTTTAACTCACATTATCAAAGCTAAAGCTAAGAACAATAAAACTTAGGTGTATGAATTAAACATAAGAAATTCAAAAGGATTAGGATAGAATACTCTGTACTTTATAAAGAGGCACGCACATATACTGAGATAATAATACCATTTATTTAAGATTAATTTTTTTGTGTGAGTGGAGTAGTCCAAAAAATGCGGATCAATTAGTACTTAAGAAAAAGCCTAGTAATCAATTAGATAGAAAAGAGAGACAGGGAGAGACTTGTTTTTTTTTTCTTTGAGAGAGAGGGAGACTTGTTCAGACAAAGTTTCCGAGCTTCCCTCTATAACCATGGAAATCCTCCAAACATGGGAACATTTCTATATTACGAGTTTCAATCTTCATTACACTAAACAAAAAGATTAAAAATAAAAATAATAATAATAAAAATGAAATCAAGAACGATATATTTGATAGGGATTCTGCTTCTAATTTCGCTTTGTTTAAAGGCAGGCTATGCAAAAGAAGAAGAAGAAGGTGAGGATGAGAATAATAAGAAGACGAATAAGAAAGGAGTAACATACGATGGAACTTCGTTAATTATAAATGGAAAAAGAGAGCTTCTGTACTCTGGCTCTGTTCATTACCCTCGAAGCACACCAGATGTAAGAGAGCTAATCATATGTATTGCCCAACAATACACTTTATATATCATGGAACTAAATTTTATTTTTGTTCAGATGTGGCCCAGTATAATCGAAAAAGCTAGAGTTGGGAGACTAAACACCATCCAAACTTATGTTTTTTGGAATGTGCATGAGCCTGAACAAGGAAAGGTTACCATAAATATTAGTTTTTTTTAATGGTTGATTTTTTAAAAATCATTGTGCTTAAATGGGATAAGTTATAATGAGTTCCAGTGGGATTTCAAAGGGAGGTTCGATCTGGTGAAGTTCATCAAGCTGATACATGAGAAAGGTCTCTACGTTACTATCAGACTTGGACCCTTTATCCAAGCCGAATGGAACCACGGGTAGCAAACAAAGATTCAAACTCAAAAACTGATACATACATAATATAAAACTTCATTTTTTTTCTTATATAAATGCTAATGAACTCATATAATTTTCAGAGGGTTGCCGATTTGGCTACGCGAGGTCCCGGATGTTTACTTTCGTACAGATAATGAACCTTTCAAGGTAATTTTTTTTAACCATATATAAAGGCTTTTATGTAGTAATTTTCTGAAGTCTGATGATATTGAATGGAAATGAAGGAGCACACAGAGAGATATGTGAGGAAAATAATTGGGATATTGAAAGAAGAGAAGTTGTTCGTATCACAAGGAGGTCCCATCATCTTAGGACAGGTATATATAGAGCAAAAAAGTGATGTTAATAAGGAAAACATTGAAAGCTCTCTAGCAAACTCAAAGCGTGTTTATAAATTAAATGGCAGATAGAGAACGAGTACAATGCGGTAAGGCTAGCATACAAGGAGGATGGAGAGAGATATATAAAATGGGCAGCGAATTTGGTGGAGTCAATGAATGTGGGAATCCCATGGGTTATGTGCAAACAAGATAATGCTCCTGGCAATATTATTAATGCTTGCAATGGAAGGCATTGCGGAGACACTTTCCCCGGACCAAAAAGACCCGATATGCCTTCCATTTGGACCGAGAACTGGACTACTCAGTACGTACTCATGCATGCATTGCTCTTCAGTTCATATCTCTCAATATTAACTCAAAACTATATAATCTGTTATATTTTTCCAGGTTTAGAGTTTTTGGGGATCCTACAACAGATAGAAGAGTGGAGGATATTGCATTCGCGGTTTCTAGATTCTTCTCGAAGGATGGATCTCATGTCAACTACTACATGGTACGTACGTTACCCTCAAGTGTGTGTGTGTGTCTGAGAGAGAGTGTGACACCCTTGTTTGTTTCTGCAGTACCATGGTGGAACCAACTTTGGACGCACGTCTGCTCATTTCGTTACCACTCGTTACTACGACCATGCCCCACTTGACGAATACGGTAAGTTTACAGACCCTCACTGAAAAACTTAAAGCCAATTAATTAGTATCATAAAGCTGTTTTTGGTTTAGGTATGGAGAGGGAACCCAAATTCGGTCACTTGAGACATTTGCACAGAGCACTTGAATTGTGCAAAAAGGCACTCTTCTGGGGTCAACCTCGTTTCCAGAAACTTGGTCCCGACACCGAGGTCAGCACAAATCTCTCTCTATCAGGTTATCATGAGACCTTAACGGTCCGGTTTTGGGGGTTTTGTGTAGGTTAGGTACTACGAGCAGGCAGGGTCAAATGTCTGTGCGGCTTTCATAGCGAACAACAACACAAGAGAACCTAATACTGTCGAATTCAAAGGTCAGAAGTTCATTTTACCGTCTCGTTCTATCAGCATCTTACCTGACTGTAAAACCGTCGTCTACAACACTGCTCAGGTAAGCTCCGGTTCAAGTTTTTTTTTTAATTTTAGGGACAAACCAGAAAAATCTATTCTAATTTTTTTTTTTTAAAAACTGTTTTGAAACAGATAGTGGCGCAACACAGTTGGAGAAATTTTGTAAAGTCTGAGAAGAACAGCAAAGGTCTCAAGTTTGACATGTATAGTGAGAATGTTCCTTCCAAACTCAAAGGCGATACCTTGATTCCTGGGGAGCTTTATTACTTAACCAAGGACAAAACTGATTATGCTTGGTACACCACCAAGTAGGTGACTTCTTTCCCAAGCAACCGTATTTTTTCTTCCTTTTTGTCGTCAGTGATGATGCCATCAATGAATGAATAAATGAATACAGCATAAAGATTAAAGAAGATGACTTGCCAGACAAGAAAGGTGTTAAGACGATACTGAGAGTAGCGAGTCTTGGTCACGCGGCTATCGTTTACGTTAATGGAGAATACGTAGGGAATAAGCATGGAAGCCACGAAATGAAGAGCTTCGTTTTCAAAAAACCGGTTAAACTTAAACCTGGAGATAACCACATTTCTATATTGGGTGTACTAACCGGATTCCCTGTGAGTGTATACTATTTATAGGAAACATTATTCAAGATTGAGAGAGATACATATGTTGTGACACCAAACGTGGATTATTTTTTTAAATAATAATATAACTACAGGACAGTGGATCATACATGGAGAAGAGGTTTGCGGGTCCACGTAGTGCTTCCATCATCGGTTTGAAGTCGGGAGAGCGTGATTTAACCGAGAACAATCACTGGGGACATCTGGTACGTACGTACGTGTATATAATGATCAAAATGATACACAGTTGTGGCAAACAATGTCTTCTTGGTTTTGTTGATGTACAATGAACCGGTTGTTGTTGTTGTTGAAGGCCGGTTTAGAAGGGGAAAAGAAAGAGGTGTACACAGAAAAAGGATCCAAGAATGTCAAATGGGTGAAAAACGGTGAACGCAAGCCTCTTACGTGGTACAAGGTAACACATCAACTTAGAAAACATTATAAATTGTCTTGTAACTAAATGTTTTTGTCATAAATATTATATTTAATTGGATATATTATAATTTACAGACTTACTTTGAGACACCAGAGGGAGAGAACACGGTGGCGATTAGGATGAACGGAATGGGAAAAGGATTAATTTGGGTGAATGGGATTGGGATAGGGAGATACTGGATGTCTTTCCTTTCTCCTACTGGACAGCCAACTCAGTCCGAGTATGTTCTCTTAGAGCTGCATGTGACTTAATATTTCTGATGGTAACTTAATTACATTTATAAATATCTATACAGGTATCATATACCAAGAACTTTCATGAAGAAAAAGGAGAAGAATATGCTTGTCATTTTTGAAGAAGAACCAGGTGTAAAACTTGAAGCTATTGATTTCGTGTTAGTGAATAGAGACACCATATGTAGTTTTGTGGAAGAGAAATATCCAGCTTCAGTGAAATATTGGAAGAGACAAGGGCCTGATATAGTTCCAAGAAACAAAGATATGAGGTTGAAGTCACTCGTCAAGTGTCCCCCTGGGAAACAGATTGTATCCGTAGAATTTGCAAGTTTTGGAGATCCCACAGGAACTTGTGGAAATTTCACAATGGGAAAGTGCACTGCATCCAAGTCCAAAGAAGTGGTGGAAAAGGTAATGCGGTATTCTAGGATATATTCTTGTGGTTGATTAACTAAAGTGAGTTTTGTGTCACAGAAATGTTTGGGAAAGAGTCGTTGTTCGATAGTAGTAGACAGAAAAACATTTGAAGATAAAAATTGTCCAGAGATAGTTAAGACGCTGGCGGTGCAAGTGAAGTGTGAGAAGAAACAAGGAAATGAGCAGAAAAATGATGATGAGGAGGAAGACGATGATGAAGAAGAGGAAGAAGAAGAAGAAGAAGAAAAGGAAAAGGAGGGAACGAATCAAGATTTAAAAGATAGGGAAAAGCAAAAGCAAGATCATTAATTAAACAAGAGTTGCTATTTCAGTTAGTTTTGATCTAATCTAAATAAAATTTCACTTTGCATGAAATGTTGAGTTTACCTATATTTATAGCTTGTGATTTTTGTTTGTTGGTGTCTCTATAGTATAACTCTTGCTTTTGCACTCGTTGATCGCTTTGATTATTTTTTGTTCCTTTTTAAGGCATAAAGCCTTTTCGTGTAAAGAGTGAAAGAAGAGCCTAGAGTCTGAACTGAAGACAGTTCTTGCTCGATCAAACATACCCGAATTTAAATATTACAGAATTAGTCAAGTTATGTTTTGTGTTTAACTTTACTGCGCAAGAGACTCTCATTTATGAAGGTAGAGGAAGCATATGATGAAGACACAGAAGGAATAAAATCATGAAGCTAACTCAATAGCTTAATGAAAATTAACATTTAGGGTGACGACCAAATGAAATCTAAAGGGGGAGTGGAACTTGAGTATATCCATACTGTATTTGAGCCGACCAAATTAAAAAAAAAAAAAAAAAAAAAAAAAAAAAAAAATCTTAAGGGGAAAGAGAGAGCCCTATATCATCTTTTCTTTATCTACACAATAATAGCGTTCTTTCTGCAAGAGCCGAAAGAGGAATGCAACCAAAATAGCGACAGTCAGACAAACAACAACGTTCTCTATATATCCATTCTCATTACAAGCCTCCGGGAGAGACAAGAGAGGACTCGAGAACACTTGTTGCTCATCACCTTGGCTTTCAGGGCATCTTTGGCTTTTGTCAGATCATTAAAACCCCCAAAACAAACATCATCTCAGTCTTCCTATGCAAAATGCACAGATAGAGGGTTGGTTTTATAACCTCAACACGGAGCTGCTTATGACAGGTCAAACGATCCTTGCCCTTCGTCGATGGCGTGTACATGATTCCAGTTTCAGGTACAAGTGTTCATACTCACCCCCACCAGACTTGAAAGACAAAAAGAGACATATGACTCACCTTTGTCGAATAAGGAGGGAGCTTAAGGTAGTTGGCGCAAGTCATGACGCTGGGAAGATCATCGTCTGCCGTTTCCAAAGCCCTTGTCCCGTTTGCTGCCGCACTTGAGGTTGATGAATGCTGCAAGCAGTCACAGACACATCAATTTTGAAAATCTTATGGGAAACAAATTACATAACTTCAAGAAAGCAAGACAATTCATTCTCAAAAATCTTAGCAAAGAAGGTCACGTGTAGATAGATGCATTCCGACATATACTTTGGTGGCTAGAATTTAACAAGACTAGGGAGGAGTGCTTTGCTTGATTTTTTTTTAATTTAAAAAAAAAAACTCTTCTCAACCAATATATAAGTAAAGCTTTCTTACCTTTCTCACAATCGTCAGCTTCGGGTTCAGAACAGCTAAGCCACTAGGAGGAAGCCTGGGAGCTCCAGTTACAAATTGGCAGAAAGCCCTCTGTTGATCCGCTGTAAGCTCTCCCATTATCTCCAGTAACTACAGAGAGGGTGAAAATCAAAGTCAAAAATGAAACAACGTAAAAGATAACTTGTAAAGAAAAATGGCTTCTAAACAACTCAATAAACTGAGGAAAGTAACATACATTAACAATTGCCGGACTTTTTGCAGTATAACCGTGATCAAACTTGATATGTTCAGCAAGAGTCTCCGCCTGCCAGCAAAAAATAAGGTTTTAGAAATGAAATTATATCTAGCGGATTCAAGTCTACGGGGAAGGGACACTAAAAAGTTAAAAGAATCACCTCCCATAACTCTCTACGACCACACAGCAAGTAGTCCAGCTCAGAAGGGGTGAATATTTGTAGAGATGTTATGTCAAAGACCTAAAATGCAAGTAAAAGTTTGAGATGAGACTAAAACAAAGCCAACATAAATCTCGAACAAACATAAACCACTCATTCCATACGCGACTAAAACCAAAGGTAACATGGAAAGAAAGAGACAAACTGCAAACCTGATTAAATCCAGATCTGAAGGCTTCCAACTGCCGGTCAATACCTTTCTTGACAGTAGCATCAACGACCAGAGATATATACTCCTCAAGACTATTAATATCAACCTGTAATAGAACAGAAAACAGTAGGGCGTCATCAACCATGGACAAGGACTGCAATTTTACTCTTTTATACGTGTCTTTCCTTTACTCTTTTCATCTAATACGATGACGTTTCACTCATACTTTCTTTTATTTGTCGGGCCCGTCCAGCAATTTTAGAGATCCGCAAGAATCCATGGGTTTAAATTGAAGCCCAGTTAAACTTATAAGCCCTTCACTTTCTTCACACTCATAGCCACCCACCCACCGTTCTATCTAGGTTATAGAAAACAGATTTCTACATCAAAGAAAAACTTTTTTTTTTTTGACTAGATAATGTAAAGAAAAACTTCAATACAAATAATTGGACTATCAATCATATAAACTGCATGCAGACCCTTGTAAATTATTCCCATCTTTTGAAATTATTTTGCTACTCCTAATACGGATTTGCTTCACAATGTGCGTGGCCTCTTTCTTTATGGGTGGTCACACTGAGGATACGATCATCTCGTTACCAAAAAAGTGATTTTTCAACAGTAATGTATACTTTTTTTTATTAATATATACATATTTCACGTTGAAACAATTCTGGTTATCCCCTATATACTCATCTCATCCAAAACTTAATTTGTCATAACTGATTTCCGTTGACATGGTTTTCTGTTTTTTTTTTTTAATCTTTTCCTTTCTGTAAAGTAATGGTTTTGTATAACATATTTTCGTCACTGTCGTAGAAATTAAAGATATATAATAAAACTTAACATATTGCATATTATATCTAAAGAAATTGTCAAAAATACCACAAGTTAAGTACCACTTTTCAAAAATACACTCAATCAAAAATATATAAACATTTGGATTTGGGGTTTAGTGATTATTGTTTAGGGTTTAGTATTAAGGGGTTTGGTTTAGGTTTATATATGTTTTAGAAATATTTTGAAAAGGTAGTTTAGTGTTATTTTATCAAAAATTTAGGGTATTTTTGAAAATGTTCCTTTGTTGATGGTAAACATGAAAAGTGGTATCACCAAAGTGGTATTAGTGAAATTTCCCCTTATATCTATGCTTAGATGTGTGATTGTTGTGACCATTTTTGTATCCTTTATACCGTCACTAAATCCAACTTATTTTCACGTATTTGCAAGGGAACACATCATAAGTGTATCTTACTCTGCTCAAAATAAAATCCCATATTAGTTTACCGTGAGATAATGCAGCGCTAGAATTAAAACGCTTAAAAACAAATACCAACAAAAAGTCGAAGGTGAACCAAATTCCACGTCCCCAATCACATATAAACCCTAAATAATACTAGTATTTAATTATCCAGCGCATAAACATCACTTACGCTACGAAAATGACAAATTAATAACGTTTAGTACTATGTTATTATAGGGTATCTATAGTAATACTTGACAAATTTAAAATATACAATTTGTTATATCATCACACACCGCTCGCGTTTACAACCCCGTTAGATAAAACTCATGTTTATTCTTTTAAATGAATATAGATAAAGAATTATTCAGCAGAACTTAATTGTTTCTTACTTAAATATATATATTTCCGATGTTTAAACGTTCTTTGTATAGTGTTTTTCTAGTTTGTTTTTGTGCAATATACTAGTTAGGCTCTTTAGTAAATTATCAACAAAATATAACAAGAAATGAGTTAATTAGGGTATTTGGTGAATGTTAAAAAGTGAATTGAAGAATATCGGGCTCTAGCTAAGAACCTAGCCTTCTAGAAGAGGCCATCATCATGCATGAAGTGAGTGGTTGTATACTAATAGATTAAAAATTGAAATTCAACAACTCTCTCTTTTTCGTTTTTTTCCATCTTTTTCGATAAGCCATTATTTATTCAAATGTTCTCCAATTTCCCACCTAACTTACCAAATTTCACAATTTAGTTCAACCTTATGATTGACACATATACAAGTACGCAAACATATAACCAATGTATTCTTCTACAGTTCTAGTAACTACTGCCATCGTTCAACTGAGTTTCTTGAATCATAATCACATCACTGTTACAAAATACGATGGAAACGTGGTCTTATCGGTTTATCATATTCTACAAAATACGTGATATATACGGTTACGCTATAGTAACACTCCAGATAAAAGGTTAAAGCACTTCCTAGAATATTTTTGTAAGTCTTGGTTTTCAAGTCTGCCTAGTTTAAAATAATAATATGAGTTTGGTTAAAGAAAACCATGGTAAGTCAAGGTTCTAGAAGGCACATTCTTATTATATCCAAAAGCTTTATTATATACTATACACGCATATTCTGTTTGGTGGTTATTGTTGTATATTGGTTTTTGTATACATATAAAAGAAGCATGACCATTATATCACAATGGCCATCATTTGACAGAGATATTTAAAACAATATATTTATGCTAGTTATACCATACCCACACATAAAATTAGTTATTTGGTAATGCTGTGTTGAGCGAGTGGTTGTATATATGATTATATTATTTATGAATTGGAAGAGTTTACATAACATATTAGGGTTAAGATATATATATATATATATATATATATATATATATATATATGATTAATTTCGAACAATAATTAGCCGGATGCCAGTCTATATACTAGAGAAAAAGCTGTTGACCAGTAAAAAAACCAAACAGCCCATAGTTGACCTGCACTTGTACAATATCACTCATTAACTTTACCACCAACCTCCACAACTAAATTTTCCCCCCATCTTCATTACTGATTCCAGTTTGTATTATAATAATAGTTTATATTATAATAATAGTCTAGGGCCAATTTCTGGCGGTAAAAGCCATTGACAAACTTACAGTTTACTGAATTTAAGATTTTCTCTATATATTATTATTTCTTAGCATGAAATGTGATTTTTTTAAAATGGAAATGAAAAATAAAAGAAAAATTGTTCGGTCTTATTGAATAGAAACGTATTATAAAGTAGAGAAGTATGTGCAAACAAGAGACTTTTTATATCTACTAAATTGTTGTCATGTTTATTTAAAATAGAATTAATCAAAAGACCATGATGCCATATATGTCAACCTCTCACTAATTGTACCAAAACGAAAGGCCACCATACACTACTACTCGTTCAAATCCATCCCACCAAACTCACATCTAGAAGCAATTATAAGTTCATTTCTCTCACTCTCTCTCTAACATCTAGAAGCAATTGTATATATGTATCTATGTGTATATATATACCTCTTTAGCTTTATGTAAAAGCTTATATAACTATACACCAAAGCTTTGAACCTTCAACCTAAACCCAATATCCAAGTGACCCACTAATGCGTCAATCCTCTTCCACTACACAAAAAAACAACTTACTCCCTTTATACCCTTTTAGCCTAAACCCTCGCTAAAAGCCAATCCTCAATATATATATATATATATAATAACAAGAACACACTTGATTAATTCATACCTCTTGTATATATATATAACATTTTCATATCAAAACATCAAGAAATAAAGATCTAACCCACAAAACAGAAATAAATAGAAAAGACATGGGAAGGTCACCGTGTTGTGAGAAAGCTCACACAAACAAAGGAGCATGGACAAAAGAAGAGGACGAGAGGCTCATAGCTTACATTAAAGCACATGGTGAGGGCTGCTGGAGATCTCTCCCCAAAGCCGCCGGCCTTCTCCGATGTGGCAAAAGCTGCCGTCTCCGGTGGATCAACTATCTCCGGCCTGACCTTAAGCGTGGAAACTTCACTGAAGAAGAGGACGAGCTCATCATCAAGCTCCATAGCCTTCTTGGCAACAAGTGAGTACTTAATTAATATCTAGTCTCTAGAGATATATTGTAATTCATGCAAATAAAAATAAAAACAACTTGGAATTTCGATATCTCTAAGCTTGTAGATATAATATTTTTGTTGAAATAAATATAGGTGGTCGCTTATTGCTGGGAGATTACCGGGAAGGACAGATAACGAGATAAAGAACTATTGGAACACACACATACGGAGAAAGCTTATAAACAGAGGGATTGATCCAACAACTCATAGACCAATCCAAGAATCATCAGCTTCTCAGGATTCTAAACCTATACAACTAGAAGCAATCACGAGTAACACCATTAATATCTCCTTTGCTTCTTCCTCTTCTACTCCAAAGATGGAAATATTCCAGGACAGCACAAGTTTTCCTGGAAAACAAGAGAAAATCTCAATGTTTACGTTCAAAGAAGAAAAAGACGAGTGTCCAGTTGAAGAGAACTTCCCAGATTTGAACCTTGAGCTCAGAATCAGTCTTCCTGATGTTGGTGATTATCGTCATCAAGGCTTGGTCGGAGAGGGAATGACAACAACTCCACGACGTTGTTTCAAGTGCAGTTTTGGGATGATAAATGGAATGGAGTGCAGATGCGGAAAAATGAGATGCGATGTAGTTGGAGGCAGTGGCAAGGGGAGTGACATGAGCAACGGGTTCGATTTTTTAGGGTTGGCTAAGAAAGAGACCACCACTTGTCTTTTTGGTTTTAGAAGCTTGGAGATGAAATAATAATAATTGTCAAAATTAGCTATAGATTGTACAAACTCTTTTTGTGCCTAGAGAATTGATTCCAAGGTAAATTTTCATCATTTTGTATGGCATTTTTTCTGTTGGATTTTATATATAGTGTTGTTGAACAATTTTTTGTGATCTTACCGTATAATTTGTAAACATTCCATAGAGAAATCAACTAGAATTTGAGGTTTCATAATTTGAAACGATTAGAATTGACGTACAGGGGTTGTAGATCAATCTCTAATTTATATGTGAGTATAATTAAAAAATCGTACAACTATATAATTTGTTATGGTTGAGATTAGCTTATGTGGTATTTAAGAGGTTTGTTACCCAAAAAAACGAATTAGCGACGTTGGAGATAAGCCAAATAAGGAGAAAAAAATCATTACTAATATGCTTTCATCACATAATAATTGGATTATAAAGAGATGCATGATATTTTGTTAAGCTCTCTAATAGAAGATCACGTCTGAAGAATATGTAATGGAAATAAATCCAAGTGCGGTTTACAGATAAATTTTAAGAGAAAAAAAATTAATGTTAGATATAAAAGGGAAATAAAAAAAATTTATACGAACATAGAAAAGAAACCATAAATGAAGGAAGCAACAACCAATGGACCCTTCCTTCTACCAAACTCTATTTATTTCTCGCTACCCATCTCCTTACCAACCTATATACCAACCTTTCCTCATCTTTTGTCCACTTGCGATGCACATATATATATATATATATCAACACATAATGCGTGCATATGATATACACACATGAAATATATACACATACATGGATGCATGCATATCAGCATATGGAAAGGAGTTTAAGACTTTCATTGAATTTAGCCACATGCTTGAAATTTCATAATGGCTCGTAAAATAAAATATAAAATATTGATCTCTATGTGACTATATCTATATCTAAAATCTTTCTTATACCGGTGTTAGATATGTTCGTTAACCTCCACAAAACTTCGATAGAACCCCTCTACTGTACTATCTCGTCTCAACTCGCAAAATAACAGATACTCGATCGTTAGGTTGCTGACAATACATATAACCATATTTGCTAGGGAATTTAAACTGATTAGCGATAGCTGCAGTCTGTAGTTAATATTTTGGAGATAATTGTAGTTGTATACGGCAACAAATTATGGTGTGTTTAAGTTTGACCAATTGGCTGTAATTCTCTACACGAGTAATATGTCAAATATCACGTATTATGATTACCAATTACAAATAGTGAAGTCTTTACTTTCACCGGCGATTAACCACGATGCATGTGATATGTCATTCCGGTGATGAAACGAACAGAACGCTGATGATATAATATAAACTAGGATAATATCTGCATCTTGCGCGAGATGAAATTGTTATTTTCATTATTTTTAGAAAATAGTTCGGTTTCATTTGGATTGGGGTGGGGGGGGGTGTTCAATCTGGATATCGGGTTGGTTTAGGTTCGATTTATTTTTTTTCTATTTCACTTAGTAAAATATAACTACTATTTTAAATCCATATTTACTTTGGTTCGATTCAGTTTATATACCACCGATTTTAAATTTATTCGGTTTGATATCAAAAAAACATAATTATTTAGTTTGAGATCATATTATATATTATATGAATTTTAGAGTTATGTTGTCAAAAAATCATTACTTAAAAGAGTATTGTATATTTAAATAAAAAAAATAAAAAAATGCTTATATCATCTAATAAAATAACCAAACCTAGAATTAATATCAAAGCTCTAAATTTTAAAAATTGAAATAAAAGACACAACAAAAGGACTGAAGAAAAGTTTACCGTATAGATTTTTCTAGGGATGTACATTCATATATCCATTCGGATCAGTAGATCTATTTAGATTTTAAATTTTGGAGTTAGAAATTTAAAGTGTATACGGATATTTACAAATTTTTGTTTAGATTTGGTTCGAATCATTGTGTTTTCGATTTGAATTTGAGTTCGGATTCCCATTTTAATTATGTATTTTCTTAACAAAATTCAAATATACTTAAAACCTTAAAGTTTGAAATAAAATAATTAGAAACATAAAATTGAATAACGTAAGACTAAATATTTAAATTTACATAAAAATATTGAATTTAAATATTTGAATTGAGAAAAAAAATATTTTCAGTATTTTGAACATTTTTCTGTTATTTTTAGACATATATTTTTGTGACTGTATTGGTAATTTTTGATATTTTCATATTTTTGAATATATAATATATATAAGTTTAAAATAAATAACATATTTAAATATATATAAGATATTTTTGGTATCCAAAATATTATAGTTTGGATTAGATTCAGATATGTTTATCTGGATATTAAAATTTTAGGTCTGTTTGAGTATTTAATCAATTTAAGTTTGTGTTTAATATTACTTTGAAATATTGTTCAGTTCGGTTCTACGAATCCAAATATTTTACCTAGACTTACTATCTTCTACTAATATAAAGCAAAACAAAATAAATTTAAAACAAATATTTTTAGCTTATTTATCATACATAATTATTGGACTATAGTTTAATAATACCAATAAAAAGTTTGGCCGTGATGTCACTATTTTTGGGCATGTTGCAAAATTGACGTAGTTTATAACCACTAATGTGTATTTTATTATAATTGTTTTGGTAAATATACTAAAACATTATACAATCGAGTGAAAAGTGTAACATATGCGTGAAAAATAATTTGATCTATACACTCGACTCTAGAACTCTGTTTTTTCAATTGATTTCACGAATCTTTTTTAAGCGTTTCTGATTTCTGATTTTTTCTAGTAAATTTTGGTTAAAATTTAAAAATTCCGTAAGAAATTTTTTTTTGGCTGAATTAAATATCCGAACTGGTGTGTGTAGTGCATTTTTACCTCTTTTTAATTCATAATCAATCACAATTATTTATTGCAATTGAGTAAAGAAGTCTCAACCACAGCTAAGTTCGACAATATATAAAACTTTCATTTTCTCAAAACACTCTCATTCCAACAATTTAGTTTATGCGAAGCCTAATGGTTTTGAAATTTCTTTCTTTCAAAAATAATATTATTCAGTAGTTGTACAAAGAAAATTTCAATTCACTAATATAAAGTTCAAAATATCAAGGACGCAAAACAAAAAGGCGGATAGCTTAGCACGTGGTGTGAGGCAACAAACGTCGTTTACTGTCCATATGGATACAGAGCAACCAACTTGGTTTACAGAGTCAGCATGATTTTGTAATCTGGTCGACAAAAAAAAAAGTTCAAAATATCGAAATTAAAAATAAGCTGATTAAAAAGTTAGTAGAAACGCATCAAATTCTTTGCGGTAGAATTAAAAAAATTAGAATGTGAACACATTAATTATCAAATGATTTTGAGACCGACACGTCACCATATCAAAATTGAAATCGATGTGAAGCTGTCATATGTCCAATCTAATGTGAAAACATTAAATGAGAATGATTATATTTTAATATATAAGAGAGATTATCCGATTACAACAGTAAATGAAATTTGAACTAAGTTTTAGTTGAGCGATTATATTTTTAAGTTAAGATCATGAATCTACAATTTGGTAGGAGATATAGAGAAATGAAAGAAATGGACGAGAGAAGTGGTGAGAACTGAGGATAAGGAAAAATGGTAAAATGACAAAACAAATGACCACACAAGTAGGGAAGAAGACAGACGCACCTGCCTCTTCTTCTTCTTTCTAAAAAGCTTCTATTTAATCATCCTTTTCAAAGGTGGTTGGTCGATGCAATAGAAGCTTCTATTAAATTTTTTTTTAAGGAATTTTAAATTTATTTCAATAAAAAAAAACATTGTTATAGTGGGAACACTGCCTCCTATATAAACAGAAAAAAAAACTCAAACTTTTTACTCTATTTCTTCTAAACCAAACCTCCATTGCTCTCTTGCATTTCTATTAAATTATTTTATCTTATACTTTTTTTAATAAGTCTCGGGTCATGATCTTTTCTGCTAATGAATTTACACAAACATTTTCGCTTCCAAAGATATGGTCACATGAATATTAGCAAAGGTGAGGCTGACAAGAAGTGAAGGAGACAGACGGGACACATTTTCCTTTCTTGTTAAATTTGTTCAAGGCAAAAAACACTTTTGTATAATACAGATGTGACTTAGTTTCAAAAAAAAACAATATATGTGACTTTGTTTGAAGGAATTACAAATTTAAAACTACTCTAGAAAGAAACTTTCATCTAGTAGCAAACCACATTCTCAGCTTTGCTATATTGTCAATTGTCATGACCTCTTTGTGGGTCATATTTGATTCTGGACCAGCTTATTATACTGGACTAGCTGAGTTGCATTTCAAGGAGCTTCGCCATGTCTCCTATTGTTCCTCTCTCGCCATATTGAGCAGACCCACTGTTTGTAGAACACATTTATCTCTGAACGTAGATTGATAAGTTTGCTATTTTTAGTCCTATCCACTAAATCTATAACTGTTATATATAGTATTATTTTAGTGTTATATTTGTGAATCCTATGACTTTTGTCTTTCACTATCCTGCTCTGAAAGGGAAGAAATCAAATTTGTATCATTTAAATTGCACAAAAGGCCGTTGGCACTCGTCTACTTGATAGTTCATTTTTCTATGCTATATTTTTGGCAATCCTATTTTAGCGTAATTTACATATACGTGAATCACAAGGTTACATACGGTTTGCAATAAGAATACTGTACTAATATCAACGTTTAGAATAGACACACAAAAGACGAGTACGAGCAGATGAATTTTAAAAATTTTGGGTCAACTACAGGGCAGATGAATTGAGAATACAGCGTTTAGATAATAATATATCACAAAACCCACTCAAATATTTTTATATTACTGTTTAGGGCAACGAAAGCAAGTAGGATCTTCAAGGCTTCCTTGTCCAATGGGTTGTGTGTTACCTTAAGTAGGTTAATAAATACCTCCAGTGAAATTGTATGTGTATGTATCCCTCATTAAATTTTGCCCGTTTAAAAACTGTTTTTTTAAGACTAGACCTAAAGCAAGACTTGATTCGATGATTTGTCCAAGGTTCATAACTTCATATATCATATGTCTACTTAGGCCACCTATCGATTTTTCAGAACCAACTTATAACATTAATTAAAAAAAAAAAAGCGAGAAGAACAAACAAGTTCGCAACGCAGAGAGATTAATGCGAGTTTTTCTTCATTCGTACTAATATGATCTTTCTATCAAAACCAAACCAAAGAGATAAAACAGGAATTTTATTGAGAGCCATCAGGAAACGTCTGTCTCCTTCACTTCTTGTCATCCTCACCTTTGCTACTACTCTCTTCCTCCTCGTTACGCTGTAAATTTTAACATATTACATTATCACAGAAATCTTTTTTTTTATCAACCGACGAAAGATGTTCAAACAATGTAAGACGCACCTTTGATTCGTCGGGCAGAGACGCAAGCAGCGCTTGAACCGCTGGATCATTTGGATCCACCCCTGGAAGCTGTGTTCGTTCACAAACCGTTAGGACCAATCTACTTTTATTCTTACATTTTGCTTGTAAAAATAAATCAAAGTAAAGCTTACGGATGAGAGAACAGATGATATGAAAGCTTGATCTCCCAAGAGGTTTCCAGCACCCGTAGCTTCACTTGACTCCTCCACACTCATCGACATTTGCAGAGCTGCAAAGGGATCATCACAAATATAAGTAAGGATCACCCAAATGAATCGAATCTATCTTCTGAATGTTCCATTTACAAGAACGGTCGATTTTGCTAGGCACAAATATGATTTACCACACAAGTTTACTCACCTAAAGCCAAGTCCTGGTCCTCATCCGCCGCTTCTGACATGTTTACATCACCCACGGACATAGCAATTGCCTGATTTAGCAATGCGTTGTCCTCATCCTGCCACAAATTTTTTTAGATAATAAAAGAGGTGTATGATAAACAATGTGCCTATATAATAGTGCTTTACTTCTCAAGGCACAATGACTAACCATTGGTTCAGCTTGCTTCTCGGTTGACCTAGCAACCGTCTCCTGGGAGGCAGAAGCTGAAGCCCCATCGTGGTCTTTCTGACCAGCCTCATCAGCTGCCTTCTTAGCAGCAGCCTCTTGCCTTGCTCTCTCCTCCTCCATGGAGACCCGAAGGGCTAAAGCAAGCTCTGGATCGATATTTGGATCGACACCAAAGTCAAAGTCACCACCCGCTGCAGCTGCAGCAGCTGCCGCAGAAACATACCCACTTGCACCCTCATCACCAGTGAATACAGGTGTGCTGTAAGACAAATTAAAGAGTTACACATCAGGAAGATAACTCCACTACTGACACCATGATAACAACACTTGTCAACTCTCAACCAAATCAAAAACAAAGGTCTTAGAGTTCTGGAATATTGATAAAAATCAGGACTTGAGAGCTCAAAGACCTAAAGCAACCCACAAGCAAAGCCTTTAACTACCTGGAGACCAATGTTTAAACTCTGAACTGTTCCAGTTACAATCTAGGTAAGAACTAGAGAAGTCCAGGGAAGGAAGAAGTACCTGAGGAGGACATCAGAGAGAGCATTGGCACCAGAAGGAACATGAACAATGTGGCTACCGTCGTTGTTGTTGACAGCAGTAAGGAGAGCCTCCAGTTTCTGAGGCTTTTCCTCATCGTCATCATCTCCGAAATTGACAATGTCAATAGAGACACTGTTCTTTTTGAGCCTTTTGCCAACAACCTCCAAGGCCTTCTTTTCATACTTGATTGGGCTAAATTAAAAAAAATAAAATAAAAGATAGCTATTATTATATAAAGAAAGAAGAAGATAACTACTATGCACAACAGAGAGAGAGAGTAGTAGAGTACCTTCCAGCGAAAACAATAATACGTTGGCGTTGATTCTTGTTTTGGCGATGCTTAAGAGAAAGCTGAGCAATCTGGATGGCTTCCGTTAAGTTAATCTCTCCTCCAACATCCAGCCCTGCAAAAATATAAAAATAAAAATTAATGTAAACACCACTCCTTGTAGAGAAAGCAAGCAATCAACTTCCTTTGAGTAGAGACTTACCGTGCATACAGGCCAAAATCTTGCCAAGATCAGAGGTAGGCGTCGTCAAAACTCTAACTCCTTTCCCTGCCATGGTCAAGATGCCCACTGTATTCTCTGGATTCGACTGCAATTGCAAAAACACACACGTAAGATCCCCCTCTCCAAATCACACCCAATAGCACAATCTAAACCCTAATCAAAATCATCCAGTGTTTACCTGGGTTTTGGCACCGCAGAGAAGATTGACAGCTTCGGTTTGAGCTTGTAACCTAGAGGGTGAGTAATCTCCGTTTCTCATCCATTCAGAGTTGTCGATACATATCATAGTCGCCTAATCACAAAATCAAACATTCAAAAACACAGTGATGAAATCAAAATCCAACAAGGAGATCCACGAACGAACAAATCGAGATTCGGAAATCACCTCGAGAACCATTGTGAGAGAAGCTTTTCTTCTTCTTCAAATTGTGTGTGTCGTAGAGAGAAAGTCAGGCACACTTTCGTGAGATTTAGACCCGACCGATTAGCGTTAAATATCCCCCATTCATTCATTTTATACAAAATCAATTATGCTTCCCCAATTGGGTTTGAGGCCTGGATTTATGGGCCCATTAGTCTTTAGGTAGACAGCTTATTTTCCAAAACAATACAATCATCTGTCTCCAAGGCCCATTACATTTAGCCCATACTTTTTTTATCTTTAGTTGCCACTGGAACATCACACCCAGTGATGATGATGGGAATGATAGTGTGTCTACGTCAAGAACAAATGAAATTCATAACGTAAAATCAGATTAATTGCAAGAGATGTTACTAATTTCATATATTGTTAAAAGCTCATTATTTATGGTAGTAGGTAATAAGTAAGGGTGACGTTTATCTCTGTCAATCCAACAGACTGCCATGAGAACACACACACCAAGCTTTTATGATTGACTACACATACAAACGAGACACCAAACAGTAACATAGGGGGACGCTATAATTAAAACGAGGATAAATGAAAGTGGAGAGGTCAGATCATCTAAGAGAGCTGTCCACAATCGGCGATAACCACCTGCTTCGACGGCTTTCCAGACGACGACCCAACCTTCTCGATCGCCCTCACCACGTCTAACCCTTCCACCACCTGCCCGAACACCACGTGCTTACCATCAAGCCAGTCGGTTTTGACGGTGCAGATGAAGAACTGAGATCCGTTGGTGTTGGCACCGGCGTTGGCCATGGAAAGGTTACCAGGACCGGTGTGCTTCCTCTCGAAGTTCTCGTCCTCGAACTTCTCCCCGTATATGGACTCACCTCCCGTCCCGTTTCCGGCGGTGAAATCGCCACCCTGGCACATGAAACTAGGGATCACTCTGTGGAAGGCAGATCCCTTGAAGTGAAGGGGTTTCCCCTTACGCCCCACTCCCCTCTCTCCAGTGCAGAGTGCTCTGAAATTCTCAGCCGTCTTCGGAGTCTTATCGGTGTACAGCTCCATCACGATCCTTCCCGCTGCCTGGCCACCGATGGTTATGTCGAAAAATACCTTTGGGAACGCCATTTTTGGACTAATGTATTTGATCAAAATGTAAGCTTTGAGATATTGTTGCGGATGATGAGTTGATGATTCAGCAGCGGCGAGGTGCTGATTTATAGCGGAAGAGAAAAAGATTGTGGCCACGAGATTGATACACGTGGAAAGATCTCAGCAGCTGCTGCTAAAGACTTCACCGTGGTTAAGTTACGAGTTTTGACCACCGGGTCATGCAGCAGTGCGTGAAGTTGGATCATGAGAGTATCTCAGACTTGGCATATGCTCCTGTCCCTGCCCTTCTCAACGCCCCACACGTGTCTACTACTTTCACAAACGTATCATTTGATAAAGACCTACTCTTTACCACCCAACCCCCACGCTTGGTTTACTCCCTAAAATTTATTTATAATTTATATTTGCAATTCCTAACCTCTTTACTTAATACTTTTTAGATCGACTAATTTCAGTGCTTCAAAACTAATCCTGAAAATGTATATAAATCATACAGAAACGTTTATTTAACAGTTTTCCACGTGTGAAAACCAGAAAGACCGAGAATAATGATTTATCAAAAGTTGAGCATGTAGAAAAAGGAGGAGTTTATTCGGAAGTGCACTTTCTGCGGCCTGTAATGAGAGAACCAATCAAAAGAATTTCTTGAGAGCTAAAATCGAATAAGAAATGAAAGCAACGGCGTTACGTGACCAATGGCCCAAAATGAGTGGTCAGCATGAGCCCAACATTACAGTTAATACATGCATATAGCATATCTAATATGTTGACTAACATACGGTCAAGGCTCCAATAATACAAGTCACAGTGAAGAACAAACAAGTCTCCATGTTAAAAACAAAAACTCGTACCTATAGCAATCCAGGATACAGAAACACAGCTATTTTCTTCAGCGAATCCATAGGCGTTTTCAAGTACGCATGCACTTCTGCAGCTGCTCATTAGAAATAAGCAAATGTTAAACCCCCAACCATTTTTAATACCTTGCAACTAAATTGATCGTGCATATCCTAAATTCATCAAATCAAATTGATTGTTACCTTTCACTAGTTTTTTGAAGTCTTTTGAGAAGTTATCCACACGGCCAAAGACTTGATGGATCCTGCAAACCTGAACTACACAGAGTTCCAAATATAACGACTTCTCTGTTATTTGGAGCAACAAGAGGCACAGTTTCTTCACTTCATCAGGAACCTCTCTGTAATTCTCACAAAGCTCAGCGACAATCGCTATGGCTTGGTCCTGCATTTTAAAATACAATATTGTACTACTCGTAGGAAAAAAGAGCAAAAACAAGAAAAACACCGTGCTTGTCCTCTGAGATATCATACCTGTAGACCGTGCAAAATCTCCGGCTCTGGAAGCTCAGGGAAATGAGCAAGATCTACATATCCTACTTCCTCTGCCCGTTTAACTACACCTTCTGCTTGTAGACATAGAAAGTTCAACAAGAGAGAAGCCACTCTATAAATCTGTACCGCAACCGAGTCTGTGAAGTGTGACTGAGGAACAGATCCAGGTTGCTCTGTCGTTTGGCCCCTAACAACTAGTGCGGTGGAGATTGATAAAGCACCGAGCTTGGGTTTCGCGACACAAACTAACGGTGCTAGAGCAAACCATCCATGTTTGCTGTTGATTACCGACTGTCTTTTGCAGGAATCAAACTCTTCCTTGACTACAGGAGGGCATAACAGATGAGATGCTGTGATATGAGACTCTCTGAGGCGTTGAGCGCCTTTGCTGATAAAGGCCAAGAGATGTATAGTCATTTCTCTTAATGGAGAATCCATCTCCTTCATAATTTTAACCCATGATCTCCAGTGGCTTGCTAATGCACACATCATCAGTAGAGTATGCTCGGTTTCTCTCAGATAAGCAAGGGATGTCCATGTCTGTTGAGTTCTTGCTCTCACTTTTTCACGATCATCAGAAGGGAAATCCGGCGCAGAGAGATAATAAGAGATCATGTAACCTTTCTCTGAGAAAAAGTAAGATATTACACTCTCCACGATATCCGCACCCACAGAAACGGATCCTAGAGAATTAACCATCGCCGTAACCACAGCCAAACCGATTCCCCAGATATGCTGCGTATTTTCTTTCTTTTCTAACAGCCCACCCTTTTCGTTGTCAGAAACCAAAGTAGATATTCCATCTGGCAAGTCGATGAACAAAGCTCTTAGAGTCGAGAAAAATCCGGAATTCAGAAGCATCTGAGCACCGTCATGAACTTGAGCAATAGTTAAGAAAAACTTCATTATTGCTGAAACGGACGCCGAGGATTTCTTATCCTGAAGCTGTAGTATAACATGCTGCAAGCGGAGATGACTCTGTATAATTGGGAACCATGTCTTTGGCGTCAAAAAATTTCTGAGAATCAAGTCTACCGTCGTCAGGCAGAGAGTCAAGTACTCGGGATTCCCCATGAAGTTGCAGAGAAGGGGTAATAATCCAATTGTCGCATCAGATATTTCTGCAAGATCTCTGGCTGCTTCATGTCCTATCTCACTTGAGTCTGGGCTGTCTGAACCAAAACCCACAACCAGGAGCAGCACCTCAAGCAGGACGTTTACCGTCTTCTTTAATATAGCATTTGAATGCTTCAAACTACCGAGGATTTTGAGGCTAGGCCCAACATTTCTCAGGACAAGTGCACAAACAGATAATGGCAGATTTTTCTTTGCGGATTTCAAAAGCCGGGATAGCAAGTCTACCTGTGCTGTTAGTATATCGAACACAATCTTGGGGACATCCCAGAGAGAGGCAAGTGAATCAACCCTGGTGGAGAATTTTTTGCACACTTCATCAATGCTTGAAAGAGTGATCCGAGCAGGGACTTTCCTTTCTACAGTCACACTGTCTTCAAGAGACTGCACAAAAGGTGTAGGGTTTAGAAGTTTCTAAAGCATAAATTAAAACATGCAACATTTTTCTGGTCTAGTACGCTTGGTTTAGTTATCAACTAATATGTTAAATCAATGAATGTACATGGGACAAGTCATATTTAGAACAAAGAAACTTACATTATCCTCGTAAAGAATCAAGACGGATATCAATGCATGCAAAGCAGAGACCTGCGAAGTTGAGATTAAAACCATCGAGTTTGCTCTCTGCATGTAACTCAGCATTTCCTCTGCCATTGCATTAGATGTCTTCCACTCGGAAAAATCCCAAATAGCAGTACCTAATTCTGTTCGTATGTGCTGAATGTCAAACAAAATATTTTCCCCCAAAGCCATATTTTTGTCCATATCAGTACTCAGTTTGTATTTCTCCCAAAATCCTGACTCAACTAGAAACTGGAAAAGCTCTTTGAATGGACCAGTTGGGATATGATGACCCACAAGTTTCCCTTCCAGATGACAGTACAAGTCGCTGAGAATCATAGGCATTAGCTCCTTCCCTCCACTAGTAATAGAACCCAAAAGATGAAAAGTAAGAACGTGATGATATGATAACTCCTTGAATAACAGGAGAACGAATGATTAAATATCACAAGGAGTAGCATGCAGCCCCGCCTAGAATTGTTAAATTAAGTAACAACGTATAAAACAGTTCTTACCTATAACCAAGCTTTGAATATTGTGCCAACAACTCAGAAAAAGCAGGTTGGGCACAAAGCTGTCAGCAGATTATAACACAGACGTCAGAATCAGATTAGACAAGGCCTTCAAAAGTGTGTCGAAGAGACCGAAGATATAATTTGATTCAAAAGAGAGGAACATACCATTTCTGAAATGACTTTGATCTTCCCAACTAAAGACATGGACAATGCTCCTGCGCCAGAGGTTTCCAGTTTCACAATCAAATGTACAATAAGTAAAACGGCGGCAACCTATCAATGCAGAAATGAGCAGTTTAGAATCACTATTTCTGAAAGGTGGAGCACCTAACCGAACACTGCGAAGTGTGACAAAACGCTACTCTACTGCGGTTGTGCTCTACAAGTAAAGGATATGCCAGAGAGAAGACGAACCTTTGATTGTACGTTTATTTCAGTTTCGCCATCTAAAGATGAAACTGACTGGATAAGGCCATCTAAAACAGATACATCACACCATTTTGAAAAGATATCCTTGGGATCTGAAGCCGCTGTCAGAGATAATTTGGATGGTGAGGCAGTGTTATTTGTCTTCTCTTTCTGGTCGAACCATGATTTTTTAAGTGACTCGGCAAACAACAATTTCTTGTTCAAAAACATGTTGCACGCCAGAATTTCCAAAACAGAAGACTGACACTGATATTTCACATACAACTTAGAGATTTCTTCCTTGCCAAATCTTCCATCTGACGCATCCTTTAGCTTCGACACCTGGGATATGATGTTGGAAAATTCCTGCCACAACCTTTTTGACGCCTTAAATGGTTCCAACAGATTCGCGTATTGGCCAGCTTCTTGCCAAAGGGTTTTAAGAAAACCAAGAAAACTCAGTAATATATCCGTGTATCTGGAGTACAGGAGACATCAGCATAAGTATGTCAGGAATACAGATCATCGTATAGAAACTTGGTGTAACTAGAAAACAGATTGAAATATATTTCATTCTTTAGCGTACCTATTGACAAAATCAGTTGCTCTCTCAACATGCTGCAGGATAATGTGCAATAATCGCGATTTACAAGCCAAATCAGGACCGGAGGAATCCACTTTGTCTGACTGTTTTAATTTACCAGCATCTGAGTCTTCGGTTGAATCAAATAGGGCAAGTAAAAGGGCAGGCTGAAAAGAAAGAAACTCAGTCTGATGAAACTGGAGAATATAAATGGTTCCAATAAGATCTATTGCGTGGGAAAAAACAGCGATTTAAATAAATAAGGCTTTTAAACAATAAAATCAAAGAATTGGAAGTAACCTGATATCTTGCCGCAACAGTTAGTAGTTTCATCGTGGCAATGACTAGATCTTCATTTGGTTCCGATAGATCAAGTATGATCTGGCTAACCGTACTTCTTAAATCTGTGATCTAAAAAGAAAGCTAGAAATTGATCTATATGTATATACAGCAGAACATAGTAGCACACTATATGACGAAATAACAGATAAGGGAGATGTAATTCTAACCTGTTTATCGTCTAGACCAAAGCCTGCTTTGCTAATTATATAGAGTTGTGATGATTCTGCCATGGCAAATAACTTTGAAAGTACTTTAGCAGCACCAACCTGGATAGTCTGCAGGAAACATTTGATTTTTAGACATGTAACTGGTCAAAGTATCAACTTCTGCGAATTTGGATGAAGTTCATACAGGATTCCGGAAGTAAGATATCAACGATGTGATAGCTGCCACAACTGGGATTGGTTTAGCTGTAGACGACAGCAAAGTTTGATGAAACACGGGAAGACCAGAATTTGCACTCTGCAACAATTTATAGCAAAATATCAACTTCCACAAAGCATTCCAGTGACAAAAAAAATATTTTCCAAAAACTATAGCTGATTCAATGTATTTGAGTTAAACTTGCAAAACTAAAGACGAGACAGCACTTTTACCTGAGAAGATTGGGAGAGCGTGATGTCTAACACATCCAAAACAGAAACTATCGAAAGTTGCCATCCTTCAATCTCTGCTGGTTCAATAAAACGGCTTGCACAAAGGTTCTGTCGCAATGAAGCAGAACATGAAATCAATTAAAGCATCTCAGACTAGGAATGTAGGAATGTAGAAAAAGACAAATCCAGAGCATATCCAAACCTCTAAAGTTTGTGTAGTCGTACAGATGATTCGCAGGAGAGCATTGTGAACAGAGGCATCGTTCAACAAGATCTCAAGGATAACATCCTTCAGCTTGGTGGAGAATTTACTGAATCTGAGACACGTTTTAATCACTTCAATGACCTGGAGAACCGGACCCAAAAAAAAGAGAAGATATCATAAGTAATTAGCTAGGAAGCCATTGACTCCAATAACCAAGTCAACTATATCCCGGTAGGTAGTAGAAGAGAGGGGGGCTATTGCTTATAATTAGAAAGATACCTTCAGTGTCACATTCCAACGCATATGTCCATGATTGTATTTCCAACACTCATGACTAACAAGAACATACTGCAACGAGAAAACAATTAAAGCAAGTACTACATCATTCTCCACTCCTCCTTCCACAAGCTGCATGGTGAATTCCAGAACTGCAATATATAGAAATAAATAACGTCAAGTAGTAAAGACGACAGTTTAAATAAACCGAGAACCGAGACAGTCATGCAGATTACAAAACCAACAATAATTAACGCCAAACTTGCCTGATATAACTAATGGGCAGCTAGTATCATTCTTCTCGCAATCAATCAAGATCATTTTTGCCAGTTTCCCGGAGAGCGACCACGATCCACTTCGTGTATGTACAGCAACAGAAAGAGCAAAATGTTTTCATTTCATCAGAAATTAAAATGCAACCAGAGGGTATCACTCAGAAAAAAAGTATAGTACTTTTCAATAATGAGCCTCTTCTAAACTAAATATGTATGCTATTCAATGTGGACTGTCTATAACTAACTGGGTACGAAATATTTGAAAGATCAACTAATTTATAAAATAGGACAATCTATGTAATATTTGTGGTCTAACCTCAAAGAAATATTGTATCCACATTCTGGGACGCCTGACCCTGAAGTCATGTCAAATATATTTTCCTTTAGAACCATGGGGGCAACATTTGATGGGGAACTGTTCAAAGAGAAATCAAGTTAGCTAGCAATGTTCCACAAAGAAATTATACCAAATGCCAACGAATATTATATGCCAAGATGCTGCACATGACGGTTAATAATAAGGCAGATATTTGATAAAGAAGGCATATTGGAGAAAAAAATTGATAACCAAGACAAGAAATTACCATCGCAACAGCTTAGCTAAGATATCAATAGCCATTGCCATCAGAGCTGCACCGCTAGAGTCAAAAGTCAAGCTTCTGACTGAATTGCAAATTATATCAACCACTCTGTAAAAATAACAGAGAGAATCTCTTTTGAAGCATCCAAGGAATAGAGTGTATTAGGAAGAAATAAAATGCAAGTACTTCACCTCACATCACTTTCCAGCTTCTCATTCATATAAGATTCATTTTCATGGAAAAAGTGACTGATATTCAGTAAGCAGAAACATACGGCCTGAAATGAATTAATAAAACATGGCCATGGTCAGAGAAAAAAAAACAAGGATGCACATCTTATGATAGACAAACATAAAGCCGTAGGCATTTAGATTAAAATCTTATGAAAATGCCCCGAGAAGAATTGATTTAAAGCAAGACAAGGCCATAGTCTATGTCATGGTGAACAAATACTAAAGCAATCCAGACTTCATAAACAGCAAAGCAGTTACCTTGTTAAATGTTACCAATCGACGAAGCAGCTCTAGAATCACAAAAGCTTCACGATTGTTACCAGTGTAGAGTACATTGGCCAAATGGATGATCAACACTGTAGCGCCGGAGAGTGAATACTTGGAAAATAAAATGTATGTCATGAATCAGTATTTCTCAAAAAACCCATTTAATTGCACTAACAGCATAAAACGAGAGAACACTGGAGAATTTGTCTTTGTGATATCATTTACCTCCCACCGCACAAGGCAAGTGTTTTCATTGATTACTCTTAGAATTCGCCCACGAGTATTGCTGGGAATAACTAAACCTTCAAGACCTGGAATTTGCAACGGCCGGGAAGTTTCAACTAGCTGGGAAGCATCATCTACTAGAGAGTCACTAGTAATATCAAATAAAGTTGATATCCCGACTGATTTATCCAGAAAGTTGTATCTGCACAGAGAAATCAGCGCAGATTACAGCGGGATGACGGTAGGCAACCGTAAATAAGAACTTTTCTTAGTTCTGATCGTGCAGAGTATCCTGCCTTTTTGCAGAACATTGCTTTTTTTGCAGAAAAGTTCCAAAAAAAAGTACATAGGTGCACATGGTATATTGTCAAAATCAGATCACAACTTACACACATTCAGCAGGCCAACTTCCTTCACTCAAGGACACCAAGAGACGAATGAACTCAACACTTCTGAAAGGAAATTCACTCTCCAAATCAAAGAGAAGACACCGAATAGGACCATCAACACAACTTTTTCGATCCCAAAACTGACTACAGAGGGACTCCTGAAAAATTAAGGCACGCGGTAAGCATTTATGGATGTGTGCCATAGAGGTAAATTTTAAGATAACATGCAGAAATCATACCTCTCCTTGATAAACCTTGCAAAGGATGTCCAGTATCAACTCCAGATTGGCATCTTCCAGCTGCCAAAATGTTCAGATTAGTAAGATTCAGAAACAGTCTAGAAATATATAATTCATTATCCACTTTGATGGAGTTATACCTGAATATTGATCTCATAAGACGCAATAAATGCTGAAATAAAAGTTCTTAAGACACTACGAAAACCCGAGATTGGCCCCTGAAAAAAGTTTAAGATAATGATGAATCAGTACAGGGAAGGATGACATGAACAAAGTTTGCAGAGGCTAAGTAACATAAAACATTATTTGAAATATAAATAAACGCCGAAAAGGAAAAAAGTGCCAATGACAAGAAAACACACTAAGCCTGTAAGCCACGCTCGGTAACTGAAATTTAATCTCTGAACTTACATCGAAATCATTTAACACATTACTTTGAAGAACTTCAAGGAAATAGCTCAATGATGCTGCCTCAAAAGCTTGATGAACATAGCTCACGTGATCTATATCCTGGTTATCAAGAAAAATTAATCATATATACATGAACTACGTGTGTCCTCTGAATAAAAAATGGAACTTTCTCACTTTCATACCATCAGGAAAGGACTTTCCTCCTTCCCAGGAAGTGATGAAATAAGACACAGAAATACTGCCCATGCAAGGACTAGAGGTCCTGCTTCTTTTACTTCGAGAGTGTTGAGGCTAGAGATTGTTGCATCCATCTCTTGGACATCAATAATGGAAAAAACACAAGCGCCAGACCTTATAAGAAAAATATAACCTTTAGGCCATATCGACAGATATTCAGGGGAAAGTAGGATACGGGAAATTGCTCTTTATGTGTCATGTTTGAAGAAAGTTAACTTTCTCGTGCAGTGTTCATAAAGAGTTAGTTAAACAAACCTGAAAGGGATTCCGTCATGAACCATTTGTAACAAATTCTCCATATCCAGCGTGTCGATAAGAATCATCAACAACTGATTTTTTACACGGCATGCGGAATGCTGTGCTTCAGCTGACACTGCCAGCTTCCTAAAGCTATAGGAGCCCAAAAGAATTCCCTGTAGAACAGCACTTATGAGTTAATAAGATTGGTTAGAAAAAACTGAAAGCGGCCTTGACCAAGTGGGCTAATGACTCAAGATACCTTGTATAAGGAACACAGTGTTCTCCATCTGTCTCCATTACAAGTGTGAAAGGATTCATGATAAAGAAGGAAAAGAATATCCAGCACCAAACTGTCCTCGATTAGTGTCTCCTCGGCCCACAAAGTAAATAGATTGACATCCTACAAAATTTGTTTGTAAATAAAATCACAGTTAGACCGGCAATGTTAATTGGAATAATAGATTTGGAGCCCTAAATTCAGTAGAATCAAAATAAATAAGATTGAATCAGATGTTAAGAAGGGCAAGCACTCTGAACACAAACCATCTGCTGTGGAAAAGAAGAGGAGAAAAGGCTCTCAAGAACTGATGATTGCTGTCTTTCAAGCCCATCCGAGATAAGCTTTACAGCTTCGTTCCTAATAGTACTTTCCTCTCTTGCTGTATATACTGTACAAATGCCACAATCAGTTGAAAAAAAAAAGAAACAGAAATAGAAAATGTGGGTGCACTATTAGAAACTAAGCCCTACCATCTGAAAAACTCATTAGTGACCATATTTGTAAGGAAATAATGAAACAAAAATAATGACTTACAAGCATGGGTGAGAATACGCTTTGTACACTTGAGTAGGCACTGGCGCTCTATGTAATACTGAAGCAATATCTTCAAAAAACAGCATTGGAACAGAAGGAAAGCAAAGGAGTTAGCAAGAAAGATGAACATATAAGGGGTGCAATTCTAACAGCTTACAAATTAACAGTCAGTTGGCGACAATGAGAAACAGAACTTGCTACGGAAAAAAACAAGCAGACACAGAACCACTAGTAAAGCTGGTCTGATAATACCCATGATATATGGCAGTGATAGCAACAAGCTCAGTGATACATATGCAAGAAAAGGAAAAGACTGATAAGTTACAAAAGGAAGCTGTAAGACACTAACCACGTCAACGAAATCTTGAGCTGCCGAGTCAATTGTTCCAAAGTCCTGCTCCGTGGATCTTTCCACAAGGATGTATGATTGGATTTCATCCAGATTCTGTAACATATATTTCAGAAATTAAGATTATTCTTCACATCCAGTAGCCCGCATCACTTATCTAATCTTACGACATTTTCATCTATATGATGATATGTATAATTTTGTCTTTGGAGCTGAATCGAAACGAAGCTAACCAGATAAGAGCTGACTCGAAGAGCTTTTTCCTTGAGGTCGGGCTTAATCACCAAGCGATGATCCTTAATCTTAACTGCATCCGAATCCAAAGCATCTTTCGATTTCCCACTCGGTGGTTTGAACATCGACAGAGTGTTAACGAACCACGCATGGTTTTCCTCTAACTTCTCCGCCTGAATTTGAGATACCAAAACCAATTTAGCACACCATTAACAGAATCGCATATAAAGGGGGAAAGAGAGAGAGAGAGATGTTACGATGGGGTGAGGGAGTTCATCAGAGAGAGATGCATTCTCGAGCTCGCTCAGAAGAGATCCAAACGAATCCCACCAGAGTGACGGATCTACGGACTTAGGGTTCGACATTGAAAGAGCTCACTGAAACAAACCACCACTCCGGCAGCGTTTAAACCCTAGAGCGAGAGAGAGCAGGGGCAGTGAGAAAAATACGTAAAATCGATATTTTTTAGATTTCTTTTTTTTTTCATTTTCGCGCTTTTCATTTTGTAAGAAATAAAATATCACTGAATAATTCATTTTGGGCCCTTGATTCTATCGATAATGGGCCTATAGGCATGGCTTCAGTGAGGGTCCATCATCAGTATTTAAGGCTAAGAAACTTGAAAGCTAAAAAAAAAAAAGTCAACCAAAAGCAGACTTTGTTGTAATCTCACATCATCATCATTAACACAACGCAACACAACACGGGAAAGAGAGAGAGAGAATGAAGGGGGGCACGAAAAGTCCGATCCAGGCGGTGTGGTCATGGGTGAGGAGGCAACCACCGAAGGTGAAGGCTTTTCTGGCGGTGGTATCAGGCATGGCTGCTTTGGTTCTGCTGAGATTCATTGTTCATGATCACGACAATCTCTTCGTTGCCGCAGAAGCTGTTCACTCAATTGGGATCTGTGTTCTCATCTACAAACTCATGAAAGAAAAGACCTGCGCCGGTAAATTAACTATCTTTTTTTATACATGGGATTTTAGGGTTTTTTAAGTAGCTAGCTAAGCTTTCTTTTAGCTCTAGTCTGTAGAATCGTCATCAAATTTATGAATAATTTTGCAGGATTGTCACTGAAATCTCAGGAGCTTACGGCGATCTTTCTAGCAGTTAGGCTGTATTGCAGCTTTGTAATGGAATATGATATACACACCATTCTGGATCTGGCTACTCTTGGAACAACTCTCTGGGTTATATTTATGATCCGTTTTAAGTTAAGGGCTAGTTACATGGAGGACAAAGACAACTTTGCTCTCTATTATGTGGTAATTGAGTCTTCTTTTCTTTTTGTTTCTAATGAGATTTTTCTTGTCAGCAACCGAAATTCATTTTTTTATTGGTTAACAGTAACGATTTATCTGGTTTTAATTTTCGTGCAGCTTGTGCCATGTGTTGTGTTGGCTGTGTTGATCCATCCATCGACCTCTCACAACATATTAAACAGGATTTCATGGGCGTTATGTGTGTACCTTGAAGCTGTTTCAGTGCTGCCTCAGCTGCGCGTGATGCAGAACACCAAGGTCATTTCACATCCTGAAAATTTGACATATTTCTTTTAACTTTCTAATCTCTCCTTCTATTTGTTGTTGTTTCAGATTGTTGAACCGTTCACCGCGCATTATGTATTTGCACTTGGAGTAGCAAGGTTCCTCAGCTGTGCACACTGGGTTTTACAGGTTAGTTTTCTATCATCATCAAGATTTGATTGAGAGAGAATATAAGATGAAAGTGGTCTTATACAATGTTTGTTTTCGGAAAACAAGGTGGTGGACACGAGGGGAAGATTGCTGGTGGCATTGGGATATGGATTGTGGCCATCAATGGTTCTCATCTCAGAGATTGTTCAAACTTTCATTCTTGCTGATTTCTGTTACTACTACGTCAAAAGGTAGTCAGTCATTCACTTCCCACTCTTTAGGCTATTTTACCTCTCTCTCTATTTTATATATATGAACCCGAAAGTCGGTTTATTTGAATCATGTGGCAGTGTATTCGGAGGGCAGCTTGTTCTCCGGCTTCCGTCTGGAGTAGTATAAGTCTTTTTAAGAAAGGTTAGAATACTCCAATGATGTAAGGTCTCATGAGCATGCCTAAGTCAGGAAAGGCAGGCAGCTCTATTTTTTCTTTACCTCTGGTCTTTACTGTTTTATGTATCAGAAGGTGACTCTTATTACGAATTAATTTTACTGTGTTGTATATTTTTAACTATTGAAGATGGTTTTCACGTCTTTCTGGCTACTTGTTTCCTTTGACACTTGTTAACAGTAGTGATAATAGATGAAAAGAAAAGAAGCAAATTGCAAACCTAAAAGATCATCAAAATTGATAGAACAATTGAGAAACGTCTCTCAAGGACTGGAGCCACTATTGTGGACGAATGTAATAATCACCAGAAATGAGATTATACTGCAAATGATGTTGGAACGCAGCTTAAAAAGAATCAAAGGACGGTTGGTAAAAAAAAACACAAGTAGATAGGATAGTTAAAGGTCTGAAAGGGTTTTCCCGTTGATGAAGTTGATCACTTTAGTGGCAATTTCCTCTAGGGAAGAGGTCACAAGTGCCAAGTTCTGCAAGAATTCTTCCGCCGTCGGTTTGTCCCCGTCGATGAGATCGGTCACTGCTTTTAAGAATATTACTGGTACTTTGAGAAGCTCAGCATGAGCAACGTATGCAACCGCAGCACCCTGAACAAATTCCAGAGCCACGGAAGAATCTCAACAAAATTCTTTCTGGCTAGAATGAGTAGTAACAAGAGAGGTGGTTTACCTCCATGTCCTTAAGCGTTGCGTCATTGGCAATGATGAGTGATTCATCTTGTGTGGATATATCCAAGGAGTCACCAGTAGATAACCTGCCAATCTGATATTAAAAAAAAAACACCCAAACTCTTATAATGAATATGTTTTTCTTGAGAAACAGGAGGTTTGAGTATAGAATAAAAAAATAACACCTTGAGATTGAGGTCCTTGAGGAGATTGGGGGTTGAGAATGCCTGACGAAGACCAACTCCATACAGATCAAACATCTAAGAGAGGAGAACCACAATGCGAGGAAAAAAGAATCAGGAGACAGAATTTAAAAAAAAAGTACTAAAAAAAAGAGAAGAGGAATGGTACTAAACGGGGATAGGTATTCGACGATCATGGAAGACAACATCAGAAGAAAGGAATACATCGACTGTCGAGATGGTCGACGAAGACTCTCCGACTCCATGTCAGTTGATTTATCTCCATGAGAACCCATCTCTCCCGAGCAAGTAGGCGAATACGAATTTGTTATTCCCTTTTTTCTTGAGTCCTCTCTTTTGTCTTACCACAACCAAGCGAATACTACTGTACTGTGTGCTAATGAGCATATAGTAATTTAACATATTTTTACCATTCATTATTAACCAAGGATACTTCACCATAAAAAGAAATTAGTAGAATATCTTTCATTTTCCAAATCATTAATTGTTTTAGCTCGTATACATTCCTAAAATGTTCACATCCATTCTAGTTATCTCTTTTTTTCTCTCCTTCAAGCTACTAATTACTCTCTCTTTTTTTTTACAATACCAAACGTTTTGCATTAGATTTTAAACCATGGCTTTCAGCTTACAACAAAATCAACATATTTCTGGCTAGTCCTGTCCAATTCAAACTCTTTGTTTTTTTCTTTTAATTCATGTGCATGTGGATGAACCTTATAAGGTAAAGCGACAATATACTGGGTGATGAATGCTTTTAACTGTAGAAAAACTCTAGCGCTGAACATGAAATCAAATATCATATTTTGTGTCTCAAAGATTATTGTCCGCTACCCATGCAGAGTAAACGTAATTAAGATTACATAATTCCAGACAGAAAATATTATTTAGAAAAACATAATAAAACATTGCATTCCATATGATGAAAATAAAGACAAAGGCGCATGAGCATAATCACCACTCCCATACGAGGAAAAACGCACGCTTTGAATGTATTCAGTACTAGAAAACGCCCATTTCTCTTCATCATCCTAAATAAATGAAGAGAGGGCTTTTTCTTACACATCCCAAAGTAACCTGGTTTTCCTCAAATATTTTAAAACTTAAAAGGGGGGCAAAAACTCATTAACCATAACGTTTTTGTTCTCGTTTCTCCCCACTTAAAACGACTATTATTATTAGTTAGAAGGCTCCTCCGACTCAGCTGGAGGCGGCGGCAGAAAGGTTGCGGAGGTGAGCGGCTCGTGAACCACTGAGTTAGAGGAGACCGATATCGGACTACCCTCAAGCTGCAACATTATACTTCCCAATATCTCCGCCACTGTTTTCTTAAACTCCTCTTCTTTCACCACCTTCCCATCATCTCCATTCACCATCTTCAGCGCTTCCTTTATCATATCATCCATCTTCAAACAAAACACGCAAAAAATATTTAATTAACTAATCAATGTCGTTGAAACTTAAATCGCCCAAGACTGGCAACTTTTTTTTTGGTAAAACAAGACTAGCAACTTTATCTCTGCGTTTGTATGTTTGAAGACTTTACTTTTTTTTGTCGTTTACAAGTAAAAGAAAAGCTGATAAAAGTATGCACTACCGGTTGTAGTTTCATTTAAAAAATAACAGAAACACACATTCCATTACTAAGCACATAACATGCAAACGTATAACGTTACACGCAAACGAGAAGTAGAAAAAAAAAATTAAGCGCATATTATTTACCTGGGACACCGCACCTATTGGTGGTAAAGTCGCAGACGGTGCAACAGTGTCTAGCACAGCTCGTAGATACTCTTTAGACACCTTACCATGACGGTCTTTTGGAATGATCTCCAACGCAACGTTTAATGCCTACGACCAAAACAAAAATATTCGCTTGTTATCATCATTTCAAATCTTCTCTTCGTATTATTACCTACGCTTTGCATAACACATGTATACATGTATGAAAGTTTACCTTGTCGAACTCGAACTTATTGGACAGGAGCCTCCTGATGCCGCTCCCATCGAAGGTGTTTTCGCTGTGGGCAACGATTACGGGCTGTTCATTGAGACGTTGAGCTATTCTCTCCACGACTCTCTTGAATGCTTCCAAGAATCTCTCCTGTGACACACTCCTCTCTCTCTTATCTTCCTCATCAATAAAAGAGTCAACAATCGGTTCTACGATGTTGCTCATTACCTGAAACAATAACTTATGGTCACTGCTCGCAACAAAACATCAAAAACGTACTCATCTTACATTACTTCGGGATTTAATGCACATCAAGTATTTTAATGTTAAATAAGCGTTGCAAATTCAAAGAGATGAAAACCAATTTAATAATTTAAACCACAGTTAATTCAACGGAAGGAATAATAAGGATCGCACGTTCATATATATATATATATATATATAAATTACGATTGGTGAAGAAGAAATCAAAATTTAATAAAGTAAGTACCCATGGATCGTTAGAAGGAGGCATTCCATGATCAACAGAAAGTGACTGGAGAGCTTTCACGATGCAATCACGGAGTGATGCTTCCTCGCAGCCGGAGAGCGCTGAGAAGTAGACGGAGACGATCTCAGCTTCGTATCCAGGGCTGTGAATGAACTCCGACAGATCCTCACCGTCCATCCTGAGGATGACGATGGGGTCGCGTTTTAGACCAGCAGCCATGCCCAACAAAATATCTGACAGCACTTCTTTGAACTCTGTCTTGCTCACTTTCTCTTGACTACCATGAGTGAATTCGTTCAAGACCTGTAATGGTTTATTTATAACGTTACAAAATGATGAAAATAAATGTATGGACGCGACACATAAAAGTTAATGGTTTGATTTCGTTGTCTAGCTCTTTAAATACACCAAAAAAACAAAACCCAACGATAAACAATTGAATATTAATCTCAGTCAAAAAAAATTGAATATCTTACATCCAATGAAAGAAAGATTCGTATTCGGATTTACTCCTTCTCGGATATCTTTTTCAATAAGCGAATCTTAGTGAATGACTACGAACTACTGTGTATTTATTCAAGGTCCTCTTTGGCCTAATCGATTAATCAACGTGGTTCATGCGAAACACGAGGTAGTTTACCATATTTAATGTAGGTTCAAGATTCCGTGTCGGTAAATAGAGTTATCTTATTTGGTTCTGGTTCACATCCATAACTTTGTAGTCTCTATAGAAAATAAGGGTCCGTTTTTTTTTTCTTTTCGTTAGGCGTGTGTTTACTGAATTATTTAGAAAACAGGGTATTTTTTATGAATAAAAATTGCTATAAATAAACTAGGGTTTTTGTTATTAAAAAGCAGAAAGTGGGATACTGAATTTGATTTTTTTTTTACGAAAATGTGTCAGTCGAAAATTTGTGCACAGACGAAAGCTTCTATATGACGTATCAAATACGCAAATAGATGATAACAGCCAGTTGATTAATGTAATACTGGTGTTTAATATAGTAGTTAAGAATGAGTAGGTGAGGATTCATAAAGCGATGTTCCAAGTATGAGACGGCAGCGAGGAGAGCGACACGAGGGGCTACTTGAGATATGATCAAGGATAAGGTCACCGACCAAAGTTATTTACCATTATTAAAACATCTTGTTTTGTTTTCACCTATCACTCTTGACGCACAAAGAAAATAAAACTAGCTAGCCACCAAACCCCCACACATATATCAAGAAGATAGATTAAACAAAATTCTGAGATTCCGTTTAAACTCTGTCAGTAATATAATAGTCTGAGTAATAATATGACAATTCCAAGAGAGTAAAGAAACTAGTATATGGCTATAAGATGTAACCATTTTAATTAGTTGTATTAAAAATATACGATAATCAGATCAAATCAAAGGACGATCAAACTACGAGCAAGATCGAAAATATAGGGAACAAAAATAACTACTGTTAATGCCAGCTATGTGCAAATTACCCGGACCATATGTCCGGAATATTAAAGCTTCATAAACAAAGAAATTAGAAATGGTTTAAATGAAATTCATGTACTTATCAAAAGAAAAAGAAATGGTTCACCTCTGAGTAGATGTGATCGGAATCAGGGGAAGTGCCCTGAGCAGGCAAACCAAGAGCGGCGCCGATATCAGCAACGGCAGGCTGTAGCTCTTTCACGGAGAGCTTACCATCTTCATCTTGATCTAACTGTTGAAATTTTTGTTCCACAAACTTGTCGAACACTTTTTCGTTTTCGACCAGCTCGACTATGTCCGACCCATCAAGTACCTGTTGCTGTTGTTGCTGGTGGTTGTTGCTTCTCATGTCCATTTATGGATTCCTTTTTTCACCTTTTCCTTTTCTATTATTTTAACGTGAGAGTCTTGTGAGAGATCTCGTGAGGAAAGCACGAGAAAGGAAGAAGAGAAAATCGACAGACGAAAAGAAAAACTCCTTTTCTTTTTCTTTAACTCCAAGTGTGCTGTGTTCTGCTTTGGCTCGGACTTGCCTGTTCTTTATATGCCAAAAATATTACTAGTTGTTAATTGATAAATCTAATACATAATTTTTAAAAATCCTTGCTATTTATGACTTGTTTTATATAATGTGTGGTCACTTTATATTGTGTATTCGTCGTCACCACCAAACATATATTAACCATACATCCCTAGCTAGATTATATAACTTTGAAAGCGTTTTGGCATTTTTCTCCCACCTTAGAGTAATAACATTTTATTAAAGGCTAACTAATATCCATTGAACTCCCGTTTGCATTTGTCATGTTTCGCAACATGATTGTATTTATTCTTATAGTTAAGGAGAGAATTTAGACGAAATAAGTCTATACACAACATCTTGAATACACACTAGTTTTTGATGAATGAAAGTTTAGTTTGTCCAAAGAAAAAGGAATGGAAATTTTTGTTATCCATGGGGCATTTTAGGTTCGCAATTTGACTTCAGTAACCGACAAGAAGATCATAAAGAACACGATGTTTAGTCATAATGCTTGTGTCTTTTTAATTAATAGTCGGTTCCTTTTATTAGCTTTTTTCAAACTAATATTTGGCTTCTTTTTTTTGTCAACATCTTTTTCAAACTAATATTTGGCTAAATGAACTTTTATTTATTTAGAGGACTTGTAAATAATTATATTAGCTGACAAAAAAATGTGGTATCTTCTCAACAATAGGTCAAAAAAACATTAAAATACCCGATCATGACGTATTGCACATAGTGACCGACGAACTACGCAAACCCCGTAAAGCAGAAGTGGAACATCAAACAATCTCGACCACCTAATCTACTATGTGGTCCGTATCACACGGGCAATAACATTTGTGTGAATGCATGCCGGCCTATTATTATTGGGATTAAAAATGCTATCAGTAACAAGGTCGTGATATAAGTTTAGTATACATTTCACATAAATGGTTGAATAGAAGACCCTTTCCGCACTGACGAACTGCAGTAAATTCAACACGTGGCACAAATCTGACGGATCTAAATATTCTGACAATAGTCCCTCAGCCTTTAGATCTGTGATGACGTGGCTGTACTCCATGAAAAGTCATTGGACACTTGTTGATAATATATCTTTATGTGTTCTTGCATCATTGGTCGGCGTGTCTGTGCTGGCGTAAAACTCCAGGACGGTGGCATTTGGCCACCACCAAGTCAAAGCCGGCTGGCTATAGTTCGGCTATCTATGGATTCGGCGGTCTATTCACATGTATATTTTACAAACTATTCATCATAAACCCGTAAACATTGTCATTATCTTTGATTTCACCAAACAGATAGAAACATAATATAGCCTTATGTAAAATAGATGTAAATTTCAAATCAATTTGCCTTCGATTCTCGACTAGATGTAGATGTAGACCTAATAGTTAGAAGTTGGGGAGAGTAGTTACGATACACTTTCTTGGATGTATGATAGATTCGTAATAATCTTAACAAGAAAGCAAAGGTAAAAGGACACAATCCCTAACATCTTCCTTTTTGGTACGAACTACAAAAAGCGACTACCATCTTTTATAAAAGGAGAGGAAATAAGATCTTAAAGATAGCAATTTTCTTTTTCTTTTTTGTATCACCAGAAAAGATAGCAAATTCTAGAACTTGAACACACTTCAAGTAGCTCTCACTAGATAATTTATGTATGAAAATGTAAATTTTTGTACCAACTATTCTCAGTTTCTCACATGGTATTTCAAAAAATTATGGGATAAAATTGCATGTTACTTTGCACAATGAATGAATCTAAGAGCAATTTTAACTTCGAGGAAATTCAAGAGAAATGAACGCTACGCAGTTTGTGCCGCAAAAGAGTGAAATATCGACTTTGATTGGTAACCATGCATGTGGAATAGTGGAATCATCCGTGAAACGCGATTACATAAAAATTTTACCAATTATTAAAATGTTGCGGAATGAAAAAAAACGCAAAACACAGATTTGCATTTTCACTGACAAAAATATATTAAAAAAATTATTAAGTGAAAAAGTAAGTTATAGTAGATTACGGTAGAAAATTTACAAAAATAACACTTTCATATTATCAAATTATATGATTTTATCTTAAAAATTAAAA
Source organism: Hirschfeldia incana (assembly GCA_026261945.1). Classification (NCBI taxonomy): domain Eukaryota; kingdom Viridiplantae; phylum Streptophyta; class Magnoliopsida; order Brassicales; family Brassicaceae; genus Hirschfeldia; species Hirschfeldia incana. Next base: position 358,982 of record JABCMI010000112.1, read on the forward strand.
TACACAGCAATAATTTTTAATGCTAAATAATTATGTTGCAAATAAAGTTCTATTATAATTTGTATATTATAAAATATCAATCTATTTTTAAAACATATTAAAAGATAAACTAGATATTTATAAAAAAAGCAAAATGTAGTTGTTTTTACATTTTGTAATAGTTACTTTGGTTATTGCATTTTTAATCAATTATGTATTTTACCATTCCATAAGTTTTAATTTTTCTTTATTTAATTGTTTTCGCAGTTTAACTATTATTTTCGTGATTCTGCGATTAAACGATGGTTACCAACCAGAGCCATCGTGTTTATTAAAGTTAGGAACGGCACGATGTGCAGCTACGCCAACAGAGAGAAGAGAGATGGACCTTGTGTTTCTCTTTGTTGTCTATCTCATCCTTAAGAATTTGCAGGATATCGCCATTGGACTTATATGAAGGCCCCTCTCACAAAACAAGCCCAAAAGTCTCTTTGATACAAATTCACATGCATGGCCGTTTGGGTTTAGTCAGAAGAACTTTGTGTAGTCACTAGGCTTATGTTTAATGGTCCACTTCATAGATTATCCTACCATTCCCAAAGAGATGTTACATGTATGTGTGTCAATATTATGGACAATCTCATGTGAAGTGTGCTTAAAGTTGTTAACTGAAATCCTTACAAAAAAAATATTATAAAATTGTATGGGGTCCACGATATTTATGTTCCCGTGCAAGTTTCACCCCCTTCGATTATTTCGCTAAGGATAAAATTGGTCGAATATGTTAACTATTTACGGACCCCACTGACACGATGACCTGCGATTTATTATAATATTTTTTTTTAAAATCCGAGAAAATAATTTTAAAAATAGAAAAAAACTTTTTTTAAGGATTTTGATGGGATACGCCGTTGAGGATGCCCTTAGTCTTCTAGCGCACCGTGAACGATCTCCAGGTACAATCCATGTCCAACTCTCAGTTTTAGCAGCTGCTAGACAGAACCATGTGAGCTCTTCTTCTGCATGTCCCACTCTTGTAAAGCTCATTGTCCTGATTCCTGAAGAAAATTTCATCAATATTACTTCCCAGCTTCATCAAATCCTATTCACAAGTATATTACTCATAACCCTGTCACTCTTCCTTGTTGATGAAAGAGTAGTTTCAGAAAAAAAAAGGAAAAAGAATGCAAGTAAATTGCATTTTTTGTTCGTTCTGATACTGTTACTGCATGGACTATTTCCCTTTCAACGTTGCAATTCAGGGGAACTTTCACAACATGTTATTTTTTGTATCTGTTGACAAAGTCAATACTATACAATATATCTTCTCCATGACACTGATACAAGCAACTAAACTCGATAAACAATCCCATAATTCTATGAATAACTGTCGCATTTCATAACAGCCTAGCTTACAACAAACCAAAATTAAAAAATGTAAGAAATTAACATAATCAAGGTCAACGCATAATGGCGTGTTATATCCCTTCAAACAATCTTGACAAATGATTTAACAGAAAAATGATCCAAATAATGCCTCTTCTTTCTCCTCTGGTGTCAGTATTAATCCTAATCCAAATCCAATGCCTCACCGTTCAGTCACAACCGATGCCTTTAAAACAAATCTGCTCAAACGTGACAGGCAACTTCACCGTTAACACCCCTTACGCCGTCAACCTGGACCGTCTCATCTCTTCTCTATCATCTCTCCGGCAGAACGACAACGGATTCTACAACATCTCACTCGGAGACTCAGATGGAAAAGTCAACTCAATCTTACATTGTAGAGGCGATGTCAAACCCGAAGACTGCACCAACTGCATCGCAATGGCTGGCAAAAGACTTGTCACATTGTGTCCGGTTCAGAAAGAGGCGGTTATCTGGTACGATAAATGTACGGTTAGGTACTCAAACCGGACGCTTTTCAACAGACTTGAGATTTACCCTCAAACGAGCATATCCGGGTCGAGAAACTTCACCGGAGATCGCGATGGTTGGGAGAAATCACTAAGGGGTTTACTCGAAGGGCTTAAAGGCAGAGCATCCGTGATTGGTCGGAGAATGAAGAACTTTGAGGTGGGAGAAACCAGCGGGCCGTCGTTTCAGACATTGTACGGTATGGTCCAGTGCACGCTGGATATATCGGAACAGGACTGCTCGTATTGTTTGTCACAGGGTATTGCGAAGATTCCGAGCTGTTGCGATATGAAAATGGGTAGTTATGTGTTGTCTCCAAGCTGTATGGTGGCTTATGCTCCATGGAGGTTTTATGATCCAGTGGACACCACTAATGAGCCCAGCTCGGTGCCTGCAGCGCCATCTGGTCCTTCACAGAATGAGACGAGAAGTGTCGAACAAGGTCTGTCACTTACGTTTTTGAAAAGTTTTTTTTTAAATCAGACTGTTGAGCATGTGTTACAGTATGAGAATTTAATCATTCTGTTTTTTTTCTTACAGGGGATAGAAACAGAGGTGTACCGAAAGCTGTGATCTTTGCGGCTGTTTTAGCTGCTGTTGTTGTCTTACTTATCATATTCTTAGTCATTGTCCTAAGGTCTAGGAAGAAGAAAAATATGAGGAGGACATATAACGAAGAACTAAACCTTGAAGGTAAGTTGAGTATAGAGGATATTATTTTTGTGCTCTGTTTCCTCTGTTTTGTTTTTTTTTTATTAACACTCTGTTATTTACTTTGTTCTGCCTTGCTGAATTCTTTCATATTTTTTCTTATTTTTGAACATCTATTTCTTTCATATTTGTTGTGACTTTTTTCATACATACATGGTTCTTTATAACCTGGAACTTTTTTTTTTCCTGACAAACATATGAAGACGTTAGCACAGATTCCATGAGATTTGATTTCACTATGTTAAAAGATGCCACAAGTCAATTTTCGCTCGAAAATAAACTTGGAGAAGGCGGATTTGGCGCAGTTTATAAGGTGTTTTAAGAAGAAACTATTGTCATATACATTTTACTAAAGCTAGCTATCATCATTACCTTCTTTTTAAAAATGTGTTATATATTTCATTAGGGTGTGCTTTGTGATGGACAAGTAATTGCAGTGAAAAGGTTGTCGCAAAATGCACAACAAGGTGAAATCGAATTCAAAAATGAGTTCTTATTGGTGGCAAAGCTTCAACATCGTAACCTCGTCAAGCTCTTAGGCTACTCAATAGATGGAACTGAAAGGCTTCTCGTCTATGAGTACCTCCCACACACCAGTCTCGACAAGTTCATCTTCGGTACCAAATTTAGTTTATTACTACCAATTTCTTGGAAACCACTCCACTTGTTATTCTTGTTTCTCACGTGTTTGAGTATGTTTACAGATCCGGTCCATGGTAAGGAATTGGACTGGGAAATTAGATACAAAATCATTGGAGGTGTAGCTAGGGGACTTCTTTATCTTCATCAAGACTCTCGTCTCCGGATCATTCACCGTGATCTTAAAGCTAGTAACATTCTGTTAGACGAGGAAATGACCCCCAAAATAGCAGACTTCGGACTGGCAAGGCTATTTGATATCGACCACACGACTCAACGCTACACGAACAGGATCGTGGGGACTTTGTAAGTATAATAAAAAAAAAGTGACTTGCATATTTTAACACATCATACTCTCGACTCTGATTTAAGTCATTCGTTTTTTTAAAAAAAAACAGTGGATATATGGCTCCAGAGTATGTAATGCACGGACAGTTCTCGTTTAAAACAGATGTTTACAGTTTCGGAGTTTTGGTTCTTGAGATCATTAGTGGTAAGAAAAACAGCTGTTTCAGCGATGAGGACAGCATGGAAGGCCTCCTTAGCTTCGTAAGTATTTTTGTTTTATATTATATGGAGAGAAAATAAATCAAAACTTGATCAAAGATTGTTTCAGTAACATCCTTTGGATTACTAATAATTTTGGTTTAAGGCATGGAGAAATTGGAAGGAAGGCGTTGCCTTGAATCTTGTGGACAAGATTTTGATGACAATGTCAAGTTATTCATCGAACATGGTCCTGAGATGCATAAACATTGGCCTTCTTTGTGTCCAAGATAAAGTTTCAGAGAGGCCAAGCATGGCTTCAGTTCTTCTGATGTTAGATGGACATACTCTTGCTCTTTCAGAACCTTCAAGACCTACGTTTTTCACACACAGTACAATGGTGTCAGATAGTTCTTCTTCTCTAGGACATAACGCAAAAACTTCAAATTATAATTCCAACACTGAGTTGTACCCTCGGTGAGTTTGTCTCTGAAAACTGTAATTAACATACAAAAGACTGATTACTAATTTTGATAAATCACAGGGTTTGATTAGATTTGAGTCAACTCACTTGTAAGTGAGGAAAAAGAGTGTTACAAGTCTCTGTTTCACTTTCAAGGAGAGATATCATCTCATCTCTTGAAGAAAACTAATTCGGAAAAAAATGTACAAAATCATTGTGAAAACGGTTATTTGAGTGAGTCTTGATCAGTTGAAGCGAGAAGCAAGATCGATAAAGATTTCTTCACTGCAAGGAATAGTGAGGCCACCCATTGGATGATCAAATCCAAATTCCTCCTCTGCCCTTCTTAGGAGATCTTGGAATGAAGGTTGGTTCAAGTATGAGATGGGAACTACAAATCTCTTCATCTTTCTTTCTCCTACGTAAACCGCTAAGTAGCCTTTTGGAACTTCAATATAGCTAGATGAAGAAAAAGAAGAAGATGAGAACATTTTTGCTTGACGGAGAATCTGCTTCGATGATTGTAGCACACGAGGAACCTTTATCGCCATGGATTATCTTTGTCTCTTGTATTGTAAGTTAAAGTTTTACTACTGAATGTGAGAACTTAGAGGACCCAGTGATGAGTATATATACAGATAAGAGGCATTATAGAAGATAACCTTTCACTGGATTAGAGAAGTTTCAGCTCATAAGATAACACCAACAGGCACATGGCTTTGCCGGACCACTGCATGATATGTAAGGGACCGCCGGTGATCAGATTCATGATTTCTGATGTGAACACACAAATCAACATGACCACTTGTTAGTTAGATAGACATTATAACTAGTCAAATTTTCAATTCTTGCCACATAAATTTTTAAAGACTTTTTGTGATTTTGGCTTGTATATAACAAGTCATGTGGTCCTGTCTTTTTGATATCATTATGAAGATGTTAGGACTTGATCAGTGATAGAGATTTTGGTTCTTTAGGTACACAACTTCTAGTCCCTACATAATCTATAGAGAGATTTAGCATGTGACATCCTTGAGACAAATACGCCCCAATGGAGTCATAACGTAGGGTATCATTAGACGCTAACTTCTTCTCAGACACCATTTATTGATTTATTCTTGGTTTAGTTTCTTGAATCCAAAGCCATGTGTAAAAAAAACCTTAATTTCTGATATTTTCTTTCTTATATTCGTTTATATAATAAGTAATAGATCATCCTTCTGACCCACAAACTAAAAAAAAAGAATTGAAACTCTAAAAGAATTATCAGAGCACTTTGCAAAAGAAAAGAAAAACCTTTTAGCTTTAACCACAAAAATGGCTTTTCTGAGAAGTTTCTTGGGTGGGAAGCAAGCAATGCAGAGGAAATCATCGTCAACACCAAGAGGATTCATGGCGGTTTATGTTGGAGAAAATGACGAGACAAAGAAGAGATACGTTGTGCTGGTTTCATATTTGAACCAGCCTTTGTTTCAAGAACTGCTGAGTAAATCAGAGGAAGAGTTTGGGTTTGATCATCCTATGGGTGGCTTAACCATACCTGCCATGAATCTTTGTTCTTCACTGTCACGTATCAGATTCGATGAATTTCAAACAACATTCCATTTTCTGTCTATAGAAATGTTTATTTGAAGATATATATATATATATACAAAATGTTGATATAGGAATTTGTTAGATACTTTCCCCAGGAAATAGTTGTAAATTGTTTCAGCGAGAGGAATTAGTGTTCATCATACATGATTACAGCATCAATACATTCATACATTTGTCTTGGACAGCAAACATTTCACTTTCATTCAAATTAATCTCAACAAAATGGCAGGTTGTGCGTTGTGTATAATCATTAGTCTTTTGTAGTACAAGTTTCCCATTACTCAGAGAAATAGTTGAGGAAACTTGGATATTTTTTTTACTTCTTTCATAAAAAATAAACCATACACACTCGTAATTGTTATCAATTGCGAGGTGCATGGATTATTCGGAACTGTTATGGTCATCCTTATATGTGGGGTTCAGCTAATTTAGGTTTAGCTAATTCAAGTTTAGTTGCAGAGGCAATGGCTTTACTTGTGGCAATGCAGAATGTTTGGATAGGAGGATATAGTGATATGATTTTTGAAGGGGATTCAGAAACCTTGGTTAAAACGATCAATGCTCAACTAACAGATTCAGCAATTCAGAATCTTTTTTTAAAAAAAATACTAGCTTACGGAATAAGTTTACTACAACAACATTTACCTATGTCAAACCGAACGTAATGGAAATCAAGCCGCCCATGCAATAGTTCGACATGGACCAGCAAATTCAATTTTCGAAAATAGTAAAGTTTATCCACCTAGGTGGTTAACTTCAACTTTGTATTCAGATATTATAATTTCATATTTATAAAATTTTTAAGTTTGCGGAAAAAAAATAAAAATACACAGTCGTAATTATATAGGCCCACTCGTATTTTAAATAGAAGCACAGGCCCATAAATTCAACGCCTCTATGGCCTAGTTCCCTGACAGCGCTCCTTAATTCTGATGCTTCTTTTTCGTCCTTTTTTGTTAGTTAAGCATATTACTCTTGGTTTTTTTCCCGACAACGACAGTTAGTTGTGTGACTTGTGTCACTAGAGACGTGTAAATGGGGTAACCTGCCGATAAGCCGATTAGTCCGGTTCTGTTAGCAGGTCCAACGGGCTAAGATGGGAGGGTCTAGACCTTCTTATGTATAGATTAATGTATTCCAGTCCTTATTTTATTTATACTATTGAATTTTGCAAAAAAAACATACGTTTAATGTTATTTGTAACTTGGATGTAAAAAAACGTCATTTTTTAACATGCCATGTCTGTTGCATTATGATCCTCGAGGGATGTGTTTCTCTTTTGGTCTCTGTTCTCCCAGTGATGGGTTCTATGTGGCACCTACTGGTGTTTTGTTTGCTTTTCCCTTTTTTAGTTTTCTTCCAGACCTTTTGGTTGAACTTTGTGGCCTCGGCTCCAAATTTATTTATCAACTAGATTCTGACCCGCCTTTAAAAAGGTGGGTATATTTTTTGTTTTACATTTCTTAGAAAATTTTAATTTTTATATTAGGTTTTTAAGTTATATTTGTATTTTCTTTGTATAATATTTTTAAATTATTAATAAGATATTTTAACCTATATTAACTATTTTGTAATTGATTAATACGTTGCATGATCGATGAAATAACCCGTAAAATTTATAATTGTAAAATGTCAATTGTAACTCATTTTATTATATTATAAAGTAATATGAGTGTTAGTTAATTTGTTATATGTTATTTTTACCAAGTAAATATATACATTTATTCAATTTTTATTTAAATTTAGAATTTTTTATTTTATAAATTAAAAATTATTTTCAAAATTAATTATTAAACTATTATGTGAATAGTTAAGGTTAGAGTTTGTTTTGAGAATTGGAGCCAAATATATTTATTGATTTCATTAGTATTATTTCTTGATATTTGGAATATGTTGTGAGTGCAATATCTTATCAATAATATTGACAGTGTTTTTAGTCGGGAACAATTATAACAAAATACATCAATACCATTTAAAATAGATTATTTCTATATTATATTCTTAATGAAATGTTAAAAATTTTTTAAAATGTCCTTAATGATATGACTAATTAAATAATTTCATTAATGATATTATTGTGTTTCGGTTTTGTGGGTCTATTTCAACATTTTGATAGACTTGCTTTCGAACACCAATTTACTAAAATGATGATGTCGACTTTATGATTTTGATTAATGGTTTTTCGTACACCAATTTCTCAAATGGATTATGTTTTTATATAATAAATTTCATATCCCATAAAATTTTAATATCAATAACATAAATTAAAGTCTGTAATAATTATAAAAAAATCATATTAGAGATTTAAATTTTGTAGCCGCACGAGGATAAGACTTAATTAAAAATATTATTGGTCACTTTATATGTTTAGCAATATTTTATATAATTTATAATTCTTTATAATTATATAATAGCCCAAGTTCGAATTTCCAATACAATCATTGTTTAACTTATTTACAAACATAAAACGGTTGTGGACTCATTTTTTTTACACACTATACACACTATAACAAACCCGCATAATTGAAACTTGATTATATCACAGTTGATATAATTAAAACGAAGAATTATCAATTTTTATATTGAAAAAACAATAAAAATCAGAATCTAGTTTTGATATTAAGAGTTTATGAACTTTATTATGAAAAATCTTTTGTCCTAATGGTCATGCACTCCTTAGATAGCTAATGGGCTCATTCCTATTTTACTATAGTAAAGGCACGTGAGAGAGACCATGTGACATCTTCTCTAGTTAAACCTAATTATGTCTCATAATTTTCACAGTCGTGTTCTGGTTTTTGTTAACATATTAATTTTTGAAAAATAGTTTTCGTTAACATTATGAAACTTCTTAAATATACAGGTTTCTAATCGTATAAACTTGTAAATTTGCCATCTTTACTGAAACTTTAACAATCGAGATCCCAACTTTAACCAAATTAGGTGATTTATTTCAGAATAGCAGTCTTAGAGGACGAAAACCTGTTGACTGTAGAATACCACCGATCAATCCATGTACGCCACCAGTCACCTTCCAAGCAACGCTTTTTCAGCAGTTTTTTGACGGGGATAAAAAGAGAACTTGGTAGTGTTTAAAAAAATCGAACGTGGTAGTTTTTAAATAAATCGATACAATTATGGACCAAACATATATCAATTGGTCATACAGGAAAATTAATAGAATAGAGAAAAAAAATAACTTGTATATAGCGGATAGCGGATAGCGGATAGCGTTAACCATATTATTATTCTCTTCCAAATGCTGCCACTCAACTCTGCTTATAAGGTTAACTAGAGCTGGACCCGTCCGACCAGACGGGTATTTATTTTTATTTTTTATATAAATAAATATATTTAAATGTTTATCAGTTTATATTTTTGAATATTTACATATTTCTAAATTTTTATAAACACAACAGTCGAATAGTTTATGTGCTGTAAAAATAGTATTATGTGCTTGTTATTAAACTTTTGAAAAATTAATATTGACCTATTGATAGTTTGAATTATATTTCTTGTAACATGATTTTTTTTCCAAATGTAAAAAAATGAAATATTTTGATCAAATATGGATAATATGGTAAGATTTAGATACGTTAGAAAAAATATATTTTGTTATAAATATAAAACATTGATTTACAAATAATTCAAATATATTTAAATTTCAGTATTAATTTTTTTGTTGAAAATAATTAATAGCAACCAAAATAGTTAAACATATACTTTAAAAATTCTTGAAAAATATATAATCTTTAGATGCGATTTAATTATATTAAAATAATATTGAGTTACAGATATTTCATCTTGTTCTATAAGTAGTTTAAAATATTTAAAATCTTAGCATATATAGATTTTATTATTAAAAATAATTAATGGTAAGTTAAGCATATATTTTAGAAATATTCAAAATATATTTTAGGAACGTTATCTAATTTTAATATTGTTAAAATAAATTTTAAATGTGAATATTTCTAAAAATCAGCTAATTTATTTTAGGAAATATATTAAATACGAAATTAACTTAAATTGATTTAGGAAACTATTTAATAAATAGAAAAAACAATAATTCCTTAAATATATGTTCATTTAATGATTCATTTAATTACTTCAGTGACATGCCATTGTAAATAAAACTGAAAACTAAGGGGTAATTTAATAATAGAGATAAGGACTAGTTTGTTTAACCTCCTTAGTTGTGAATCTATTTTTAATGTCGCTCTAACCATATTTTTTTTTCATGAAAAGCCCACAAATTTATTTTATTCAAAAAATATTTAGTTAGACATTTTCTTACATTCACTGAATTTTATACATTTTTCCATGTGAAACTGTTAACCTCCAGTTTGTCGTTTAATTATTTGTCCTCCTCTAAATAGTAAGAGAAGATTCAAATGTTGCGAATGGGGGGCCTGGACTTGAAGGAAAAACTAAGTTTCATTAAAATTAATACTTATAAGTATGAATCCTCACATGCCGAATTAAGTTGGAATGCGACCTCAAAACCCTACCTCAACTCCTGTTTAGTAGACAAATACTGATGGCTAATGAAAGCTTAGTCATATCTTTGGCCATCTCGATCCTTTTCTCTAGGTGCCACTCTGTCTTTCTTTTTTCCCTGATGGTAACCCTTTTGAAATTCAACTGTTGATCATCGTACAAGAAAATTAAGCCAATCTGATCTCATAATTTATTATCTCTTCAGGGTCCAAGTTTGCTGCAGCCCATGTGATGAAAAGACCCTACATTTCACTTCAGATCTTGCCACCTTTATTTTTCTTGACTTAGAAACATAGCTCATGGTTTCTCTTTCACGTGAATATAGAAATTAGATTCATTCACTTCCTAAACAAAAACGTACATCGAACTTTCTGAGGTTTCTTTCTTATACTTGATTTGACATCATTTTTGAGTAACTGTGTACTAAAACTGTTGTTTGAACAGATCTGTATATTCAGTCTTTTTCAGAGTTTGTTTTCATATCATGAAAACGAAAATAAATTTTTGGATTTGAGAAAATTAGTAAAAGTGATTTTGAACAAGCTATAACACTCGGGACAAAGAAGAGAGCAACTATGTTTTAATTTTGTTTTGGAACGAAAAGAAACAGAGTTGTACAAACAGGACTGCAGCTTTTAAAGGGTTCCCGATTTCTGGCCGCAAAAGTAGAAAATGGAGATTCAGGAATTTCCTAAAGTGAGCAGACAGATTCAATTCTAAGTAAAATATGTAATAAAGAAGGGTGCATGACTCTGTAAAAACGGAAAGTTGTACAAAAGAGGACAGTTTTAGGGAAGGAGGAGGAGCCAAGAAGTAACATGGGGCTTTCATGTGCTTGGTCGAGACGAAAGACGTGTCCTTTTCAGTCCGTAAGGCGACGTTGTCCCTTCAAAGATTCGTAATTTTTTCTCCAATCCTCTTCTCTTCCTTTCTCACTCAAAAAAACTTCCCAACAAATCACGTTCGCAGAACATGCTAGCCTCTCTCCCTTGACAACGACCCCAGTCCCTCTCTCCCTCCATTTTTGTGGTTGATAAGAGGCAAAACCATTATTCTGTTTCACTTGTTGCTTGATGTGATAGATTTCGGATGCAACTCCCAATAATCAACTCCAGATCAAATATTAACCTTTGTAGTGTTGCTAGTTAGGCTCACGTAATTAGCGTTGCTTAAAATAGTAGATCATGCTACGTACGTACAAATGTACTAAATGACCATGAACATAATATTAATACATTAGGTAAATGACTGAATTTTGTTTAGTTGCAAAATAAAATAATGGTACGTACAGCTTTTCTAATAACGTACTTTTTAATTTACCACAAATAGTTAGAAATGAACAAATCTTAGGTTCAAGGTAAACTTTTTAATTCACTATCCCTCTAATAACTAATCAAAATGCCAACTAGATTAATGATTAAAAAATATTAAATAATTTTAAAAGAAACAAAATAGCGCTATCTAAACCTAAACTCAAACTCTAGACCCTAAAATCAAATTTCAAACTCTAAATTCAAATTCTAAACCCTGGATTCTAAATCATAAATCCAAACTATATACCGTAAATCTGAATCCTAAACCCTAAACTCAAACCATAATTTTTAGATTGTAAACTCAAACCATAAATCTTAAATTAAAAATCTAGACCCTAAACTAGACTCGAAACCAAAACGTAAATTTTATACCTTAATTCTAAACCCTAAATCATAAACCTAAATTCTACACCCTAACCCAAATCCAAACCCCTAAACTCAAACCATATATTCAAATCCTAGGATTTACTATTTGAGTTTAGAGTCTAGAATTTAGGTTTAGGGTATAGGTTTAGCTTTAAAGTCTAGGTTTTAGATTTAGGGTTTACAGTTTGAGTTTAGATCATGGATTTGAGTTTAGAGTATATAGTTAAGTTTTATGATTTAGGGTTTAGAATTACAGAATAGAATTTACAATTTGAATTTAAAGTCTGGGGTTTGGGTTTAGGGTATAGGTTTAGGTTTAGGGTCATAGGTTTTTGGTTTAGATTTTAGGATTTGAGTTTAGGGTTTAGGATTTGGATTTATGATATAGAGTTTGGATTTATAATTTAGAGTTTAAAGTTTAAAATTTGGATTTAGTGTTTAGAATTTGAATTTAGGGTTTAGATTGTGGCATTAACTTTAGTAAAATTGACACTATTTTGTTTTTTAATTATTTTAAATATTTAAAAATTATTTAATATTTTTTAATCAATAATCTAGTTGACAATTTGGTTGGTCATTAGATGAGAGGTGAACCTAAATATTGTTCACTTGAAATAACATGTTCATTTTGAGAAATCGCACCCCAACTAAGTGCTTCGCTTTTTGCAAATAAAAAGTTAGTCATTCACTTTATTATCTTAGTATTCATTAACTAATCTGCATTATCGCCGACGCCATGAACTAGGAAGAGGAACGTCACAAGTTAACAAAGATGGGAAGCTCAAGATCGTGGGACTTCTTTAACCAAAAAAAAAGAAAGATCGTGAGACTTAACATGTTCTTTGTCCCTAACCTTTTACGACCAAGAACAAAGATCTAATAAATGCCCATTGTCTATAAGCATATAACTATCGGACATGGTCAATAAGTCTTGTAAGCAAATACGGTCACTTGCAGACAAGAGCCAAGCCGTATGCATTTTTTGTAACTTTCTGCATGCATTTGTTAGAATGTGTTCTCTTAAATAGATATATGCTGTAACCAAACGGTTGTAATTAATTAAATAGTTTTGTAATTTTGTTTAATACTATTATAGTATTTATTTCTGTTTGTTACATTTTTGGTTGTTTTGGAGTTTAATCACATCACAGTTGTGAATCTAGCAATTTAGCTCCCATTAGGTCTTATATATGAAAACCTATTGCAAAATATAGAGGGTAGTACTATAAATCGCGTGATTAGCCTATTTTAGGTTAAAAATATCAAGAGATTAAAATTTTATTTATAGTAGATCTGTATTCTAGTCGGGTGATATCGTTATACACAATCAACTTAAGAGTTTACGTTTCGGCTGCTAGTTTGTGACTAGCTAGTCAGGATACCCACGACGGTTGAAGATTACAAACAAAAGTTATCATATGTAAACTAGAGGTAATTAATTAAGTAAACACTTAACCAAACAGATTAAGGAGTACATACAATTTGTACTTATAGTACATATTAACATACCTCTTCGTACGTAGTTATGAAATATAGTTACCACATTGATATTTTTCTTGTTTATGATAATAACTAATGAAAGAGAGGGAGAGGAGGGACCATGGTGTCTTAGAGAGGACCAACAATGAAATTTAATCCCAATGGGTTTGGATCCCACACTGTCACATGCGTCTCTGTATCACTCTTCCTGCTTTTCTTCTCCTCCTTAAAAATAAAACTCTATATCCAGAATTATATTTTATAGATAATTACAATATTTGTAGTTAATCATAATATGCATGTTAAAGTATCGGAATATTTTTACTAATTTTTAAAACAGATACATTTCCTCATATATATTCATAGAAAAGAAACTGCTCTAAATTCACCTTTTTTTTTGTAATTTCCATTCTTTATACTTCATATGATAATTCCTTCAAACCAATGGCTGTTCTGCTGAATTTTTCATTCGAAATGTATAATTATTTCGGAAGAGTCTTAGAATACGGCACTAACCAAAATTTTAGATTATTGATAATCATTTGATCATATATTAATATAAAATATGTATGAGATAATCAAAAGGAAATTAAAATAACTATTGCTTTAGCATCCTATCCTCATCCTCCTCCATAAATAACCCCCTTTCGCCACCTCTTTCTCACTAAACAACTCTCCTTTCTCCTTCAAACTCTCTCCTCACTCCCTCACACTCGTCAACAAATCAAACACTAAAATTAAAATAATGGCGGCAAAGAGATCTACGAAGCTAACACAAACAGCAATGCTAAAGCAAATCCTAAAGAGATGCTCGAGCTTAGGCAAGAAACAATGCTACGACGAGGAAGGTCTCCCTCTTGACGTACCAAAAGGACATTTTCCGGTTTACGTAGGCAAAAAGCGTACGAGGTACATCGTACCAATCACCTTCTTGTCTCATCCCGAATTTTTGATCCTACTTCAACAAGCAGAGGAAGAGTTCGGTTTCCACCACATGGGAGGACTCACTATCCCTTGTGAAGAAGTTGTTTTTCTCTCCCTAACATCCATGATCCGATGAGATTGGTGGAGAGAGTTTTACATTATGATGAAGACTAAGATTCTTTTCTTTCTTTTTTTTTTGCCTTTGGATAAAGATTTGCTATCCAACTGGTTTTTTCTGGACTAAAAACCTGTAAGATCCACCTATAGAAGATCATTCTCTACACGGATCATGTAAATATGGGGGGTTTTTAGTTCGTTAGCTCGCCCTAAATGGGGTGTTCGTTTTCGATCGAATATTGATGTCTTTTATGAGTTGATAAGTGGTGGCTTGTTTTTTTTTGTTTCATCTAAAAAGATTCTGAGGTGTAATGAGTCCTTTTTAATATAAAAAAATTGCCATTTCACGTTTATTTAATACGTAAGCAAACAGCACAAAAGGGGACAGATTGATATGAAATACTGTTATTCATCTATCATAAATTATTTATGTATGTTATATAAATCCGATTTTATTTCTCGAATAATTAAATATATGTCTGTTGGAAAAGTGGTGATTTGCGCTTATAGATGATTTACTGCAAGTGAATATTGGCCAATATTTTTAAGATTCGAATCTTATGGTCGCTCGAGTTCATTGAAACTAATTAGAATTGTTCGATCGACCTTTTGTATGAGCCTTCTTTATTGGGTTTTCTTCACGGATGTAAGAAAGTTTTTTCTTTGTAATCATTTTTGGATGTAAGTATAGGTTTGTGTGCGAGTAATGTATTAATAAAATCTTCCATCCGATTATCTTCCCTATATATTTAATCATACTTATTAAAACATCGAACACATATAAATTGAATACATGCAATATATTATCCACGAGAAACAACAAATAAATCGATCCCACCCGTAACACTAAAGATCGTCATAGACGACTCGGTATGCAAAGCTTGCATGCATTATAATGCATACTAAATATAAAAAGTACCAGTCTAAGCAGTTGCTTTTTCCCATTCTAACTTAGGGTTTATATTGCGACTTTGTGTTTTGACTTTAAAAGTATGGTACGCAGACAGATTATGAGTGGATTACTTCTTTAGGTGAAGCACAAGCATATTTGTCTCAAGTAATTATAAGTTGGTCCTATATATATATATATATATATATATATATATATGATATTAATATGCATTTTAGGTTTTTATTTGTAACAAATTGAATGCACTTCTCGCTTTTCGTTTTTCTTACGAGCCACAAATCGTATATGATAGCAACTACTCTTCCTGACGCACATACCTTTTTGTTTTTCCCCTACATACAACTATTAATTTACTCTTATCTCGATAATATATCTTTGGAGTATATTATACTCTATTTGGTAGAGAAAAGATCTACATCAAAAAAATTGATGAGTTTTTATTAATATTAAGATAAAATGGAGGTTCAATCGCCTCCTGCAGCAAGTCTTTACGAGCCACATCTGCGATCTAGATTTTTAATTGTCTTCTCTAAATAAAACCGTCAATTAATTAACTTAAAACATTATTATAAATTTGAATTAACAAAGTGTCATAATGGGTTTATACTCTATCTCATTAATCTGATCTGAAGAGTGGTTTGATCATTATATTATCTGATGATCCATAGAAATTTAATTTTGTTGAGATAACTACAAAACAATATTTCGAAAATGATACCATGAGTTGTGTTTAATATTTATATGCACCATTATTTCAAGAGATTGGGTTGGAGAAAAAGTTTAGGCTTTGACAATTTCGATGAAAATATAATAATATATAAAGAATTTGAGTCAATTCACAGTTGATTTTAATTTAAAAGCCTATTTGAAAGCAACAATACTTTTTTTTTTTTTTTTTGAAACACATATTAAGTTTTATGAAGAAGTTAGTTGGGAGCAATAAAAGCATCCTCAACCACATTGTCTACAAGTAGAGCCATCTTTGCCAGTTTATCGGCTAATCCATTGTTTTCCCGAGGGATCCAAGTAAAAGAAACAGAGAGAAAATCAGAGGCAAAAGACTTGATGTCGGATACGATGCTATGGAGTTCAGAGACAACGAGTTCTGAGTTGAGGCAGTGAATCAGTTCCTTTGAGTCCGATTCTCCTTTGATCTTTAGGATGCCGGCAGCAAGACAAGATCGCAAGGCTGTTCTAAGGGCGAGGCCTTCTGCAACTAAAGGAGAGGAAACCCAGTCCGCTCGTTCCTGGAACTCTTGATGTTCAGGTGATGTCAAGAGAACCCACCCTAGACCCGCTTCATTTGTGGTTGAGTTCCAAGCCGCGTCGGTTTGCAGCACTATAGTCCCAACACTGTTCTGATGAGGCGAGATGAAGTTGTTCTTTGGTCGCATCGGTTCTGGTCTGCTGTTGATAGTCCATTCTCTAGCAAGTTTGATCGCATTGGAGAGCGTTTCTTCCGGCGAGATGGTGATTCCTTCAAAGACAAGTCTGTTCCTAACTTTCGAAATCGACCACAAGATCCACGGTACCAGGGAAGAGGAGGTAACCCCTGAGGGTGGTAGGCATTTCAGGGAGCTTAAGGAAGGCCAAGCTGCACTCAAATCTACAATTCCTCTGTAGTCTACCGCCGTCGTGAAGGGAGCTAAAAGCCAAACCTTTTCTGCGAAACGACAGTGAAACAGGAGATGAGAAATAGATTCAATGCAGTTGCATCTTTTACACTTGGGATCAGCATCGATATGTCTCTCAACCAATCTCTCTCCCACCGGTAAAGCTCGCTTCAGACCCTTCCATACAAAGTGTTTAACCTTGGGTGCACAATCCAGGTTCCACACGTTCTTCTTCCAATTGAGGTTAGGAATAATCTCTTCATCATCCAAATGCTCTGAGGCTGTGAAATAGTAGCCTGACTTAACTGTGTAATCACCTGTTTTTGTACCCAGCCATATGAATTTATCCGGAACCCCGGTGACACTAGGCTGGATGGCTCTGATTTTTGCTTCGTACTCTGGGAGAAGTAGGCGGATACGGTCAGTATCCCACTCAGATTCCGCTGTCAGGAGATCCGCGACAAGCAGGTTAACAGTCTGTTCTGAAGCAGGGCCCATAGGCCTCTCTTGTTGTCTCAGGTTCATCCACGGCTCATACCACATGTTTATAGATTGGCCATTGCCTACAGCCCAACCGTAATTTTTGGAGATAAGATCCCTTCCCAGGAGTATACCCCGCCATCCATGGGACATGGTAGAGGGTATCTTTGCTTGAAGAAACTCCGAGTCCTGAAAGTATTTCTTTTTCAACATTTTACTCAGGAGGCAGTCCGGGTTGACGATCAATCTCCAACTCGTTTTCGCTAGTAAGGCGTCATTATACTTTTGGAAGTCCTTCATGCCCAAACCACCCAGAGCTTTCGGCTTTGCCATCCTATCCCAGGATACCCATGCCATCTTTCTTTTCCCGTCGTTGTTGTCCCACCAGAAGCGAGTAATGACAGATTGTATGCGCTTGCAAAGGGAGACTGGGAGTTTGAAGTATGTCATAGAATACGACGGAATTGCAGATAGTACACTTTGCAACATGACAAGTTTTCCAGCCGATGAGAGTCTCTTAGTAGACCAGCTGCGGGCTTTTTGCTGAATACGGTCTACTATCGATGAGAAGAGATCGCGTTTCCTTCTTCCAAACTGCTCGGGAAGTCCAAGATACTTCCCCACGCCGCCTTCTTTTTGGATTTGTAGAGTATCTTTTATCGTATTCTTTAGCTGTGCTGGTGCTCGGTGAGAAAAGGTGACTGCTGATTTATCAGTATTGATTGCCTGACCTGAAGCCTCTTCATACCTGTTTAATATATCCACTAGTGCTTCACAATTTTCCTTATTTGCATTGAGGAAAAACATTGTATCGTCCGCAAAGAGAAGATGATTAATTCGAGGGCCGCCTTGTGAAATTTGAATACCCTGTATTAACCCTTCTTCTTGCGCTCTGTTACATAATCCCGAGAGGACTTCACTACACATGATAAATATGTAGGGAGAGAGAGGATCGCCTTGGCGAAGACCTCGGCTCGGTACTACCATTCCTCTAGGCAAGCCGTTGATGAGGAAGGAGTATGTAACAGATGAAATACATTGCAAGATCAAGCTTATTAAGCGACGGTGGAATCCCAACCGTGCCATAACTAGCGCAATAAATTCCCACTCAAGACGATCATAAGCTTTGCTCATGTCGGTTTTCACAGCCATAGCACATCTCTGTTCCGCTTGAGACGTTTTCAAAAAGTGTAAAACCTCATGGGTGATGAGCACATTATCTCCTATGGCGCGACCCGGGACAAAAGCGGACTGGTTCTCGGAAATAAGCTTTCCCATCATCGGTTGAAGTCTCTTCGTGAGGATCTTTGAGTAGATCTTATAATACACATTGCATAAAGCAATGGGTCTATACTGAGAGACTTTCTGCGGGTTGGTGATCTTTGGTATCAGGCGGATATGAGTATGGTTGATTCCTTCCATTAGAGGTTCGCCCTCGAAAAATGCCTGAACCTCTTTAACAATATCTGGCCCAATGGAATCCCAATGGGTGTGGAAGAAACCAGCCGAGAAACCGTCCGGTCCCGGGGCCTTATCTGCATGAATAGAGAAGGCAGCTTCTTTAATCTCTAGAGCCGACGGTACCTTAATAAGCTCCTCATTATCCTCCCTCGTAACTATAGGGCGGAGCGCTTGGTGCACTGTGTGGGTTCTTTCACCCGGAGTGGAGGTAAAGAGCGACTCAAAGTAATTCCCTATAACCTCCACTATCTCTTCTTCTTTGTACACCATTTGACCATCTTCTTTCTCTAGCACCGAGAACGCATTTGCTCGTTTCCGTGACTTTGTTATGGCATGGAAGAAACCTGTGTTGCGGTCTCCTAGTTTTAGCCAGAGCAAACGGCTTCGTTGCCGCCAATATTCTTCTTCGGCTAGATAAGCCTTGTTGAGTTGGTTGGAGATTTCGAGGATGCGTGGTGCATCTTCGATGGTACATGATAAAGCCTCATTGAGTTCTTTCTTTTTCTGTTCTATTACTATCATGCTGTTCCTCTGTTGAGCACGGTTCCATTCCGAGATGGCACTTCTTGTTGACGCAAGTTTGTCCATAACCGAGGAAGAAGCACATCCTGCGAGTACATCCGAAATCATCTCCTTTGCTTCCGGGTTTTTACAGAGTCTACGATCATAGCGGAACAAGCCCTTCCTGCGTCTACCTCCCTTAGCAAAGAAGGAGATAAGTGGTTTGTGGTCTGAGCCCTCGAATCCGAGGTATTGGCATCGAGCCGATGGGTAATTTTCTGCCCATAGCGTATTTGAGGCTGCTCTATCAAGCCTGCATCTTACCACATAGTCCCCTCGCTTGCCTCTCCATGACAGAGGGTCACCGGTGTGTTGGAGGTCAAAGAGGTCCCCCTCTGAAAAGAAAGTTCGGAAGTCAGTGAACGATCCTTCCGGACGTTCTATTCCACCATCTTTTTCGTCACTACAGAGGATGTCATTAAAATCACCCGTGATAAACCACGCTTCATCTCGTGTCTCTGCCAAAGCTAAAAGCTTTTCCCATAACTCCTTTCTCAGTTTTTTATCAGTATTGCCATAGATAAAAGAGGAATAAAATCTTTTTCCTTCAAATTCAACAACAGTGTCAATTACATTAGGGGAGGATTCTAAGATCTGCAAGTTTAGTTCTTTCTTCCAGAACAAGCCTAATCCTCCGGCGCCATGTCCTGTAGGTGGCACTAGATGGTGGCACTCATAAGGAAGATGATCCAGCTTCTTGAGAACAAACTCATTGGGGTTTATTGATTCCATGATGAAGACGATATCAGGCCTAAATTTCTTTGATATCTCTCCCAGTCTTCGAACTGTCCGGGGATTCCCCAAACCCTGACAGTTCCAGCTAGCTATAGCTAAGGAACGGGGTTGGATTGGACCCGAAAATCCATCCTGCGCCTCGTAGACTGCGGTACCATATTGCAAATAGGGACGTTGTCGGAGTTTGTTTCCTCACGGTCAGATGGATCCCCATTCTTACCCGTTATCTTCTTCCCTCTTGTGGATTTTGAGGCTTTGCCTGTAGGATTATCCTGTTGAATCTTCCTTTTACAGCTTGGTGGTTTAGGCCTCACCTTCCTTAGTTTCGAGCTGGCGCCTGGGGCTAGGGGACTAGCATTAACTCTTTTTGTGCCTGGTGGTCTACCAGGTTTCCTCTTGATCGGTTGCTGAGTTGTTACCTCTCGTTCTTTTTCAGATTCTGTAGGTTCATCCAGGAGAGGTCGTAGTCTATCCATAATTGGGATTCTTGGAGCAGACGGTGCTTCAATATCTGTCACCGGCCCTAGACGGTTTGCAACCGGACCACGATCCTTGGACGTATGGAGCAGGGAGGTTGGATTCCCGACCTCATCATTTGTTGGTCCCAAACGCTCTGCAAGTGATGCCCGTCCTTGAGAGTTGGAACTAGGGGATATAAGCATTGGTGGCCTCTCATTTTGAGCGGCGAGAGTTGGTTCTCGGATTCTACGGGGAGCTACATCCTCCATGTTTCCTCGCTCCGAGAGTTGGGTCATAACATCTCGAACATCAACTAGAGCAGTTACCAGTGCCTCTTGGAGGCGTGGTTCTTGGGGGTAGGGGGTGATTCTTTTTGTATTGGTATTCCCCAATGAAAAACTACTCTCTCTGTTTCCCTGTCTCTGTGGGCTTCCTCGTGATCTAGTCTTGTCGCTTACGCCTTCCTGTCTGTCCCACACAGGAGAGTTTGCTGAGTGGGAATCCCCACTAAAGTTAGTGCGTTCGTGCCGTGGAGGAGACGGGCGACGGAAGCTGGTGGGCTCATATCTTCTCCTATGATACCTTTCTCTATCATCTCTGTTTCGATCCGATGGGTATTGGTTTCGCGGGTCTTTCGGTTGATTATAAGGAGGAGTGTGTCGCAGTTGAGAGGAATCCCTCCCAAGGTTAGTTCTCTGGGTATACTCCTTTCGAGAGTAAGGAGAGTGGCGTCTTTCTCTTCGAGGGGACCTTCGAATAGGGCCACCTGCAGTTAAGTCCTCTTCTCGACGAGGCTGGTCTTTAGTGACAGAGGCTTTGCTTTTCAGGGCTTCTGCTTGTTCGGATAGTTGAGCTTTCTTCTCATGTTTGGCCTCTAAGCAGTCCCTGATTTCATGATCCAGTCTACCACACTTTAGACAGTGTCTTTGTAAGTTTTCGTAAACGAGAGTTGCAGATACTTCATCATCTTTTTCTCCATCCTTATTGGAGAATTCCACAATCGAGGATTTGAGGAGGGGAAGTCTCCCATTGACATGAACTCTCATGCGAAACACTTGCTGAGTGATCTCCGCCGTCTCATAAGTGCCAATATCAGCTCCGATACTTCGAGCCACTGCTTCTGACCAAAGGTGGACTGGGATACCTTGTATTTTGACCCAAAAAGGTATCATGGATGGGAAGCTAGGGGAGATTGTAGGCTCCCATCGTTGCAGAATAATCATCCAACGTGCATAGTGATAAGGGCGCTTCTCCAGTACCGTGAGGAGGTCAGATTCGAGCTCAAATTGGAACTGGAACATCCCCATTCCCAGATCTGAACCGACAGGGGGGATGTCAGACTTCCAGTGCTCGGTAAAGAATGGAATTAGGGCCCACACCTTCTGAGTTGAGGGGTTGGTCACTCGACCGATGAGCGTGAGTGAATGTTTTTGGAGGTCAACAGGTTTGTCTGGTAGCTCAATACGGACTCTACCCACTCGGGGTGCAGGACGGTGTTCCAAAGCAACCGCTTTTCCTTTTTCCGCAGAAGATAGTCTCCGATGCATTGTGGTGCAGAGTTAAAGGACCTTGATTTTGTATGGGAAGGATTATGTTGATGTTCTTCCAAGAGGTATGGTTACAGATTCCTGCAGATTGACTTTCACTCGAAACTGTACTCACAGTTGAAAGTAATGGGAGTGTGAAGTCTTAGAAGGATCCATCGGACCCTGCTCTGTCCTTGGTAGAAAGGTCTGAGGATTGTGTAGTCATCTGTTTACGTTCGTCTGGAATGGTAGGACGGGGCTTCCGGTGGGAAGGAGCGGTGGCGACGGTCCCTACGACCCTAGTCGGGGGAGAACCCGGCGGTTCGATTCCAAGACACGAAAGGGACCGTAGGATAAAACCAATAGAGGGAACAAATTTGAAAAAGGTGTAACTTTTGCAGTAGATCTAAACCATAACAGGAAAATAACCGCTGGTTAAAGAGTAGGGTGCAAAGTCAACTCTGGGTAAAAACCTTTCTAGACAGTCGTGCCCGGGAGAGAATTCAAAGCAACAATACTTTAAAATGTTTATTTGCAACCTGGAGACCTTTCCAAGCAGCAAATCTGATATCCCACCTGCTCATATATACAGCCTACAAGCCAAACTCCAAAGTAAGAAGGCGGAACGAAGTAATGGGCCTCTGATTTTTAGGCTCGTCAATTTGGGTCAGAAAGTTTACCAGCTAGACCCGCAATAACTGAATTCGGTTACACAACGGTCTAAAAGGGTGTTGAGAATGAATGAATCATCGTCTTTCAACATGCGATTTACAGAGGAGGAGAGAAAGAGAGAGTTGCATAGCTGAGAGAAATCTCACCGTAGACGAGACGAAGATGGTATTGAGATCAGAGAAGAGAACGACAGTAGTAGACTGTTAGCTCATAAATTAGTGTTTGTCACCCGGTGACAGGATCATGCGATGGGAAAAGTGATTTCTGCTGGTTATAGACCTTGTAACTTCTATCAAGTTACTTGATTGCTTTCCAGTGAGTAGCCACAGGATGACCAATTTGTTGGATTAAGCTTGAAAGAAAAAGGAAATTTGAGAATAACTTGGGATGCAAGTTACCTAATTCTATTGAGTTATAGAATAGGAAAATATCTGTTTGTGATTCCTAATGAGATTAGGATAGATTGAGTTATATATAAGGAGATGCAAGAGTGTTGCATAACTTATGAGTTGTGAGAGATTGTGAGAGCTTAAGGTTTTTGAGAGAGTTTTCCTTAAGAGTTTGATGAGTTTGTGAGTTTGAGGTTTTGAGCTATTTTCCTCAATGAGATTAATAAGAAGAGTTTCTTATTATCGAGTTATTATTTTGTGTGTTCTTGAGATCGAGGTTCAATATTTGGTATCAGAGCCTAACAGATCTTTGGTGTTCGTTGTGGTTAATGAGACCGTGTGGAGAAGCTTGCAGATCATTGAAGTTACGAAGACCATGGGTGACAACGAGAAGGAAGAAGGATTTGAGATAGAATACAAGGAACTTGGATTCCCGTCTATTAAGTGTCCTATGATAAACTCCTCTAACTACATTGTGTTGGCCATGCGATTGAAGATAGCTCTCAAAGAGAATAAGGTGTGGAAAGCCATTGAGTTCGGAACTAAAAACGGAAGAGAAGAACTACAAGTTGGAGAACTTGACACCGCGAAAGCTATGGCCAAATTTAGCAAAATCAAGATAAAAGACGAAGAAGCTGTGGAACTTTCAGAAGTTACATCCAAAGTAATTTCTCTTGGAGAAACTATTGAAGAATCAAAAGCTTGGAGGAAGCTTCTGAAAATATTTAAGTGGAAAATATACATACACAACGTTGCGTCTCTCAAACAGATCCTTGATCTTAAAACAACAAGCCTTGAAGATATCATTGGAAGGCCAAAAGTGTATAAAGAGAGAACTAGTGAAGAAGAGGAAGAACAGCTAGTTGAACAGAGTAAGTTAACGAACACTAACATAGACACGCAAGAGAATTATGGTGGTAGCAGAGGAAGAAGACGAGGATGTCGCACTAACTGGAGAGGAAGAAGTCGTGGAAGATCAGGTGGTAGCAGAGGAAGAAGACGAGGATGTCGCACTAACTGGAGAGGAAGAAGTCGTGGAAGATCAGGTAGCTATCAAAACGGATCATACAAGCAAGGGCGTGATAAAGAGAGAGATACTTTACATATTCAGTGTTGTCTATGTGATGAGCTCAGATTGCGTAATCTCCAAGAAGCCACTGAGGATGAGGACGAAGGTATTCAAGAAACTAATGAGTTGAGGATCCACAAGGTGGTGTATCTAAACAAGCAAAAGATGAAGCCGGTATCTAAAGAAGCTGGATGTGAAGTACGAATAAAAGATGCTCCACTGATGATCTACAATCGTGTAAAACAATTATTTGTGAAGACAACCAGGTCCAGAAATTGTTTGTACAAGGTGGATTTAGAAGTTGAAAATATTTCTGGGTTCTTCATCTCCTCTTTTTACAAGCAAGAAAAGAAAAGGAACATGACGGGTGGAGACATGATGGAAGGTGATTGGGAGTTTGCTTCATCCTCAAACCCTAACCGGACCGTAGTTCTTATCGGGCGTACTGGTAACGGAAGGAGCGTAAAAGGTAACATCATCCTTAAAAGGAAAGCGTTCAGGTCCAAATACCTCTCTAGAGCAATGACTAGTACACCTGAGTCACAAAGCTTTGTACAAGAAAGCGGGCAGAACATCAATTTTGTTGATACTCCTGGTCTGTTTGATTTGTCAACGACAGTTGAGTTTATCGTGAAAGAGATTTTTAGATGCAAAACTCTTGCTGAAGGTAGAATCCACGCTGTTCGATGTGTGTTCACTGTAAGGGGTCGACCTACAGATGAAGAGAATTTTTTTCTGTATCAGTTGCAAACACTTTTCGGTAGTAAGACGGCTGTCTATATGATCATTGTCCTCACCGGTGGAAATATTTTCGAAGAAAATGATGAGACGATGGAAGAATACTTGGGTCAGGAGTGCCCTGAGTTTCTAAACGAGATTCATGAACTACGTGACAATCGAATGATACTGTTTAATAGCAAGACCAAAGATAAGTGCAAGAAGGCAGAGCAATTTCAGAAGCTTATGTTACTTATTGATAGAAAACAGTTTACAGATGAGTTGTTCCATGAGTTACAGGAAGAGGCTATCAAGCTACGGGATCAGAAAAGGAAGGTTGAGTGTCTGAAAGGTTATTCAAAGAATGTACTGGATAAGTTCAAAAGATTCAAGATACTTGCTGAACAAGAAACGAGAACTACAATCAAAGCGTTACGAACAGATAGAGTTGGAAAGCTTGTGTCTTATGAGTTCCAAGCCTACAGTGATGAACACAGGATGAAACAAAACCATGAGGTGCTTAGAGTCTTTGATTACATTAGTTATGCAAAGAGAGGTTCTGCTGGAGAAGAAAGTTGGAAGAATTCTGGAACGTTTATCTTGAGAGAGTGCAGCAGTAATATTTTAAGGCAAGTCAAGGATATTGAATCAGCAGAAGAAAGTTCTCAAGACACTCGAGTTATGAGTGAAAACGGGACGAACGAGAAATTAGATAGAGAGGAAGAAGAGAATAATGTCGATGGTAATGAACAAGAACGGTCACAGTCTCATTTAAGGAAATCTACGAGAGTAGATGTGAGGCCAGCATATCTGGATGACTATGCTCTTATCACAGAAACAGAGTGTGCTTATTTTTTGTTGGTAATAAACAAGAAGTCATGGATAGAAGCGTGTAAGAAACGGCCATTGTATCAAAAGGAGAATATTCAATGGATGGTTGTGGATGATTTGCGCGTAGCTGAAGCTCTACAAGCAGACTGGTATCACCAGATTATAGAAAGAGAATTAAAAGAAGTTGAAAAACGTGAAGATTATCTTGCTCGGCGTCTTACATCCTTCAAGCCAGCAGGTTTGATTTTCTTGAGAAAACCACATTCCTTGGTATTGATTATATTTTATTCCTTTTCTATGGCTGCTCGTGGTGAATCATGGATCCAAAACGGTGAAGACGTGGATTGGAGTTGTTTTTATTTGTATGGTGAAGAAGCTGCCAACACCATAAATCTTGTCTTTGGTGACAAAGCTTTTGACACGTTTTTAAATGATACGTGTTCTTATGGGTTGACCAAAGAAATAATAAGTGGAGAGTGCTTATTAGCAAACGTTCCACTTAAGTCTTGTGTGACTTTTTCATTCCTTCGAAGAAGTCGGCTTTTGTCATATGTCAATGTCATATGTGGCAATACATGCAAGGAGTTTGTGAAGACTTTCGAGATTACAACAAAGTTTGATATACGTAAGGTGTTAAGTCGAGATATGCAAAGATCCAAAGAATCTCGTGGAGCTACAATAAAGATATATGCAATTTCTGAGATACCAATTGTCGGAGAAAGTGATAGTGGTCACAGAGTTGACCAGGTTGATGGCCAGAGCGTGGCAGGAAATGTCTTTTATGTTGATGAAACATCAATGTTGCGGTGTTCGAGCAAACAAAATACTGTTGAGTTATCATTATGTGAAGCTGGCAATATGGCAAAGATTGAAGTCGTGATGAAGATCCTATATCATCTCATGCAAGAGTATGTTGAGTATGATTTGATTGAGGTACATCGTATATCTGAGAGTGAACAGAGAGTCGACACCTTGACCAAAGAACTTGAGAGATTGAAGCTTGAAGAGATGAGCGGGCTTGTTGAGATTGAAGATCTATCGAAAATGGAGTTCAAGCTTAAGGGGGAGAATGTTGGATTAAGCTTGAAAGAAAAAGGAAATTTGAGAATAACTTGGGATGCAAGTTACCTAATTCTATTGAGTTATAGAATAGGAAAATATCTGTTTGTGATTCCTAATGAGATTAGGATAGATTGAGTTATATATAAGGAGATGCAAGAGTGTTGCATAACTTATGAGTTGTGAGAGATTGTGAGAGCTTAAGGTTTTTGAGAGAGTTTTCCTTAAGAGTTTGATGAGTTTGTGAGTTTGAGGTTTTGAGCTATTTTCCTCAATGAGATTAATAAGAAGAGTTTCTTATTATCGAGTTATTATTTTGTGTGTTCTTGAGATGGAGGTTCAATACAATTCTCTTGTGTTGATTCATCTTCCGAGTACCGGTAATAGTAGTTAACCGGAATCAACTCGTAGCAGAAGGAACAAATAACTTGAACTTTCACAAACGAAAATCGTAACACCAGTTACAACCAAAATAAATAAAAAATAATAATATTGTTTTGATCCACACCCCCACTAACATACGAAATCAGGACTCAAGAAACTGAAGAGAGCAACTGAGCCTTGAAAGCTTCATTATCATGTGATTGAACCGCCGCTTACTCTTTTGTATTTAACGTCTACATGTAACGATACAGGGGGTGGGGGGAAACAAACAACATAGAGTCAAGAAGAATCAAAAATTCAACAGTACAAAACAACAAACAGAGAATCTCACTGTCTGATGCTCTCTTGAGCCTCCCACCATTAAAACCATATTTTATCTACTCGTAAAATAGAATTTTTGGTTTTCTAAAATAACAATACTGTAAAATTAAATTTCTTGGACTTATGATATATATGTAAATTCAACAGACTCTGCACAGAAAATAGATATAGATATATGATGTTTTAATTGATCGATATGTAACTTAAAAAAAAAAAGAAAAACTAAAGACTCCAATTCTTTGATCCAGCCAGCAACCTCAACAACTTGTCTCTGGCTCTGTTATTCATTGGATTCAGGTTTTGTCGACATGGTTCCATTCTGCTGAGACTGAGACTGAGACTGCTGTCTTAACTGGCTGATGTTGAGTTGCTGGAACATCTCTGCGCTGAGTGATTGCATCTTTGTTCTGTCAGATTCGCTGTGGCTGCTGCTCTCACCAATCGCCAGTTTCAGTCGCTGTACTTCCCCATTCAATGCTTCGTTCAGAGCTGACACCGAGAAAAAAAAACAAATCATTTTTTCTCTCACATAGATAAGACAAGAGATTTTTCAAACATATGTGATCTAGTAGTTATTCTATTGTGCTTCAAGAATATAGAAGTAAGATCGTTATAAACGCGTGAAGGATGAATGAAACTGATACAAAAGTCAAGAGAAGTGCAATACCATCGCGAAGTCGAGCTTGCTGCTCCATTGATTGAAGACGAAACTTGAGCTCATTGTTCTGGTTTGTCAACCCCATCATATCTCTCTGTATCAGAAAAAAAAAAAGATGGTTAAAAAAGAACAGACTAATCTATAGGCGCTGACAGAGTTATAACAAAAAAGAGAAGTAGAGACATCAAACGAGCACCTGCAAAAGGGTGAGCTGAGCAGACAAAGTAGTAGCCTCGGTCTGAAGAGTCTGCACTTTGTGTTCCAATTCCACTATGTACCGCATCTTCCTCTCCTTTGACCTCGCTGCTGACTGACGGTTCGCCAAGATCCTGATTTAGAATAGACAAACAAATTTTCATAAACGAAGGAACCCCTCATTAAAAAAAAAACACTGTAACACGAGCCACACAAAATACCTTTTGACACGCTTAGGGTCAGAGATGGCCATCTCAGCAAGTTTATCATTAGCCATGATCTTCTTCATTTCAGCAGCAGTGAACTCACCGTTCTTAAACTCGATGCTAAATGCACCACCGCCATCAGCCGAATTGGTAGGGGAGACTTTCCTCGACATAGTAGAACCGGGAGAAGGAGGAGGCTTGAGTGAGTCATCAGCAGAAGCAAAAGAGAGTTTGTCCATGAAACAACTGTCCACAGAAACACTCCTGTAATGTCTGGTGGTAGGAGCAATATCTCCTCCTCCACCACCAGAGGCTCTCCTCTTCAAAGTATTGTTATTATGATCACCTCCGCAGCCACTCTCATTGACACTGCTGCTTTCTCCCTCAGTATCACTACCTCCATTAGTCTTGGTGCCGCTTGCTCTACTGCTCTCCATATCATCTCGATTCTCGGAGGAGTTCAGGGCGTCAATGTTGTCAAGATTCATATAGGCAGAGAAGAGATCATCCATGTCTCCTCCTCCTCCAAGGCCTTCCTTCTTCACGAAAGGATTGACAGCAGATTCCCCGCCTCCGGAAACGGATCTCTCCAACGGTCTAGGAGGGATCAAAGCCAAGCCAGTGGGGATATCACTGTTGGAGCGTCTGTGTGATTTCCTCGGAGGTAGACTCTCGACTCTAGAAGAAGAGGATGTAGAGTTGCATCTCGTGAAGGGAGAAGGAGGCAACAAGGAGGAAGAGTTGTTGTTGTTGTTGTTCCTCTCCATCTCCATGGAGAGGAGGTCGTGATCACGGAAGGGAGAAGGGCTTAAGGGAGGCAAGGAATCGAAGGAGAAGAAAGAGGAAGGCTGTGACATTGACCTTGAGTGATTACTACTACTTGTAGCTCCAGCGTGGATCTGAGAGTAGGGAGAAGTGGGAGGAAGAACACCCACTCGTCTCTCACCGGAGGAGAATTGAGCTGACCGGATCAGGTTAGGGTTTAACTCCAGCTGATGCTGCTGCTTCGGTTTTGGAATGGAAGAAGGAGAAGTGCCGAATGATGAATGGTGTCTGTGGATCATATCAGTGTCTGTATCTCCCATTTCCTTCTTTCTTCAAGATCCCACGGTTAATGCAGTCAAACTCTGAGAACCCTAATAAAAAGATCTAGCCTTTTCCGTTAGAAAACCTATCATCATCACAAGCAAACAAAGATATTGATGAAGTTTATCAGAAAAAAAAAATCAGAATTGAAAGAGCGAAATGCAAGTAGTTACCTTAACTTCAACGCACTTCGCTTCGTTGATTCAATCAATGGCGCAAATGGCGATGAAACTTCGAATTAAAGACACCTCCCTTTCTCTCTCTCTCTCTCTTACAGCGTCGAAACCTATCTAGTCTTCTCTCTCTCTGTAGAAAATTGGAAAAAATCACAGAGAAGGGCCAATTTGTTTCTTTCTTTTCCTCCGCGATTTTCTCTCCCTTTGATTTCTTTATTTTTTTTTTCTCTCGATAAGATTTAGTTTTTTTTTAAAAAAACAAGAACGAAAGAGACAACGACTTTTAGGACACGAGAGAGCAAAGAGAAGAGATTAAAAAGAAGACACGGATGTCATGAGACTACTTGCAAAAGACACATCATTTTTTTTTTATAAACACCCTACAAGACGCGTGAATTTACCACACCTCCCAAATATATTTTTTATTTAATGCATTTCTATCCATTCATCTTTTTTCATTTGTAAACTTTTACCCATTTATGTCAACTGTATTATTTTCTTCTCACCATATTCAGTATCGAATATCTCCATTACTAAAGCTGTAATAAATGTAAAAGATAACATATCTTATTATATGAAATATATTTTTCATTATTTGATTGTATTCCGATTTCCGACCATCTTTGACATTTTTTGCTAACACGAAAGATTCTGTCCTCCTTATGTCATGTGTATGCCCGCATCATGTTCATGCAAAAGCCATTCTTTGTATTTCCTTCCTTATCATTCTGCCTCTTTACACCTATATATATATTAGAAAACGTTATGGACCTCCATATTGTAAGATTATGAATTTTTTGACTGATCCCATCTTTTTTTTTTTTTTTGCTAAACAACTGATCCCATCTTTTTTTTTTTTTGAGAAATAGACAACTGATCCCATCTTGTAAGACTTGTTCCGGATTTATTTGGAGTTGGAGTAAAAACACTCAAGCGTACTGGTGCATCTAAAAGGAACATTCAAATTCCAATCCAACACAAAAGAAGCAGAACACCAGAGATCGTCTTATGAAAGAAATGGCTGGTTCCGCCGACCTTAGGGTTCTGCTCTTTTGCAAAAACCTTTCAATCCTCTAATGATATTTGCAAGTTAGCAAAAATAAAATAAAAGGCTGGTTTGTGGCAAGCAGGCCGCAAGAACTTACACATAGCTTAAAATCTTTTAAGTTACCAAATTTATATACAAAAATAAGAATAATAAAAATGAAACTACACTAAATAAACGTGGTTGCAAACTCGGGATATCGCTAACAAATACACATAATATTGGTAATAATAGTTTGCACGTTACTTTGTAAGTTTAAGCATGATATTAGTAGTAATAGCATACACTGTTCATAAGACTTAAATTGCATGAACCCCACCACACAGCAAATGTTGACTCTAACTACCTCTCTCCATGTTTCTTATAAATATCTTCATATCGCCAATTATTTGATTCCGAGACCATAGCATATTACTCGTAAGTGTGCAAATAATAGTATTAAACAAACAAAACAGGAACTAACGTGGAAAAGATAATATACAAATATGCTCGAGTTTCTTTTCGTGTGAATGAATATTTGGTTAATATATATATAGAACCGAAGTAACCTAAACGGTGAAGATAGCATATATTTTCAGAAAAAAAATATTGAAATGTATTAGTTTTTAGCTGATTATGAATCACAGAAAACGGAAACGTGTTACTTGATTCATAATATTATTTGATCCAAACAAGTATTACAAGACATAGATACTCGTGAGAATTGGATAACAGAAAGGCGTAATTAAGGGTGTAAATCACGTGGATTAAGTCTTAGTCATATCAGAAATGGTCGTGTTTTCACTAATTAACGGAAACTGAACAAGGCCTTATATATATATGAACCGAAACTTTAGGTTGCAAATTCTAACACGATTTGTATATATAAAACTGTATCTAAAAAAAAGAAATGATATGCTGATTATCTACTATTGTTATTCGATGGAAATATTTCACTGATCTAAATGTGGGCCAAACATATTTACCAGAGTAATACTAAGTGGGACTTTGCTCTTGAACATAACTAGTTTCACAAACAATCCTTCATCATAAAGTAAGACAAATTGTTTAATTTTGGCTTGCGAGGAATGGCGGCATGATGCTTCCTAGCATAACAATGTTATATTTGGTATATGTGTTATTGATATTACTTTGGCAAATGCCGCAACATCCAGAACCGTTGGTCGCACGTCTAACCTTTAGAATATTACTTTTTCTATAAAAATGAGGGCCCTAAAAATGAATATACTATTTGGTGAGTCCACCTAATTTAAACTCTGTAGTAAATATGTTCAACAACTTTGAGAAAAGAAAATAAAAGAAAAAAAATTTCACCAACGAATTTAGCCAGACACATAATTACTGAGAAAATGTAAATCTAATCTCTAAAGAAAAACAGGGTACATAATTGCGAATTACAGTAGAAAGATAGCTAAATTTGTTTGGCAAAAGAGAAGAAGAAAAAAATAATGAAATCTGTAGGAACTTTTACTAAACCACATTATACAAAGTATAAGTCGAAGCGGACCCTACATCTTTGAATTTAAATACGAAAAATTAGATGTAGCGACAATTCCGCCGATGATAGCACGTGGTTTGTAGTACATCCGTTAGATGATGATAAGACAGACACACACATATGGGGACCCAGTTATACTATTCCCATTATTGGACTCTCCACGGTACGTGGCGAATTCTATGAACTAAAAAGATGGATGTCCCATCAGACGAGAATCGAATTTTGACATGTAGGGAAACAATATTATTTAGTTAACTCCTCTGGCTGGCTCTACACAAACGAAATGTATAACAAGAGGGAGGATGGGTGATCATCACGGTGATTCAAAAACTCACCTAGTTCGGCACGATCGTACTTTGGCTATGCAATGAGAATGCAACTGTGCGTTTTAGCTTTCTGGCAAATATCCTCCCTGTGCACTTATTATTATTATCATCTAGATCAACCACAATAAATTTTTTCTTTCATCACTTCCTTCATTTCAATACGACCTTCTTCCACAGCCTGGCTAGCAAATTGCATGGAAGAAACAGCTATGATGATATAAAGACCGAAGAAGATGAGAATACAGGTAGAAAGATACAGAGACAAGCCGTAGTAGATGAATCCATTGGACTCCCGTATCGTTTCGTTTCTGCCATTCAGACAAGTCCATTCGAAAGACAAAAGCAAATGCTTGAGCAGAACGTGCCCAAGCTGCTGAACGAGGGAGAGAGAGGATAGACTGAAGTATTTGTCAACGCCATAAGACAGGATCATATATAAAAAAACTTCTCGTTTTTTTACTTAAGACAGTTGCTTTCGAAATCTTAAAATAAAACAAGACATCATTCACTAGACTGTTTACAATTACATAAACACGAAACCAAGTCAAAACAATACTACTAAACATTTGGCATTAGCTGAACTATAGACAACAAAAACAACAATGAGCCTAAGCTTCATTCTTTCATCCCACTTTTGAACCTAATAGTTAAAAAAAAAAACTAAAACGAAGAAGAAAAAAGGGATGAAAGAGAGAAACACACCTGATATAACATAGAGGTTCATAAAATCTTGACTACTTGATAATGATGTAGCGATTCGTGCCATGCCTAGCCCAATAGTCTTTGAGATCAACCGGAGAGGAGAGGTCGTGCCCTTCTCCAGCTAAACGGCTAAGTAACCTGGAGAAGACGTTTCCACTCATTTTCCTACCGCCTACTCGAGAATGCCGCTTGTTTGGCAGCTGCGGGAGCGGATACTGCGACAAAGTGGTTGTGCAGCAAGACGACTGCCACCCGCCATGTCCCCATTTGTAACACTGACGAGCAGTCCCGGTGCAAGTGCACATAGGCACCGGCATTGTCGTCTCATCGAACGTGACAAGGTTCAACCCCACATCGTTACAGTCCCAATCCTTCCTGCATTTCTTCCCAGGAGATGCAACCTGACGGTTCAGATCTTCCCCACCCGCTCTCTTTCTCTTTGACCGCGCCTTTGTTTCCTGTTTGCAATCTTTTTTCCTTTTGGGTGATTCGTGTGGAATGGTTGACAATGGGGAAGGGTTGGGTAAGTGGGTTTCGTCAGTGAAACAGCTCTGGTAGCCACCACGCTTCGCACAAGCCAAAATGTAGTTGAGATGGTTTTCACGGTGTTGAAGAGAAGTTAATGCGTTATCCCTCTCCATGATAGCATTGTCTCTTTCAGAGAGAGCTAAGTCGCGTTGCTGAAGGGCTTCGTCCCGAGCGGCTAAAGCTTCCTGCTTAGCAGCCAGGGCTTCGTTTCTTTCCTTGACGGCAGCGTCCCTCTCGGCAAGGATTGACATGATCTTCTTGTTCATGACAAGAGCATTATGTTGCTCCTTGATCTGATGCTGAGGCATCATCTTACCACTGCTGCACAAACAATCACTGCTTAGCTCCTGTGGGATCAAAAAGAACAAAAAAAAAACGATATCAAACATTGTGATTTGTTTCACAGAGAATAGGATGAAAGTAATAATAAGACTATGAAAATATATTAAAACAGAAAGCAGCAGAGCAGAGAAGCTACATGCAGGGGAAGGTAGTTTGCAGAATCATTCAGAGCTCTCACAGTTGTTTACTAACTGGAAATGCAAAAAGAATCCAAATGTAGACTTAAATCTAATCAATCTACTTCCAAAACCATTGTTGACAGCATCCAAAATGACATAAATATTAGAATGTAGGATTACCAAAAAAAAAAAAAACTCACTAATCACTAGTCGTCGCAGCTAATAAGATTAAATTCACCAATTACAATTACAATTACAAGTGAGTCACTCTCCTCCAGGATAAATGAGCAGAAAATAATTCGAATTTCAAGTTGAGAGCTCCCACAATAACTCAAATTCGAAAAAAAATAAGTGGGGGAAAATCAAATTCGAACCCTATAATGTGTGTGCATATATATTCGAATCATCAAGCGGTATGAAACAAGCATGAAAAAACAAATAGTTATTAAATGGATCGAAAGCTTACAGGGTTGCGCAGGAGAAACGAGCAAAGGCAATCGAGAAAGATCTCGGGAGGGAGAGAGAGAGAGAGAGAGGGAGATGCTCTCTAGAACCAAGGAGGAAGAGGAAGAAGATAGCTCTACACTTGATTGACAACTTTACCCTTTTACCAGTTTCTAAACAGTTACAAAGAGGAAGGTTATTATCGTCTGTCTACATTACGTAGAATGTTGTGTAAAACGTGGGCCGAATAAAGAAAGCCCATCTTCAGATCCCGACGTGTGCGCTTCTTCGCCCGGTTGTAATATATCATCCAATCATTCACCCTCGCAACTCCATCGTTATTCAATCAGATTCATCGGCGTCATCTTAAGATCGAGAATCGTTGGAAATGTCTACCTTCAGTGGCGATGAGACCGCTCCGTTCTTCGGCTTCCTTGGCGCTGCCGCTGCCCTCGTTTTCTCCTGTAATTCCATTCTCTTCTTACGATTATTTTTTTTGCTTTTCTCAAATTTGCAATGGTCTTGTGTATATTCGTGATGTCTCTCTCGAAGTTTCTGTTGTGGATCGGCCTAATGCAGTCAACCGATCTGCATATTCCTCTTCGTTTGGATTTGATTTGACTTTAGCCTTATAGTCAATGAACTATCTGTTTGTTTCTCGGATTCTAGTTTAGGCATTGGATCAGGTTCTTGTGATCTGATTCGTTTAGTTTTCTAAAGTAGAGATTTACCATCGTTGATTTACTTTTGTAAAGCTTAATGATCTAATAGAATATAAGTATCTTGTGTTAATTCCCTGACCGTGGTGGAGTTTACTTTTTTTGACTATAGGCATGGGAGCTGCATATGGGACTGCCAAGAGTGGTGTGGGTGTTGCATCTATGGGTGTCATGAGACCAGAGTTGGTCATGAAGTCTATTGTCCCTGTTGTTATGGCTGGTGTCTTGGGTATCTATGGTTTGATTATTGCTGTTATCATCAGTACCGGTATCAACCCCAAGGCTAAATCTTACTACCTCTTCGACGGATATGCCCATCTCTCCTCTGGTCTCGCTTGTGGACTTGCTGGTCTCTCCGCTGGAATGGCCATTGGTATTGTTGGTGATGCTGGTGTCAGGTAATCATGGCCTCTCTCGTGCTTTTCTGACATGTCTCACTAGTATTTTCTCATTTTGTAATACATCTTGTGTATTCCCACTCGTTTGATAAGCAATTTTCTTTTTTGATGGCAGGGCCAATGCTCAGCAGCCAAAGCTTTTCGTTGGTATGATTCTTATCCTCATTTTCGCTGAAGCTCTGGCTCTATACGGTCTCATCGTCGGCATCATCTTGTCATCCCGAGCTGGTCAATCCAGAGCCGAATGAGAAGAGAATGTGTTTCTTCTGCGTGATTCTTTCTTTGCTTTTTTTCGCTCTCGTCTTATATTATTTTATCAGGTTAGTAGAGGGAAGGTCCCCCTGTGGTTTTGCTACTTGTAGCATGTTTCTGCACGAAACAAAAACTACACAATCACCAAAGTGCTGTCGTTTTCCTTCCACCCTTGTGTTATGTTTGTAATATTCTTCTCTTCCCAGTTAAGAGAGACACCCTCTTTATTTTTTTTATATTTTTGTCAGTCTAATAAAAATCACAGAAAACTCAAATTTGATTTTGTTTATGAAACTTTCTCTTCGTTAACTACTTATTATCATTTATCAAACCACGAGAACTCTCATCCAGAAACTATACAAGTCATACGTACAACTAAATTGTTTGAGCACAACATGTATGGGTCTACTATAACAACTTTAAATCATGAGCCCAGGCCCATATTCTTTATAGTCCACGAGACCGACCGTATACAGTGATGACAAGCGTCATAACCGCCATTCTTCATTTCTGGAAACTGAATCGAAAAAGCGTTTTTCCTGAAACTCGAGATTTCCTTCCCTCAATAAAACATACAAAAGCCAAGTCCGATCACTTGTAAAAATATATATATATATATGTTCAGCTTCTTGAAAAAGCTAGGGTTTTATTGTAACTTCGGTCGATTGTATGATTCAACAAGTCTCAATCGAGACATGTCTTCTTCTTCTTCGTCTTCCTCTTCCGAAATTAGGGCACAGAAGAAGCAACCGCCGTCTCCTCCGATCTCTTCCCTCCCGGAAGAAATCTTCGTCGACATCGTAGCACGCGTCTCCCGATCCTATTACCCGACTCTCTCCCAAGTCTCCAGGCGTTTCCGATCGCTCATCGCTTCCCCGGAGCTCTACGCGAGACGATCCTTCCTGAATCGAACAGAGCAATGCATCTACGTGGCGATCTCCAAAGATCAAACCTCCGACATCCACTGGTTCACTCTCTGCGTCAAACCTAACGGAGCCACGACGAGGAGCGATCATCATCGATTGGTGCATATCCCCTCTCTCCCTCCGATGCCTCTCCAGGGAAGCTACGTCGCCGTCGGCTCCAACATCTTCGTCATGGGCGGATTTCAACATTGGAGCATCACCTCGAGCGTCTCCCTCATCGATTGCCGATCACACACCGCCAAGCCTCTCGCCGACATGCCAAAGGCCGTCGCCGGCTCCGTCGCGCAAGCAATCGACGGCAAGATTTACGTGATCGGAGGATCGGATGGTCATTCGCCGATGAAATCGAGGTCGAGGACGATGATGGTGTTTGATACGGAGACGGAGGTTTGGAAGGTTAAGCCGAGGCCGGATTGGGAGCAAGGCAAGGTGTGGTTCAGTAGTGTGGCGATGGGAGGTAAGATTTACATGAGGACTTGTTACAATAGCTTCGTTTTCGATCCCGTCGCGGTTCCCAATAGTTGCTTGGGGGATGAGGTTCTGCACTCCAAGGAGTGGTTGGGTTCTTGTGTTATTGAGGATGTTTTGTATTACTATGACGTTCGTGGAAAGTGTTTGAGAGGTTATGATCCTAAGTTGAGATCTTGGGGAGTTGTGAATGGTTTGGAAGGGCTGTTGCCTCGGGGCTGTTCGTGGTCGAAAGCTGCGAGTTATGGAGGTGGGAAAATGGTTCTGTTCATGCAGACGGAAGAGATCTGGTGTGCGGAGATTGCGGTGGAGAGACGACATGGAGGTGAGATTTGGGGTACGGTTGAGTGGTGTGAGGTTGTGCTTGGTGGCAACTTTCGTATTATGGATTGTGTACCTGTAGCTGTTCTGCTCTGATCTTGTTGTGAATACAGAAAGAGGATAGTAGTTTAGTCTCTTGGTGCTTGTATGAATGTGTGCTTTTAAAACTTCCCTTGGGATGTGTCTTTCTCAGATGTCAATGTTTGTCTTTGGTGGGACCAATTTTACATTTGTGAATTGACTGAATCTAATCCTCTTCATGATGATATGTTCTTGTGTGTTTTATGAGTTCTACTGAATCCTTTTTTTTTTTTTTGATCAAAGTTCTACTGAATCTTATATTGCCGTTTTAGTGATTCAATACTTAACTTTGACAACATATAG
Organism: Hirschfeldia incana; assembly: GCA_026261945.1. Classification (NCBI taxonomy): domain Eukaryota; kingdom Viridiplantae; phylum Streptophyta; class Magnoliopsida; order Brassicales; family Brassicaceae; genus Hirschfeldia; species Hirschfeldia incana. Next base: position 397,449 of record JABCMI010000112.1, read on the forward strand.
CTAAAGTTTTCAGTAATCAGTTACCCCCGACTGTTAAACATATAAACATGTAACATATATATATCATGATCAAGTAGAAGAGATAACTTTTTATATTTTTAATACTGTGTCTGTTTGGATGAGATAAATGTAGCTTATTGTAAAATTCAAGTACATGTTTATGTAATCATATATAAAATGAAGACTTAATGAAGATTGGGTATGAAAAGATTTTGACATGCTTTAGAACTGCATTCGCAGCAACAAACACCGCCATAACTATATGTTCGACAAGACCCTCCTTTGGGGAACCCCATAGACATGCATTTTGCATCGCATACCAATGTGTTTGTACATCCGTCCTTGTTACATTTGTAATATTGTCCTAATTGTTACATAAACCACACACGTTAGCAATACATTAACGTACCAAAATCACCAAGTTAATATACAAAATGGGATTTTTGTGACAATCAAACGGTTGAACAGAACAAATATATCACCTGAAATCATAGGTAAAAGGATGAGAGCAAACACCATTAAGAAGGGTAATGAAAACTTCTTTGCTGCCATTACTTATGCTTTTAGGAGAGGATGCTACAACTCTTAGCTAGATATCCTTCAAAGAAAAGTACGATTCAACATTAATCTGTGCTTTGTTTAGAGAACTAACCATACAAATAAATATTCCATGTTAATTGTTATGTAGACAGTTTTTCGAAAATAGAAATTTGACTGTTAACTTCTTTTATTTGACTGTAACTTAAGTCAAAAGATTTCATTAGATATTTCCGTTTTTTTTATTGTGTTTACATGTCAATGTTAAGTTATTTTTCTATAACAAAATAATTTGCGGGTACCAAAAAATATTTACTGATATAAACAAATCAATTAACTGCTTCAAAATCAAAAGACAAACAAATGGAAAAGAGAAAACACAAAAGAAGATATACACTCACTGCTACAAGAAACCGAAAAGTATAATAATGTCAATGCCGAAAACAGATGGTTAGAAAAGTGAAGGCATGCTTTTCTCCAACTAAGCGATCTCTGAGCTGTAAGAAGGAAGAAGGCGTGAAGGCCAAACCAAACATCTCCTTCATGACTCTTCCTTGTTCAGTGAAGCTCACAAGCTTGGATACAACATCTGCGCTTTCCGCAACCTGAGTCATGTCCTTGGGATTGCTCCAAAGCTCGTTCACAAGTTGTAAACGTCTGCGTTTGGTGTTAACCGATATTCCAAACTTGTGATAGATTCTTGTCCTCTCTTCCTCTGAAAACCTTTTCCTCACAAGCTTGCTCAGCATCTTTCTCTCCCTGTGAAGCGCCTTCCGGCTTTACCAAAAAAAAACGTCACAAAAAGAAAAAGAGTAGTTCCTTAAACAAAACTGAAACAACTAACAAATACTCAATTCTCAAACACCAAAAACATATCTTACCTTGAAGCTAATGTTAAGGTTTCTCCTCCTTCCGAGGATTGTTTTCCCTTACAGAAGTGATCTTTCATAAACAAAAGTCTTTTTAGCTCAACTCCAATGTAGATTGAATCAGCCTCATCATCTCCCTTGAAGAGCAAGTAGAAGTATGTTCTATGCACCAAAGAGACGTTAAACGTTTGCCATAGCAACAGGATCTCTTTCCGCTGTCTCTCAAAATCCTCGTCCACACCAAGGTCCCTCTCCATTGTACCAGAGACCTCAGCATTCGAGACCTAAATGAAAACATAACTTGAAAGTAAATAAATTGAAGAAGAATGGATTAGTAGTATATGTTTTTTGGGAACATTACCTGGCGCTGAAGCTCTGCCATATCCTTAAGACCATTAAAGAAAGTACGGATGCTAGTGATACCTCCCTCTTCTCCCAACGGAATGCTCTGAACCCCTGTGGAATTTCTCCCACAAGTAGAAGACATAGAATCATTCCCCGACACACTAGAACCCAACTCTAAATCAGGAAACACACTCTCTTGTCTTCCAAGGAAGTCTGCTCCTAGGTTTTCAGGTGGAGTGCTTGTGTTTGGAACGGTCTCTATGTGGTTCAGCCTTCTCAACTTCACGTTTTGGCCTACACTTGTTTCACCATTAGCATCACCACTAAAGCCTAAAACGTTTATAGGTTCTGCTCTCTTGTCTTTGTGGTTGTTATTATTATTATAGACTCTGTCTGATTTCTCAATATCAGTGCATTTAACTTCTCTGTAATATTCATCTGATGTATCTTCTGAACGCCTAGGAAGCAGCCTTTCATTGAGATCATCATCATCGTCCCGAACATAAGCTCTCCTGTCTAAATCGACCACGCCTGATACTGAACCATCCTCCAACTTGTCTGTGTGCAGAGTTTCATTATTATGTTCAAGCCGGGATAGAGCAAGATCCCTCTCTTTTCTCAACTCTTCAATCTGCTTTTCCATCTTCATCACATTAAACCTTCATCATTATCATTAAACCCTAAAACTAAACCCCACTACAGTTTCAAAACTATCCAATATTGTCATACCTTTTGTATCAGAACATCTTTCTTCCTGGACGTCGCTGCACAATCACAGTTAGAGGCAGCGTTTCTGAGCTCGGTCTGGAGCCTCATAAGCTCACACTGTAGCTGCTTGAGAAGAGCCTTGTCTGACATGACAACATTGATGCGCGCCTTTGTGGTAACTTCTTTTGCACAGGAAGCAAACAAGAGAGTGTTCTTCGTCAGCTCCACATGAATCCTTGCGGGGCTCAGAGTGCAGATGACGGCTGTTCTAGCTTCACCACACAAGCATGGCCGTAGGATTCTTGTGAGCTTGGAGTCTCTAAAGTTGATGTGCCCTCCTTGTCTTCCCTTACTATATCATCACCCAGTCGTTTTGATTATTATTAACTAGATATGGACCCGTGCGTTGCCCGGGTTTTATTAATTTGATGTTTTAATTTTAAGAACATATAAAAATAATGAAAGTATTTTTTTCATATAAGTTTTTGGAATTTCCCATATATATTGGTCCTATTTTAATAATATTAATTTGTTTCTTACTTTTGAATTATTAAAAATTAATAATAGTTGTAGTTATTTGAAACATATAGAACTATGAACTATCTGTATTATTCATATTGTTTCATACAAATTAAAAACAACACAATTCAAAATATTAAAATTATATAACACCATTCAATATGTATTATTGATAGTCAGGTAAATATCAAATATATTGTTAACTAAAACATTAAATTGTTTACTTTAACATCCATGGTATGACTTTAAATTTCTTTTATTATTGAAACTTTTTTATATATAATATTTTGAAATACACTTGTTGTCGCTTATTTTAAAAATCTTAAGCTAATGCAGCTGTAGTGATATTTGATAGCGTGGTGTATAGTTGTCAGACTGGACTTGGCAAAAATATACCAAACTTTTAAAGTTTGATTTTAACTCTTTTTGATAATCATTGAATAGCAAATTTGTATAGAAAATTAACGTCATTTCAATTTGAAAAGACATTTTACATCTGCTGGTATGAAACTTATTCTAGGAATAAAATATGTTTTTCCACATAACTTTCGGTCAGAATTTCTACTACAATAATCATATTGCCTAGGTCAAACTATTAATAACATTGTCCACTGCAAAGTCTTTCTCTTTGATTTAAATTCATAAATAGCATGACCTACAACATAACATTGCAAAGTTATTCTCTTATATTTAAATTCTTTAGTAGTATGACATACAATAGCATAACCAATTTGATATGTCGATAAGAATAAATACATATAAGCAAAATTGTCACATTAACTTCCTCATTAACTTACGTACAACAATATGTACAAATGCTTAAATATAATTGTGACAATAATTAATTTACATCAGCATGAAAATTATATATATTTTATCATGAGATATTCTAACACATGTCACAATATTAAAAATAAAATTACTATCAAATAATCATTGATAATTTATTTTTAAGATTTAAAAAAAGGAAAATTACTACTAAACAATATTTATAATTTTTTCTTTTAAAAATCATTTTTACTATCTTAGAATTTTTGTTTTAAATTATGATATATAGTTTAACACATATCAAAATTAGAAATATATAACTACCATGTTTCACGATCATGTTAATTAACAACTTTGAAGAACCAAGTTTTATATAATAAGATTTTCATATAGCGTTTACAATTTTCATTGTTTAAGATATAGAAAGAAAAATACTATTAAATAAATTTATAAGAATGCTTAAAAGGTTTGACCAAAAAAAGAATGCTTAAAAGGATAATTATGTTTTTTTAATAAGATTATATTTTTTATTATGAGAGTAGGAAAATAGCAAAATTAGTGTTAAATATTGTATAAATTTAATTTAGTATATAAGATTTGTATAAAACGAAAGTTACTATTTTAAAAAAATCTATACGAAATTTTTTAAGAAGATTATTTTTTCTTTATATAATAAGATAGGAAAATAGAAAAATCAATGTAAAAGAATAATTACGAAAATATTTATTTTAATAAGATTGAGTAGAAAAATAAGAAAATTATCTTTAGCTTTATATAATAATATAGAGAAATAGGAAAATCAATCTTATTATATAAATGTTAAATATATTATACACATGTCGCAATCTAAAATATATAACTGCCATGTGTCACCATCGTGTTAATTAGTAACTTTGAAAACTAAGCTTTATATAATAAGATAATACTAAGCATGATAAATTAATTTAATAAGAAGGATGTATTATTGTGTACAAACCTAAGTTTACGGATCACTGAGCCAAGAGCAAGCAGACTTCGGTTGATATGGCAGCCTTCCTTGAGTCTTGCACCACCTGACATCGCTTGTGACGCACGCTCGCTTCCCGCCAGATCTATGAAACTCTGCACATTAAAAAGAAGATGGATCCAACATTAAAAAAAAAACCTCAGGGTTTGTTTAGGTGTGCAGGTGAGAACATACATACCACACTAGCCATGAGGGTGGTGGAGTTTTCTTTGCCTAGCAAGTCACGAGCACAGCTTTCAACTGTCTGCAAAATTCAAAGGTCAGGCTAAGTAAGTGCGAGAGAGAATATTTCCAGTGATAGATAGATTGATAGATAGACTAACCAGTTTGATAATTTGATGAGATCTAGAACTTCTCTCATTCAAGGAAGTTTCACCAATCTTACGCTCTGCTGCTAAGTAAGACACAATGTAGGCTGTTTACTTTTTCAGACAAAGAGTTTTTTGAATAACAATCTGAGTTTCAAACCAATATATACTATCAAAGTGATTTTTGAGTATTAAACCTTGACAAACAGAAAGAAGCTCCTTCAGATGATTATAGTCTCTCAGAGTTTCCTCTGTAGCCTTTTCAACCACCGTCCCTTTCTAATATATAACAAGATGGAGTCAGCCAAATTTAAAAACTAAAAGCGTATTGTTCATTAAAGAAAAATGAACCTTTAAATTTACCTCAGGATCGTCACGTAGCCTGAGGGATGTACCATCCGAGTTAAGGAGATCACGTATGGTCTCATTGTAGATCTCTATGGCTGAAAGTTTCACGGAAAATGCCCTTTCTTCATGCTGCATCATCCATATCCAGTTAGTATTGGTGCAATAGATATTAGCATTAACTTGGTTAAAAAAATGAAAAAAGAACTGACGTAATGAGGCATGATTACCTGATATATATAGTCAAAAATGTCAGACACAGCAAACTCAGTAATGCCAGTCATCGTGTATGTCTTTCCACTACTCGTCTGGCCGTATGCAAAAATACTACCTGCCAAAAACGTTAACAGTCATTTGAAGAAGTGAGCATATATATGATGATGTCATTCATCACCAAAATAATGGGCGTCAAGGAAGCTCACAATTGATTCCTTTGACAACCGATAGGGCGATTTCCTTGGCTCCATCCTCATAAACTTGTCTGGTGGAACAGTCACCTTCGTATACTCTATCTTATCACCCACAAGAAAAACAACAGGAAACGGTTATTTGAGTCATCATACAGATGAAAGTACTGATATGTTTTCAGATATAAAGGAGCTGTTTAGAATATCAAAAGGGCAAGGCCAGGTTGAATTAAGTTCATATAAAAGGTTTTGATGCTGTCAACTATAAAATTTCAGAATCAGGGAGGCTGCAGCTACCTGTTTGTTTGTAGATCAGGAAAGAAAGTATAGAGCTAATAGGTTAAAGAAACTATTGTTGTTACTTACCAAATGAATATGCAGAGGGAATGTTTGAGCCTTGGCGCACGGTGTTCCTGTACAAGATGGTGGTATTATTGATACATTCCCAATCCGTAGCTTCGTTAGCTGCAATCTCTTTCTTGTTTAGGGGCCTCAATCTCACCATAACCAGTATCTTCTCTTCTCGGTGTGTCTTTTCCATATCTTCTTTTCAGCAAGTGCTACTATATGGTTACCATTGGTTTTGATTTTCAGTGTGTGACCAGAGGAACCTCGTTTCCCTCCCTGAAACAGAATACTTTTGAGGAAGGACCTGAGAGGCCCTTATTATCACAAAGCATAAATAATTGGCAAAACTCAGAGATTAAAACATGAAACATGCCCTATAAAAAAGAAAAACTTTATTATGTTGTGCTGAAAGAGAAAGAAAGATGAAAACTGAAAGCATTCGATGAACCAAACACAAGGATTAAGAGAAGACTTTTTTTGTTTAGACAAAAAAACAGTTTACTTAGAGGTGGTCAAACCCCAACTTGAAGAAAACAAACAGAGAGTAATAACCGACTTTTCCTGTAATGGTCACCCACTATGCTTGAAGACTATAGTCACGTTTTGTATAAAAACATTGTTTTTAATAGAAAAAGAAAATATGAAACAAAAACAAAAAAAAATTGTCTCTCTTTTCTCTGAAATGCATATGTTCTAGACTTTTAATTGAAAAGTCACTTAGATTAGGACACATAAAATTAAAACATAAACGAGGACTACTACTTATAGTTTTGTGTTCACCAACCTATACTTCCAGGCTTCAAAAAAAGTTCCCTACTTCGATAAGAAACTTCTAACCACTCTTGATTAAAGAAAAACTTGTAAGCAATCTATCTAATTTTACTAAAACATCATCATGACCTATTGATAGATGTGGCCAAACTCTTTTTTAATACAATTATTAAAAAAATATTAATCATTTAAGAATAATATTATATTAAAAAACATATAAATAAGACTAAAAAATACAAATATAAAAATATTTTTTTAAAAAAAATTGTAAAACAAAAAATATACCTACCGTTTTAAGCATGAGACATAATCTCCCACATTTATTTTAAATTGTGCTTTGTTAGGAGAACTTGCCAACCAACATTATGAGGCTTTCCATGATAGAATTTTGGCTGCAACTCTTCTTTTATTTGACTGTAACTTTGGTCAACAGATTTCATTAGATATGTCCGTTTGAGATTATGCTTACATGTTTATGGGTACCAAAATTTATTGCTGAAAAATACATAAGTTATACAATGTTGGCTGGGTCCTTCAAAATCAAAAGACAAACAAACAAATGAAAAAGAAAGGACACAAAACAAAAGAAATACACACACTGCTACAAGATGGTTAGAAAAGTGTAGGCATGCTTTTTCTCCAACCATGCGCTTTCTGAGGTGTCAACAAGGAAGGATGCGTGAAGGCCATACCAAACATCTCCTTCATGGCTTTGCCTTGTTCAGTGAACTTCACAAGTTTTGATACAACATCTGCGCTTTCCACAACCTGACTCATGTCTTTAGGATTGCTCCAAAGCTCGTTCACAAGTTGTAAACGCCTCTGTTTGGAGTTAACCGCAATCCCAAACTTGTGATAGATTCTTGTCCTCTCTTCTTCTGAAAACCTTTTCTTCAAAAGCTTGCTCAGCATCTTTCTCTCCTTGTGAAGCGCCTTCAGGCTTTACCAAAACGCCACAAAAAGAAAAGACTAAGCCCCCTTAAACAAAACTGAACCAACCAACAAATGCTAAAAGCTCAAACACTGAAAACATATCTAACCTTGAAGCCAATGTTAAGGTTTCTCCTCCATCCAAGGCTTCTTTTCCCTTAGAGAAGCGATCTTTTATAAACAAAAGTCTTCTTAGCTCAACTCCAATGTAGACTGAATCAGCCTCACCATCTCCTTTGAAGAGCAAGTAAAAGTATGTTCTACGCACCAAAGAGACGTTACAGCTTTGCCATAGCTCCAGAATCTCTTGCCGGTGTTTCTTAAAGTCCCCTTCCACACCAAACTCCCTCTCCATTTTACCAGAAGCATCAGCATTCGAGACCTAAATGAAACTAAATCGTAAGAATAATCGATGTTACGTATATTTATATATATTTTGAACTTGCACCTCTTGATAACGCTTAGACATCTCCTTAAGCCCATCAACAAAAGTCTGGATGGTAGAGATACCTCCCTCTTCTCCCAAAGGCGTTGGGATGCCACTGGAATTTCCCTCGCAAGAAGACATAGAATCCTTCCTCGACACACTAGACCCAAACTCGAAATCAGGAAGAAACACACTTTCTTGTCTTCCAAGGAAGTCTTCCCCTAGGTTTTCAGGTGGAGTTTTCGTTCCTGGCACGGTATCTATGTGGTTCACGCCTACACTCGTTTCATCATTAGCATGATCCTCACTATGGCCTAAAACGTTTTTAGTTTCTTCTTTGTCGTCATTGTGGTTGTTATTACTATAGACTGTGGCTGTTTCCTCAGTCTCAATGCACTGAACTTCTCTACAGTATTCATCTGATGGATTTTCTGAACGCATAGGCAGCTCTTCCTTGATATCATCATCATCAGATATGAAATTCTTTGTGTCTAAATTGACCACGCCTGATATGTCTGATACTGAACCATTCTCCCACTTGTCTGTGTGGTTGCCAAGATGCTGAGTTCCTGACTTTCAAAACAGAAGCAAGAAGCTACGTAATTAGCTGAAATGCCGTAGAATCTTAATGTAGATTAATGTGGGGAAGAGGCAGAGATACCTTTAACCCATGATGGTGTTCAATCATTCTCATGAAATCTTCAAGCCTGGACTCAGCAAGATCCCTCTGCTTTCTCAACTCTGCCATCTGCTTTTCCATCTGCAATCACATTGAACCTTAGTTGCATTAACCCTAAACCACTCTACATGTAACCAGACAAGCCATTAATGAGAGTTTGCAAAACCTTTTGTATCTGAACATCTTTCTTCCTCATTGTTATCGCACAATCACATCGTGAGGCAGGGTTCCTCGGCTCGGTTTGGAGCCTCGCAACCTCACGGTGTAGTTGTTTCTGCAGAGCCTTTTCTGACATGATCACAAGTTTTACCTTTCTTCACGATCTAGAGTTGCTTCAGCAGAGAGCCTTTGTCTCCAACCTTTGTTTTCCTGAAACAGTTTCAAACTTTTAGAACTCTAAAGATTGGAGTCTGTTGTATGTACTGCTGAAAAGAAGTTCAAAAAGCAGAATACTTCTGAGAAGAGAGAACCAAAAAGATCCCTTAAATAATTGACGAATACTCATACCTGTGAGAGATCTCTCACCAAACCAAAACCAAGAGATTAAACATGAAACGTGCCTATATAAGGGAAAAGCTACATGTTGTTCTTGCTGAAAGAGAGAATAAAAAAAACTGGAATCATTCAATGAAATAAACACACGAGATAAGACGAGAAGACTTTGCTTCTTATTATTAATATTACAAGACAGTTCACTTAAGGAGGTGGTTAACCGACCATTTTCTGTTAATATGGCCACCCATTACGTTTCCAAAGACTAAGCCACGTTTTACCAAATCTTTACATTGTTTTTTAATCCAAAAAAGAGATCAGACAACACACAATGTCATATCCACACACCTTTTGAAAAGTTACTTGGATTATTTATTTTATCAGAAGAGGACACGTTTTATAGTTTTTGCACTTTGTGTTTGTCAACTGCACCAACCGCAAATCGTATATTCAAAGTACATTAGAAAATGCAGATTTCATTCCTTGGTCCAGATTACTCAAGATTTTTTTCCTATTTATATATATTGCAAAGAGGTCTGCTATTACCTCTTTGTGGAGTTGTCTTCTTCCTCAAGCCAAAGCCGCCTTATTACTCCTCCCAAGCTCTGATCTGGAACAGAGCTCTCTTTTTTTTGTGTTTAGGGGTGGCTAGTTAATGACTGTCTTACACTCAAATTTTTTTATTTGGAATAGTGGCCTTCTCTACTTTTATGCACAGACCCCATCTAGATGTTATGATGAGCTTACTTACCACCCCTAATGCCTACTAATGTTATGATGAGCTTACTTACCACATTAGCTTACTTATCTTAAATTTGTCCTTTACTAAATTTGGGCTTGCGTTATCCTTTTTTATCTTGCATTTTACGTATTTAAGAAACGGATTTGAACTAAAGTGAATGGATATATATTGGGTAGGTATTAACTATATGTAGCCCAATGTTACAAGTGAAGCCCAACATTAACGAATGATATACTGCTTCGCAACTATTATAGCTCGTCAAACACCACCTATGTTACAAGGTAGTTCATGTCTGATACTTATCAGCTTCTTGTTTTGTGTTCTTCTTCGCATCATCTACGTTGTATCCTCTCTGTTTATTATTAGTAAGATATGAGATTGTGTCATCATGCGGGTGGAGATATTATATTATAAATTAAATTATATATCATATATGTATAGGGCCGCTTTGTATAATTATTATATTATGATATTCAGAGGCGGGGCGAGCCGTTATTGTATATACCGATGGAATGCGTAGATGTTCAACAGAAGAAAAAAAATCGAAATATTATGGAGATTCAATGGAAAAGAAAAAAGATAAAAGAAGAGAGAAAAAAATCTGAAGCAAATCTAATTAACATGTATACTATAAATAGATCTTAGCCAAATCCGAATATAGGTAAGGAGAACTTTAAAGGAAGACCACAAGGAGAGCAATGAGAGTTGCTTGCAACGACTTCTCGACCACCAATTTTTTTTTAAATGGCTGGTGACATTTGGCCCACCCACCTTCTTGTCCTTTATTTTTTAAGTTCCTCTTGTGGCTCTCAATTTTTCCTATTTGTAAACTTCTTAAAGAAAATTAGCCACAAGTCGTAAATCATATACCGTTGTTACCTTTAAACACAAGTTGAGATAAAATAATCCATCATTCATATAATTATAAATATGAAAGCACATAATCTATAATAATAATGAATGGCAAAAAAAAACTTATGAGAGAGTGAGAGAGTGATTTTTTTCATTGACGCACCAAAACGAAGGAAACACAAGGAGGAGTTTGATTCAGGGAGACACATCAATGACCTTCCTTTCCAGACTAGTCTTATGTCTTGACGATTAGGGTCCGCGTCTAATCTATAGTCCACATCATAATCTCTGTCTTGAGATGGAATTTTAATTAGAATAGAAAATAGAAAATAGAAAATATCACAAGGATTATTTTCTCCTAACTAACATTTCTTGTTAAGTTAGGCGCGTTTACTATTTTTATTAATGACTTAAAAAGAGTAAGTAGTAAAACAGTGAAAGTTTGTAAAGAGCGAGCGAGTAAAGGATAAGTGATGGTCCGGGCGCGTGGGATTTGATTCGTCTCTCTTTCTCTCTGTCTTGTGGGTTGTCTCTCCTCTCCTCCATCGAAGAAAAGATTTTTAAAAAGGAGTGAGTGAGCGAGAGGCATAATAATCTTTTTCTCTTCCTAAGTTCTTCTTAATTCTTCCTTGATTGATTGATACCAACTCTTATTTCTTCTACTTATTCGTCGACTTGAATCGCGCTATCTGGGTGGTTCTGTACTGATCGTGGGATTCAATTCGAGTGAGAAAAAGGGATGAGGATATTGTGTGATGCGTGCGAGAACGCAGCTGCTATCGTCTTCTGCGCCGCCGACGAAGCTGCCCTTTGCCGCGCCTGCGATGAAAAAGTAAGTATTGACCCTTTTTTTTTATGTATTTGTCTCTTTTGATATTGGGTTCAGTAGAAAAATCGAGTCTTTGTTATTTTCTTATATAAACGAGTGATTAAAGTATGCAACTTTTTTTTAAAGATCTATCAGAAGCAATTTAATGTACACTACACAACCTATTTGATTGAATAAACTTCAACCTTCATTCAGAAAAGATAACAAAGTATGGACCTTTTTGTGCCTCTAGATTTGCTTCTTGATTAAAATCAAAGTAGAATGTATTAGTGATGGGCCTAACTCACACCCAAAAGCTAGCCTATGAGTGGAGGATTGCCCATACACATATATATTGCCCAAGGAATCACATCTTTAACGATGTGGGACAACTAATAGCCCCTCTCGAGATGTGGGTGGGAAACAGTCCAACACGGAAACAGCCCAAGCCCAACATCTCGGACATACCACAGCAAGATGGGCCATGTTTATAGGTTACATAGGTAGACAACTATTTATATGGGAAATCATCTGCTGGGCTTTCACCATGGGCTCTGATACCATATTAGTGATGGGCCTAACTCACACCCAAAAGCTAGCCTATGAGTGGAGGATTGCCCATACACATATATATTGCCCAAGGAATCACATCTTTAACGATGTGGGACAACTAATAGAATGTGTAGTGAAACACATAATCCCTTTTTGGATTGTTTCTCAATTTGGTGAGATGAATTCAAAGTACTTGCCGTTGCCATTTCAGTGATTATATTCTCTCACTCATGTGCATTGCAGGGATTATGGGTTTTTTGTTTCCAAAGTTTTGCATTTAGCATCATAACTTCTTGTGGAGAACACACAAAATACTTAATCAAAATTTGCGACTAATCTTTACTTCGTTTACATGAGGGTAAAGTCCTTCTCGAGAGTCTTTAGTTAAAATCCCTTTTTTCTTTTGTAATACACCTCTAAGTAGTTTTTCTTCTTTGTTTTAGTGATTTTTGTGAGTTTAACTTGATTCCAAACTCTGTAATGTTTTTTTTGTTATCAGGTTCATATGTGCAATAAGCTAGCTAGTCGGCATGTACGTGTAGGTTTAGCTGAACCAAGCAATGCCCCTTGCTGCGATATTTGCGAAAATGCACCTGGTACTTATCTTCATCATCTCTCACTTACATTGATTGAACTTGGCAAACTCGTGTTTCAACTCTTTTCTTTTTTTATTCTTCTCCTCGGCAGCTTTTTTTTATTGTGAGATAGACGGTAGTTCGCTTTGTCTGCAATGTGACATGGTTGTACATGTTGGTGGCAAGCGAACACACGGCCGCTTTCTTTTGCTCAGACAGAGAATTGAGGTTTTTTTTAACTTTTGACCTCTCTTCTTTTTTTTATGTTTCTCTCGCTCTCACACTAATAACACAAATCACTGTAACTGTTTTTGATAGAAGAATGGTCATCTTGTGTGCGTTTTCATGTAGTTTCCAGGGGACAAGCCTAAACCAAACGATACGAGAGACAATCTGCAAAACCAAAGACTCTCTGCCAATGCTAACGGTACTGAAGCCAATGGCAAGACTGATGACGAAATGATTGATCTCAACGCTAACCCTCAGAGAGTTCATGAGCCTTCCTCAAATAACCATGTACTATTTATTCTCTCTCTCCATCTATCTATCTGTATAATCATTTCTTTTGTGTTGTGAATTTGTTTTTGTTTCTGAAATGAGCAGGGTATCGATGTAAATAACACCAACAATCACGAGACTCCAGGTGTTGTACCACCCTTTAAACGAGAACCTGAGAAGTGATAAAAGGTGAGAGAGTGATAATCTCTTGTAAAAAGTTTAAAGAAATGGGAAGCTCATGTTTTCTTTTCTTTTTGATTCCATTATTGCTTTTGCAGGGGTCTCTGGTGTATGCCATGTTTTTATTGTTGAAGAAAGAAAGAAAGAAAGAAGAAAAGCCTTGTTGTCTTGTTTGTGCATTATCATCTTTTAGTTTAAAGGAAATAGCTCACATGAATGTATAAGCTAACTTACCTGAAATTCTTTTAACTATTTTTTATTTATAAAAACCCCTCTGCAAAAATTATAGATATACCGAAGAACTTAGTCCATGAAAGGGATCTAAAGCTCATTGGTTATGCAGATCTGTCCATGGTATTGCAACGTTCCTTCTATCATTCATCTATAAAAGTCTTCTCAGTATAAAGATTTAAAAACTATTAAATCCCTTGGACTATAAATGATAACTGATGTTGCACACTTGGAATACTACGTGGTTAGAGCTATGCAAACCAAACCAATTATGTAAAAGAAACACAACCATGGTATTATTTTGGAAATGAATGAGTGGTGTAATGAAAATATCACATGCATACGTAAATCATCCAAGTTTAAATGGATCAAAGATAGATAACTTCGGTATTTTAAAAACTTATTAAAAGGAGTAGCTAATGCAAATTTTAAGCAGAGAAAATAAGTGATTTGACATGATAATAGTAACCAACCAAACTCAAAAAACAAATGTAATCAAAACATTTGCTTTGTCTCCTTTCACAGCATCATGACCTCTTCAACATTGATGTTGTCTTCAGTAGGTGTAGCCTTTGACGAACATACCCTCTTTAGCATCTTCGGACTCACCTTCTCCGGTGTATTTTCCGAGCTGAGCCAACGAATTGGCCTTGGCTCTAGCCAAGAGTGTGGTCTGAGCTGCGTTCACGTTCTCAGCTCTGCCTCCCCATGTTTTTAGGCAAGTGTTCTGAAGAGCACGTGCGTAGGAGAAGGAGACGTGCCACGGGTTTGGTGCCTGGTTCATGGCGTTCAGGTTCAACGTTGCCTCCAACTCAGACTGTCCTCCGGACAAGAACTGCAAAAAGAAAAAGAAAAAACACAAACAACATTACTTTCACCTCAAGCAACCAAGATCTGAGTAGTGAAACTGGGGATTCACGGGAGGAGAGGGAATAGAGCTTGCCATGATTCCAGGGACTGCAGGAGGGATTCTGTTGCGGAGGAGCTTAAGGGTGTAGGAGGCAACTTGTTCAGGAGTAGCTCTGTCCTTAGACTCGGCTCCGGGAGTCACCATGCTCGGCTTCAGGAGGATACCTTCAAACATGACATTGTTCTGAGCAAGGTAAAAGAAAACCTCAGCCCAAACCTTCTCTGCCACTTCGTAAGTCCTGTCAATGTCGTGTTCTCCGTCCAACATGATCTCTGGCTCCACTATTGGAACCAATCCACTGTCCTGAAAAGGTAACAATCCTCCGCATGAGATATATCATTTTAAAAATAATCCGATTTTTAACCTGTTTCTTGGAGGAGAAGCAATGTGCTTTACTTGTGAAATGGCAGCGTATCGAGCAAGGCCCCAAGCAGCTTCTTTCACGGCGAGAGCAGACGGACCGTTGGGAATGCTCACGACAGTACGCCTAAATCAAACCATCAACACGAAAGTCACTAACAAATTCAACCCGAGAGGAAACATTTTGAGGAAGAACAGAGAGTACTGATCTATACCATTTGGCGAAACGAGCTCCCTGTTGGTAGTAAGCAGCAGTGCGAGAGGATAGACCATCGAGTCCTTGGCACCATGACTCATTGTTAGAGCCAACAAGTGGAACCAAACCCTAATTACATATATACAAGTTACAACTCTTTAGATTCTTCTAAGCAAGCACCACGTTTGGTGTTATTATAGCCTATATAATAGTATGCGCATTATTTTGATTATACCTTGTCAACTTTGATACCGGGAACTATGTTTTGCTCGACGAGGACGTCGACCATTTTCTTGCCTTCGGTGGTTGACTGATAGAGAGTTTCCTCGAACAGGATTGCTCCGGAGATGTACTGTCCGAGTCCTGGTGCAGAGACCAGCAATGTCCTGTATGCTTGACGGTTTGCCTCAGTGTTCTCTAGCCCTATCGAGTCCAAACGCTTCCCGCAAGTCGCGTTCGACTCGTCCATCGCCAAGATTCCACGTCCCGGAGACGCAATTGTTTTCTGCTCCCCAACACCAAAAATAACGTTATCATTATAAAATTGCATTTTCATCTTTACACTGATCAGATTTTTGTTTGATCCAACTGTATTGTAATTCAAGTTATTTTATACTACTAATTTTTCTACACAATAAACCAAAAAGAAACTAAAATATGTAACCCAACTAAAATCATATTTTAGTATTCAACCTAACAAAAGAGAGTAAAAGGTGAAAATAGAACATAATTAGTTAATTAGACATTCCAATTCAAAAGGTCAAAAGAACAAAGGAACCTTTATGAATCATGCAGATAAGACACGTGGCAAATAAGATAATATGTGTGTGGGAGTACTAACCGCTGTCTTAACAAGCTCATCGGCGTAGGAAGAAGCGGCACGGACGGTAAGGGAGGTGGCACGGTTGCGTAGGACGACTGCGGCGGAGGAAGGCTGACGGAAGAGAACGCTTTGGCCCTTGACCCACTCAGATTTGTCCAACACTGGAGATGCCTTGAGGAGTGAGGTTGATGCCATCTTTTTGTTAAATGTTATCTCTTTTCTCTTCTCTCTGCCTTTGGTTTGTTTGAGAGACGCACAGTGAATGAGCTTATGATGACACACACACCACCTTATCTCTGAGGAGGAGGAGTAACCTCACTCTCCCATCTTTTGGATTTATATTTCTCATTAGATCAGTTATCTGAGGTTCATGTAACCTTGCCAATTACACTCCGCCACGTGGACCATAATCTTGTATTACTCACATTTCAAGAAAATGCCACGGAATCGCTGCTCCTTTTATGCCACACCCGTCGTTACATTTTTGCTTGTTTTCTTTTTGTTTGCTTATACAGAATATAACCGAATTAGTACCAAAAAAATCAAAGATTCGTTCATGACATGATTGTGAAAAAGAAAACACATTTACGCTGATAGCATGTACAAACATATGTATAAAACCTCTAGAATTAATATGTAGCATAGCACCGTGGACCATATTTATATATATCAGGTAATAATTTATGTATAACTTATTTAAAAAAAATAGTATAACTTTTGTTTTCTTGATTTGTACGACTCTTGTATTACTACTTTTAGTCTTACTAGTCTATGCCCATGTTGTCATGATGTGGAGCTCAGAAAAATGATAATGCCCATCGTATGATATCAGCAGTAATAAGTACATGCACATTTTGAATACAAAGTTAAGCCTGAATTTTTGTTAACAAAGCCTAAATGACTATCTTTATAGAAACAATAAAAACCCTAGCTAAATCGATAAAGATAATTAATTGTCTTAATCTAGAATAATTAATAAATAAACGATAAAATATTTAGAATATTTCTAAATATCTATATGCATTACATTCAAACCCTAATAAACAATCTGTTTTTGTTTGAAAAAAATCTTAAGACAGGCCAATCATACTATTTTTTGTTGGCATTAAAATAAGCCAAAAGACCAACAAAAGGTGCGTTGATATAAGTCGTCGGTTCCGTCTCACTAGCATTGCTCCGTCCTCCAACGAATTTATCATCTACATCAGGCCCACCCACCACCGCACCTACTAATATGTTGGGGTCCGGTTTGGGTGATGCAAATATATTCCACCCTTCTAAACATTTGATGGCTTTGGGATGAGCTGCGATAGACGGCGAGGATGCGCCACGGTGGTGGATCTGCCGCGGATAATGGTTACCGTACCCGATCATGTAAGACATTTTCATTGGATTATCTCCCAAAATGTAATCCACCTGGACCAAAAAAATTAAGTCTATATAGAATCACTAGATTCACTGCCATCGTAATATAAATGTAGTCTAGTTGGCTTCGAAATTAAATCTCGATCGTAAACTATGGCAAACCCAACTATTTTTGTAATCCAATGTGTAATCAACCAACGTACCTGTCGTTTGGCCAAGTGGCGGAGAGACTCTGGATGGATCTTGACACTGCCACAATGGAGTTGTTGAGACGATTTAGAGAGGTAACCAGCGTAGGTTATGAGGAGAAAGGACAATGCCACGGTGTTTTGGAGGATGCTGCTGCCGGGTTTATAAAGAAGACCGCCAGGTGTGTAAGTCATGTGTGGACCGGCGGTTTCGGGAAAGTATGCACACAACATTTTCTCCGCTGTATCTCTATATGGTGCAATTTCTGGCACATTCTTCTCGAATGCTTCCTGTATCAAAAAACAAGTTTGCTCAAACTGCGTAGATAAAAATGAGATAATACACATTTTGTTTAGCATTACATCTTCGGTATTATTTTTTTTTTCAATCAAACTAATCAGTATTATTTTATTCTTGCTTGCAGGCGTATAGCATACCTCTTGTATATTAAGTGCTACTGTAAAATCCTGAATCGGATCTAACCTTGGCAACGAGAACATTGACAGCCCCAACTTTGTTATCCCATCCAAACTCGTAGTAATTGAAATCTGCACCTAAAGAATGACGATTGTCCACTAAGTATTTGATGTAAGAAGCTTTACCGGTCGCCCTTCTCAGCCATGCAGCTCCCCACAATAACTCGTCCTATATAAAACAAATTAACAAGGTGGTATACATATAATTAGTAACAATCTAGATCGATTACATTTTACGTAAAAGATATTTGAGAGAATGCAATATATACCCCATATCCGTTGATACTACAATAAAACGGGCAAACAGCAAGTCCAACACATGTATTATTGGTATAAGAGCCTCGATGTGAGTCCGCGTACTTGAAAGTTTTTAAAGCACCTTTTAGCAAACGTTGAGCATAACTAGGATCATATCGTTTGAATGCGATTGAAGCGGCCGCCAAAGCAGCTGTGATTTCTCCGGCTAAATCAGATGCCGGGTACTGCGTCTCCAAAGCATAAGCTGTTCGTGGTGTGTCCATATCCTCCGGCCTCATCCAGCACTTGTGATCCGATTCTACCTTACCCACCTAGAATGTTGTTACAAACACACACCATAATCAATTGTTCTATATAAATATGCATTATAATTTGTTTTTTCTTTGTACGTATTTGTAACAAAACAAAATAAATAAACGAGGTAACAGGTGATACAAACATATAGTATGTCAACATCGAAAATCAGATGAAACCTAAAATAATATAAATAAATAAGAAACATTGGCTTGGTGCACAAAAGAAAATGAAACATTGACAAATCCAACCGTTTACGAATTCCTTTTCAGTAAGTAGTACATGCATGGAATTATATCACATATGTAAAATTAAAGACCAAATGTTTGCTTTGGTTCAAATAAGTGACAATATGTTACCGCCACATACATGAACGAAGATCCGATTGCGAAGTTGCGAAACGGTCTTAAGGAGATAATCGGTTCCCCACTGGAGAGCGACAAGATTTTCCCGGAGATCAGCCGGGGACATGTAACTTCCAAATTCGACAGCGCTCCAGGCTAGCATCGTAGCCGAAAACGCATCGGAAAATGGAACTTCACGTTGTCGCCGGCGTCATAGTAACCGCCTACTAGGTCAGCATTGAGGTTCATGCCGTCGTTGAGTGCAGAGTCACCGCGCCACGTCATCCTCTGTTCCCTAGGAAGATAGCCAGAGCGTTGACCTTCAAAGAAGAGGATTGACTTTTTTAGAGCATCGGAGTAGTTGTGAGAAATCACCGTTGGTAATAGGACGAGGAGGAGATATAAGGAAGAGCAAATCGATGGCTTCATCAGGTGTTCTTTTCTTTTTTGGTTAATATATTAGAAATGACTGAATAAGACGATTTATATTACTGTAGGTCTTTGGTTATGGAATTTTCCTGCTTCTTGGTAATAGTATTTTATTTGAAAATGTTTATAACATATACTCCCTCCGTTTTTTAATAAGTGTCATTGTAGAAGAAATTTTTCGTTGCAAAATAAGTGTCGTTTTAGGTTTTAGATGCAGAATTTATTGATTTTATTCTGCAGATTATTTTTCTATTGGTTGAAATAGGAATACGTGTATGGGTAATAGTGTTTTTATATGGAAAACATGCAAAATTAAATGATTTTTTTAATCTGCGTGAATAATGTCAGAATGACACTTATTCAGAAACAGAAGGAGTATATCATAAACAATAAAATTTGCTTCATTAATCTTCCCTTTCTAGTTAATTCCTACACATTTAAGGAGTTTTATTTTGAATTTAATATCTAGATAATAATAAATTGGTAACAAATCTTTATTATTAGTGAAGAAAAGACGATGAAAGATTTTTTCTTATTTAATTCAATGATATTATTTGAGTCAAATTTAGTCAAAAACTATAAAAATATTTCCACATATTTAATATAATAATTAAAAATTAGTTCAGGACAGATAAAACCATATTTACAAAGGCAAAATCCATGGATAAATTTACATATTATTAAATTGAAATGGTTTAAAACTTTTCATAATGGCTATGATTCTATGAAGATATATGCGAAGCTTAGACTGTGAGCAACCTTTATTGGTTAAGAAGCATACAAGGGTTCTCGTCTCTTTTTATTTTGTTATTTAGTACTTTTTAGTAAATAATTAAATTTTCATTTTTATATAACAAATTAACTAAACAAATGAATGGTTGTCATTTGTGAAGTAAGAATGGAAAAGAGTCGCAATCAACTATGCACCCAAACCGTATCATTCTCTTGCTTCCTTTTTTCTAGTTTAAAAATTGCTTGATACTCACTTTCATCCTATTGATGGAGGTGTTCTTAGGTCATGCCCATTGAAGATTCATAGGGAATCACACACTCCCCAAAACAAAAAGAATAAAATATATAAAATTTGGTGAACCTGTCTCGCCAAAGTTCACTGGAAAGATGCGATTCATCCACTGTTTCGTGGATTCCATGACACGTGTCGACCTACGATTGAATGATTTATTATTCTTTTTTTTTGAAAAAGGTAAACAAAAAGAAAATAAAAAAAATGAAAAAAAATCTATGTGGCAAACCCATGGTGGGATTTGCTAATGCACATGCCCTTAGTCCACATCCCTTCAGCTCAACGACCAAATTGTATACAGTATGTTCTTTCCAAATGTCACTTGTAGTATTTGATTTTGACAGTCTAGAGTTAATTATGATATTTTCTAGTCGAGATTATCTTAATTTTTTAAAATGTTTTTTTAATAAAAAGTAAAATGATTATTATAATGAAAAATGTAAAATGTATAGAGTTTAAAAAACTTTTTGAAAGTACTATTTTACGATTGTGTTTTGGTAAATGGAAATATAACAGTAAAGAAATTTTTTAAATAAGGGACTATATTCTTTTCTCGTGTCTTTCTCTGAATGGTGGAGAGTGTAACTGATGAACTTTAAAAACATTTCTGAAAACATATTTGATTAGTGTGTATTGATTTTCTACATTCCAGATATGGAAAAGGAAATTGAAATCAAGAGAAGTTGGGATTGCTTTTAAAGTACGCAAAGACACCAACTAAAGGTGCATTGATGTACGTCGTGGGCTCCGTGTCGCTAGCATTTGTCCGCTTACCAATGAATGAATCATCAACGTCAGGCCCGCCAATCACAGCTCCTACAAGAATGTTGGGATCTGGATTGGGTGATGCGAATATATTCCATCCTTGTACGCACCCGAACGCATTCCTATGAACCTTAACAGACGGTATAGACGCGCCACGGTGGTGGATCTGTCGCGGGTACTGATCACCGTACCCAACCATGTATGACAATTTCATTGGATTATCTCCCAGAATGTAGTCCACCTAGAAAAAAAAAGAATATATAGATAAAAATTTACTTAATTGTATATATATAGATACAAATGATCTTGAAGTTTTACATATATGATTTTAATACCAGGTTTAATATACTACCTGTCGTTTGACTATGCGACGAAGAGAATCTGGATGAAACTGTTGGTTACCACAATTGAGTTGTTGAGAGGACTTAGAGAGGTAATCCGCGTAGGTAAGGAGGAGGAAAGACAAAGCCGCCGTGTTCTGGAGCTGGCTACTGCCCGGTTTGTAGAGAAGACCGCCGGGTGTATAACTCATGTGTGGACCAGAGGTTTCCGGGAAAAATGCACACATCATTTCCTCAGCCGCATCTTTATATGCTATTAACGCAGTCACATCCTTCTCAAATATTTCCTGTTCAGAGAAATTGACAATGTAACGTTTATATATATTTTACATTCTTCTTAACTGATGTAAATAAATACAAATATATCAATCGGTGTATGTCTTTTATATGATCGGTTCTATTTTGAGTTTGAAGATCATTAGAGAATTGGATCGAACCTTGGCAATGAGAACATTTACTCCCCCATATTTGTTGTCCCAGCCAAACTCCAAATAATTGAAATCTTGACCGAAAGCTTGACGATTGCTCACCAAGTACTCTAGGTAATAATCATTACCAGTCGCCCTTCTCAGCCATGCAGCTCCCCAGAGCAACTCATCCTACATGAAAATAATATATACATTTTATATGAAACTGTAGCCGAGAGTAGGCCTATTAAATTTTGTTGTCACAAGAAATATTCAGAAATTAATGATCCACGGTATACCTTATATCCATTAACACTGCAGTAAAAAGGGCAAACGGCTTTGTTTACATCTGGATTATCAGTGTAACAACCTCGGTATGAATCTGCGTACTGAAATGTTTTAATGGCTTTATCCAACAACACTTCAGAATATTTAGGTCTTGATTGTCTGAATGCAATTGAAGCGGCTGCCAGAGCTGCAGCGATTTCACCCGCTAAGTCGGAGGCTGGGTCTGGCGCATCTAAGGCGAAAGCAGTTCGTGGCGTATCCATATCTTCAGGCCTTTCCCAACAGTTATGGTCAGATTTGGTTTCACCTACCTATGCCATATCGATCCTACAATATCTTAGTCTGTACGTCGCATGTATTTTCATCAAACTCTGTGATTTGCTTATGAATATATATAAGGAGAAGAAACAAATCAATAGAATTTGAAATACAATTCGATTATGTCATCATAATATACCTTGGAGTTCTAAATGCCTGGTTATATATACTATAGTTTTTTCAAAAAAAAAGGAAAAAAAATATAAATACAATAATCTGAAAGAAACGTTTAGAGCAATTCTATTGATAGTTTTTAGTCTAGGAGTTTTAAAAGTATGTTTATATGTATATATAATATATACATATATTTTTTTGTATTTTTAGAACTCTATACTAGAAAACCCTCAATGAGGTTATTCTTAGAGAGTAGTTCCATTAAAGGATTGTGCTAGAGTATCTCAACAATTTAGGAAAAGAAGAAAATTACAAAAATAGGTGAGAGAAGGTAGACAATAGCTCTGCACTCATACTTTGAGATACCTATATCTACATGTGTTGATGTGTAACTGGTTATGGTGTTTTTAACAAATTAAAGTTTAATTGATTAATTATAAAACTCTTAATTATACTTTACTAAAATACTTATAATTTCTAGTTTAGATATCCATGTATTGATCTAGACTAATGGGACTGAATGGAATTGTATATCATCACGACTCTTGGTCAATGCAATTTCTAGGTAACTATATACACTAGTAAACTGTGTGTACCCAACCAAATTTGAAAACTAAAAAGTATATATATGAATATTCCCATCGATTTCCTTTTTTTTTTACTATAAAATTACTAAAAGCCCACTTTTGCTACTTCATCCGGTTTTCACCATATTTATCGTGCTTTAATTTAATGCAAGAAATTTATTATTATTTTTTTAACTGAGGCTTTCTATAATGCAAGAAACTATTCCAAAAAAAAATGGTGAAAACCAAATTCTTGATAGCTGTATGTATTGATGAATATACGTGAACGTAATAAAAGAGATTATTTTTGATAAAATATAAAGAGATTATATTTTTTTTGCTTAAACAAAAAAAAGATGTTATTATTATAAGTGTTTTTTTATATATTATAACTTATAAGTGTTATGTCAACAGTAGATAAAACGACGATGCATGGTGGTTTATTTGTACGTACTTGGACGAAAATGCGATTAGGGAGTTGTGAGACAGTCTTAAGGAGATAATCAGTAGCCCACTTGAGAGCTATGAGATTGTGTCCCAAATCATTCTGAGACATATAACTTCGGAAGTCGATGGAGCTCCAAGCAAGCATCGTGGCCGTAAAAGCCATTGGAAAATGAAACTTAATGTTGTCTCCGGCGTCATAGTAACCACCAACGAGGTCGGTGTGGAGGTTTTTCCCGTCGTTGAGTGCAGAGTTACCACGCCAGCTCATCCTTTGTTGTTTGGGAAGACGACCGGAGCGCTGGCCCTCGAAGAAGAGGATTGACTTTGTCAGAGCATCGGAGTAATCGTGAGGTATGGCCGTTGGTAATAGGAGAAGTGCGAAAACGGTTAAAATGGAAAATGATGGTTTCATCTTTGAAAAGAAACAAAATTAAGGACTCTGTGAGATTTTGCTTTTTGGCATTTAGTTTTGAGGGTCGACGGTTCGTATTTATGGAGCTATACGATAAGAGTGGTAGGGATTCTCAAAATAAGTTCTAACTAAAATAATATCACATTTCAAATAATTTATTATATAATTAAATCCTAATAACTTCCATGTTTTTTTTTGAGAAAAAATAAGTACTAAGTTCTGGTACTTGTATTTGTATAGTTGGTTAATTTGGTAAGTCACCGATACGTTTTTTTTTTTTTTTTGATAAAAGGTTTTCAATTAAACCGATACGTATTTGCTTGGTAAGGATCCATCCAGTGGCGGACGCAAAGCTAAGGGTGTGGGGTCACGTGCCCCCATCTCTTTTTTCAAATTTCTCTAGTAATTAGTACAAGACATAAGAAGTGCCCCCAATTAAAAAATTAGATACAGTGTATAATTTTCATGTGCCCCCATCTACAACTGATCCTGGAACCGCCCCTGGATCCATCCATGCATGCATATATTTAAAACATTCACAATTTCTTACAGTTATGTACAGGAAATCTTCTAGATCATTATCTTGATAATATAACCTTCATTTTTACATATAATATCTTTGAATTTATTCACTTTATCATATTTTTTTTCTAATTCCAACAACTTAAAATTCTAGTAGATATTATATATATATATATATATATATATATATATATATATATATATATATATATATATATATATATATTCAGATTTGGCAAATTTGATATACTCGTATATACATATTTAGATTTGGAAAAGCTGATACGAGAGAACTGCGAGGCTACAAAGGTAAATAAATGAAATCTGAATGTTTTGATGAATTGGATAAGATGCAATTTTCCCTGAAAGACGTGTTAAAAGAAAAAACTATTCATTTACAGTATCATTGTTCTGTTTCATAAGACAGACCATGCCCTTTTATTTCTCTACACAATACCTATCTTGGCCTGCTAATGGTATTGTATCATTTTATCTTTTATATTTTACTCTAGAAGCACAAATTTGCCCGTTTCTATCATATCATCTGTTGATTTGGCTTCCACAATTGTCACGTTATATATTTTCTTGAAAAATCTTACTTCAAAGTTCAAACATATCCAAACTTAATTTACCAATCTTATTATATAAAGCTTGGTTTTCAAAGTTACTAATTAACAAGATTGCGACACATGACAATTGTGTATTTAAGATTATGACATGTGTTTAATAATTAATCTTTACATAAATAGTTAATTAATAGTATTTTTTCTTTTAAGTTTTAAACAAAATATTGTAAACAAAAAATAATTTCATAAAAATTTAATAATATTTTTCCTTTTTAAGTTTAAAACAAAATATTCTAAACAAAAAACAAGTTCATACAAGTAATTATTGATATTATTTTCGTTTTTATACCTAAAAAGGAATTTTAAAAATTATAAGAAAATAATTAAAGCTTGGTTTTCAAAGTTACTAATTAACAAGATTGCGACACATGACAATTGTGTATTTAAGATTGTGACATGTGTTAAATAATTAATCTTTACATAAATAGTTAATTAATAGTATTTTTCCTTTTAAGTTATTTTTTAAAAAAAAGTATTGTAAACAAAAAATAATTTCATACAAATTTAATAATATTTTTCCTTTTTAAGTTTAAAACAAAATATTCTAAACAAAAAACAATTTCATACAAGTAATTATTTGATATTATTTTCGTTTTTTATATCCAAAAAAGAAAATTGTAAAAATTATAAGAAAATAATTATTTGATATTATTTTCGTTTTTATATCCAAAAAGAAAGAAAATTGTAAAAGTTATAAGAAAAAAATTCTTTTTTTACAAAATATTCTAAACAAAAAACATTTTCATACAAGTACTTACTTGATATTATTTTCGTTTTTTATATCCAAAAAAAAGAAAATTGTAAAAGTTATAAGAAAATAATTCCTTTTTTACAACTTTATTTTGCTTAGAATTCTAATAAGTAAAAAATATTTAGAATTGTGACATGTGTTAAGTAACTAATCTTTACATAAATAGTTAATTAATAGTATTTTTCCTTTTTAAGTTTTAAACAAAATATTGTAAACAAAAACATATTCATACAAATTTAATAGTATTTTTCCTTTTTAAGTTTAAAACAAAATATTCTAAACAAAAAACAATGTTCATACAAATAATTATTTGATATTATTTTCGTTTTTTATATCCAAAAAAATTGTAAAAGTTATAAAAAATAATTCATTTTTTACAAATATACTAAAAACAACTTCATACAAGTAATTATTTGATATTATTTTCTTTTTTTATATCCAAAAAAAAAGAAAATTAGAAAAGTTATAAGAAAATAATTCTTTTTTTACAACTCTCTTTTGCTTAGAATTCTAATAAGGAAAAATATTTAGATTTATTATAAATAGTCAGTTGTATTCTCAGGTTTTTATAATCCGTCAAAAAAATTTAAATTATTATTTTCTTTCATAATTCTGCTTTGTCCTGATTTTAAAATGGAAAAATTAAAATTTCTTTAAAAAGGAAAATTATACTCATACATCTTACAATTTTATTTGTTACAATTTCATGCCTATTACAACATTTACTACTTATTATTTTTTATAAACAATTATTCTTACAATTGAGATATAGAAACATGGTCTTTAGCATACACATTAAAGATTATTATGTTACCTCTAATTGCATGATATAATGTTGATCTATAATGTTATTTATTGATAAAACATTAAAGATTATTATTTATATTTAAGATTGTGACATGTGTAACAAAGCTAAATTAATTAAAAATATTTTTTTTTAAATAGTAGTTATCCTTTCTTACAAAACTTATATACCAAAATAAATTTGTGCGATATTTAACATTGATTTTTCTATTTTCCTACTTTCATAATAAAGAAAAGATAATCTTCTTAAATTTTTTTTGTAAAGATTAAAAAATTGTAACTTTTGTTTTAAAAGTAATTGGAAACACAAAAAAGTATCATATACTTTTTCTATAATTAAAAGTAATTTTTCAATTTTTATATTCCTAAACAAAAGATTACTTGATAGTAATGTTTTCTTCAAAACATTCTACATGTGTTTAAATATATAATTACTAAAATATATAGACTTAGATAATAAAAAGAATTTGAAAAACGAAAATTACCATATAGTTTTTTATGTAATTATTTTGGTTATAATATAAAAAGGAAAATTACTATGGAATCATTTCTTTAATTTTTACAAATATGTTTTGGTTACATTATAAAAAAAGTACTATGGAATCATTTATTTTAATTTTTACAAATATGTTTTCCTTTTATTATAAAAAAAGAAAAGTACAATTTTATTTTATATAATTATAATTAATTTATTTTTTGTTAATATTATTTTTATTGACATCTTTTTAACTAAATAAGTTATAATATAATGTCCATTATCAACAGAAAAATAAGGAAAATAGCTGACAAAAAAATAAAGAAAAGTTTGTATATGTCAATTAAATTATTTATAATATCATGCTTATCACCAGATTATTTTAAAAAAATAAAAATTACCAAATTAGTTTAATAAGGAAAAAAATTGTATTTAATAAGAGAGGATCTTTTAAAAGTAATTTTAACACTATTTACTAGCATTTTACCACTTTTTATTTTTAAAATTTTAAACTAAAAAATGGTCAAATAATTTATTTAAAACAATATTTTTTTCTTAATTTTTAAAGAAAATATAATTGTAAAAAAAATTGATAGTAATTGTTCTTTCTGCATGTTCTTTCTCATCTTCGCATAATACTTTTTAGGCGTTTGCATATATAAATGATATGGGGGTGTACTTAATTTAATGATGAAGCTAATGTGACTATTATGCTTTTGTATGATTAGGTTTATGTGTGTTTGTTCTTATCGACATATGAAGTTGTTTATGCTATTATAGGTCATACTACTAAAAAATATAAATCAAAGTAAGAGACTTTACAATGGAACAAAATTACTAATTATTGATGCAGAAATACTAACCGAACGTTACGTGAAAAAAAATTCTTTATGCTGCTAAAAAAATTGGTTATGCTATTTTAAAGTCATGCTACTAAATAATTTAAATCAGAGAAAAGAACTAGACAACATGATTATTGAAGCAGAAATCCTAATCAAAGTTATGTGGGAATATGAATTTTTATTCATAGACAAACATATGCAAGATGACATTTAAAACTGAAAAGATCTATTTCCTATATGGTTTGCTATCAAACAATCGCAGCAAGAGTTAAGGTCAAAACTTAAAAAAGTTTGTCTATATTTGTCAAGTCCAGTTTTAAAATTATACGCCGCCTTATAATAAGTTACTATTACTACATAGATTTAGATTTTTAAAACATAACGATAATGGTTTTCTACAAAATATTATATATCAAGAAGTTTTTAATGATATATGATATATATAGAAAAATAGGTTAAAATCACACTATAGATGCTCAATTAATCAACCTCGAATGTTTTATTTAAAATTTATTTTATATTTAGATGACTATCAAAATACATAATGACTAGGTGATTTTTCCGTGCTCATGCACAAATATAAATATTGAGAAAGTAAACATATATTCTAATGATTTATTGCTATTTACTTCTAATTTTAAATTACTTTATAATTTTATGCATAGTTTATAATAATAATATTATATTAATTTAATTAGACATATGATTTCAGATATATTATATCTACTCGGATTTGTTGTTTTTACAGTCGATTTAATTGTCATTTAAATATATTGAATTGCATTTATTTCTCTGAATTTAACTATAATATTTTTAATTGTAATTATATAAAAAAAATTATAATTTTCTTATTTGCATTTAGGATGGTTGTTGTCTTAGATATGTAAATTATAACAGTTGGTTAATACTTTATTTTCATTTGTTAGTGTGTTTTGAGTAATTTTATAATTTATAGTTATAAAATAAATTATGGTTATCATAAAATTATATTTTCTTATTGTAGTTAAATTTGTGATTTTAGATATAAGTTGGATTAGTCGAATCACTCATGTTGTGAGTATATTAAGTTACATATATTTTTTTTAAATTCAAAACTGAAGTATAATTAGTTTTATTATAATTAAACCAAGTCAAATTAATTTTATTTATCGCTTAAATGTGCATGTCTTTTAATAATGTGTATAAAACTAATCTTTTGTTTTTTTAATGATATTAGAAAACAAGATGATGATCTATAGGAAGTTACATACATATATCAATATTCCAATAACTAAAATATTTTTATAAATTCTATATAATTTTATGCCTTTTTATCAATTATTTC
Source organism: Hirschfeldia incana (assembly GCA_026261945.1). NCBI lineage: Eukaryota > Viridiplantae > Streptophyta > Magnoliopsida > Brassicales > Brassicaceae > Hirschfeldia > Hirschfeldia incana. The sequence goes on from JABCMI010000112.1 coordinate 427,016, forward strand.
ATATTGAGAAATTATATAATTTTAATAATGTAAATATAATATTTTTATATGATATGGACCCGTTGCGTTGCAACGGTTTTTTTTGATGTTTTAGTTTAATATGAAAATAAGTGAAAAGAAATAAATTCAAAGTGATTATATAAAGCTTAGTTTTCAAAGTTACTAATTCACAAGATCGCGACACATGGCAGTTATATAATTTAGATTGCGACATGTGTAAAATAAATATTTATTTAAAATAAATATTTATTTAAAATAAATTGAAAAAAAGAAATTTAAAAAAGCTTTAAAGAAATTTAGTTTTCCTTTTTTCCAAAAAGTCTTAAACAAAAACCTGTAAGAAACAAATATTTCCATATAAATAATTATTTAATAATATTTTTAAACGTGTTTTAAAATAATTATAAGATTAAAAAAATATTGTAAGATAATTTCCTTACAAATTAAAATATTTAAAAACATTTTTTTCTTATAAAACAATTATATTAACTTGATTTTTCAAAATTTTCAAGATGGCGACACATGATAATTATATATTTAGGATTATAACATTTTTTAACTACCAATTTTTATTTAAAAAAAAAAAGAAAACAAAAGAATTCTAAAACTTAGTTTTTTTTCTTATTGTAAGATAATTTCCTTACAAATTAAAATATTTTTAAAAAAAAATTCTTACAAACTTATTATATTAACTTGATTTTTCAAAGTTTTCAAGATCGCAACACATGATAATTATTTATCTAGGATTATAACATGTTTTAACTAACAATTTTTATTTTTAAATAAATAAAACAAAAGAATTCTAAAACTTAGTTTTTTTTTCTTATTATATAAAGTTTGATTCTTCAAAGTTATTAATTAGCAAGATTGTGATACATGTCAATTTTATACTTAAAATTATGATATGTGTTAAATAAAATTTTATTTAAAAATTTAAACCAAAAGAATTTTAAAAGTTAGTTTTCCATTTTTCAAAAATTCTTAAACAAAAAAAAGTAAGAAGCAAATATTTCCATATAAATAATTATTTAATAATATTTTTAAACGTGGATTTAAAATAATTATAAGATTAAAAAAATGTTGTAATATAATTTCCTTACAAATTAAATATTTTTTTATTACAATATTATTATATAAAACTTGATTCTTTAAAAGTTTTCAAGATCGCGACACATGACAATTATATATTTAGGATTATAACATGTGTTAATTAATAATTTTTCTTTAAAAACAAATTAAACCAAAAGAATTCTAAAACTTAGTTTCCTTTTTTTAAGTCTTAACAAATTATTGTAAGGGAAAAAATATTCCTATATAAATAGCTATTTATTTATAGTATTTTGTTTTTTAAACATTTTTTAAGCTAATTATAAGATATAAAAAATATTGTAAGATAATTTTGTTATAGATTAAAAAATATTTTTCTTCTATATATGTAATAGTATTTTTGTATATGTTAAATATAAACGTACTGGGTTAAAAATTTATAAAACCAATAATTTTCATTTAATTGTAGTATTTCTTTTTTTTTAGTATTCCTTTTTTCAAGAACATTATTTTCAAGGTCGAATAAAATATATGTATTTAATTTAATTACAAAATCTGTAAATATTGGTTTATGAAAAGAATTTTCTTAGTAAAAAGATAATTATAAGATGAGCTTTTTGTTATATAATGCTCGAGACCCAAATTTGCTAATATGCATAATCATACACATAGTAATTATATATTTAAGATTATCATATGAGTTAAATAACAATTTTTTAAAAAATTAAACCAAGAGAATTTAAATAGTTTGTTTTACTTTTCTAAAAGTCGTAAAGAAAAAAAAAGTGAAAGAAAAATATATATTTCTATATAAACAATTATTAATAAAGTACTTTTTAAATGTGAGTTTAAGATAATTACAAAATACAAAATATTTTTCAAAGATAAATTTTGCTGCAAATTAAAATATTAAATTAAAAACTCGCATAAATATTTTAATATTATTTTCATCTTAAAAATATTAAACCTAAGAGAACTGTAATTATAAAATATAAACTTTTTAGATAAATTTATAATATATGAATGTTATATTATCCTTATTTTATATTATTTTAAATTAACATATGTCTCTCTTTTTTCATTCCCTTAATATAGTTTCAATTTTTTTTGTCACTACTATTCTTTGTATTATTTTTTATTTGGTAGCAAATTAGTGATATCTTATTCTTCATGAATATTCGTAAGAAAATTAGGATGTTTTCATGTTTGAGTTTATATATGTTTGTTCATATGGAAACGAGGTACATATTTGATATTTTTCTGAGTTTGGTCCCTAAAAAATTATTATTATTACTAAAGACCTAATTGATCTTTATACGTGTTCAGTAAAAAAATAATTTTATGCATTATTTTTTTAAATTTTCTAATTTATTATGCAATATTTTTAGTATAGTTCATTTTAGCTAAGGTGTTATAGTGGAAGGTAGCATCAAGACACAATAAACTCAGAAAATTAACTAATATGAATTAGTTTAATAAAAAGTTCGTATTGTTATTATAAAGTAAGACGCAAATTATTTGAAAAAAAAATTAATAAAATATTAAATTAAGAGAATAAGAATGTGTATGAAGTTCTCTTCGTCTCGATTCAACTTTCTAATTCACTGTATTTCACTCTAATTCATATTTTCGGGTTAAGTTTGATTTAAATTTTCGATTCTATATGTATTTTTATCTAGCCTTAAATACAAAGTTTCTAATAAGTGCTTATGCAGTATAGTTACAGAAACTTACATGCCGACCAAAATTTAATTATGTGGAAAACATAAATTTTTATTCCTTAAATAAGACTCATACAACATATATAAAAATGTTACATTTCAATAGAAATTTTTCTTATTTTTATGTTTATCATGAAATTGAAATATCAATCAAAACCCGTGCAACGCACGGGTCCATATCTAGTATTTATATAAATAGTACCCAAATCATAATTTAATATACATTTCATTTATTATATAACTAACGCTATTATGAGTTTTAGTTGCGGGGTTTCTTTCGATTATTCTCCTCCTATTTTATGGCATATCCAATTACAATTTGTTGACTTTAGTTGTATCAACGAATCATTTCTACAATCAAATAGACAAATACCTATAAACTAAATGGAATGATTATAATTATTACCAAATAAGCACGGACACACAACAAACCAAATCAAATTGATATTATTGTAGTTTTTTATATAGTTTGGTCGACATGCTGATATAAGTATTCAACGTGTACATATGTATACCCCGAGACGCAAATAATTAAAACTGAAAAAAATAATTTATAAAAATAGGAGTCATACATTCTCCTCTATATATAAAAATAGATTCCAGGCAAAGGATAAATGTATAAACAAAGAATGATGTACGACCTCTGAATCAAAGCTGATAAACTCTATAATCAATACACAAATAGTATATACTTATTAGTGTATTATTGAAATTCTCATTATCCATTGGTTACAATTTTGGTCAACAAAAATTTTATGTTGTTGGGCGACAAAAGAATGATAGAAAAATCCCTCAACGAAAACTAATGATAGTAATTGGGTCGTCTTTATATTTACTACAAAGTACGAGCACATATGATATTAAATGGATTTTTATCATAGCCATTAGAAATTTACACTGCATATGGGATATTTGCCATGCATGATGTTACAAATTTGATGTTTGTACGCATTGTAGACTGAGCCGTATCAGAAAAGAGCAAGTGGTGTGTACTCATCATACCGAACATAACCGTAATTAGTTACTACATGCCTGGCGTGTCTCACTTTGTTAATGGGCCACGAAAGGCTTTTGAAGCCCATTTACAACTGCTAAGTTGTTTTGGTGTGTGACAGTGGTGTGTTCGAGGGTGTCGTCACACAGACACAGGTTCGTTCGTTTCGCCGCACACCAGAATTGTCGAACTGCAGACAGTTTACTTGTCGGGAAATTGGTTGTCGTCGACGTGAAGGAGGTAGGTGAAGATTTGTAAGAATGTAGTTTTGGTTAAGATTTGGATTTAGTTAGTTGTGAGAATCGTTGTTAGGGTTTAAGCGCATCTTAAGGAGTGATTTTCATGTTTTTTTTTTTGTTTTCAAAAGTGGAGATGATGTTCCGTGGCTCTTTACATCTCGTACTCACATCATTTGAATGATACTCTTTTTTTTTTTACTTCCGTTTTCGATTTCCTGATTGTTTTTTGTTTTTTGTTTTTGTTGCTAAGAAGAAGATAATGAGTTTGGAGAGGAGGAGTAGGGAACCGATGACCAGAAAGATTGCTTCTGATCGTTTCTCTTACCGTGATGATCCTTACCGAAGAGATTCGCATCGGACTTTCAGGTTTTCTCTCATCTCCATTAAGATAAAAAAAAGTCATTTCTCTTAGTATACTTCACTCATAGCTTAGCTGTATACTGAGAAGAAAGAAATTAAATTGGATTTTTACTTAATAAAAAATCTGTTGCAGCAGCAGCCAAAGCAACACGTGCAAGAATTGTAAGCGACCTGGTCATTTTGCTCGAGAGTGTCCTAATGTCTCCATCTGCCACAACTGTGGCCTTCCTGGGTAACCCTGTTCATTCTCTCTTCTTCTCCTTCTTACGGTCTTTGCGTTTTAAGTTAGATTAAGATTGTTCTGTGAAGTTCTTGCTACATTTTTATACACTAATCTTGAAGCTAGATTAGCGCATTGATAATGTAGTGTGTTTAGATTGGTTTGATATATGTGTATTTTATCTCTGTGGTGAACACTGATAATTATTAAAACCTTTTATAAAACTTGGCAGGCACAATGTGTCTGAATGCTCCGCAAAGTCTGTGTGTTGGAACTGCCGTGAAACAGGTCACATGTCTAATACCTGCACCAAGGAAGGCATTTGTCACATCTGCGGTATTGCCGGACACCAAGCTAAGGACTGCACAGGTCGCCACCTCCCTCCTGGTGACTTCAGACTCTGCCACAACTGTTACAAGCAAGGTCACTTCGCTGCTGATTGCACTAACGAGAAAGCCTGCAACAACTGCAGGAAGACTGGTCATTTCGCTCGTGACTGCACAGACGATCCCGTGTGTAATAACTGTAACCTGGCTGGTCACGTTGCTATCAAATGCCCTAAAACCCATGTGTTAGCAGCAGAAGAGCGAAGACCGCGGGGGATCAGGGAGGAGGAGGTGGTTTGCAGGAACTGCAGGCAAGTGGGTCATATGAGCAGAGACTGCAGGGCTAGGCTGATGATATGTCGAAACTGTGGTGGAAGGGGACACATTGCGTATGAGTGCCCTTCTGAGAGATTAGGTACTAGGTAGCTTTTGCTATGTAAGTGTTCTCAGGAGAACCAGAGTTGATTATGGTTTTGTTATGACTCCTTTCCTTCTCGGTACTTAAACCTGACTCATCCAGGTCCGGCCATGATCAAGAAATTACTTTTAAAAATAGGAAAATCCAAACCGAGATTCTGAATAATTGGGTAAACAAACAGATTGGAATATTAAACAACAACAACACATTGTATAAGGAGTCATGAAAACAGCAAACAGTTCAACAAACAACACATTGTATAAGGAGTCATGAAAACAGCAAACAGTTGATATAAAACAGTATCAAACAACACGCACTTCAAATCACCATCGGACATTTTAGGCGGTAGCTCGGAACGGCGACGAGCCTGGTGGCTCTAGGCGCCGTGAGACCGAACATGTCAGTCATATCCAGATCACCGGAGCTAACTCCTTCCGGTAACTCCCAGTCAAATGAATGAAGCATGTGCGCCACAGCGAGTTCCATAGCATAAAGCCCCAACTGCATACCCGGGCACGATCTTCGACCCGACCCAAACGGAAGAAACTCGAAATCACTTCCTTTGAAATCCGGAGCTTTGCTTTCCATAAACCGACCCGGTCTGAACGCATCCGGTTCAGTCCATACCGATCCGTCTCTCCCGATCGCGTACACATTGATCATGACGCGAGAGTCGCGGGGAATGGAGTAGCCGGAGACGACGGCATCAGCCGCCGCCTCGTGGAGGAGAAGCGGAATCGGAGGGTGCAGCCTCAACGTCTCTTTCATCGCACATCTGAAGTAAGGGAGATTCTCGAGATCGGATTCGTGAAACTGACGGTTCAAACCGATGACGTCAGCGAGCTCTTGCTGCAGTTTTACGAGTTCGTGAGGATTCTTCATCAGCTCCGTCATGGCCCATTCAATCGCAGACGCCACCGTTTCCGTCCCGCCAAACATCACATCCTATTATTAAAATCATTTGATTAATAATAAAATATGACATTTAACCTATGGTTTATGTATAGTTAATTTAAAATTAGTTACCATGACAAGGGCTTTGATGTTATCTCTAGTGAGACTAAATGTAGACAATGAATCATTAGATTTGCCACCGTTCTCGCCGTTTTCATCGCTATAAAACGCCATAAGTTCATCCACCATGTCGTCCTCCAAGCCATCATCGTCTTGTTTTCTTGCATTCTTCTTTTCTATATGTGCATCGATGATTCTGTCTATGAACCCATCCAGCGATTTCCTGGCGTTTTCCAACCGCTTGCTGAAATCGCGGTTGCTAAACCATTTCATCCACGGTAAGAACTCAGTGATGTCAAACGCTCCGAAGAGTTTTGAGAACTCTTGCAGAATCTTGACGAATTCGTCTTGACCGTCGCGAGCGAACGAGCCAAACGCGGCTCGGTACGTTATGTTCCGCGTCAGAGCAAATACGAGTTCACCAACGTTAACCGGTGAACCGGTTTGTTTAGTCAGAGTTTGAACCATCGTATTAATTTCGTCTCGAACCGAGGCCCAAGATTCGGCCCGTTTTCTGCTAAAGAGCTTCATAACGCAAACCTTCCTCATCTGACGCCAGAGTGGACCGTAGTTCGCAAACGCCATATCCGCCCGGTTGTAAGTCAGATATGAAATCGCCACGTTAGCTGGCCGGTTTGCGAAAACCACATCTTGAACCTAACATAAGTTCATAATTCAATGTTTAAAATGAATGTTATCTTACGAAAAAACTATAAATTCTTTGTTATCCTATCCAAATGTTTAGAAGAATATTTAAATTACCAAAACAATTTCTAAACCGTAGAAAATCACATACCTGAAGAATTTCACGGGCCATCTCAGCTGTTGAAGCGGCCACAATATGAATTTTTCCCATTTGAAGGTGTGAGAGACCACCGTATTGTTTGGCTAACTCGGCCAAACCACGATGATTCAACTGATTCTTTAGTTTCATGTTACCAATTATTGGATAGCCTTTTGGACCGGGTGGAAATGGATTTCTACGAGTTACCAAAACTCTAACCAAATACCAAAGAAATATAAGAACTACATATAAAATTGGTGAACAAAGCAAACAATCCATCTTTTATGTTTTTATGCTTTCTTCTTTCTAATACACAGAGTAAAAAGATGGTGATGTTTATTATGGTTTTATACACATAAATCTGGCTGTATATCCTGTATTTGATTTATTAGTACCTATACAGATATGTATGGTTTAATGAAAGATTTGTTTCCTTAAAGAAAACAAGTCAATAGTCAATATCCCAATAATCAATATGTATCCTAAGGATAACAATATGTAGTTTGAATAGAAAATCTACCAATGGGAGAATTCAAGATTTACAATAAAGATCAATAGATCTAAGGGTTCGAGAATTATATACAAATATTTAATATTTTATTTGGAATTTTTAAATTGTAAATGATAGAATGTAGATTTTCTACTCAAAGAATACGTGTCGAACATTCAATAGCATTGTCAGTTGATAATAGTTCCGATGAAACTAGACACAGTAACGCAAGTTTGCGCATGAGAAACGTATGGAGGAAACGAACTTTGAATATTTCTTTAGTACCGAAGAAAAAAATAAATTATATGGAAATAATCTAACCCAAAAAGAAACGTATGGAACTAATCAAACGAAAAAAGAACGTGCATGGTTAGGCTTTGTAAAACCAACTATGTAGCTTTCTGAAGATTTACATGAAAAATACGTGATAGTACAATTTTTGAATTTAAATACAAAAAACAAATGAATATATGCAAATATAGAGCATGATTCGTTGGTAACAAACCGTTAAATAATTATATTAAAAAGATTTAATCAAAGAAACAATTTCTGAGTATTGCATCATTGGTGCTACAAATTATGTTAAGTCCATATGTCCTGGGTTCAAAGAGGTAATTACTTACTTTAGTTTTAAAATTCTTTGTATTACGAAGAAATCGCAGAAAATGTGTTGATGTGTCTCTGTACTTCCGAACTTAATTTGTGCTTTTTTAAAACTAGCATATTTTTTTCTTGAACCTACATAGACTACTGAAACTGCAAGCCAAGGTCATCGAGGTCTTCTCTAGTGGCTTCTTTTCGTGGGTTTTGTGATACTTTGGGACACAAGTTTTGTTCGTTAAAAAGACGCTGCTATTTGTTCAGCATCTGTACATTGAAGGGAAAAAAGCCTCTTCTATTCTAGTTATCTTCCCCTTTCTCTACATTTAAGACATTCTCCCATTACTAAAGCAAAAGAAACGGTGTCTCGTACCCGATATTCTATATGTAAATTAGAAATCAGAATTACAGTATACAGTCAAATTACAGTATACAGTCAGAAACATTCGTATTGGAATAGGTTATGAGTTACATTGTACCTGAAAACCAATATTTTGTAGTCTTTGTATTCTATTTCTTAATGTATTAACTGAATGGTAGTATATAATTTGAATATCATCATAAAATGTATTAACTTAGTATAAACTAAAGGTTGACGATGCATGTAGGGCGCTTCCCAAATGCAGTCGCCTTAATCTGATCAGAGCCTGGTCCGCCAGTGGGTATCAACCATTCATAAGATTTGAAAAAAGTAAGAAGAATATCAAGACGGTTTCAAATAATAATTAGTAACAATAAGGAAACAAACCCTTGCAAACCTTTGGATAGAAGAAGTAGCAAGAGTGACATTCTTGTAAAGGAAAGAAGCTTGGAGCAAGATACATATATAATAACCAACAAGCTCTCCTGGGACTCTTACCAATAAATCCCATCTAGCACTACGAACTGTAGGTAGCCGATGAGTTTGTTGTGCGGTATTATTATTATTACTACTAAGCTCCGCTTTGAAATCCATCGAAACTATTTTGATCTCATGATATCATTATCGCGATGAAGCCACATGTAAAAGCGTCTATTTTTGGTTGTTCTGCTTTCTTTTCATCTGGTGTGTGATTTGGAAACGATGGATTTTGGCTCATCTTCGAATGTTTTGGAATATTGTGTGTTTTCATTGTTCTGGTTTTGATTGATAGAGTTCTAGAAATCCTATAAGAATAAGAATGCTTTCTACATGTTTTTATAATAGTTAAAATGGATATATAGATACTCAATCAACCACGAAAATTAGGATTATCTCAATTAAAATGGATTTTTTGCACAAAAAAAAGGATAAGATATTTATTGGATACAGGCATACAGCCCATTAAAACAAAGATAAAAAATCCAAATCCTACACTAAATACTATGGACTATAGAGATATTATATTAATTTGTGTATATCTTATCGTTAATACAATGGTAAAAATTTTATAAAGACTATTTAATTTCTAGAAGATGTAATGGGAAAACTTAGATTTTATAATAATGACTAAACTATGATGTGTGATGTATTAAAAAGAAAAAAAAAGTTATGATTTTATTAAACGATTTTTTTGTCAGAAAACTTATCTATTAACGAAAACCCAACACCATATCTTATTATATAAAGCGTAGTTTTCAAAGTTACTAATTAACATGATCGCAACACATGTCAAATTATTATTTAAGATTGTGACATGTGTCTAAACAAAATTGTCCCATAAAACATATTTAAAACATATTTTCTCTTTAAAATATTTATACTCTCATAATAGTAGTTTTCATTTATTAAAATCCTAATTTAAAAGGTTAAACAAAAAATAAAAATCTTATCTTATTATAAACTTTTAAAGTTATTATTAAAATAAACGATTTTTAAAATAAAAATGTCAAAAAATAATATAAATTTCAAAACGAAAATAAAACGAAATTTCAAAAAGTCATAGTAATTTTAATTTTAACAAAACCTATTCCAAGACCAAATTGTAATTATCCTTTCTAAAATATAAACCTAAAAAAATGGAAAATACATGTTTTTAAAATTATTATTAAAATTATACGATTTTTTAAAATTTTCAAAACGAAAAAAGAAACTTATTATAATAAAAAGATTTTTAATATTTTTTATTAAAATCAAACGATATATCAAGAACTATTCCAAAACCGAATTGTAAACATCTTTTTAAAAATATAAACCTAAAAAATTGGAAAAAACTATTTTATGTTATTTGTCCTTTATAATAAAGAAAATATAATTGAAAAAATCATTTCAAAAATATTTCTACTCTCATATTGCTAATTTTCCTTTATTAAAAAAAATATTAGATAGTAATTATCCTTTTAAAAAAAACTTAAACTAAAAAAATGTCAAACACTGATTAATGTTATTTTTTCTTTATTAAAATCTTAATTAAAAAGTTCATAACCCAAGAAGAACTATGATTATTCATATTTATATATAGAACTAAGATCTCTCATATTTTATCACCAATCATAACTATTGATTCAAGTTGTTGTCATGATTATTATTTAATCATGGTCATGCTTCTGAGTTCTATCTTTTTTTGAACGAAACTTATGAATTATGTTATATAACAATACGTTTAAAGTTATTGACACCACACCATAACATCGCTGTCACAAAAACATTGTTATCACATAGAAATACGTTTTATCAAGAGCAATAAGTTTTAATTTCACTATTATAGTTTCTTAGGTGTGTTTGTCCTATTATTATTTTTTAACTGAAATTATAATTTAATTGTTTATCAGGAATTGTCAAGAAACAATGGTTTCAAAAAATTATTTAACACTAGATTACTTGAATAAAAAGCGTCATTACCAACCGTGGTACGTTTTACTAGAAAGTGGGAAACAAGAATTTAAGCAAAAATAATAAGCTTCTAGGAATAAAGTTTTTCCTACTTGATGAGAAGGTAAATATTTTAGTTTTAATTTTTTAAAAATATTATATTATTTATTATTAAATATAATTTTTTTATTATATAGAAAAATACCATTCAAGGTTGTGTACAATGTTCTCTAATTGAAAAGTTATTTATATTAATTTTATTATATAAAACTTGGTTTTTCAAAATTACTAATTAACATTATTGTAAAACATGTCAAATATCTTATTATATAAAGCGTAGTTTTCAAAGTTACTAATTAACACGACCGCGACACATGTCAAGTTATTATTTAAGATTATGACATGTGTCTAAACAAAATTGTCCCATAAAACTTATTTAAAATATATTTTCTCTTTAAAATATTTCTACTCTCATAATAGTAATTTTCCTTTATTAAAATCCTAATTAAAAAAAAGTTAAACAAAAAAATAAAAAATCTTATCTTATTATAAACTTTTTAAGTTATTATTAAAATAAACGATTTTTAAAATAAAAATGTCAAAAAAAATAATATAAATTTCAAAACGAAAATAAAACGAAATTTCAAAAATTCATAGTATTAATTTTAACAAAACCTATTCCAAAACCAAATTGTAACTATCCTTTTTAAAATGTAAACCTAAAAAAATGGAAAAGACATGTTTTTAAAATTATTATTAAAATTAAACGATTTTTTTTAAACAAAAATTTCAAAATGAAAAAAAGAAACTTATTATAATAAAAAGATTTTTAATATTTTTTATTAAAATCAAACGATTTTTCAAAAACTATTCCAAAACCGAATTGTAAACATCTTTTTTAAAATATAAACCTAAATAATTGGGAAGAACTATTTTATGTTAATTGTCCTTTATAATAAAGAAAATATAATTAAAGAAAAAAAATCGTTTCAAAAATATTTCTACTCTCATATTGCTAATTTTCCTTTATTGAAAAAAAATATTAGATATTAATTGTCCTTTTAAAAAAAACTTAAGCAAAAAAAATGTCAAACACTGATTAATGTTAATTTTTCTTTATTAAAATCTTAATTAAAAAGTTCATAACCCAAGAAGAACTATGATTATTCATATTTATATATAGAACTAAGATCTCTCATATTTTATCACCAAGCATAACTATTGATTCAAAAAAAATATTAGGTGAAGTTCGATATTATTTTCTTCTTATAAAGTTATGGTTGATCGTTGTTGTCATGATTATTATTTGATCGTGGTCATGCTTATGAGTTCTGTCTTTTTTTTGAACGAAACTTCTGAGTTCTGTTACACAACAATACATTTAAAGTTATTGACACCACACCATAACATCGTTGTCACAAAAACATTGCTGTCACATAGCAATGCGTTTTTTTATCAAGAGCAATACGTTTTAGTTTCACTATTATAGTTTCTTAGGTGTGTTTGTCCTATTATTATTTTTTAGCTGAAGTTATAATTTAATTATTTATCAGGAATTGTCTAGAAACAATGGTTTCAGAAAATTATTTAACACTAGATCAGTTAAATAAAAAGCGTCATTACCGTCGAACCGTGGTACGTCTTACTAGAAAGTGGGAAGCAAGAAATTTAAGCAAAAATAATAAGCTTCTAGGAATAAATTTTCTCCTACTTGATGAGAAGATAAATATTTTTATTTCAATTTTTTAAAGATCTTATATTGTTTTATTATTAAATATAATTTACTTATTATATAGGAAAATGTCATTCAAGGTTGTGTACAATGTTCTCTAATTGAAAAGTTATTTATATTAATTTTATCATATAAAACTTGGTTTTTCAAAGTTACTAATTAACATTATTTTAACACATGTCAAATATATATAATAAGATTGTAACATATGTTAAATACATATTTTCATTTAAAAAATTAAAAAAAAACATTTTAAAAGTTAGTTTTCCCTTTTCTAAAAGTTCTTAACAAAAATATGTAAAAGATCAAAATATTTCCATATAAATAAGTATTTAAGAAAAAAAATTATTTCAACACCCAAGCTTAATAACTTTGAAAAACCAAGCTTTATATAATAAGATTAGTTTTCCTTTTCCAAAAGGTCTTTAACAAAAACTGTAAAAAAACAAAATATTTTCATATAAATAACCCTTTAATATATAGTATTTCTTTTTTGCATGTGCGTTTACAAAATACAAAACACTATTTTAAGATTAACTTCCTTGCAAATTAAATATTAAACAAATAATGTTTTAAAAAATATTTTATAGTATTTCATGTTAAGCAAATACTAAACCAAAGAGAGTTGTAAAAAAAGAATTTAAAAAGTTAGTTTTCCTTTTTCAAAAACTATTTAACAAAAAAAACTGTAAGAATCAAAATATTTCCATATAAATAACTATTTAATAGATAATACATAATACAAAACATCATTTTACGTTTAATTTCCTTTCAAATTAAATATCTTTTAAAAAAACTGTAAAGAAACCAATTATAAAAAATTAGTTTTTAAAAAAATTCTAAACAATAGAGAATTGTTAAAGTAATCTTCTTAGAAATAACTAATTTTCTGTGTAAGTCTTCTTGGTCAAGTAATTTAACGAAGGGTTAATGTTTTGCAACACTATAATGTCTACGTTTCGAATTCTAGAGTAAGTGAATTATCAATTTATTAGAGAGAAAACTTATAAGAGATTTTATGGAAAGAATACCGTGTAACATGGATTTTATATATTAACACATGATAGTTTAACTAGACGTTAATCCATATAAAGTTGGTAAAAGTGTTGGGTATACATTTTTTTATGTAATGTTTTTTATAGTTACTAATAAATAATTAACAAAAATTAACAAAAAAATGTTTAATACTATCAATATATTGATTAATATTTTATCGATAAATGGTTACACATAAATAAATATATTAATGCATATTGATCTATTATTATATTTTAAAACTAAATTATTTTTCAGTTTCAAAACAGAAGAAATAGTAGATGAAGGAAATGATTCTCATAGTTATGTTATATTTAATGAAGATTATCTAAGGAAATCGAGAATCCAAATGATGGATTTGATAGAGAATATTGTATATTTGAAATGAAATTAAAAAAAAACGTTTTAATTCTCTTCTTCAGCTCTATTACATCATCAAATAATACAATTTATTGTTTATTTTAACATTTATCACCTTAAAACTGTAATTAACAAGTTATTTTCATTAACATTATTCGCACAATCGAGATTCAAAAATATGGTCTTCATCATGCACATATATTTGTGGCTAAAAAAATCAAAGATGTAACAAACTTCATAAGGTATCAATAATTTTATTACCTCTAAATTACATGATAAAAATATTGATCCAATATTTTCTATTGGTTAAAGAACAAAGATTATTTACAATTAATCTGAATTATCATTTTTATATTTTACATAAAATAAGAGAAATTAATATTATATTGGTGGATTTGATTCAATTTAAGATTTGTAATATAATTTCTTTATTTTTGTAAGAAAATACAAAGATGTGCTACTTTTGTCTCTAAATATATAAACTTTAATAATTTTCACTACATTTTTTCGCTTCTGAAGGTGGAAGCAAGATTAAATGCTCATCAGCTACGTTGATAATCTTCCTTCTGGGTAATCTTTTTTTTTTATAAATTATTTTTGTAAAAAGATAAATAGGGAAATTTTAGTGGATTTTTATCTGAATTTAAATTATTATTATGTTGATGTATCTATATTTGACGGTCTTTATGGACTAAATTTATAATAAAGCTTCTGCTGGTGTGTCAATGGTTAGTTGGACGATGGTGCCAGCTTTTCTCCAAAGTTTTGCCGTTTTTGTTTCGAGTTCACCCTTAAACCAACTCAAACATCAGAAATATTGGCGACCTCATGGGAGTAAATATGCTTCTTATGGAATCTAAAGTGATACCGGTTTTAAAATTCATGTTCATCATATATTTGAACACATTGGGAATATTCATGTTTAGAATTTATATTCCTTAAATAAGTTTCAATTAATATATGCAAAATTCTAGAATAACTCTAATTTTATTAAAGTCTAAATATATAAACTTTAATAATTTTCACTACATTTTTTCTTAAAGTATGTAATTTTATAATAGAATCATGTGAAACTCATCGCTTAACACAGAGTTTCAATATTTTAAGGGAATATATATAGAGTTAGATTAGAGATACTTTAAATGTGAATAGACCAATGCAAAAAGTATATAAATGATATTAACTTTGAAAGTTAATACAAATGTTAAATTAAGAGCATAAGAATGTGTATGACATTGTCATCAATTAAATCAGCTTGATTCAATTTTCAATTCATAGTATTTCACTGTAATTCATATTTCTTCATGATTGAGTTTGATTTGAATTTTCAGATCTGTTGTTTTCTCTAGCCCTAAATAAAAATCTGATAGTAATTACTTAAAGCATGATTATCAGTTGGAAAATACTACAGAGTCTAAAGAAAAAAAATATTATATGTTTTTGTTAAATTTAATTTTCTAAAAAATTAATATTGTTAGTAGTATATCAATTGTCTTTGTAGATTTACAACAGATCCTTAAGAGTGGAGAGTTGAGAACTTTTATATTATCTTTCCTATTTAATTATGTTTTTTCTTTTAATTAAATGATAAAAACTCTTCTAAATACTTCCATTAGAGTTGTTCTTATGCATTATGATAACTATAATATAAAGAGTTATTCTTGGGTTCACCAACCAATAGGATTTAGTTATTTCAAATTTGACATCTTTTAAAAAAGGAAACAAAATATATATTGCCAAATTATATTACGTTTTTAAAATTAAAAAATAAGTAAAAATAAATAGAAATAATACTAATTGCAAAAAAAAAGTATTTTTTCAAAAAAAAATTAATACCACAAAAAAAACATTAAACCCTAAATATTAAATCCTAAATAATTTAGTAAACCCTTGGATAAATTCTAAAATTTTGTTTAAAAAAAATCTATTTATAACACATTCAACAAAAAACTATACCCTAAATCCTAATCCTAAACCCTAAACCCTTGGGTAAATCCAAAACCCTTGGGTAAATCTGAAACCCTTGGATAAATCTTAAACTTTAAAATTTAGGATTTATCAAAATTCTTAAATTCTTTTTTTTTTAAATACATTCTTTTTTTTAGATTAAAAATTTTGTTTTTTGTGATTAGTATAAAATTTAAAATATATTTTGAAATAAATTTTTTTTTTAGATTTAAAAGGCTTGTTTTTGTGATTAGTATCATTTTTATTAATTTTCATTTTGAAAGTATAATTTAATTTGATAATATTTTGTTTCCTTTTTAAAAGATATTGAATATTAAATGATGCAATCCTATTGGTTGGTGAATCTAGAGGTTCACCCTAGGGGGTGAACCCAAGAATAAGTCTAATATAAATACCAACCAAACTTACTGAAAAAACAAATTTATATTCCTTAAATAAATTTCAATTAATATATGCAAAATTCTAGAATAACTCTAATTTTTTTACTTTTATGTATTTTTCATTAAATTAAAACATCAGTCCAAATCCGTGCAACGCACGGATCCATACCTAGTTGTTAAATAAAAAAAAAGAAAAAACGAAAACCCAACACCATATTGTTAAATAAAAAAAGAAAAAAACGAAAACCCAACACCAATTACGCATAACTAAAGATAAAGAACTAACAAAGCACGGTGGTCCACAAACGCAGTCGGATGGTTAAATCCAAACTTGCTATTCCGTAATGATGCATGTAGGGTGGTCTCCAAACGCAGTGGCCTTAATCTGATCAGAGCCTAGATGATCAAACCGCAACTTGGCTTCATCGCATTCATAGCTCACCGTTCCTTTCTTTGTCTTCTCTCTACAATCAGTAAGAGACAACCGCGATACAAACTGAATTTCATTCCTCTCTTTGATAACCTCCATAATCTCTTTACCAATCGCGCCGCTCAAATCTTCTCCAGTAGCAACCGCAGAAACGCTTAGAATCTGAGGCGCGCCTAGTTCGAGTTCGTTGTAACTACCAAACCATACATAAGATACGAAAATCAGTAAAAAGTAATAATATTAAACACGGATTAATTCAAACAACAAGAAAATCATTATTAGTAACCTGTGGATAGATGAAGTAACAAGAGTGACATTCTTGTACAGGAAAGAGGCTTGGAGGTTTCCTTGAAGACATATATCATTACCAACAAGTTCACCAGGGACTCTTATCAATAAATCCCATCTAGCACTAACTAGAGGAAGATAATGACTTGGTTGTGTGCTACTCTTATTATTACTAGGTAAGGAACCCGTGCGATGTCGCACGAGAATTCATTTTACGAAAAATAAATTTACGAATTGTAATAGAAAATTTTATAAAATGTATCAAAAATTATTCAACTTATTTTGGTCCTAAAAATATATTCAATCATTTCCGAGTCTTTAAAGCATTTACATTATTTATTTCCAAGTTATTTTGTATCTAATATTTCATAATTAATACATAGATATATATTTCCATTTGTATCTTTTTCAAAATGGGTGAACAAAAAATTATGATTGTTAAAAAATAATTCCATCATTTTTCAAATTTTTTTTTATAATATGTTAATATATATATATATATATATATATATATATATATATATATATACGAAAGAAATAATGAAAAATATTTAAAATAGACGAAAGTCGTTCCCATAAAACTCTATTTGAATTTTCTTTTCTATTTTAATTAATATAGTAATATAAAAAATTATAAGACTATGCAAAATAATCTTCTTTGTTGAAGAATAATGGAATAATAGATCTTTGATGATGCAAAAATGTATTAGACACTCTTCATACTTTTGAAGATAGATATATTATACTGAAAATTAAAAGTGAATTATTAAAGTTTTGATCTATATTTACCGAACGTTATTTGATAAATGAAAAATATAAGATATGCTTGTTTAAGAAATAGAAAAACAATGGAGTTTTAAACAAATATTATATATAGATACTGAAAAGACACAAGTAATTGATACAACATTTCATATCAATGTTCGTAACTATTAGATGCACCTTTTCATAATAAAAATAAATACAAAATTCTAAAATAAAAACTAACAAATACATCCACAATTCAGTTAAAACAGTTATTTACAAGTTTAGAATGTTGCAACTGTATACAAACAAAATGATGCAACTTCTTGTGACATTTTTCACAACTCTTAAATTACAAAAATACAAATCTTCACATTAATTCAGATTGCTATTATACAACAATCTACTTCTCTTAAGATAAAAACGACATACAAATAAACATTTTCATCTAGTAGAAGAAAATTAAGACTAATAATTTAATTGTTCCGTTTAGGATTTTTGGCCATCCAAACACGTAAAACTCTTCCTATTATTTTTTTGTTGATAATGTTTCGTTTGAACGTCTTCAAAAAATTTGTAACCAAGTAACTTCATAGAACTATTTTTTTCACCATTTTACTATCAATTAGATTAACGAAAATTTTACTTTCAGAAGTGTATAAACATAGACTATTTATAGATTTTGAAAAAATCTCTTTGAAAAGTCACATCTTTTCAATTTAAACAGTTGCAACTTTTATCAAAGAAGAGACACAGCCTTTTACGTAGTCGCATCTTTTCATAAAGAAGAGACACAAATTTTAATGAACAATCGCAATTTTTCACAAGATTTAAGTTACCTATAAAAACACACACTCTTTCAATTTAAACAGTTGCAACTTTTATCGAAGAAAGACACAACCTTTTAAGTAGTCGCATCTTTTCATAAAGAAGAGACACAACTTTTTAACGAACAATCGTAATTTTTTGCAAGATTTAAGCTACTTACAAAAACACACACCCTTATAATTGTATTTTAAATTAATATATTATTTTAAAGTATTTTAGTAGCTATCATTTATAAATATTAATAAATATTATTCTTTTTACCGTATAAATTAATTTAGTAATTGTATTTTTTACAATATAATTGTATTTATTTATACCTGCTCAAATTCTCCTGAAAGAATATCAATAAGTTTGGAGATTTTGATAAATGTATGTTGACTTAAGTTCACATAACTTCTTCCATTAAGAATATTGCCTTCTATTTTCGGGATTGTTCTTATTTATTTTTATATGTATTAGTTATATCCACAAGTTAAAATTAGTGATTATTAATAAAATATAAATTTACCTCTGTTTGAAATCATCGATGGCATTTATTGGGTCATCAAATTTAATTTTCGAAGCGGATGTTGTATTCAGATATAAATACCCTACAGTGTTGTTAGTTAGTAATCTTTAACAGATGCATTTACTATAATAAAATCAAAAATACATTTCAATTTACCTGAATATAATTTATGATTGACACTCGTTACTAAATAATTAAACCTCTCGGATTCTTTTGGCCTATTCCCTTAATATAATTAGTAACTTGTTCACCCCAGATAGTGAGACGTACTTTACTCCCACTGTAATTTATTAATGAGAACATTAATTTTTCATGTCAATATTATTGTAAGATACTGATTTCCTTAAAAAAGTGTCAATACTCATCATTCTATTATAATGTCAATAACTACTTTTGAATTCATATCCATATCATCTATATTCAAGAGCCCTCCTTCTTCTATAACACCTATTACATCTGTTATATGATATAAACATTACTTAATAAAATAATACAAACATATTTATTAAAAATGTATAAAACCAACCGTTAAATTGTTTATTTGAATTGGCTAACAATCGAAATTGATCATAGTTAAGAAATTCAAATTTCTCAAAATCAATCAAAACTTTTGGATCATTGATAATCTCAATTTTTGATTGATCATTGATTCGTAATTGAAACCGGTGGTTTGTTATTTTATAATTATCTGATGATTTCCAAATTTCAAAATCACTGATCAGTAAAATGTTTCCCTTATCAAGATACTCTTCAAATCGTTTGATATATTTACTATTAATAGAACCAACAATTGTATCATTCTGCAACAAAAAAAACACATAATTATACAACAATCTACTTCTCAAAATATAAAAAGAAAACATAAAATCAAACCTTTTCATCTAGTAAAAGAAAATTAAGACTAATAATTTCATTGTTCCGTTTAGGATTTTTTGTCATCCAAACACGTAAAACTCTTCCTAATATTTTTTGTTGACAACGTTTCATTTGAACATCTTCAATAAATTTGTAACCAAGTAACTATGTAGAACTATTTTTTTTCACCATTTTACTAACAATTAAATTTGCGAAAATTTTAGTGTCAGAAGTGTATAAATATAGACTATTTATAGATTTTGAAAAGCTCTCTTTGAAAAGTCACATATTTTCAATTTAAGTAGTCGCATCTTTTCATAAAGAAGAGACGCAACTTTTTAACGAACAGTCGCAATTTTTCACAATATTTAAGCTAGTCACATCTTTTCATAAAGAAGAGACGCAACTTTTTAACGAACAGTCGCAATTTTTCACAACATTTAAGCTAGTCGCATCTTTTCATAAAGAGGAGACGTAACTTTTTAACGAACAGTCGCAATTTTTCAATTTAAACAGTTACAACTTTTAACGATGAAGAGACACAACCATTTAAGTAGTCATATATTTTCGTAAAGAAGAGACACAACTTTTTAACGAACAATCGCAACTTTTCACAAAGATCTGAGATACCTATAAAAACACGAACCCTTTCGAATTAATCAGGATTCCTATTATTAATAGATTAGGCTCGGCCGTAAAATCCATAGAAACTATTTTGATCTCGAAAGGAGGACGGTCTAGTGTTAATAAAGCTGACAAGGCAAAGTAAAATATGATGAAAAATATGACAACAATAAGGCAGCCGATGCATGCTTCCCTTTCCTTTTTCCGTTGTGCTATCTCTTCTGGTGTCATATTGGGATTCCGTTGTGCTATCTCTTCTGGTGTCATATTGGGATTCCGTTGTGCTATCTCTTCTGGTGTCATATTGGGATTCATTAATTTCATCTTTTCTTCGAATGTTTCTGAGCTCATTGTTAAAAGCTTTTACTTTCCGGAGGAGAAAGCAAAAATAGTTAGAGAGAGGGTTTCAGGTTTGATTTAATCCAATCCTATAGCAAAATATATCACGAGTATTTATATCTAGTTAACCGACAATGAGATTTAGTTGAATCGGATCTAGAAAACACGGTATCGAAAAATCTTGGGTAAATATTTTCAAAGTTTACAATATTTTTATGACTATCGTACAATAACAGAATTATAACATTTTGCAGAAAACTTTATTTTTTTTTTAAAAAGGAAAACAACACGTACGTATCATGGAAGATATAGGAGAATATCCAATTTTCAAGATTTTCGTCCTTATTTTTCAAGCTCCCTATTTATCAACTTCCCATCTACATTCTTAATATTTCATATCTTAACTTCATAACGTTGACAAAAAAAAACTTCATATAACAATTCTTATCAAATATGGAGATCAGAATATGCTATCGATCCTATAAAATATAGAAATCATATTATCCTCACGAGACTCATTATGGCTAATACACACTTCACAATAAAAATCTTAGAGTCATATGGCTATGGTTATGTCAGACCCAATTAATTTATTGAACGATGTCAAACTATATAAAACAACTTGGAAGGTTGAACTAAACGTTCTGCATCCACGGACACAACATTCATCTTATCTTATTCTGGTGGAGTCTTTCTTTAGTTGATACTTGCAGATAAGCCATTTAAAACTAACTTGAATTTCAATTACAGTAACTTATTTTGTTAATAAAACAAACTAGAAATAAATGCACAACCAAATTTTATAAAATAAACATTTTATCTTATGTTCTAATAATTTAAATCCAAAAAATAAATCTGATAGTGTATAAAATGGAATTACTAAATATAAATCGCACAACTGTGTACAAACATATTGATAAGATAAAATAAAACCTGAAATGTTTAAAATGAAGATTCTAACTTTTTGTCAAATTGAAAAGTAAAAAATGACTGCATTGAATGTGAACTAGACTCTAGTTTTCAATTAAGAAAAAGAACCATGAAGACTCATGAACCTTATTTGATGTTTATTGCGGTTTATATTCTAGTTTTCAGTAAAGAAAAAATACAAATCGCACAACTGTGTACAAACACATGCAATGCTCATGTTTTAATATTATTGATATTTGATGTTGCTTCATACACATTGGAACATAAAACATATACTTAATTGGCTTAGTTACTTCTGCAGGCAGGATTAGTCATAACTTCAGGGGACTGCATTTGTGGCGGTGCAGCCCACCGAGACCCAAATGAAACAAAGACTGCAGCGAGGCTGGAGGGCGGGACAAATGGTTGCTATGCTTGTTCCTGAGAGAGATTGGAGATATGGTGTGCAAACATCTCTTTTGGTGCAAAATTGAGTGGTACTCTGCTATCATGACTTCTAAGGTTTATAGACTCTGAACCTTATTTGGTCACTGACATCATCCATCCTGCTGGAGTAACTTAACTGATAATCAAACTTATTGGCCACATCACGAAGAGTAAAGATTACCCTTCTCTTTTGAAGGATAAACCAACTGAAAGAGAAACCGATCATTGAAAGGGTAAGTGAAGAAGTTCAAGTCTCGAAAATTCAACTTCAGTTTAACTCTTTCTCTCGTTTCAGGTTCACAAAAGGTTACAGTTTCTCAGTAATATGAAAAATACAAAAGCAAAGAAGCAGTCTTCTTAGGTGATAACAAAACAAACCAAGGAAGCTAATAATAACAATTAATAATTCAAGCCGTTGCAACTCTACTTCCTCCTCTGCGTCCACGTCCATCAGGTCTCTCTGAATACTCTCTCCTCTGTTATTATAACCAAAAAATAAAAAAGATTGAATGATCCTTAAGAAATTGAAAACCTGCATACATAAAGAGACAACCATTTCTGTCAGGGTCAACTTACAAAGGGTGTAGTGGGTCGAGAGTTTGTGAACTTCTGTCTCCTTCTAATCAACAATCTCTCAACTTCCTTCTTCTTCTCCTCTGCTTTCATTTTGGTGGGACTAGGCCAGTACAACATCACCGTCTTCCCGATTTGGCCTACAGCTACTGAACCAGTGGCTTCCTCCAGATGAATAACCGCATCCTCATGTCATGCGTATCTTGTTACGGCGGCTGGATTGACAAGTCAAAGCGGAAGAACGGAAGGGTCTAAGGAAGAGACAGAAGGAAGACGGTGGTTCGGGAAGTCGGAGAAGGTTGTTTCGGATAAGATGTGTCGATGAAGAAGACGACGGTGTGGTATTCTTACGCTCCCCATTTCCACCACACTCTCTAGTTAGTTTAGGCCAACATTATCGCCGTTTGTTAAGATGTCTCTTAGCATTATTAAGGTTAAAAGAAAAAGAAAATTGCCTAATATTAGTAAAAACGTTCCTTAATTAAGGAACTTTGTTATACGTATCTTACGAAACACGTGTCTTTTCTCTCCCCCACCTCTTTCTCTCTTGATGGAAAATTGAAAGGTTCTTCTCCCACGGCAATCACTCTTCATGTTACAGAGTAACTGATATGAGTGACGTGGCGAGGTTGTTATGGACGTTAGAAGCATTAAAGGGAAGAGCGTATAACAGGATGACGCGTGGCGGAAGACGTTATTGAGTTTGTTACACCGAAACAGAGTATTAAGCTTTGTTTCGGGAATTCATTTTGATTCATTCAGAAAATATTGTGTAATTTCTTTGAGTCTTGAACATTTCTGTGTAATTCTCAGTTCAAATCGTTTAAGAATCTTTCTTCATCCCAGATTCTTTACGATTGAGCTACAAGCTATTGTTTTTGGAACGGTAGTTTGATTCTATAGAGAGAACTTGGTTTATCTCTATCAGTGGTATCAGAGCTCGGCGACCTCGGCGGCGTTTGATCAGAAACAATGGCGGAAACTCGATCTCAGGCGTTATTGAAAGGAGCAGCAACGCGCGAATCGGAGAGTTCAACGGCGAATCGATTCGAGGCGATCGAGAAAGCGATCGAGCAACAGAACGAGAAATCTTCGCAGCTTGATGAACGGGTACAAGCGATGATTGAAGCAGTAACGGTGATGACGACGCAATTACAACGAAACACCAACGGAGAGAATCATCATCGTGGTGATCGGAACGATGGTGATCATCGTCATCACAACAATCGCTCAGGTATGACGAGAATGGCGAAGATTGATTTCCCTAAATTTGATGGTAGTAAGATGAAAGAGTGGTTGAGTAAAGCAGAAGAGTTCTTTGCTGTTGATAACACTCCTGAGGAAACAAAAGTTAGTATTGCATCCATTCACTTTGAGGGAGAAGCATCAACATGGCATTTAGCTTTGAAGCAAGAAGATGAGAATGCTGTAGTGTTGAGAAATTGGAGAGCGTATAAGAACAGACTCAAAGAACGTTTTGAGGAGGTTCTTGATGATCCTATTGCAGAGTTGAAAGAGCTGAAAGAAACAGATGGGATCACGACTTATCACGCAAAGTTTGAGTTGATAAGGGCTAGGTTGCGTATGTCAGAAGAATACTTGATGAGTGCGTACTTAGCAGGTCTTCGCCTTGATACAAGGATGCATATTAAGATGTTTCAACCACAGACGGTGCGTCAATGTTTAGTCTTGGGAAGGTTATATGAGATGGCACATCCGAAGAAAGCATCAAACTTTGGATGGTCAAATCAGAAGAACCAACCTAATGGTAGCCAGCAGAAAGGTATACTACCATTTAAGAAGGAAGATGAAGCTAAACAGAAGGAGAGCAAGGGAACTTTGAGACCTTTCTTATCACAGGCTGAGATGAGTGAGAGAAGAGCAAAAGGATTATGTTACTACTGTGATGAGAAGTTCTCTCCGGAACATCAGAAAGTTCATCGGAAGATACAGTTGTATGCTATGGATGTGGAGGAAAAGGAGTCATGAGAAAAGGAAGAGTGGGAAGATTACGCTCAGGGAAATGAAGTAGCGCAGATATCGTTGAATGCAGTAGTAGGGAGTACTGATTATACAACAATGCGAGTGAGGGGAACGAAGGGCAAGAAGTCATTATACATCCTCTTGGACTCTGGTTCAACTCACAACTTTATTGATACAAAGATTGCAGAGCTGTTAGGGTGTAAAGTGGAACCTGCAGGGAGAAAACAAGTTGCAGTAGCTGATGGAAGTAAGATTGGAGTTTGTGGGAAGGTATCTAACCTCAAATGGAACTTCTTGAACTATCAGTTTCATGGGGATTTCATGGTTATTCCATTGGGGTGTCATGACATCGTGTTAGGGGTTCAATGGTTGTCAACATTGGGACCTATAACATGGGATTTCAAGGAGTTGGAGATGTCGTTTCGCTGGAATAACAAGAGAGTGATGTTGCATGGTATCAAACAAGGATCCGTAAGAGAAGTGAAAGCTAAAAGATTGGAGAATCTTAAGGAGACAGAGATACAGTTGCATATGATATATGCATATGAAGAATCTGAAATGGAGCTGTGGAACCTAAGAGCAGAGGGGAGTGAGGAACCAATCGTTAATGCAGCATTAGAAGAGTTAACGACTGAGTACAAGGATATATTTGAGGAACCAAAAGACTTGCCACCTTTCAGGGAACATCATAATCACAAAATAGCCTTGATGGAAGGTGCAAATCCAGTGAACCAGAGGCCCTATAGATACGCAGTGTATCAGAAGAATGAGATAGATAAGATGGTGAAAGAGCTATTGACAGCAGGAACAGTACAACCTAGTTCAAGTCCGTATGCTTCTCCAGTAGTCCTCGTTAAGAAGAAGGATAACTCGTGGCGATTGTGCGTGGATTACAGGAAGCTGAACAATACAACGGTTAAAGACAGGTTCCCTATTCCGTTGATAGAAGATTTAATGGATGAGTTAGGAGGGTCTAAAGTGTATTCGAAGATTGATCTAAGAGCTGGCTATCACCAGGTGCGTATGGATCCTCAGGACATACACAAAACGGCTTTTAGAACGCACAGCGGTCACTATGAGTATCTAGTGATGCCATTTGGGCTTACTAATGCACCAGCAACATTCCAGGGGCTGATGAATCATGTGTTCAGAGAATACCTACGGAAGTTTGTGCTGATATTCTTTGATGATATACTCATATATAGTGCTAATGAGGAAGAACACCTGTTGCATTTGAGATTGGTGTTTGAAGTAATGAGGTTGAACAAGTTATTTGCAAAGAGGAGTAAGTGTGAGTTTATGACAGGAAGGGTGGAGTATCTGGGTCACTTCATTGAGGCTGCAGGTATATCTACGGATCCTGCTAAGGTGAAAGCAGTAGCAGAGTGGCCTATACCTACGAATCTCAAAGCCCTGAGAGGATTTTTGGGTTTGGCAGGTTATTACAGACGTTTCGTGATGAGTTTTGGATCTATAGCTCGACCACTTACAGTGTTAACAAAGAAGGATGGGTTTTGCTGGAACTCTGAAGCACAACAAGCATTTGAGAAACTCAAAGAAGCTCTGTGTTCAGCACCAGTACTAGCTCTACCACGGTTTGATGTTCCGTTTGTGGTCGAAACAGATGCTTGTAAAAATGGAATAGGAGCTGTTCTGATGCAAGAGGGTAGACCACTAGCGTACATCAGTCGACATTTGAAAGGCAAGCAGTTGAATCTTTCCATATATGAGAAGGAACTACTTGCTGTAGTTTTTGCAGTACAAAAGTGGAGGCATTATCTGTTGACAAACCGCTTTGTGATAAAGGCTGATCAGAGAAGTTTGAAGTATCTACTTGAGCAACGTTTGAACACTCCTATACAGCAGCAATGGTTACCAAAGCTTTTGGAATTTGACTACGAGATCCAATACAAACAAGGGAAGGATAACATTGCTGCTGATGCATTATCTCGGGTGGAAGGAGCTGAAATTTTACATATGGCAATGACAGTATTGGAGTGTGATCTTCTGAAGGAGATTCAAGAAGCGTATATGTTGGATGAACGTACGAAGAAACTGATTGAAAAGCTGGAGAGTAGTCCTTCATCCGATAAGAAGTATACATGGGTGCAAGGAGTGTTAAGAAGACGCAGCAAAATTGTGGTACCTGATGTGTTGGAGATCAAGAATATGATTCTGGAATGGTTACATTGTTCTAGTCAGGGAGGTCACTCAGGGAGAGAGGTTACGAGGCAACGAGTCAAAGGACTGTTCTATTGGAAAGGTCTGATCAAAGACATTCAAGCTTTCCTCCGTAACTGCAGAGTTTGTCAACAATGTAAATACGATGTGGCAGCTTCCCCTGGTTTGCTTCAACCTTTACCCATTCCTGAAGCTGTGTGGTCTGACATTTCGATGGATTTCGTGGTGGGTTTACCAAATTCTTTTGGGAAGACAGTGATATTTGTAGTGGTGGATAGATTGAGTAAAGCGGCACATTTCATGGCACTTGCACATCCGTACACGGCAGCATCAGTGGCTCAGGTGTTCTTGGATAATGTGTTCAAGCTACATGGCTTTCCACGATCAATTGTCAGTGATCGGGATTCAATCTTCCTCAGTGAGTTTTGGCAGGAGCTCTTCAAACTTCAAGGATGTTCTCTTAACATGTCTACTGCTTATCATCCTCAAAGCGATGGGCAAACGGAGGTGGTGAACAGATGTGTAGAAACATACCTTCGCTGCATGTCAGGTGAGACACCATCTATGTGGAGTAAGTGGTTGCCTCTTGCGGAGTTTTGGTATAATACAAATTATCACACTGCGACTCAGATGACTCCTTATGAGATTGTATATGGTCAGAGCCCACCTGTTCATCTACCGTACTTACCTGGAGAGAGTAAAGTACAGGTAGTTGCGAAGTGTTTGGAGGATCGTGAGAAGATGTTGTTGATGTTGAAATTTCATTTGATGAGGGCTCAGCATCGAATGAAACAACAGGCTGATTTACATCGTTCGGAGAGAAGCTTTGAAGTTGGTGATTGGGTTTATGTGAAGTTGCAGCCTTACAGGCAGCAAACGGTGGTGCAGAGAGATCATCAGAAGCTAGCACCTAAGTACTTCGGTCCTTACCGTGTGATTGATAAGATGGGGGAGGTAGCTTATAAGCTCAAGCTACCAGAAGGGTCACAGATTCACTCAGTCTTTCATGTGTCCCAACTGAAACGAGCCGTAGGAGAGGTATCAACTTCTACACAACTTCCGTCTGTAGTGGTTGATTGTGTAGTGAAGAAACCACTTGAGATTCTGGAACGTAAGATGGTGAAGAGGCAGAACAGGGCTGTGACTATGGTATTGGTTAAATGGGAGGGCCAAAATGATGAAGAGGCTACGTGGGAGTATCTGTTTGATTTGCAAAAGAAGTATCCTACATTTCAGTGTTGAACCTTGTGGACAAGTTTCTCTAAAGGGGGGAGATGTGTTACAGAGTAACTGATATGAGTGACGTGGCGAGGTTGTTATGGACGTTAGAAGCATTAAAGGGAAGAGCGTATAACAGGATGACGCGTGGCGGAAGACGTTATTGAGTTTGTTACACCGAAACAGAGTATTAAGCTTTGTTTCGGGAATTCATTTTGATTCATTCAGAAAATATTGTGTAATTTCTTTGAGTCTTGAACATTTCTGTGTAATTCTCAGTTCAAATCGTTTAAGAATCTTTCTTCATCCCAGATTCTTTACGATTGAGCTACAAGCTATTGTTTTTGGAACGGTAGTTTGATTCTATAGAGAGAACTCGGTTTATCTCTATCACTTCACCGCGTCCTTCTGGAGTTATCGGCAATAATGGTAACGGAAACGGCTCAGGCGGAGCCGATGGTTGGTGGTTTAACGGTGGTGATAAGTCTGATGACTCTTCTTCTCACCCTTTTAGATTTCTCTGCTTTCTGTTCTTGGTCTTGGTCTTGTCCTTCTTCTTCCAATTACGATTTAACTCTGATGACTCTTCTTACCACGCTTGATTGAATTAGGTTTTCAATTTTAATTGAATTTAAGTTTCTGGGTTTGATTATTTGTCCATAAAGATTTGATCTTTGATGATATCTCTTTTTGGGTTTTGCTTCTATAAGATCTCTGTTCGTACCTTGTTCTATATGATGAAAACGAATCTGTTCATGTTCATAACAGTATGAAACCTAAGTCCAGTGACTTCTTACAGGCCATGTTCATAACAGTATGTAGTTAACTAAAAAGCTGATGCACCAATGTGTCTGAGAACTGATTGGTATTGACTTATTATGTACAAGTGAGATGAAGCTGAGGCCTTGAGTGATGCGATCGAAGAGTTTTCAATGGTTTCTAAGGAAGTTGTTAGGATCAAAGACATCTTGCTAGACAAAGACAACTGGGTTTGTTTTTGATCTTTTAAAGTTCTTTAAAATTGTAATCATTGATCATGGAAACTTGATTTTTTTTAACATCTTGCAGTTCTGGTTTCTAATGTCTTTGTTTTGCTGTTTATTTCTCCTTAAATTTACTGCCTTTGTGTTGGATTTCTTGTATCTACTCCATCACTGGTTGGTTTTGAAATTAAAAGTGAACTTGGAGATTTTATTGATTAGTAGGCTAGAATGTCGTTCACGGAATAGGGGGCTGAAACTCTAAGATGTCAATCTTTTGTATGTAATGGGAATTAAAGCTCGGTTTTGATGATATGCTTGTGTTATGTCTTAAAGCTGTCTCTCTTTGTTGCTAAACACTGTAAACGGACAAGAGCTTGACACGAGTGGACAATCAAGCTGTGATATACACAAGACACTACCAATGCTGACTGCTGAGACAAGTGAGGAGGATCAATCCAAGATCAAGTAAGCTTTAATCTGATGCAAATTTGTTCTGCTATAGCCTTTACTTGTAATGGAATCATTGTTTGTAGCATCTCAACAGCTTGTCATTATGTCTGTAAAACCTTTGGATTATATTGGTGTGTTATCTGAAAAAATCGTTTTCCCACACTGCAGTTTACAAATTTTGTCTTGAATGTTTTCTTATTTACTAAGAGACACATAAAGTCCCAGCAGTAATGTGCGCATTTGCTATTGTTTCTTAACAATGTCTTTTAATATAAAAATATTAGTAAAATAATCTAAGAACTCAAATTTTTGTCCCAGCAATAATGTTGCTCTTATGCGACGCCCCATGTATCTAAGGGACTTCTCATTAAACTCCCTTTATAAAATGTGATTATTGCGCAATTAATCCCCCATGAGTGTTATTATTATACAGTAGATAGTAATATTAATATCAGGCTTTTCTCACATCTCCGGTTCAGGTTGCGCCGTTGTTGTTTAACGGCCCAAATTAGGCCGAGTTTTGACCCATTATAAATTGGCATTCGTTATTATATTTTTCTTCCGCAAACCAGAGAATATATCATCTAAGGTATGATCGTGTTCGAAAAAAAGTTTGATCGTTAAGCCTAAGTATTGATTTATTTCCTTTACTTTTACGACATATCAAGGGAATTTAAAGACCACACCACATGGCACGTGAGAATATGGAAAAGCATCCACGTGAACCAGCTGTGCAATGAAGCTCAAAAAGTGGGCGAGGGAGCTACGACAACTACTTATGCTTCGACAAGCAGGCACTCTGTATTTATCGCATTAGTGTACTCAATTTTACAAATCTCTGTCAATTAATTTACACAAACATCATCCAATTCCAGTCATAAATACCATCCTAAGATACGTGGTTCACAAAAGACCAAGACAACTTCCAATTATTAATTGATCTTACGATGATAAGTGTTGTCAATAATATTAACTATTATTATTTAAGTAAGACACAAGAGATTCCACATGCACATGATACTGCATTATGTGAACGAATACTCGACCGAAAGAGACTAGCTCGATTTTTCTTCCGTTACTAAAATAAATGAAACGAAACAGATTGTGTTTAAGATCACAGTGGCTAAACGTTATGTATCCTGTTTAATGATGTTTGTTGTTGGTATGTCAATTAGCGTTAGATGCTAAAAGATTTTTTTTTTCTAGCGTTAACTGATTAATATTACAAATGGTCATCGGTCTTATAGTTGGTTTGATTGGTGAGTTAGTGTCTACGTGTAAAGCTTTCATGAGAAGAGACGAAAGGAGCAGCGATCACATGTGCGTTCAAAAATCTAATCCTCCTTTTCCTCACCGTCCAATGATTCTCACGTCTCCGTTCACTCTACTCTGGTCCAATCTCCTATAATTATTTTATTTTATTTTTGTGTGTGTGTTTCTGAGAAATAAAATAAACCGAAAATGGTTGTTACGTAGTTTACAATGCAATGTATCCCGGTGAAGGCAGATCAATCTTAGTGTATGATTGTGTCGCATTTTTCAAGTTTTTGCATGTTCCTACGTTAAGGATAATATTGTTTTTCTTTGTAATTACATAAATGTACTGTATATCATCTGAAGGATTATTAGCTTTTACTATTTTTATTTATATAAAATTTAAAGTAAACATAAATAAAGTCAATTTAAAATATTAACTCTATTTTGTACAATCAAATACTTATTTTTCCTATAGCAACTGCAATTTTTTAAAAGTTTAAGGCGTTGCTCAAATGATATGCAGAAATAAAAGGGGTAAAAAGGGGGGAACAGTACTGTGTATATATGGTGAAGCCATTGTTAATTGTGGCTTGAACTAGTTTTGAAAACCACACTGTTACTCCCGCTCAATCGCTCATCTCGTGGCTTGAACTAGTTTTGAAAACCGCACTGTTAATTGTGCGCGCTTTTTTACACTAGTCTCGGTCGGTCACACGGTGGTCTTCACAATATGTCACGTCAACTCACAGTAAAATTATTTGAATAAAATGAGTTATATATTTTTAATTTATTTTATTTTGTCTTCCCCAAAATATGTGTGTTTGTCGTTCTCCTCCTCCCTGAATTATTTTCAACGACCACAATTAATTAAATAAAATATATTGTATTTTTTTGAGAAAAAAATTCAAAATCTGAAATCTGAAAGATCAACCTCCTCGTTTCTTCACCCAGGCCAGGAGGAAGAAAGAAGAGAGAAAGAGATCTCTCTATCTCCATTTTCAATCTTCTTCTTTACTCTCTCTTTCTCTCTCTACACCGACCTCCCTTAAAGAAGACGAAACAATCTCTCTCTCTCTCTTCTATTGTATCACATTCTCTCTCTAGGAAAGAAGGAAGGAGAGAGAAGATGATTTATTCCGTCTCAAGCCATGTGAGCTCCTCCAACTGACACATTCTCTTCCTCTTCCCTTCTTCCTTCTTCTGATTGAATTGATTCTTGGAGTTGACCTCTCCCCCCCCCCTCCGAGTTTCTAGGGTTAGTGGATGGATTCATCCATATCTCGAACAAGGAGCAGCTCTCCCTTCTCTAACAACAGACCAGCAAGTCCCTCTTCTTCTTCCACCACTTCTTCTTCTCATCTCAGCAACCGTCTTCTCATTCCCCGCACTTCCTCCACCGGCGGCGGCGGAATCGGCTCCCGATCTATGACTACCAGTCGCACCTTCTCCTCCGACTATGGTCCAATCGGCTCCGAGAGCTTCGGAACTGGATCCTCTGTCCCTTACCCGTCGGAGGAGCTTCTCGGCGAGCCTATGGAGGAGACGACTATCAGCTCTGAGCGGGATAGTATCTCCGTCACCGTTCGTTTTCGACCTTTGAGGTATATATATATAAATAGATCTGACCACAGATCTGCTGTAGATAATGCCCCAATTGGAATTATTGGGATTTCTGAAATTGATTTCTATATTTGTTTTGTTAATTTGCAGCGATAGAGAGTATCAGAGAGGAGATGAAGTTGCTTGGTACCCTGATGGGGATACTATGGTCAGGCACGAGTACAATCCTCTCACTGCTTACGCTTTCGGTATTATTATTTGCCCTTCCTACTCCCTTTTTTTTTCTTTTGTTTTGTGGAGATCATATCAAGTTAATTTTCCACGAATTTAATTATAGAGCTGAGTGAATATTCTTCCACATTTGTCGATACATTACATTGATTAACACTGATGAGTGAATATTTTTTCCTAATTTGGGGGATGTCAGATAAAGTATTTGGACCACAAGCAAATACGATGGACGTTTATGACGTTGCTGCAAGACCCGTCGTCAAGGCTGCCATGGAAGGTGTTAACGGTAAGGAGCAAATTTTTCAGCTATATTAGCCCAATTTTGGTGTCCAAGTAAGTATCGCTTGCTGCTGCAAAATCTTCTGACTCTCGGGGTTTGGAATTCCACAGGAACCGTTTTTGCTTATGGTGTTACAAGCAGTGGAAAGACCCATACCATGCATGTAAGTTGCTCTTCTTTTGTTTCCCTTATATATAGATATCAGATTCCTGTCCAACCAAGTGGAATTAAATCTGATCTTCCTTTTGTTTTGCAATATGCATAGGGTGATCAAGAATCTCCTGGGATCATACCGCTTGCAATCAAAGACGTGTTCAGTATCATCCAGGATGTAAGTGGTCTTCATCTCCTTTTTTTATCTCCTATGACTTCATCTTCCCTAATTGGCTGCGTCATTACATCTCAGACTCCGGGAAGGGAATTCCTGCTCCGTGTTTCATATCTTGAAATATACAATGAGGTTAGTGGAGCTTTCTATCTTTGATATATACTTTATCACTGGTAAATTAAACTGATTATAATATATACATAAATTTGCGTGATCACTCATCACCCTTTTCTGATTATTGTCCTTGTATCAGGTCATAAATGATTTACTTGATCCAACAGGCCAAAATTTACGAGTTAGAGAGGATTCCCAGGTTTGCTATTTATAGTGCTTAGATTTGTCCTTCTCTCTAAGACACACGTGCAGTTTTATAGCGTCATGGTCTAAATAGAATAATTTAGATTACATCCCTCCTGTTATAAGAATTGTTTTGGCTAAGTAAAGAGTTGTAATTTCTAGGGAACTTATGTTGAGGGTATCAAGGAAGAAGTTGTTATGTCTCCTGGTCACGTACTATCCTTCATTGCAGCTGGAGAAGGTAACTAAAAAACTTGACCTTTGACACATGTCTTGATGCTGTGAACTTTGTCCCTTCTGCGTCTCTTTAGTGTTGCTGTTATTTTAATGACAGAACATCGCCACGTTGGTTCAAATAATTTCAATTTGATGAGCAGCAGAAGTCACACTTTATTTACACTGGTATGTCTTCAAGCTCCAGACTTGTCATAGTGTAACGTATTGCTCTTCTCAGTGTCTCTGCACGATATTTGTTTGCTCTTATAAGTGTCTTTATTACATGTTTTAAGTCTAATTTGTATATGCTTGCAGATGATTGAAAGTAGTGCTACTGGGGATGAATATGATGGAGTTATTTTTTCTCAACTCGTGAGCGCTTCTTCGTTTAGTTATTATATAGTAATATAGATCATCATTTGTCAACAGGGGCTCTAACCGTATTTATTTCCCGTCTAGAATTTGATTGACTTGGCTGGATCTGAGAGTTCCAAAACTGAAACAACTGGATTGAGGAGGAAGGAGGGTTCATACATCAACAAGAGTCTTCTAACTCTTGGAACTGTAGGTTTCTTTTCTTAATTTGGGGGTGTCCTTCCATCTATCATCTGTTTCTTAATATGTAATGATGGCATGCCAATCAAAAGAATTGTTAATGCATAATGCTGGACTTGGTAATGGGAACAACTTAACTAGCTTCTACATCCCGTTGGCGTCATTGAAAAATTACCACAGAATTTGCAGTTCCTGGGAATACACTTAGGATTCTCAGTATATTTCTGTTTTTCATGATCCATTGTGCTAGTATTTCTTGATGCTTGACTTTCTGAAAAGTAGCATGGTGTCTTTTTTTTTTGTCTGTCGATGGTAGATCTTTAGTCACTTAAACCTTTACGATGGAACGGCCTTTTACTTTAATCATTTCTTGTGGTTATATTTGTGAAGGTGATTGGAAAACTTAGTGAGGGTAAGGCAACTCACATTCCGTATCGTGACTCTAAGCTAACTCGTCTTCTGCAATCATCATTAAGTGGCCATGGGCATGTTTCGGTAAGACTGTTCTGTCGCTGGTGAAATATTTCCAATTTCACTATATTGTTTTGTCATGGTTGACTTTCGGAGGATTTTTATTGCTATATATCTTTAGTACGCATTACCCAGGGCAGTCACGCTAATCCACCAAAACAACAGAGTAACTAATTCAGTATTTTGTTTTCCCTTTTTAGCTCATATGTACAATTACTCCCGCGTCGAGCAGTAATGAGGAAACTCATAATACATTGAAATTCGCCAGCAGAGCAAAGAGTATAGAAATCTATGCTTCACGCAATCAGGTGACATGTTTTACAATAAAGTACCTTGCTCTACTCAAGGCTACAAGCTCGAACTTATACTTAATAATTTATTTTTTAATGTCCTACAAGCAGATTATAGATGAGAAGTCACTAATTAAGAAATATCAAAGAGAGATCTCAGTTCTCAAACTAGAACTTGATCAGCTAAGAAGAGGTGTGCTTGTTGGTGTCAGTCACGAAGAGCTAATGAGCTTAAAGCAACAGGTTCGTACTTCCGCAGACCATTTTTATCCTGAATACATTTGCTGCGTTCCAATGGCAGTGACCGAACTACCTATATATCTATTATAACAGTTGGAAGAAGGTCAAGTGAAAATGCAATCAAGATTGGAGGAAGAAGAAGAAGCCAAAGCAGCTCTAATGAGCAGAATTCAAAAGCTTACCAAGCTCATACTCATATCTACCAAAAATTCTAGAACTGGATATTTGGGTGACGTACCCACTCACCAGCGCAGTCTGTCTGCGGGAAACGATGACGTAAGTTGTCTTATCAAACCAAATGATAAATTCTTGCCAATTACGAGTAGTATATAGTTCAAGTGATTTAAACCCTCATATGGTGGGCCAATTGAATAAATTTTGGAAGTAATTGGTGTTGTTTATTTATTTTGAATAAGTATATATTTTGTTTAGTCAAGGCATCTTCTCTGGGCAAGTAAATTATCGTTGGATCTTTTCTTTTACTCTACTGCTCCATGTTACTGCCTTATCTCAGAACCTATTTCAAACACACAACGAATCATTCTATTTATTCATTGCTTTTCAGAAATTCGCTTCTCTGCTCTTGGATAATGATAACCAGGGATCTCCATCTTCTACGCTGGCTCTTGTATCAGATGGTTCTATAGGTTTTAACCACCGGAGATCTTCCAGCAAGTTGAATGGCGAAAACTCGCCCGGTGCAGAATTTACTCAAGTGAGTAGACTTCCCCAAAGTTTGTATTGATTGTCAGAAATGGCATCTAATTGTTGGGGGATATGGCTACATATAGGGTGTCATGACGGCGGATGAAATTGACCTTCTGGTTGAACAAGTTAAGATGCTTGCTGGTGAAATAGCTTTCAGTATGAGCACTCTAAAGCGTTTGGTGGACCAGTCCGTAAATGATCCAGAAAATTCACAAACTCAGGTAAAGTTACTTTTGTTTTTTTTTGTGTACTCTGCCCCCGAGAACACGTTTCAAAAAAAAATTTCTGTGATTTTTTTTTTAAAATAGTATTCGACTGTCTACCTGAAGTGTCATTTACCTTTTGCTTAAGTAAATAACCTGCTAAATTATTGATACAGATACAGGATCTGGAACGCGAGATTCAAGAAAAGCAAGGACAAATGAGGGCTTTAGAACAGTTAATAATTGAGAGTGGTGAAGCATCAATTGCCAACGCATCATTGGTTGAGATGCAACAGGTATACAATCTCCACATCTCTTTACGGCGAGAAAATGATTTTGGATCGTTTCAGCTAAAGATATTATGTTCTTGTTTTCAGAAAGTTATGAGTTTAATGACCCAGTGCAATGAGAAGAGCTTTGAGCTAGAGGTGAAGATTTATTCTTTTACTGAAAATATCGTCTTATTTACCATAAGAGCCGAATCGAAAGGTTGCTTAAAGTAACCATATGCTTAACTTTATTTTACCTCTGGCACAGATCAAATCAGCAGATAATTGCATTCTTCAAGAACAACTACAGAAGAAGGTTGGTAGCATTTTTCTCATTTAAAACTGTGCAATGCTCTCAATTTTTTAACTCTGTTCTTCTTGCTTACTATCTCATTTATCCTTTCAACATTGTTCTGTGAAAATTTCCTCTTACCACACTTTTCCCAACAACGTAGTGTACCGAGAACAAAGAACTACATGAAAAGGTGAACCTTCTTGAGCAACGTTTGAAAGCAGTATCTAGTGAGAAATCAGCACCATCAGAGTATGCAGATGAACTAAAAAGGAAAATACAGTCGCAGGTAAATCTACAAACATACATTCTCCGTTATCGTAAGCATGTCAGTAAATACCCTCGTGATATTTATCACGTAACGTAGACGATACATCTATTGGAAATTTGATCTTCTGTTTATAGTTACATTAATGCTGTCTCTTGTTCTTACATAGACGTTTATGTCTTCTATTTTAGGAGATAAAGAACGAGAAACTGAAGCTAGAACATGTCCAGATCGTAGAAGAGAACAGTGGTTTACGAGTACAAAATCAAAAACTAGCTGAAGAAGCTTCATATGCTAAGGAACTAGCCTCTGCTGCTGCTGTTGAGCTGAAAAGTCTGGCTAGTGAAGTAACAAAACTTTCACTACAAAACACAAAGCTCGAGAAAGAATTAGCAGTTGCAAGAGACTTGGCTCAAACGCGTAATCCCATGAACGGAGTTAATAATTACAAGTATAACGACGGGGCAAGGTCAGGAAGAAAGGGAAGGATCTCTTCAGGTAGGTCAAGTGGAGATGAGTTTCACTCAAGGAGTCTCGACCTGGAAGATCTGAAAATGGAGTTGAAAGCAAGGAAACAGCGAGAGGCGGTTCTTGAGTCAGCACTGTCAGAGAAAGAGTTCATAGAAGAAGAATACAGGAAAAAAGCAGAAGAAGCAAAGAGAAGAGAGGAAGCCCTAGAAAATGATTTGGCAAACATGTGGGTACTTGTTGCCAAGTTGAAGAAAGACAATGGTGCATCATCTGAAGTCAATGGGACTGCCACTGACCCTGCAAGGGAGATAGAGAAGAATCAAAGCAACATGGTTCTGAAAGAGAGACAAGTCTCGAGTGCACCGAGACAACCTGATGTAGTAGTGGTAGCTAAAGCCCAAGATGCACCAAAAGAGGAACCTCTTGTTGCTCGTCTCAAGGTAAATCTAACGAGATGAGCTTTTTACATTGCTTACCTGTGAAATAGTAATTTTCAAGGTAAATCTAACAAGGTTTTTTGTAACAATGAGACAGGCACGAATGCAAGAAATGAAGGAGAAAGAGATGAGAACGCAAGCGAATGGAGACGCAAACTCTCACATTTGTAAAGTGTGTTTCGAGTCTCCCACGGCAGCAATTCTACTCCCTTGCCGCCATTTCTGTTGTAAGTCGCAACTTCATCTCCATGAAACCTCCTTTCTCAAAAAATAAAAAACAATTTCTTAAGTAAAAAAAGATGCTTCATTTTACAGTATGTAAATCCTGTTCCCTCGCTTGCTCTGAATGCCCAATCTGCCGCACAAAGATCTCTGATCGGCTCTTTGCTTTTCCGTCGTGACCAAGGCAAATCAAAGGTACCTTTTTGCAAGTGAATGCAAAATGTAGTTGTGTACTTGTGTTGCATTCCACTTTGGCTTCTTTTTCGTTATAGAAAATTTAACTGAAACTAAAAATCTAGCTCCGGTGAGTTTGGTAAAGTTTTGATTGTTCTATTCAAAATTGTACATGGGAGTTTCGGTTTTGGTTTCTTCGATATATGTGATTAAAGTTGAGTTTAACCTATTTAAGCTATTAGGTTCAGTGTTTGGTTTCATTATTGGTATTTTGCCTCATGGGCTTCAGGGACTTCTTAAATAAAATAGAAAAAGATGCAGCTATTGATCAAGTTGGATGATGTTGCAGGTGTCAAGAACTCTTGGTGAAGCCTGTTGCTAGATATTTTAAGAAAAGAACAGGTTGTGAATTTTTTTATTTAAACTGGTTTTGGCTCTTTTGTATGTAATATGTCTATGCTTATATTAATATTTGTCACTAAAAAGAGGGGGGAGGTTCTTTTGCATATCACCAGAACTGCATACTCCCATTTGTTCAAAGGGTTTGAGTGTGTTGTTCCACACGGGGGTTCCTGGTTCAATCTTGGTGTCATCCCTTTGAAATTACTGGTTGTTGTTCCACAAAACCAAATTACTTGTTATATCGTTGACCATCCGATTGAGTTGGACGTTAGTCGAAATTGACTCTTACCTTTGAAATTACTGGTTGTTCCACAAAACCAAATTACTAAAGGATCTTACTCTTGGATTAAAAGATTAATATATGTGGAGAGATAGCAACGAACTACGTTTCTTCAAGGATCAAATGTCAAAAGCTGGAGTTTTACCCATTGAGATGCGAGGGTAAAAAAATGATATTGACTTGTGATAATGTTGAGGTAAAAATGAATGTAGGTGGAAGATTCATCACACACACAAAACACTCATTGTTTCAATGTGAAGTTGTATTTGCAACCTAAGAATGTCAGCTACAACAAAAGGAGGATAAGTAGATAAATGCATCACAGCATTTAGTAGTAGTATACATACACTTACATATCCACCCACCAATTACAATTCATACAAAAATAGATAAAATTGACATAATACACCAAAAGTATCACAAAAAAAAACATAATAAGAAACAAACATAGTCATTTTTCCCATTTCAATAACTGTTTATGGTAACAAATTCGTCATGGTGCATTCTTTTTGTTCAGGTTTTTAAAATTAGTTATCTGTCACTTGTATTGTTTATCTTCCGTTAAGGCTAGCAAACTGAGTAAACATGGTTGTACCAGAGTGTTCATCCACGGCCTGAGCCTCGGCTGTTCCATTGTTCTCTTCCACCTTCGAAGCAACTGGAACACTAACCGCCGCCGCGTTGGTATTAACTGCAGGAGTGATTGGAGTTGTATCTGCTGGAGGAACCACCAATCCAGGTGTTACTGGCTCACCGTTCTCAGTCTCCTCTGCTTTGCCCTGAGTGAATGCCTCTTGAAGCTGAAGTGCATATTCCAAGTTCCATAAAACATCTCCCATCGATGGCCTATCAACACCATAATCTTCCAAACACTTCTCTGCAGCTTCAGCAAACTTCTTCATGGATTCAGGGTTTATCGTTCCAGCCAAATGAGGATCCATGATCTTCTCCAGCATCCCTTTACGTTTCCACTGCATAGCCCATTCAGCCAAGTTAACTTGTTCTCTTGGTAGCTGAGGGTTGATGGCTGGTCTTGCGCAGAGAGCTTCTAGAAGAACCACACCAAATGAATAAACATCAGACTTATCCGTAAGTTGCTGTCTTCTAAAGTACTCAGGGTCAAGGTACCCGAAACTTCCTTTCACTGCCGTGCTGACGTGGTTTTGTCCAAATCCCACATCTTTAGAAAGACCGAAGTCAGCTACTTTGGCAACTAAAGCATCATCGAGAAGAATGTTGGTTGATTTGACGTCACGGTGGATAATCCCTTGTGCTGTTCCTGTGTGCAAGTAATGAAGCCCACGTGCAGAACCGATACATATCTCAAGTCTTTGTTTCCAGGTTAAAGGAGGAAGGTTCTTTCCATATAAATGATCTCTAAACGGACCATTGGACATGAACTCATAGACTAGGATCATCTCTGAGTTTTCATCACAGTAACCAATCAAGGAGACCAAGTGTCTGTGTCTAAGCTTAGAAAGCATCTGAATCTCCGTCTCAAACTCAGTGATTCCTTGTTCAGACTGTGGGTTACCTCTCTTGACAGCAACTTTGGTTCCATCGTCAAGGGTTGCAATATAGACATTACCAAATCCTCCAACACCGATGATCTGAGACGCTTCGAAGTTCTTTGTGGCTTCTTGAAGTTCCGAAAGGGAGAAAGAGCGGCCTAGCCCCATAGTTGAGTTGTAGAAGTTGGATTTCTGAGAACCACCTTTGCTTGACATGAAAGTGCTGTCACCAGCGTGTATGGGAAGCAACCAAGAAGAGAAACTGTTTCTCTTCTGCCAATCTTGCGGCCTCTTCTTCCACTTGTAAACCATGGCTCCAAGTCCAACGAAAGCTCCAAACATCATCACAAACCCAGCGGTCGCAACCATACCGTGTTTCCCCATGCCAGTGGTTCTACCATCAACTCCAAACTCACCGTCAAGGCTGTTCACTGAGTTGCTCATCTTCAAAACCTCAACTCCATTCAAGATTGCGTTCGGAGTGCCTGTGTCTTCTCCCATGGGACTAATCTGGACTAGCAGCTCAGGACTCATAAGCGTCGAGTTCACAACAATGTCTTTGTAGTAAGGAGCTGCGAGGTCGCCTGCCAAAGTGGACAAATCCAGCCCAGAGATGGCAGTTTTCCCGTTGATGTACACATTGAAGTAAAGGTCATTGAGAGACTTGCTAACGATGTCACAGAAGTGAAGCCTAATGAGGTAGTTAAACGATGGGTTGGAAGGGAAGTTCCAGCTGACGTTGAAGTTAGGAGCTATGGTGTGAGAGTCAGCCATTTCAGCAGCTGTTGCATAAACCGTCTGTGGAGCAATCAAAGGTGTAACTCCAGGAGGGTACTTGATTGCTGAAGGTGTTGTCTTAACGTCCTTGGCCAGGTTCTCATCTTTCAAGAACTCCTTATCTGGTATCCATGTTCTTCCTAATGTGTCGTTCTGAGGCATGATCAAAGGACCACCAACATTGACTCTGTAAACAGACTGGTAAGCATAGTCAGACAGACCGGAGAAACCGTTGACCGGGAAAAGGGCTGTGCCTGAATCAGAGATCAGTTCGTCAGGAGCTGAGACAACTTCGATAGCGTTGATGAACGCTGCAGAGGTTTTCATAGGTCTGAACCTGAGGGAGAACTGTGCATCCGTTATGTTGACAAGATACTCCTTCTGGAGAACAGCTTGGCTATCATTGTTGTTGTTCGTAATCTTGAAGTTATGAAGCAGCACATACTTCTCCGTCAGAACGGAGAAAGTTGCTTGCTGGAGATCAAACTTGTCATTAGGGAAGGCCAGGAAATGGAGGCGAACCCAATGCCAACCAGGTCTGGTTAGATGGAACTTGTAGATGGCTTCCTCACGGAAGATCCTTGCAGTAAGGTAGATAGGAGAAGCAATCTTGTCT
Source organism: Hirschfeldia incana (assembly GCA_026261945.1). Lineage (NCBI taxonomy): Eukaryota > Viridiplantae > Streptophyta > Magnoliopsida > Brassicales > Brassicaceae > Hirschfeldia > Hirschfeldia incana. The sequence continues at coordinate 469,189 of JABCMI010000112.1, forward strand.
GAAGGTGGGGCAGAGACCTGAATATCATCTTTGGCTTCTATGTATTGGACCGTGTCTTGGTCACTCTTGAAGACTTTTCCATCAGGGGTTTTGGATGAAGATTTGCTTCCACAATCAATGAGAATATCATCTGCCGGTTTAAAACCGGTGGCAGGTCCCGCAGCAGACGCTGCATAACCTGAGAGGAAAATGAGAATAGCTATGAGGAGAGCCATGGAAGGCTTTGGAGAAAAATCAAAGATTGGTTTCTTTCTTATCTCCATCCTTCCTGGGTGGGAAGGAAAGAGAGAAGAGAGAGGGATGAGGAAGAACAAATATAAGAAGGAATGAAGGAGGTTGCTGGATAGCGTGTGGTTGAAGAAAAGAGCCAGACAAAAAAAGATCATCAAAGAAATAAAGGGTGAGTTGTTATATGTGTGGCTAGTTTTTGGAGTTTTGCTGTAATTTGATGGACGGTATGATCAGGGATGATGTTCAATGGTTTATATTTAGCAAATTGCTAATTCTGTTATGTAGAAAATTTAGAGACAATGCCAAAAATAAAATAACTATGGTTTTCTATTTCAGGAAAATTTTGAATGTCCAACCAGATCACTATCAGTTTTGCTATCAAGAATGAACGAAATAGTCTCTAATGATCATCCTGAAGCAAGAAAGTTATGAAATGGACTTATCAACGAACCAGCGAAAGCTTTTCACTGTCACTCAAGTGACTCCAATGCTTGCTGATGAATGTCCTGCTGCAACTACATTAAAAAGCCTGTGACAAATGGAAAAAGGTAGACGGACATAATTTTCTCTTCCGCTACATATCTCGTAGTGAATCTGACCATAACTCATAAGCTTTTTTGTTGGTCAAAATAGTTTAAGTAGACATATGACTAAGCTCTGGTACTCAGTCCATGTAACAAGTCAAATGTTTAGAGAAAGAATTTTGACTGAAGTGGTCAAACAGGTAGATGTAATACGAACCATGCCCAATCGCTGGCTCTTAGAGTCCAACTCTGATCTATGCACAACCAGAATAATTTATACACTAAGTGATCCAATGTTATTTTCACACCCAAACTTGTATTCTAAATTTGTAACTTTACATGTGTGACAATTAAGTAACCAATAAAAAAAAAAGCTGCAACTACAAATAGCCTGTCTTAAATGAATGGTACCGTGGCCGTGTGTATGACGAGTTCTATGGTTTACACAGGAACACTGATGTAGATAAATATTTGGGATATTTCCAAATATTTATTATTTATTTTATTAATTATTTTGATAGTTATCATTATTGTTTTAGAGTTTTACGGTTTTATTATATATAGCCATCAAGGCTTTAATTTGTATTCAGTTTATGAGTTTATTAATAAAATTGAGAGTTCTCTATTTAATCTTTGTTTTCGGTAGATCATTGGTGATCTCAATGAATCTAAGAAGACTTTGATCCTAGGAATTCGAAGACTAAATAGGTTCATCGTATTATCCGTAGCTTCCGCTACATCAGGTGGTATCAGAACTGGTGTTTTGGTTTCTTAATCAAAACTCGATTCTGAATCATGGAGAATTTGTTTTCTCAAAGCGAAGAAATCAGTTATATAGATATTATTGGTGGTCCAATTTATGATATCTATGATGGTGACTATGCACACTTCAAATATAAAGTACCGCAAGACATCGTCGGGTATGAAGGCGTCCATTACTCAACCTCAACCAATTCCATACAAGATAGCTCGCTTGTGATAAGTATTGTAAACTGTGCTCTAATACAAGCAAATCACGTGATAGTGGCTGACATGAAAGCAAAAATTCAAGTGGTTACGTGTCTTCTGGGTAATTATGTTGTGAAGAGCGAAGGTTCGACAAAGATGATTGAATTCATGGACAAAAATCATGTATTCCACATGGGCTTTTTGTTTGCTTGCGATAAGATCGAGGATGTTAAGTTTTATCAATGGAAAAGAAGAAAAAAAGTAATCGAAGATCACGGTTAAGATTCGAGGACGAATCTTCTCAAACCCGGAGAGAATGATGTAGATAAATATTTGGGATATTTCCAAATATTTATTATTTATTTTATTAATTATTTTGATAGTTATCATTATTGTTTTAGGGTTTTACGGTTTTATTATATATAGCCATCAAGGCTTTAATTTGTATTCAGTTTATGAGTTTATTAATAAAATTGAGAGTTCTCTCTTTAATCCTTGTTTTCGGTAGATCATTGGTGATCTCAACGAATCTAAGAAGACTTTGATCCTAGGAATTCGAAGACTAAATAGGTTCATCGTATTATCCGTAGCTTCCGCTACATCAAACACAAAATCTGAAATAACACAAACATAAATCAATCTCTAACTTGTAATTCACTGAGCTATAGAATAGATAGAGAGAGGAAGAGCAGCTTAGAAGTTCATATTTTGGTCCAGAAGAATACTTTCTTTTTTACAGGAAGATTCTCTTTGGTGGATTTAATGTTACCTCTGGACCCAAAAGAGAAATGTCGAGCCAAGAAAGGCTTTGCCGAATAGTTCTTAACACTCGTACTCGATGCCAGTTTTGGGCTCTCGGCTGCTGCTGCCATGTGGCTGTGATCAAACATTACAAACTCATCGCAATCAAAATCACTGTCTAAAACTCGGTTTCTGAGTCTTTTAGCTTTTAAACTCATCTCCACTTTCAACGCTTTCTCTGATAGCTTCGCTGTTTTCTTCTCACCCAATGTACAGATTGGGCATGATGGATCGAACTTATTATCGACTCCTGGCGTCATCTGCTCTAAACACTCGCCATGAGATGATACAAAAGGAGATTCACATTTGAAGTCAGAGAGGCATTGTTACGACTAATCCCATCAGATAACCAACTGAGAGAGGAGGAATCTTCAACTCCAAGTAGGAGAATGCCTCCTCCTCTCGGTCTCCGTCTCAGTCTCAGCAGCTGATGAATTAGGTACGACAAGGACCATTTTGTCACGAGAAGCAACACAACAAGCGTTCCCCATATTGCAACTACTAAAGCCACTATGCAACGACAATCCCGCTCTTAATGAGAAACAAAGACATGATTACTGTTAGAAAATAATAAAACATCACAGAGAGCAAGACGACAATTCTACAGTAAGTAAGCAGAGCTAACATCTCTGGGAGCTTACTTACTTACTTACTTACTTACTTACTAGTCAATCATCAAATTAAAATTAACTAAAGTCAATATAAACTGTCGAAGATTATCTAAAAAACGAAAGCCCTAAAAAAAATCAAATACCCGAAATTAAGCGAAGTTTTAAAATGTCGCCGGAGAAAGAGGTAGAAAATTAGATGAGCACACTACGATAGAGCGAGCTTTTGCTTTTATTTCCGAACGTCCGTTAATATTCCGGTTTATAAGACCCACAACCAAACCAAACCAAACCGAACCGAGATGCACTACTTCGTTTCCACTCTTTCTTTTATTAAATTTATTATCACATACTATGATTTGACAAATTGTATCGGTTTATGAAAATTACACCCTTTTTACCAAGTTAAATCGGTTCGGTTAAATGCCTTGTCAGAGTTAGAAAGTGACTTACGGTGAGTAGTGATGTCGTTACGAAACCAAACTATATAACACTCCAAAATGAAAAGTTTAATAAAACTCGAGGGAAACCAGTGTCCCTGTCTAAAGTATCTTACAGGACACGCGACCTAATAGGAGGAGTAGTGTGAAGAAGCCCAACACGGAAGTAAAAAAAAAAAGGTTCAATGAAGATAGATTAGGGAATATCAAGACGAAACCATCAACGAATAAAACAGAGGTATATAGAGTGTTTGTTCGTGGAGCACAAAAGCGAGGAAGAGTAGGTTGGCCGATCTGCCAAGACGCTTGGTAGTAGTGGCCTAGTGGGAGAGAAAATGAGTAATGTAAGTGAACTTCACGTTGGGCCTCTCAGTTAAGCCCATTAATGAAGATAAGGAAAGAGCTCATCAAACCCGCCTTTTTTATTGTAAAAAATTAGCGGGGTTTTTTTAAGTGGGAGGGAGGGGTTCTGTTTTGAAACGATGACGTTTGGGCATCGCCTTCTTCTCTAGAATCTAAATCGTCTCTCTCTCTTTCTCCTTCTTCACTGCCTAAAACCCTAATCTTATCCAGACTCCTCAGAATCCCCAAATTTCCTTTTTCCCGCCGTAGACCCTGTGATTTCATTAACGTATATCCCGATTTCTGTAAAAGAGATTCCCCCAAATCAAAAACACGGGTTCGTGATTTTTGCTTAAAAAACTCTTTCGATTTTTGTTAACAATGTGACACGTTTAAATGGAAGAGTGTTTAGGTTCCTGAATTTACAATTGTTAATAAACTCTTCTTTCTTTCTTTTTGGAATCTGATTTGCAGGTTCGCTGTAAAGTTGCCTTTTTTTTTTTCATTTGCTCTGTCTCTCTCTGTCATTAGGTTAGTTTTGATGGAGAAGCTTGTTTTTTTTCTTCACTTTATTCGTTGTTGATGCTATGAATGTCTGGTTGAGAAGATAAACAACGCTTTTCCCCTTGTGGTTGATATCTGTCATTGATCTTGTTTTTTTTTTTTTTGGCTTTTATTTGTTTAGTGTTGAAGAGGGCTGTGACAATATGGATTTAGACTTCGATGATCAACCTGCTTCTACTGCACCTGCTGGTACTTGTTTTTATTTCACTTTGATTACTTTCATGACTCTTTTTTTTATATCATTTTGGCTGAAAAATATGAATTTTGTGTGAATTTTTAATAGCTAGGGCTGGTGCAAAGTTTAAACCGAAAGGTAGACCACAGCCCAAGATGAAGCAACTCTCTCTTTCCACCTCCCAACCATCACTCTCAACACAAACCCAAGATCCGGTTTCTCTAGATGGTTTTGTTTCTTCCCTCTCACCCAACTTGTATTTTACATGTTGTTCAAAATATCTTAGGATTTGGGATTCTGTTTTTGCAGATGTTTCAACTATTGTGCCTGATAGTGAACCCGTTAACCATTCCACCATTGGAACAAACTCTAAAGAGGTAAAAGCTCGTTTTCTTTCTACCTTTTGAATTGCTTTTTTAGTGTCTGCTTCATGTTTTTTTCTCATTATGCAAAACCTTTTTCTTGCTTTTTTTCAGAATGTATTCTCAGAAGGGCTTTCTGTTCTTCGTGCTTGTTCTAACGTTAATTCCGAGGAAAAGAAATTTGATAATGGCGCAGAGGAGGCGGCACCTGCATATCCTGATAATGATCCCATAAGACAAGATTCTGGACATTTTGTTACTCAGGAAACGGATGAAATTATCCGTTCTCAAACTCCAAGGGAGGAAACAGGGGTATGTGTGAATTTTATGCTGATGTCTCACTTCTTCTAGTCTTATATTTAAAACTGATTTTTCAAGTGTTTTAAATTTTTGTTACAGGAAGAGGAGTGCCATTGGAACATGGAGACTCTTAATATTGTTCAGGAGGAAGGCATCATCACCACTGCATTTGGTAATTCTTGAACCACCAAATATTGAAATTCATATGCGTTGATCCTGTTAAATAAATCTAGTAACCGAATCATAATGTTGTACTTTTTGTAGAGCAACATACTGGAAAGTTCCAGCCAAAGCCTAGATTGCAAGACGCTGTGATTGAAGAGCCTGAGTCTCATTGCTCTGTTGATTACACAACGGATGCTAACCAGTCTGCGTTAATGGTCATTGTGGAATCAAATGAAGTCACTAGTTTGGGGAATACAGTAGTAGAAGAAGCTGAAGAAACACGGTCAGGAAGAAAAATCAAAAAGGGAAAATCGAAGAGAGCTCGAAAGCAGAAAACCACTAGTGAAGTAGGAGAACCAAATAAGTCTCCGCAGAAGAAGTTCAAGCATTCAAGTCGTCGGCAGAGAAACAGAACATGTAAACTAGCTGAAACAAATTCTCTACAACTGACTGAATCTACTATCTGACCAGTTTTTTTCATGTTTTTTTGCGGTCTAGTGGAGAAAGAATTGCTTGAAACGCCGGATGATGAAATCAAATATTTGCCCATTAGGGATATGCTTCGCCTTGTTGAATATAGAGAATGGATGGAGGTAAGAATCAACTCTTTATCTATAGACACATCCTTTCATTTAAGCTCTGTGTAGCTTGGATCCTTAACTTTCCACTCTTGTTAATATATACAGAAAAAGGAAGCAAAGGGAGCTCCTATTGTGCCGCCAACCCAAGAAAGGTACACTATATATCCATTCATCTCAGAGAAGATTGACAGTGCGAGATGATAGTAAAATCAAGAGTGTTGTAGTTTGTTTTCTTCATCTGATGGAGTGTATTGTTATGTGCAGTAATACGAACGCATCGGAGGAGAACCATTATTATTCACAAGGTTTTGACGCAGAAGATGAATATGGTATGATGGTGGAGACTGAAGATCAAGAAAATAACGTAGTGAAACCGGACTCACCGGTTAACTATCAAACGTATATGAACAAGACTCCCAGAACTAGATGGTCAAAGCAAGATACAGAACTCTTCTATGAGGTAATCAACTTTGATCTCACCCGTTATTTAAATGCGGGTGTGTTTTTTTTACTGGAGGGGTTGTTTGTTCACAATCGTTATAAGATCTTTCTTGTTTGGTTAAAGGGAATTCAAGAATTTGGAGGCAATTTATCGATGGTACAACAGCTGTTTCCTGATAGAACGCGTCAACAGATCAAACTCAAGTTCAAATTGGAAGAACGAAGGAATCCATTGAAGATTAATGATGCATTATCAACTCGGTCGAAACGTGAGAGATCCTCCTTTCTCTCTCTATATGTATTGAGTTTCTTGGTTGAGCCAGAGAAGAAATTATAGAACGTTTGTGTATTTCTTCTTGCAGATATTACTCATTTCCATACTGTGATTAAGAAGCTTCAGGAAGAAGCGGCAGCTGAAAGGGAAGGAGAAGAAGAGGATGGAGAAGAGGCAGAGACAACTCTTGATGTTCCTGAGAGTGTAAGCATTCGGATTATATTTCTTTTTCAAGTTGGCGCCAAAGTCTGTTAAGATGTTTTCATTCAGAAGAAAACTAAATTGATGTCTGTATTTGATGTGATGTGGTGTAGGAGGAGCCAGCGAAGTCTGAGGAGACGGGTGATGGAGTAGCTGACGTTAAGGAACCGGACGGTGGGGACAACGGAGAAGATGAATGTGAGGGAGATGATGATGATAATGAGTTTTGGAATTCTTATAAAAGTGATATGTAACGACTACTATATTTAAACCGATTAGTCCTTGACTCCTTGTAGTCTGTAGAAGATAAATTAGTAAATCTTTTTTTTCATTGAGATGAGATTCTTAATGTTTTTCCAAAGAGAGTAGAGTTATCTTTCTCTTTTATGCTGAAGATCATGACAAACTGCTATTCATAAGTTATCTATCAACAACAAAGCAACTAGACTTTAAGAGGAGGAAATGAGAATACAGTTATATAATAAATAAGAGAAAAAGAGAGTCCTAAGCTTTACATGTCCAGTATCTCTCTCTTCGGTCCTAAAGGCTTCTGTTTACAAGCTGGAGGCTGAAGATGATCCACCGAAGCAGCCTCTCAGTAAGAACTGTCAATGCAAAGAAAAAGCAATGAAAAAACTGTGTAAACAATATTTATGGTGTTAGAGTTTAATATGCGTTCTTCTTCTCCTTACCTTCCTCTTCTTCTTCTCCTTTTGCTTATCAACCAATGCCATCATCTCATGTTGCCTCGTCATTATCTCGTCCAGCGCCTAAATGTACACACACAGTAGTAAAAAGAAGAGCAATCAACAAGAAAACAGTGAGAGAAAGAGAGAGACAAGAAGAGCTACTAGCTTCTCCTTCCTTCACCTTCTTGGTTTCGGACAGCTCAAGCTCAAGCTGGTCAACACGAACACGTGCAGCGTCGAGGGAGTCGCATTTCTCCTCAAGATCTGTCATCTTCTTAGCCATCGCCATATACTCCTGCGTCCGCATAACCGTCACTCCCTCTGGGTACACATTAGCCTTGGTTAGCCTCCTCACTATCCACATCAATAATGCCATCACCACTCCGTATAAGTAGTACCATTTCCTCGGACGCACCAACGGATTCGAAACATCTGAACAAATTGAAAGTTACACGGTTTAATAAAAATTATACCCGGTTTTGAGCTAAACCTAAATTAATAAAAACCTTCAGGAGGCTCTGGAACGTTGTAGAGCTGTGTAGTAGTAGTAGTAGTATCCACGTTCGTGTGGATGAACTCCTCCTTCTCCTCAACTCTGCAGATCTCTTCGTGTTCGCCTAATTTCTCTGTTTCGTTCTTCCCCGACCACCTACCTTCCCCGTTTTGAACCAACTGTGTCTGCGTATAATATAATATTTTACATAGTTTACTTGTATCACAAGTTTTCCTGATATATATTTAAATAAAATTAAAAGTTGATGATAGATTCAAAACAGAACTACATTGAAGATATCGGGGTAGTTCCATGGACCTTTGTCTGAACGCATGCATCCGCCTTTGTCTGCGCAGTTGCACTTACCACCCAAGAACTCAGGCAGTTCACTGAACAATACATACAAATTAATGAGAAGAAGAGCTCCTAGCCCTGAGTAATGCAATGCAGCAGTTTCATTAACGAGTCACATATGTATATAACGAGTTACTCACTTTGCGTCAATGATTTCTAGCAGTTTGCTTTGCTCTTTGCTGCTAAGAAGCTGCCATTTAAATTAATGACACATAAAAGATTAGCTAGAGATGTTCTTTACTATATTCTAAACGAGCCAAAAGTTACAACAGTCTGGAATTTTTCAAAAGTTTTACGTGAATCTTGGCTGTAGTCTTTGGGTCAAGGAAAGGTTTAACGACCTGCCACGTACCCCAAAACACAACACCAGCATTCATGATGTACAATTGGTTCAGTGTCTACAATATATGAAGAAACACATGTAGGTGGTCAAGTTCCTGTGTACTCTCTATTAATTAACTAGTAAAAATCTCAAATAATTAAGAAGAAAAGGAACAAAACCAAAACCTCAGGGTAGATATCGTTGTCGATTTTCTGAATACTCCGAAGAAGATCTTTTGCAGTTTTGTTGAAGCTAAATGCCCCCTGCAAAAGAAACAAAAAAAAACATCACAAAGAGTATTCAGACCTTGCATATAATCTATGAGAGTGGAAAATTTATAATTTTCTATAGCTTTTATATAATATAAGAACATTATACCACGCCCTGAACATCCAAGATCGTTGTGCTTTGGTCAATATGTTTCTTCGCTGCAGTAGAACAAGCCGGGAACTTGACGTTGAAAGTCTTCTCAAACTCTCTCACGTGATACTTCACGTACCTATCGATTGTGGTCACTTTCATCAGCTTTGTGGCATCCACTAGGCCTAGCCTCTCAATATAGACAGGTCTTCCTTCCTTATCAACGCCATGATATCCTTGTGGATAGTACTTAACCACTTCATCTATTTCTTCGAAATCAAAGTCCTTTTGCAAAAGAAGAAAGAGTAGTCACTTTAGCTAGAGAGAGAGAGAAAACAAATGAAAGAGAGCATTTAAATGTCACCTCCATGATAGTGTCGGCACCATAGTCTTTCCTCCAGTTAAGCATATTGGCCCACATTTGCTTGGCCTTTTCGATATCAAAATTTCTTGCTCTCAAGAACCTAAGCATCATATGATGATCGTCGTGTTTTGAGGGAAGTAGCTCCTCTAATATAAGAGCTTGTCGGAAAGCATCAACCGCTTGCAACTCTTCTGTATCGATTTCATCAGCCATTGAGACACACTTTACACGACCTTTCTTCGTTATGGAGTGCTTAAACTTGTTGGTCGCATTAATTGCCTTCTTCTTCAGGGTGCAAAGCTTCGTTGACCTCTTGTCATCCTCCGAGATCTCAACATCTGCAACATTCATATCTCATGCTTGTAAAAAAAAACATGTCTAGATTTTAAGACATACATTGACAAGTTTTTCAGCTTACCTAAGTTATTATGTTGATCGATATGAGCAACTATTGTATCCGCCATGATTAAGTTCCTGTTGAATCGGTGAACATGTTACATTCATCTTGTAAACGTTGTCACGGAACATGTTACATTCATCTCCGAACATATATATTACGATAAACAATCTTCCTAGCCTTATGATAATTAATGTAAACCAAAAACATCATTTTTGAAGACTACTGACCCAAAATATAAAATGTATGAACTGTCGCAAGATGTGATTCTAAGTGTTTAGGTGAGAAAGAAGAACACGATCCAACTTCTTCTAGATATTTTTTTTTTACCTGTTGATTAAAAAACAAACTAGAGAGAGAAGAAGAGGGAGAGATCTACATAACTCTCTCATGCTCACACATCTAGAAAGAGAGAGAGAGACGGAGAGAGAGCATTGACAAGATTTTACCTTCTATTGAAATCTTGCATAAAAATGGCATTTTCTTTTTTGTCCAAAAATAGTTTTTTTGGTAATAGATTATTTAGATTGACTCTTATATTAGAGAAATCATTTTAGTTACTGATATTTGGTCAAAATAATTGTATATTCTGAATTTGGTCCTATATACCAAAGTTGTATAGATAATAATTGTTTTGAGTTAGAAAATTTTGTTTTCGGAAAAACCAAGGCCATCAATGGTTTTTCTTTTCTTTTTTTGTAAATATAGGTGTATTCTTAAGTTTTTGTTGGAAGAGATCATATCTTTATAAGTCATCACCATGGATTTTACTGCTTTTTCACATTAGTAGCCGATAAGTTTTCTTACCAGAGAGTTTTCGAAGGTCATAACACAACAAATTGTAGATAATATTACAGAATTATACAAATAAAAAAAAACAAAATTAACTTAAAAAATCATTTGGATAAGATTGACATGGTTTTATGGAAGTTTTTTTGGTCCAATGATCTAACTAAAAATTTAATGGTTTTAAATCAAAATGTATAGATATTGAATCTTAGAAAAAGATAAATTATGTAAGACGGAAAGAGAAAAATTTATTAGGAGGAATATACCGCCAGATACGAATTTTATACGACGGTTCAAAGTATACATTCAAGCATAAAATCTTTATAGAACATGTAGAATTATCGGATCTTAAAAAAACTGACAGGGATTTAATTCAAAAAAAAAAAACTGACAGGGACTTGTATATAGTTTTATCTGTTATTTCAGTTAAAAATTTAGACATTTCTTAGCTAAAGAAGAAAAGAAAAGGCATTTGCTCCTTCAACTAAATCAAAATAATTGAAAAGGTCTCTAACAACACAAAATTTCACCACCATAAAACTCAAACAATTAGACCATGCGCAATGGCGTGTTTACATGGGTTCATGGGCGCGAGTTCTAAGGCCCGGTAGAATAAAAAGCAATAAAAAATGGGTTTGTTTTGACGAACCGGGCCTTACTCACGATCCGCTATATTGCGGTTTTTACCACGCGTCGTGTCGTGGTTGGCCGAAAGAAACCGCGTAGAAGGGGGAGGAAAGAAGGGTTTCTGCGTGTCTCTTCTCATTTTCTCATATCGAAACAAAATCTAGGGTTTGTTGGGTGAGAGGCGATAATACGAGCCACTCCGATTCTCCCCGAATCTCTCTATTTTTCTCGTTCAAATCGACGACAGACCGTCTTTTGCACGACCTCTGGTGAGTATCGTGTAGATCGACGGTTTGATTTCGTCGATTTAGATCAAAATCGTTTTCTGAGATTTGAAATCAATTTGGGGTTTTCGGGTTTAGGATTTAATTCGATAGCTAGGGTTTAGATTAATCGTTTTCTGAGACATGCGGGTTTCATTTTGGGTTGATTTGATAAGTTGATTCGATTTGTTGGTGTAAATCGAAAATTCGATTTCGATTTTGAAAAAAAATTTGGGGGTTTTTAATTAGGGTTTAGTTATCTGTGTTTTGCGATTCAAAGAGGGTTCATTCCTAGAGAGTTGATTCGATTTGGTGGTGTAAATCGAAAATTCGATTTCGATTTTGAAAAAAAAAATTGGGGGTTTTGAATTAGGGTTTATTTATCTGTGTTTTGCGATTCAAAGAGGGTTCGATTTGATTCGTTGATTCGATTTGGTGGTCTAAATCGAAATTTTGAATACGAATTTGGGAATAAAAATTGGGGGTTTTGAATTTGGGTTTAGTTATCGGACTTTTGAGATTCGAAGAGGGTTCGATTTGATTCGTTGATTCGATTTGGTGGTGTTAATCGATATTTCGTATTCGATTTTAAAAAAAAAAATTTTAGGGGGTTTTGAATTAGGGTTTAGTTACTAATACCCTTCTGTTATATTTCACAGATGGATCCCGCGGAAGAGATTAGAGATTCAAAGAGGCATAAGGAGTATGCCAACATGCTCAGATACACTTGTGATTCTGAGTATGGGATTCCGAGAAGGTGTTCGTGTGGTGGTAGAATCATCCACGAGGTGAAAGTGAAGGAGGAGCACGACACTTTTCCCGGGAAAAGGTTCTTCACGTGCATCAACTACGAGGTAAAATTAAACATTCAAAGCTTAATGAATTCTACATATGTAACAACAGTGTTTAAAATATGTTTTTTCGATACAAGGCTGATGGGTTACACATCCGTCAGCCTTGGGTATATGGTGTCCAGGAGCAGCTGGAATGGTTGACGAACCGTGTGGAGGCGGCTGAAGAGGTGATCAAGTTTATTCCGAGTCTGAAACACCAGATTCAGACTCTGGAGGTGAGTAAAAGGAATTCTAATTCATCTCATTTAATTTTTTATGTGACTAACAATAATTTTTTATGTGACTAACAATAATTTTTTATTGTTTCCATGTCCAGGGCAAGGCGAAAGAGCTCAATCTGCAGGTTGATCGTCTCACTGGGGAGGTTTACAACCTCACGGTGCAGGTGGAGGTGCTGGAGAAGCTCTGCTTCGAGTAACAAGCAAAGGTAAACACACAAACTCAATGAAGTAGACTAGGTAGACTAGAGGTGAAGTACAAGTGAACATTTCTGTGTCTGTTTGCTTTAATGAAAGTAAGTAGAAAATTAAATGAAGTGAATTAGGTAAAGTAGAACTCGTACTTGACTTTTTACAACTTGTAAATAATATGTCTGTTTGTTGGTTGATGTGTAATGAATGGTAACTAGGTAGACTACAACTCGTACCACAATTTTTAATTGATTTGATGTGTTATGAATGGTAACTGTGAATAAGTGGTTGTGTAGAAATGAATGGTAACTAGGTCGATATTTTTGAACTGATTTGATGTGTAATCAATGGAAAACAGAGAATAAGTAGTTGTGGAATTAAGTTAAGTAGTTGGGTAATTAAAACATAGGATTTCCCGTTATAAAAACTCACACAATCAATTCTTAAAACTCACACGAACATCTAAACAGCAAACCAAACCCACACGAACCTCTAAACACTAAACCAGAAACCAAACAATGGATCCTTTAGCCGTTAACTCCCACGGGTTTGTTAACTTGTTAGCCTCGCAGAGCCCCCCTATAATTGACGTTGACTCTGCTGAGGCTCCTGTTAGCTCTCCCGGGTTAGTTAAACCACTTGAGAGGAGAAAGTGGTCAACCAAAGAGGACACTGTCCTCATCAGTGCTTGGTTGAACACGAGCAAGGATCCAATTGTCAACAATGAACAAAAACTTGGATGTTTTTGGAAGAGGATAGAGGCATATGTGAACTCGAGTCCTCTGCTCGTTGGCTCCATTCCTAGAGAGTGGAGCCAATGTAAGCAGAGGTGGCGTAGGATTAACATAGAGGTGTGTAGGTTTGTCGGATCCCATGAGGCCGCTTTGAAGGAGCAGAGGAGTGGCCAGTCAGAGAATGATGTCATGAAGCGGGCTCATGACATCTTCTCTAATGACTATAATGGGAAGTTCGGTTTAGAACATTGCTGGAGGGCACTTCGTTTCGATCAGAAATGGAGATCACATGTACAGCCGAAGGAGAAAAATAAGGACAGTGGTCCGGAGGTGGCGGAGGTGGCTGAGGAGGAAGAGGTTAGGCCACAGGGTATCAAGGCCAGCAAAGCTGCCAAACGGAAGAAGCCGAACGAGGAAGCTTATGAAAACGTTCAGAGTATCCTAGCACAGAAAAACGCCATCTCCAATAAAAAACTTTTAGATCGTCTCCTAGCCAAGAACACTGATTCACTAACTGATCAAGAAGTTGCACTAAAAAATAAGCTTATCAATGAAATGCTTTGAGTTGGTTAGTGTAATCGCATATCTGTTATAGTTTCTTTGGTTTGACTCTAGCTTGTTTATCTTAACGTATAGCTTGTTACTTGTTTAGTAGGTTATAGTTTCTTTGAACTTCATTCTGTTATTGTTGCTTTGAACTTGATTCTGTTTTATTATCTTTTGCAGGTCACGGGTTTGGAGGTTACTAGGTGTTGCAGTGGAGGTCTCAAGTTGTAGCAGGTAGCAGTATTTTGGTAACGTCTCATAGGAGGATGGTTGTAACATAGTCACGGAATGTGTAGTATTTTGTCCCATTCTACACATGTCTATCGGATGTTGTTGTCACGGGTGTATGTACCCTCTTATCTATGTTGTTGTCACGGGTTTGCACACCCTTTGATTCTCTTTTGTACTTTTTATTTCACGGGTGTATGTACCCGTTTATTCCCTCATGTAAAACTTCAAACTACTAGCTTCTATATATATATGTGTTCTCTTCTTTCTCTTCTTCACGCATATCACCAGTCCTCACAAAGATCACCACAATCACCACTCTTCTTGACAAGAATCACCAGTCCTCACAAGGATCACCACAATCTCTTCTCTTTTTTCTCTTGTTGACAAGAATCACGACGCCAATCCTCACAACATCAGCCACAATCACCACAATCTACACTTCTTCCTAAACAAGGTAACTCTTGAACCTATGAATAATATATAAAAGTTTACATTATGAATTTAAGATATTAATATTGAATGTAGGATTATGAAAAACCAATTGGATTATGAATTTAAGATTTTATTTTTGAAAAATTTAGCTAATAAAAAAAACAGGATCATGAAAAATATTGATAAATTTATGGTTTTGAAAAACAAATGGATTATGAATTTAAGATATTAATATTGATAAATTGAATTTGGAAAAAAAAATGATTATGAATTTAAGATATTATTCTTCAAACTTTTACTTAAGTTAAAATGTAGGATTATGAAAAAACAATTGGATTATGAATTTAAGATTTTATTTTTGAAAAATTTACCTAATAAAAAAAACAGCATAATGAAAAATATTGATAAATTTATGGTTTTGAAAAACAAATGGATTATTAATTTAAGATATTAATATTGATAAATTTAATTATGAAAAAAAAAGGATTATGAATTTAAGAAGAAATGGTGGACGAAGTTGTTGATAATTACATCGACTCAGTGATTTATGCTCAGCCCAAGAAGTCCAAAAGACGTTTTATCGAACGAGATCGCGAACTAGGGCACATTCAGCTTGTCAACGATTATTTCACGGGAAATCCTACATATACATCAGATACGTTTAGGAGGCGTTTTCGAATGAACAAGCCATTGTTCCTTCGCATTGTCGAGCGTCTGAGCACTGATTTTCCATTCTTTCAGCAAAGACCAGATGCAACCGGAAGGAACGGTTTTTCTCCACTTCAGAAGTGTACGGGAGCGATGCGTATGCTCGCATATGGTCAGTCAGGAGATACATATGACGAATATCTCCGAATGGCTGACAGTACATTACGTTCGTGTTTGGCAAATTTCAGTGATGCAATAATCCAATGCTTTGGAGATGAGTATCTACGAAGACCTACAGCCGAGGATCTTCAACGATTACTCGATATTGGAGAGGTACGGGGGTTTCCGGGAATGATAGGCAGCATAGACTGCATGCACTGGGAGTGGAAAAACTGCCCGACGGCTTGGAAAGGTCAGTTCACACGTGCTTCGGGGAAGCCGACAATTGTCTTAGAAGCCGTTGCATCACAAGATCTATGGATATGGCACGCTTTTTTCGGCTTACCAGGTACCCTTAACGATATCAATGTTCTTGATCGATCACCAGTTTTTGATGATATCATACATGGTCGAGCACCTAATGTGAGGTTCAAGGTCAACAACCACACTTATCGTATGGCCTACTATCTTACCGACGGGATTTATCCTCCATGGGCAACATTTATCCAATCCATCTCACTTCCTCAAAGTCTTGAAGCACAGAAATTTGCTGAAAAACAAGAAGCCGCCAGAAAAGATGTCGAACGGGCTTTCGGAGTATTGCAATCGAGGTTTGCAATTGTTAAGAACCCAGCTCTACAATGGGACTTGCAAAGGATAGGAAAACTAATGATGGCTTGTGTCATATTGCACAATATGATAGTAGAGGATGAACGAGACGGATACGCTCCAATTGATATATCGGAGTTTGAGACAGGAGAGTCTAGCAGAAGTTCCAAGGCAACAAGCAGAGATAGTGTTAATGTCACCCCGGATATGTTAGCCATGCGGAGAGAAGTTCGAGATGGAGATAAGCATCAGCGTTTGAAAGCCGATTTAGTGGAACATATTTGGCAAAAGTTTGGTCATGAAGGAAATTAAAGAAGCTTTGGATTTTTCAAAATTTCTAATTTATGTTATGTACTCTTTATGTATTGAATAAAATGTTTTCATAAGTTTAAAATATATTTCAATAATATGTTTATGTTTTCTGAATTTTTTCAATTTTTTTTTTTTTTTTAAAATATTACTATTTTATTCTTATGAACCTCTTCTTCGGGTTCACCAATGCAGAAAATAACATATCCGGGTTCTTAACTGTTCATGGGCCCACAAAAATATATTAAAAAAACTTGGTGAACCCCCCCTTTGGGGTTCACCATTGCTCATGCTCATGCTCTTACACTTGTTTACGTTAAACAAAACCAAAGGTTTATTCTCTGTACACACACCTTTGTTGAAAATGGTCCACCTACCCACATGGCGTTGGTTGAAAGAAATATACTCTGTTTTCCAAAGGAAGCACAACAACATGAGGATTTAACGTGAATGATATCTGCAAAAACTATCGTTATTTTGTTGCATCTTAATATATTTTCATGTTTAAATATACACCAAACTAGTCATCAATTTGATTTCTCCTCTGCTTGGCAATGAAAGACTCGATCTTGCATCGGAGCTCGTCGTCAGAATCAAATCTTTCAGAAGAAGCATCCGTCTCTGATCGCCTTAATCTCCCACAGTAACTCTTGTTTGAACCCTCCATATTCTCTGACTTGCTTCGTTGGTAACTCTGAATCTGCTGCCTCTCGTCAACCAAACTATGTTTCTCAATCTTCTTCACAGTTATCTCCTGATGCTCAACTATGCTTTGTTGCTCCACCTTCTTCACTGAAGTGCTCTGTTCTGTTAGCTTCTGAGGTTTGCTCCTTTTCACTCTCTTCTCAGAAATGCTCTTCCTCGTCTTCTTCTCAATCACGTCATGATCGGAAATGCTCTGTTTTGCTACGTTCTCAGTTATGCTATGTGTTTCTTTCTCTGCTTCACTCTGTTTTGGTCTGGTCTCCGTTATGCTCTGTTTAGCCTCGTTCTCTGCTTCGCTCTGTTTTCCTCTGTTTCTTATCTCGGACCGTGGAACTCCTTCTCTCCTCGAACTCTCCCGAACAAACTCCTCGTAAAGATCGTTGCCTTTGTACTTCGGAACAGCTTCTTGGTTCGAGAGAATGCCTGATTTCGCGATCAGAGCGATGACTATCGCGTTTCCTACAGCAAACGCGAGATTACGGTTTGCGAGAATAACCGCGGCGACACCTGAGTCTTGAAACGTGACAACGAGCTGGTAGCAGAGCTTAGCAACCGTAACCAGAACAACAATTGTCTCGATCGCCTGAGAAACAGTATCCAAAACACGAGACTTTTTCGCAAGCCTCTTTGTCTTTCTTGGTTTGGTTTTCTGAGTAGTAAAAGAATCCATTCTGTGAGGAGAATAATCGAACAAAGAAGGTATGATATTGATCTCTATGAGAAGAGGAGACCAATAGTATTCTCAGTTTAGATTCATGTAAAGTTGAGAATCTACTCTGAGGAGAATATGTTTTTCTCTTTACTCTTTTTATTTTTCTTTTACTTTGTTTCTTGAGAGAATTTAGCTTTGGTGTATGTGAGTATTTATAGCGTGTTGTTACTCAGTGCGCTTGAGATGTTTACTTTAATTTCTTACAGTAATTTAAAAAAAATAAGCTGATACAACTCAAGAACAAACAGTAATTCTACAACAAAAACGCGGGTTGACTATAGTTTTTACATTCATAAAATTTTAAACGTGGTATAAATTCTGTTTACAGGAAATCCTTCACAACTTCATAAGATTTTCTTCTCTAAAACATAAGAAAGTTTAAGCCCATGCATGTCTGGTTAAAAGGATCAGTAGGAATGAATAGCCTTAGGAGAAGATTAAGAGCATGTTAATTACAAAATTCACTTCTTGGAACATCTCACCTTTTCATTGAAAAGTTATTACATACAATTGCCATGCTGCTTATGACAGTCTAGCAATTGCATATTACAAAATTCCTATATACAATAAGATTAACCAGTTGTGGGAAATTGTCATTAGTTATATATTTCCTACTAGACTCTAAAAGGAAGAAGGAAGTATTCGAGAATTCCAGCTAAAAAATATTAGATTAAAATCAACACTTGTATTACTTTTGATTGAAACAAAACAAAAGCAACCTCGCACTATGTTAGTGACTAGTCCATCTGTAATTAATTGCTAGTCCAGTAAAGCAGCTGTCATATATTGATGTGTGAAAATTACTTGTAGCACGTAGTATTTATTATTGATATTCATAAAGTTTATTGTAAAAGTTTTTTGAGAACTTATATTACGAGGATCTTAACGCAATATAATATTAGTTTTGCAACGGATTTTTCTCAATTGGTGAAGATGATTTCGGAACCAGAAGAATATCCGACTTTTGCAACCTACCTAGAAGACATCAGAAATCTCAAGAGAAGTTTTTACAGTTCGGAAATTATTCATATATCAAGGATGCAGAACAACAAGACGGATGGTTTGGCACGTGGTGTGAGGCAACAGACGTCGTTTACTGTGTCTATATAGATACAAAGCATCCAGTTTAGTTTACAGAGTCAACATTAGTCTGTAATTTTGTCGAAAAAAAAAAAAACTTATATTATGAGTTAGCCCAAAACAAATTATTAGTATGTAATTTGTTATGGGATTTATTATGAATTAGAAATACATATATTTTCGGATATATATTAGGCTAGACTTGTAGTATATATTATGGTCAATATGATTTCTTAAATGATGCGTTTGTCTCGTTTGCTAACTCAAATCTTATTTTAAATAAATCAGCACATAATATTTGTCTAGATATCATGTGAGGAAACTGAGAAAATAAATAAATAAATAAATTGCAATTACTTCTTCATTAAGAGATGGGGAAGTGGCTTGTAGGTCAAAAAAACCTTTGTTGTTTCTTTAATGTCTTGTCTCTTTCTAACCAAAACAATAGACTCATGATTTCAAATTTTAAATTTTTCATTATTGGATACACTTTGACAAAAGCTTCAGTTCCTTTATGGAAAAGTTTAGAGGAGAATTCATTATTGGTGGCGTCTTCGTTGTTTCATAACATCCACAAGTGAAATGTGTCTTTAGATTTTCATCGGACCGCTCAATACTTGTCCTATTAATGCCGGATGAAACAAAACAAAAAATATCACATAAATCGCCCAATTATCTGCATACTGAATCTTTAGTTTTGGTCACTATTATTCCGTGGCAGCGAGTATTTATCGTGAAGTATTTATTTATGGTCAAATAAAATGTGAATTACATCCATTCTTATATCCATGTGATAATAGAGTATAGACGTATATTTACAGTCGATGCTATATATGGTTTAGTCAAAATGCGTTTATTAATTGTCGTCTAAATTTTTAAGCTGCACACTTTTTCTAGTACAGTATATATGGTTTTTCGATCTCATGCAAGGAAATAAAACAAGACATTTTTTGTCTCTCTTTTATCAAAGTAAACCAAGACAATCCCAAAGATTATATGGGCTTCAGTTGAGCCGAACAAAAACATTAATATGGGCTTTTCGTTATAACAGCCCGTATACACGTAAAGATGAAACCTCAGAAAACCCTAGAGATTATAAGAGCAAGCCCTAGATCGATCTCTACCTTAGCCTCCTCCCCCTCATACCATCTCTAATTCGCCGCTCGCTCCTCCGTCTCCGTCGAAGTCAACATGGTATTTCAATGTTCCTTTCCTCTCTCTCTCTCTCTAAGTAGATCTTTTTGTATTTAATCTCTTGTCTGAATCGTTATATTCATTTTACAGGCGCCAAAGAAGGACAAGGTTCCGCCGCCGTCATCTAAGCCAGCGAAATCCGGAGGCGGGAAGCAGAAGAAGAAGGTTCGTTCTTTTTCTCTCAATTCTGCTCATTTTCCCTATAGGTTTCTGTTAACTGTGATGTTGTTTTAAGTTAAGCTTTTCACATGGTGAAGACATTGTGTTGCTATTGATATTGGTACCCATTGTTGTTGATTAGCATTGATTGATTTGATTTTTTTATTTTGCATTTTCTATCAATGTTATGAATAAACAGAAGTGGAGCAAGGGAAAGCAAAAGGAGAAGGTGAACAACATGGTGTTGTTTGATCAGGCCACTTATGACAAGCTCCTTACTGAAGCACCCAAGTTCAAGCTCATCACCCCTTCCATCCTCTCCGACCGTATGAGGGTAATGTTTATTACCTGTTTATCTAGTAATATGATGCTAGGCTCCTATGGTCTTGTCATGAGACTAGTTTGCTTCTACAATGTTTAGCTAATAGTTTAGTAGATAATTAATTAAGTTGTCAACCTCGATCTTGTCTAGAGCTTCAAAAGTATAACACTGATCCGTATTGAATAATGTTGATAAATACAGATTAACGGGTCTTTAGCAAGGAGGGCTATTAGGGAGCTAATGGCCAAAGGTGTGATCAGGATGGTCGCTGCTCACTCTAGCCAGCAGATCTACACTCGTGCCACCAACACCTAATATCTTTTGTTCTTGATTTGTTTTTTTTTCTTTACCTCCTTTGTTTTGTTCTTCAAGAACCTGTTTAGAATCTTGTTTTTGAGATATTTTAATGCATTGAGACAACAGAATTTGAGTCAACGGTTGTTTGATTTGTCTTAATATTTTCTGTGCGTCAATCAATTTATTAAAAAAAAAACGTAATTCGTCATAATTGGTAACTTCAATTAGTTTTAATAAGTTATCCCAATATAAATATCTAATCAAGTTAAAAAGAAAAGCGAACTCTGTTTTTTGGAGAAGGATAGTAACCGTGACGGTTATGGCGACTGCAAGTGCGATCGTTCCTTCTCATCTACTCAAACCTTAATTCTGATCAAATCATGATCAAACTTCTGATGCTTATGTGTCATTTCTTCTTCTTTCTCTTTGAGAAAGATTCTATTTCCTACGGATTGAAAATTATATCATTTTCTTTACAATCCGTTTGTGTAATCTCCGACATGGAATGTGTGGCCATGTTCGATGACAAAACAACCAGTCAAATTCTATTGAATTTAGATTCAAGTGGTAAGGAACTCATCCTAACCGCTTTGCTTTGGAAACAAATGCCATGGAAGCCACCATGGAGTGTCATTGTCATGGAGAAGGAGATGGAAGAAAATGGACGATCTCAATTTTGGTTTCAAAATCAAAATTGTGATTTAGTCATAGTGAAGCCACCGCGAAGGTATTTGATAATATTTTATTGGTTCTTCACTGAAGTTTCTTTGTTGTATGGCGATGTTCTTAGAATCGTTGAAAATTGGCGGTTCCAGTTTTTATTTCCTTCGAAAGAATCAGTATATTGGATTCATCGATGGATATTTATAGTTCTAAATTGGAATTTGGCCAATGTTATACAACAAAGAAAGTCACAAAGGAAAGTTTGGGATTTCATCGATTGAATGATTGTTGATTGCAATCACATCGAAAATTCTATTACTAAAGAAGATGGATCAGAAGAAATCTTCAAATTTTATTTTTGTTGTATTGTATTTTTCTTATTTTAAATTTGCATTTGGTTGTATTTTTATCTTTTTGTAATGTTACATTTTATCATAAATAAAATTGTTGTTAAAAAAAAAAAATATCTAATCAAGTTATCTCTTTACCTTGAGCATAATTACTACTAATATGTTAATAAAATTCAACAAGAAATGGTACATAAATGATGTATGAAATGATGTTTCATAATGTACGACTCACACACCGCAAGAAATTAAAGTGTCTGCAGGCCACGTGATAGGTTTCACGGTCACTCGATGTTTGACTAAAACACTTGTATACATTTGTCTTCTAACCAAAGAATTCTAGTGCTTATATATTAGCTAATTGGACTTGCTGTTGAGTGTAGATTTGTTTGAATAATTGTCCGACATATAGGCATTATCCTTGCATGATGGGCCCGTCCATCTCGCCTTCTCCCCCGTTAATCAAAAGGGGCCTTTGCTCAATCTAATCAAAATCTAATTCCTACAATGGTTACAAGTTACAATCTAATCAAAATCTAATTATTGCAATCTGTCTCGTAAACTCAGCCGTTAGATTATTATATCACTTAATCAAATGTTTAAATGTCATAGAGATTCTATGTCATTTTTGGCGTGTAATGACGTGTACGGACTATATAGAGCACCTATAGGCTGGGCCAATGAGATTAGACTGGGCCTGGGTCCACATACAAGTAGACAGAACTGTTGCTGAGCGCCACATGTCCCGTATGCTTCCCCGAAGCAAAAAGTATGGGAGGAACGAGAGTCGTTCATTTTTATGGTTCAGTGACCTTCATTGTCAGACACAGACACCTATGCCTTTGTTTGGTAACATTTCACATGATCTTTGTGAAAGATGATATTATTATTTTACTGTTTCAAATTCAAATAAATATTCACTTGTACAAAATTATAATATCGTTTGTATTTATTTCAACATTAATATATGCAGAGAACATGGTGTCTCCAAATTCTTCTAATAATAATTAAATTTAAATTAGATATTTTAGATACTATCGAGAAGGGTAGATATTTTAGTTTTTTTTTTCTTATTAAAAATAAAATTTTAAGAAATTCAGCACCTTTTTCTAACGGGGGAATTAGAGAATACAGCAAACTTAAAGCAAAAACAAAAAAACTATAACCGGAAGATGAATTAAAACAGTAAAATTGTCTACTTTGAACAGAAGAGAGAGAGAAGGTAAAAGTTAGAGAATAAATAACAGATCAAGCTTGGGAAGCTCCTCACTGATCACTTTGCCTCGTTCTTTCTTTTCCTTTGGGGGTGCATGAACGACACAGATCACATTCATTACAAAAAAACCAGACAATACGAATAAAAGGTCTTTATGAGTTCTCTCATAGATATTATCTCTGTCTTGTGTTAATGATTGTTTCCTTTCTAACTATCTAGCTGTGTTAAATGTAATGAATGTATTCCTTCAGATTTTCTGTGTGTCTTGATGTTTTACTGTTGAGTTTATAAAGTTTCCAGAACATTCATAAAGTTTTCACATTTGGAGGTTCTTATTCTCTCATGATACGAAATTTCTCTCGCTTTTAATCAAACGCTAGATGGAGCTTTTTTTTCTTCTTCAGAATTGGATCAAAAGTCTCCTTTTTTCCTGGAAATCTCTTTCCTTTTTTGATCATGAACCAGTCACTGTTCAAGTTTTCTATAATCCAACGATCTGTAGACCAACATGGATCTAACTATTTTATCTGGTTCAGACTCATTCTGACCCAAACACTTTTTCCGGTTCATGTTTTAAAAGTTATAATCTCTGTTTTAGGCAAACTGTTATTGTTTCTCTATTTAAAAAGATTTATTACCTGCACAAAGATTAATCTATGTTGAAGATACACACTCTCTCTCTTGGTTACTACTCGGTTACAGTATTTATGTGTTGTTTCACTTTAATTGTTTTACTAACGAGCTTAACGCTTCTGTCCTGTTTCATTACAGCTTTTTAAAAAAAAAGATGGATTCCTGTTGCTACTTGGGTTTGGGGAGAAACACTGTCTTGTCCAAAGACGGTTACAAGAGTGTAGAGAACAAGTTTTGGGGTGAGAAGATCAACAAAGGAAGCTTCTCTAAACATTTTGCTTCAGATTCAAGTTCCAAGGAGCTCAGATATCGGAAGTCGTTGAATCCAGGTGTTGCTTACGCGGTTGCTACTTCAAAGAATGCTAAAGAGGCTTTGGTAGGTTACTGATCAGAGATTCATCAAAAAAAAAAGAAACTCTTTGTCTCAGAGATTTGCCTTTAAAATTGATTTATTTGGTTTTGTTTTGGCAGAGACTACAGCCTTCTATATTGGGGGAGAGAAGAAAAGCGGATCCAAAAAATGTGGCTGCAATCATTCTGGGAGGAGGCAATGGAGCTAAACTCTTCCCTCTCACCAAGCGAGCTGCTACACCTGCTGTTAGTTATTTATTTATTCATTTTTACTCTCACCAAAAGTTTTGAAGTCTTTGGTTTTGATTCTTCAAACAATATTTGCAGGTTCCTGTGGGTGGATGCTATAGGATGATTGACATACCGATGAGTAATTGCATTAACAGCTGCATCAACAAGATTTTCGTGCTGACTCAGTTTAACTCAGCTTCCCTCAACCGCCACTTGGCTCGTACTTATTTCGGGAATGGCATTAACTTTGGAGATGGTTTCGTTGAGGTATATATATAGAACAATTTACTTTCTCAGCTTTCTTTTCTCCATATTTAATGATCTTAAACAAAGGGTTAAATCAACATATGGCATATAGGTTCTAGCTGCTACACAAACTCCTGGTGAAGCAGGGAAGAAGTGGTTTCAAGGAACAGCAGATGCTGTTAGAAAGTTTCTATGGGTGTTTGAGGTATGAAAACCTTATATTATCATTGAAGTCTCTTACTTTGTGATTCTTTGAAATGGTATGATCAGTTGGTTTTGTTAATACTATGTAGGATGCTAAGAACAGGAACATTGAGAATATTATTATCTTGTCCGGTGATCATCTCTACAGAATGAATTATATGGACTTCGTTCAGGTAAATATATGATGATGATAAACAAAGTTACTCTTAACTATTTTTTGCTGACTAACAGTAAACACTATGCATTGGACAGTACCATGTCGATAGCAACGCGGATATTACTCTTTCTTGCGCGCCAGTGGGTGAGAGGTTAGTTGTCTCTATGATTTTCCTTTTCTGTTTTAACTTTTGGTTTTGAGTTTCTAAGTAACCTTTGGTTTTGCTTTGTGGTTCAGTCGTGCATCGGATTATGGACTAGTGAACATTGATAGAAGCGGACGTGTAGTCCATTTCTCTGAGAAACCAACTGGCATCGATCTGAAATCAATGGTATGCTTTTTATCTCCAAAGTTTATATAAAACGAATGTTTTGTTCTGTTGTTTGATGGTTTTTAATGTGTTGATGCAGCAAAGTGATACTACAATGCTTGGACTGTCTCAACAAGAAGCAACAAAATCTCCATACATAGCATCAATGGGAGTTTACTGTTTCAAAACCGAAGCTTTGCTGAAGCTTCTGACAAGACGTTATCCGAGTTCCAATGACTTCGGTTCTGAGATCATTCCTGCAGCAATAAGAGATCACAATGTTCAAGTTAAGAAAATAGAAAAGCTCTTGTTCTTCTGTTAAAACAGTTTCATGAGTTTTTAACTAGGAAAGTGATTCAAATCAAACTGTCTTTCTGTAGGGATACATATACAGAGACTATTGGGAAGATATTGGAACTATAAAGAGCTTCTATGAAGCTAATATTGCTCTTGTCGAGGAGGTTAGTTTTTGCTATTCAATACTCAAGAAATGTCTCTTTCACTTTTGATCTTATCTTTGATGTTATTGGTTCTTAAAGTGTTCATGTTCTAATGCAGCATCCCAAGTTTCAGTTTTATGATCAGGATACACCTTTCTACACTTCTCCACGGTTTCTGCCACCCACCAAAACCGAGAAATGCCGCGTAAACATTTTACTCTTTATTCAAAAATATTTTATTTTGCCTTTGAATAATTAGTCTTGAATCACTAAGTGGTTTGATGATCCCTTATGCAGATAGTGGAATCGATAATATCACACGGATGTTTCTTGGGAGAATGCAGCATCCAACGTTCCATCATTGGTGAAAGGTCACGTCTTGACTATGGTGTTGAGCTTCAGGATACTTTAATGTTGGGAGCGGATAGTTACCAAACCGAATCTGAGATAGCGTCTCTGCTGGCGGAAGGCAATGTTCCAATTGGCATTGGCAGAGATACAAAGATCAGGTAGCATAGCAAACCCAAGTCCTCCTTCTTGTGTGTCTTCTTCTCAAGAGCTTTTAGTTCCTAAAAGTCTCATGTTTATCTTTATTTTGTTACAACGAAGGAAATGCATCATAGACAAGAACGCAAAGATCGGGAAGAACGTGGTCATCTTGAACAAAGAGGTATGTGTTTTCTTCTTCTTTCTTGATTCTTCTATAAAATGAGTAAAGACTTAGGTCAGAGATTGAGCATTCTTTAACGTTATTTTATGTTTTGCTTTCAGGATGTGCAAGAAGCTGACAGGCCAGAGGAGGGGTTCTACATACGGTCTGGGATCACTGTGGTTGTGGAAAAGGCTACCATTAAAGACGGGACTGTCATCTGAACAACGGAATGACCTGATTGAACAATCTAGCCGGACGTTTTTGAAGTGTTTCTTTTGCTGGGGGGAAGTGAAAACAGAGACAGTTGTAATAATGATATGTAAATTACTTAAAAAGAGTATGGACTCAAGACAACTTAGAACCAAAACAAAAGTTTAAGCGTTATAATAAGAGTGATCTATCTATCTATCCATCGCTCCTTCTGTATACAGAGAGATATAAATAAATAAATCTATCTTTGATTTGTTGAATGTCAAAATCTTGATTTCCATTTGTGTTTATTCATCTTTATATTATTCTCACACGTAGATTCAAAAACAGACGCCAAACGCAATATTCACAAGAACTTTATGATAATAATAGTATTCATTGGTTATAGACACGACGTCAAACCCACTCTCACTCATGTATATACACTCACTGACTGGCTAGTTCTGGCTAACGTGTTTATTTTTCAATTTTGATTCAGTTACGGGTGGGTTAAACTGATAATTTAGAAAAGGTTGGGGGTCAAATCAGATAAAGTAACTTTATCGGTGCACTCTTACGTAAATATATAAAATAAATAACCCAACCGAGGAAACAGATAATAAATAATAAAAGAGTCGGAATAAAAACGAAGGAAGGAGGAGGATCAAATCGTTCGGGGGTTCATTTGGTCAGATCTGCTCCGGTTTTGTGGATAGCGAAGCAAAAGCAGCTTACAAATCATTCTCATCCTCATCATCATCATCTACCGTAAGTCCTTTCAATCTTAATGATCTGAGATTCCCAATCTCGATCGATTCATAGAGGTGTGTTTTGTCATCTTATTCTCTCGTTCACAGATCTGAAAACTGAGCGTTTCTTTGTTGTTACTGTTTCTTCTTCGACTTTTGTTTCATAGAGTTAATGTGGTTTATTTGTTTTAATTCACTAACTAACTTAGGGTTATGGACGTAAGCGGAGGTGAAAGTGTGGCGACTCCTGTTCAACAGAAAGCACACGAGGCATGGAGGATCTACCAGCACTACCTTGACAAGACCACTCCTCTTCCCACTTACAGGTGGATTGGTACTGCTATCGTCGCCCTTGCCTACTGTCTCAGAGTTTACTACCTTCAAGGCTTCTACATCATCGCGTACGGTCTTGGAATCTACCTTTTGAATCTCCTCATCGGCTTCTTGTCCCCTCTTGTTGATCCTGAGGCTGCTGGGGGATCTGATGGACCTTCTCTCCCTACCAGAGGCTCTGATGAGTTCAAGCCTTTTATCCGCCGTCTCCCTGAGTTCAAGTTCTGGTAACCGCCCCCTTTCTCATAAAATGGAATGCTTTTTTTTCTTGTCTCGATCTTTACTATGTAAATCTCTCTGTCTCTCAGGTATTCAGTGACAAAGGCGTTCTGCATTGCGTTTGTGATGACATTCTTCTCCGTGTTTGACGTTCCTGTCTTCTGGCCTATCCTTCTTTGCTATTGGATCGTTCTCTTTGTTCTCACCATGCGACGCCAGATCTCCCACATGATCAAGTACAAGTACATCCCTTTCAGCTTCGGCAAACAGGTACACAACAACCACTTGTTTTTTAATTTTGCCAACTCATCCCCCCCATTCGTATATTGTGTTCGTAGAGTTATACTGGATGGGAAGTTACTGACTTTGTGATTAGTTAAGGCTAATTCGTATAAAACAGTCTTTATTTTTTTTGTGTTCTTGGATATGTATTTTAATGTATAGACACCTTCTCTTTGGTTTGTGTGGCAGAAATATGGTGGACGGAGTAGCAGCAGCGGCTCACGTGCGGAGTGATCTGACCCACCTACCTTTTCTCTTTTTTTACCATTTGACAGACAGATCTATGCGCTTCTACAATGAAGAATTAGATGGGTAAAAACAAAAGAACAGGATAGGATTAAAATTTGTTGGTTGTATGTATTATTTGTTTTGTTGCTTTACTCTTTCAAATAATACTACGAATGAATTCGGCTTTCAAACTGGACTAAACTCCTCGCATGAGTGACCCTGTGTGCGTGCTTCAGTTGGATCCTCGAAAACACGGTCGTGCAAATACCATTGAGACTGATCTATATACAAACAAGAGTGTTTATTACAACTATAAAACCGGTAATGATGATGATTCCAACTCCCAACTTTGGTAAATCGAATTTTATTGGGCCTTCGTAAAGGCCTAATTACTTTAAAGTCAACCCTTCAAGTACAAAAACGCAGCGTTTTCTACCCCTTGTTCCCCAAGGACCGTATTCTTCTCGAACCGACTATATATGCATTGATCGAGACATGTCGTTTTAGCTGGCAGAGAACTCTAGAAACAGCAGCAGGAAGATAAATAAAGAAAGGTAAAGTTTAAGCTCTTATTGATTTTTTTTTAGAATCATCTCTGCAAACGTCGTCGACCTGTAAGTTTCCACTTTGACCTTGATTTTTTTATTGCTCGTTTCTCTGTGGCATATGATCGAACACTTGGTGGGTATCTTGCTTGCTGTAAGTAATCGTTGTGGAATCGGTTGTTTTGGATGTGCTTGAGCAATTAATACCTAAAAATTAAATTTTTGGTTTTTGTTATAGGAACACACTGTGTTTACTTGTGGGGATGGACTTTGGTGTAAATCTTGTTCATGATATCAGTTATTTTATTTGCAGGCACAAATGGAGACACCACCAAAAGATCAAACACAAAACCCTCCTCAGAAACCAGCCATGGCTTCATGTAGGAGGAAGGTAAAGGAAGATGCCACTTTCTTTGAGGACGTCAAGGATCACATCGATGAGTTCATTCATGCCTCCATGGATGAACACAAGACCTGTTTCCAGAAGACCATCAGCAAGGTTCTTTCTTCCCCAACCTTAACTTATTAGCTATCATATCGTTTTGGTGCTCAAAAGAAAGATGTTTTTTTCTAATTCTTACTCTAGATGTTAAACCCTGTGAAAAGCGCTTTGCAACACTGAATATTCAAACCGTTTGCATAATTAGACACGGGGTTGGCGTTTCTGGTTGTGTATTAAAATTAGGAAATAAGACAGGAAACCAGTAGAGATTGTTCAATACAATTTCAATTCACTTGTGGTTTTGGGTCTGAAAAATGAGCTTTGAAACACATGATTTATGTGGCAATTTTTATCTTGTCTGAGGTGTGATATCTGGGATTTAAGCAATATGCTTTTGATTTGGTGGACATCTATCTCTCCTTAACTTGAAAATTACTTTGTGGATTGATTTCAGATGTTTGGATTATCCAAGGCTGTAGCTGAGAAGCAGGCTGAGGAAGAAGCCAAGGGAGTCGAGAGTCAGTTGCCTCTTCAAACAACTGTTTCGGATTAAAAAGAGTTACGTTACGACCTTCTCTAGTCTGTGCACTTTGAAGATACGCCACGTCCTTTTCTCATATCAAAGTCTTTTTTGTAAATCAACTTCATCAAGATCTCAGACACAGTGTTTGCCAGTGGATAACCCCTTGATTTCGTGTTAATTGCTCTTAGTTTCCAAAATATAACTTTGAAAAACATTGAAGCCCTTGATCTAATGTTTTGGGTGTGTGGTTGGTACTAATAAAGCACCAGAGAACATCTTAAACGTTAGGTTTGACCCTCTCACATCAAGATGTTGATGCAATCTACAACATGCCATTACATTCAAACAAATCAAAAGCGGTAAACAGGCAGGTCACATTAGATATTCATAAAAAAACCACATCTATAGATTGGCTTGTTCAAAAAAGAAACAAGGGCAAGAAAATTCAACATCCAGTAGCTTATATATATAGCCTTAGATCTTTGATCTTGATCAGACCAAGCTTCTCCATTACATTTTCAAACTTACGCCACTAGCTGCAATATACAATCCATTCCATACAAACAAAGAAGTGAGGAGGATGCAACTGTATCATATCAAAATGACGCAGACAGAGATCGTGCAATGGTAGAGGGATCTTCCCAAGTAAGGACACGACCAGACGACAAGATGGTTCCCCAAACCTCTCCTCCTTCCCTCCTTTCCAACCCGATCTCCCTGTACCAAACCTCCGTCGAACACTCTCCAAAGTTACACAAAATCACAATTTTGCCACCGTAACTCGCCATTTTAGAACTAGGACGACGCATACAATCAGGAAGATCTTCAAGACCCATCACTCGCCTCCAAAACCTAGAGACAGGATCAAACTCCCACATTGTACGATTATCCTCCCGATCAAAAGTGTACAACTTGTTATCAATGACGCAAGAAACAACACCCCACCGTCTGTTCAACAACAAGTCCTTCTCCAAACTTGCTTCTTTTGGATCGTAAACAAAGCTACTCTTTCTATCCATCAAGTAAATCTTACCGTCCATCACGAAACTCCTTATCGTTTTCTCACACACCTCTTCCACGTTGTTATTATAAAGACCCGTCTCCCAAGTTTGAGTCTTTAGATCAAAAGCCTCCACCCAGTTCGAAGACAGAGGGCTACACCCTCCGACCACATACAACTTCCCGTCGACGATCCCCGCGGCGGCGCAGCCGCGTTTTTGCTTCATGCTGGGGAGGGAGCGACACGTGTAAAACGGGCAGTCGACGACAAACCCAGTGGAGACGAAGCTGTCGTCGACACATCCACCAAGGAAGTAAATCTCTGAACCGAGGGAGACCACAGACATTCCCCAAGAAGGAACCGAAGGGAACGAAGGGACATGAACCAAACGGTGTTTTTTACCTACTCCAGACTCTTCTTGTCCGAAAGGATTAAGGAGATTGAGAGAGTACCATCTAAGGGTTTCTGTGCCGTGAGGTCTGAGCGCAACGTAGAGGAGGTCTTCTGCGCGGTGGAGTGCGGAACGCTCTGCGTAAATCTCAGGAGAAGCGATGAGGCGTCTCAAGGATGTGGACACCAGCGAAACACAAGGGTGGTAACATCGGGGCACGCGTGCTAAGCAGTTGAGAGATATTTCGTCTGGAAGTAGTAGTAACAGCGATGACGACGACGACGGCGCTTGATGATCTTTCAATTTCTTAGAGCCAGAGGAACAACTTGTAACGGTTGAAAGATGCATAATTGTCAACTCTGTGAAATGGTCTGCGAAGAAGAGAAGGGAAGGGAAGGGAAGCTTTTAATTTTTATTTAACTGTAACTCTGTAAGTAAGCATCCGTCGGTGGGGATCGGAAGGTTGGCCAAATTAGGGTTTTTGATTTTCGTTAAGGCGGGAACCCATGACGATTGATATTTTTTTTTTTTAAATTAGTAATGGGCCTTATATATTATCAATGAAGCTCAATATCATTAATATTCGTATTATACTAATGGATTCATTATGATGGGCCTATAAGTATGTTATAATTGTTGATTAATATTCTACTTTCAGTTTAAATATTTTATAAATTTATATTAATAATATTACATTTTTGAATTATACATGTGTTTTTTTCATATGTAATATCTAGTCGAGTTAATTATCATCTGAGTTTATTATATTGCACCTGATTATCTGAATTTAACCATTATATTGTTTTGTTCTAAATTTATTAAATTTTGATCAACTTTGTCATTTTTAATTTAGGTTAGTTGTTCTATTAATTATATAGCTATATTTCATAAAAATGGAGATGATATTTTAATTAAATCTCATGCATATCCCCTATATATTAATGCATATCCATTATATATTAAAAGAGAAGCATTGACTTTAATGCATTCACAATAATTTTTTCACGTGTCACTCTCACAATCAATTGAATATAATTTTCTGTAAATTGTTTTTCTTATTTTTCTTATATATATATATCACAATTAATCTTTATGAATAATATATATTTGATTACAGTTTTTTATCCTCCAGACGTTTTGTTTAATTTTATATTATTAAAATAAAGTAAACAATCAAATTAATCATATAATAAGAAAATTTAGTTTTTTTCTTAAATGTTATATTTTGAAATTTTTAAAACGACTATAAATTACTAAAATGATAAAAGTCTCACGATCAAAATTTTGTGATCAATGGTAACATTTTTTAGTTCAGCTCATCGTTTTCAATAGGACTTTAACAATTTTTAATAATTAACTAATTGAGCTACGAACATAGTATGTGTTTTTTGTTTAAAAGTTTTTGCATACCCAAATTCAATATGAACCATAATCACTTTCGTTTTAAATTTTGTTACAGTAAAAAATATAGGGTAGGAAAAAAAATTGAATACAATAACAGAACCAAATCCAATCCGAAAAAATATTATAGAACTTTAACCAAAGTATATAGCTCATTAATAATTTTAAATTTTAAACACTTTCCAAATCTCAGACCAAAACAAAAGAATGAAATGAGAATAAATTCAAAAATAAATATTTATATCGACCAATAACCAAAATGAAAAAACCGACACAAAAAATATTAAAGATAGATAGGATTGACACGTGATTGTAAACTTTTCATAACCATAATTAATTTTAAATGGCTCATGATATAAAATAAAACTGACATAGTTTCATTGTAACCAAATAGTATATATGAGATTCTTGAGCATACATGTTAGGTTCTTATGCAATAATTAATTTTTTGATCTAAACTATTTTTTTCAAATAAGACCAGCTTATTAGTAAAACAATTATGTAATTAGCAAAAAGGTTTATAAAAAATTGTTTAAAAGCCAAAAATATTAATTTGATCAAGAATATAAGTTTTACTTTTTTCATAATTAATTATTGCTAATTTTCATTTTTATGAAATCACATAATATATAAATATTATTAGTTTTTTTTAAAAAAGTTTCCTTTTTATGAAATCATATTATATACATATAATGTTATTAAAAACTTTATAAAAAGTTATATTTTTCCCTTTTTATTATGCTAATGAAAAAGGTTAAAAGGAAATTAAATTAAATCTACTTAGCAAAAAATACTAAACATAAATAAGATAAATTTGAAAATAATAATTAAAAGTAATATTGTAATTCTTCTAAGTGTATTTCCCAAATTAACCACTAAATTAACCAGTGTGGGAATTAACATACTCAAATAATATTACATGGAAAAGTCACTTTTGTATGTGGCACATCGTGCTCACGTTAACTCTCTCACATTATATTATTATGTCGATAAATTAAATTTAATATCTTATTTTCATTATTAATATTTTATTTTTCCTTTTGTTAATACATTTTATACCAATTACATATGGGTTTGGCGTTTCTGGTTGTGTGTTAAAAGTATAATATCAGACATGAAACCATAAGAGATTGTTTAATACAATTTCAACTCACTTGTGGTGCTATATCTGGCTTTAAGCAATACTAGATTTTGATCCGCGCTTAGAAAGCGCTGTTTTATTTTTAAAATTATATAACTTTTTAAAATGAATTTTATATATATATATATATATATATATATATATATATAGTGCATAGATTTAGACATATTTATATGGAACCGTGAATTGAACCGTAGCAAACTAAAAAATTCAAACCAAAACTGAACTGAATTTCATAAATAACTAAGCAGATCATATATTTCTAGAACGAAAAAATTGAAACATAACCTACAAAAAGATGGGTACCTAAATTTTTTAAATACAAATTACATATTTACAAATGTTAATTATATTTGATATCTGAATAGCAATATTCTAAAATACTATTTATAAATTGATTACCCAAAAACAGAATTACCCAAATATTGATCAAAATGTTATAAATTATCTGAATTTTCTAATATTTTTATTCGAACAATCTGAATTACCTGAATTTTAAACTGAAAACCCCCCAAATTATCCGATATTATATCTTTTTTTAAACACTGTCCGATATTATATATATATAGGTATTGCTTGAAAAAACAGAATAAAGCGGAACTAAACTGGACCTAGAATTTTTTTTTTTGCATATTAGTCGGGATTCAAATTTTTTACTAAATTGAACCAAAAACTGAAATAACCCAACTAAAATCAAACCAAATTTTGTAAATATCTGAATAGTTCGTAGATTCTAGAGCTGAAACCAAATGCTGAGAACTAATAGTGCATCTATATTTAAATGGTACAAAAAAAGTGTTCTTTTTTTTTTTACAAATTATTTAATTCTTTTTGGTTGTTCAAAAAAAATTCCTCCTTTTAGTGGAGTAGATATGTGATTTATAGACAAATTAAAATATAAGCAGTATTTATATATCTGATCCGGACCCGTGACTGCACGAGTAAACCCGGTAGCATATGTTTTTTATGTAAACATTCTATCAAAGGTTCTACCAACTGATATATTATAAAAAAAATTATTTAATGAAAATCTATTATTTAAATTTATAGAACCTTAAAATTTAATAAATTTAAATTTATAACTGCTGGAATTTTATGGTATTTTATAAAAGATCATAGAGATGCAATAAATTAGTTAATGGTATTTTAGAAAAGGTCATAGAGGTCCTTACTAATAAAACCTTGAAAATTAAGAAATTAAGCCCATAATTCAGTAGACAAAATTGTCACTAATTAGAATTAAATTTCCATTGTAAATTTAGGAGTATTTTTCGAAAATTTACATTTTTTTTAAAGTGAAAAATAATATAGATGAAACTCGTATATTGGTTTTGGTTTGTATTTAGAATGTGCTAAATTTTTGTATTCCAAATATGATAAACTAACAAAGACTAAATTATGGAAAATATTTAAGAGAGAATACGTACATAGATTAAAACTATACATGAAAATAGTGAGATTCAAATAAGTATATGAAATAATATACAGTAGAACTTCTATAAATTAATAATCTATAAATTAACAATCTCTGTAAATTAATAAATTTTGTCAGTCCCAAGTTGGGGCGGTGTTAAATATAACACAAATCGATAAAATAATAAGATAATAGTATTTTAAAAATTTCTATGTAAATATATAGTCCCCTTAAAATCATAAATTAATAATCTATCTATGTATAATTTTCATATAAGTACAAGTTAAATATTATATTGTTGGTTTATATTCACAATGAAAATTCTTTATTATTCTTAACATTTCAATATATTTTGATAATATTTAGTAAAATTATACCGAAAACCACTTAAAAATTCTATGAAACATAAAATTATACATAAAATAAGATAATAAAACAATATGAAAGTCAAATTTCTAAAATTTAAATAATGTACATACGGTAAAATAAAATATTTTCTTTTTTATATATAAATAAAAATATTCAAAAATCTAAATAAAGAAACTTTTGTATATTAATATCTCTATAAATTAATAAAGTTTCAAAGTCCGAACATTAATAATTTATAGATGTTTTGCTATATGATATAGGGTATAGTGTATATGATTTAGGGTCTTTTTTTGGTCAAATGATGTAGGGTTATGGTTTGTATTTAAAATATACTTTCTTCTTTTTTGAAAAGCATTTAAAGTA
This sequence comes from Hirschfeldia incana, assembly GCA_026261945.1. Lineage (NCBI taxonomy): Eukaryota > Viridiplantae > Streptophyta > Magnoliopsida > Brassicales > Brassicaceae > Hirschfeldia > Hirschfeldia incana. Next base: position 505,244 of record JABCMI010000112.1, read on the forward strand.
TACTTTATATTCGAAAAACATATACTAAGAGTTCATAAAGAGATTCAAGAAATATATGAATAGCATATCACTTAATAAGTTTATATTACGAAGGTATAATATCAAATGAAAGAGAAAAATGGTTGTATTATGTTTTTTTATCAAGAATACTAATATGTTTGTTATGACCTTACATTATGACTTTTGGTTAACCAATCTATTTGATAAATTGTTATATATGAGTTTTTATCAAAATACAAAACAATTGTTTTCTAACCGATTATTTTATAGTGGCTTTAGTCAAAATATGAATGCTACGTTCGTGGTTAAGTTGACCAATCTATTTTGTATCGTATAGAAAAATTGACTAAAGTAAGAATAGAGATATATTATATATCCAAACAATTCAAAAGCGCTTGGTCAATAAACAGACATGTCACATAGCTATTCCTAAAAAAGCACACCCATATTTAGATTTGTTCAAGAAAGAAACAAGGGCAAGAAAGTTCAACATTCAGTAGTTTATAGCTCCGTATGTTAATCTTGAAGACCAAGCTGGTCCAATAAATTTTCAAACCACATCCTGGAAACTGCAATATACAATAACAGTTCATATGTCATAACAAAGAGGTGAGGCTGCATCAGTATCACAAAGCCAAGGTTACTGACCTCATTGGAGTGTGTCATCAAAATGAGACAGACAGAGATTGTATGATGGTAGAGGGTTCTTCGGAAGCAAGCACAAGACCAGACCACAAGACCGTCCCCCAAACCGCTCCTCTTACCCTCCTTTCCAACCTGATCTCCGTATACCAAATCTTCGTTGAACTCCTTTCAAGGTTACAAAAAATCCCAAGTCTGCCACCATAATTCACCATTTTAGAACTACCACGGATAAGACCAGGAAGATTGTCAAGACCCTTCACTCGCCTCCAACGCCTCGAGACTGGATCAAACTCCCATATTGTATAATTATACTTCCAATCAAAAGTGTACAACTTGTTATCAATGACGCAAGAAACCACACTCCACCGTCTGTTCAACAACAAGTCCTTCTTCAAACGTCTTTCTTTTGGATCGTACACAAAGCTACCATCTCGATCTATCAAGTAAATCTTATCCAGAGCCGGTGCTGAGATTCCGGGGGCTTGAGACAAAATAAAAAAATGGGGGCTGGTATTTCACAACATAAAAGTTTTTATCATAGTTTCAGTTCTAATACAAACATAATAATCAAAAGAAATTGTCGTCAAAAAAAAAAAAATCAAAAGAAATTTACGTATCATGGCTTGTGACCAGATTTTGACTTTGATATAATACCAACTAATGTTTAATGAGTGTTTTGTGTTTGCAGGTGAGGCTGTGATTAAAGCAAACATCTCTAGCGAGGTGTGAAATGAAGAAGAATTAAACGTCGAAGGAAAAGAGAAGCAAATTTGAAGTGATTTCTTTCTTTTTTATCTACTTTTAATCAATTTTCTATTTTTCTATTGGGTTTTGTTAAGCAATTTGCTAGGCCCACTTAGCCTATTAAACTGAAGTAAAAACGTGAATAGTTTACATTTAAAAAAATCAGGGGCTTATAGAAATTGGGGGCCAAGGCCAATGTTTCAGTGGGCTTGGCCCAAATCCGGCCCTGATCTTATCGTACATCACGAAACTCCTCATCGTTTTCGCACGCAACTGCACGTTATTACAAAGACCCGTCACAGTCTCCCAAGTTTGAGTCTTTAGATCAAAAGCCTCCACCCAATTCAAAGACTGAGGGTTACCCTCTACGATCACATACAACTTCCCGTCGATTATACCCGCAGCAGCGCAGCCACGTTGATCATGATTCATGCTGGGGAGGGAGCGACACGTGTAAGACGGGCAGTCGACGACGAACGCCGTGGAGACGAAGTTACCGTCGACGCATCCACCGAGGAAGTACATCTCTGAACCGACAGTGACGATAGACATTCCGCAGTAAGGAACCGAAGGGAACGAAGACGGAACAGGAACCAAAGTGTGTTTTTTAACTACTCCAGACTCTTCTTGTCGGAAAGGTTTGAGATTGAGAGTGTACCAACTAGGTTTTTCTGTACCGAAAGACCTAAGCGAAACGTAGAGAACATGTTCTGTGCGGCGAAGTAATGAACGTTCCACGTAAATATCTGGCGATACGATGAGACGCCTCAAGGTTTTGGAGACAAGTGAAACCGACGGGTAGTCACGTCGGGGCACGCGTGCTAAGCAGTTGAGAGATATTTCATCTGGAAGTAGTAACAGCGACGATGGCGCATGATCATGCAATTTCTCTTTCTTCTGCGGCAGTTCTTCGTCGTTAGAGCCAGAGGAACTGCTTGTAAAGGTTGAAAGATACATAACCGTCCGTCCCTGTGAATGTCAAACAGCGAAGCAAGCAAGAAAAAGCGAAGAAGGAGCCTCTTATTTATATTTAACCGTTGTTAAAAAAAAATAAGTAAAGTTACCAAAAAAAGTTAAATACACCTTTAATTGTTGTTTCCTTTTTAGTACATTTATTTATTTGTCATATTTTTCATAATTTTAAGATAAATTAACTAATTTTTTAAATTTTATTTTAGTATATATATTTATCATGATGTTTATGATAATTAATAAACATTAACCTACTCTACGGATGTATACTATTTTTTAAGAAAAAATATATTGTAATATATATACTTATCATATTATTTAGAAAATTAATTAATAAATAGATATTAACAATATATACCAATAATATTGATACTTTGATTAAGTGGTAGAACTAAAAGCATCAAATTGAAGAGCAAAACTTCATCGCTCGATCGGTTTTATTTTTTTCATGAAGAAGTTGATCCACTGTAATAAAAGATCCCCCAAGACAAAGTCTCGCTCCACGAAGAGCTTAACCATGTTAAAATTCAAAAGCATTTTGGTCGATAAGGTCATGCACATAGCTTATTCATAAATAAACAAAACAACTTCCATAGATTTGCAAAAGAAAGAAACAAGGGAAAGAAAATTTCAACATACATAGTTTATAGCCTTAGATCTTCTTCTTGATCAGACCAGACTGCTCCAAATACATTTTCAAAACGACACAGCTAGAGATCGTATAATGGAATATGAATCTTCCAAAGCCAGCACAGGTTTAGACGACAAGACGGTCCCCCAAACCTCTCCTCCTTCCCTCCTTTCCAATTCAATCTCCGTATACCAAATCTCGGTCGAACACTCTTGAAGGTTAGCCAAAATCGCGATTTTGCCACCATAATTCACCATTTTAGAAGCATCAACCTTATAAGGAATATCTTCAAGACCCTTCACTTGCCTCCAAACCCTCCCGACAGTATCAAACTCGTATATCGTGTCCTTCCGACCAAACGAGTACAACTTGTCATCAATCACGCAAGAACCCACACTCCACTGACTGTTCAACAGCCGGTCCCTCTCCAACCTTGCTTCTTTTGGATCGTAAACAAAGCTACCATCTCGATCCATGATGCAAATCTTATCATCCATCACGAAACTTCTGATCGTTTTCTCATACACTTCCACGTTGTACTCACCCCTCACAGTCTCCCAAGTTTGAGTCTTTAGATCAAAAGCCTCGATCCAGTTCCGAGACCGAGGCTTACACCCTCCGATCACGTACAACTTCCCGTCGACAATTCCCGCGGCGGCGCAGGTGCGTTTTTGCTTCATGTTAGGGAGGAAGCGACACGTGTACGATGGACAGTCGATGACGAACCCAGTGGAGACATACTTGTCTCTAACGCTTCCACCGATGACATAAATCTCCGAACCGACGGTGACGACGGACATTCCCCACGGAGGAACCGAAGGGAACGACGGGACAGGAACCAAAATGTGTTTAACTACCGATCCAGACGTCTCTTCTTGTCCGAAATTAGGTTTGAGATTGAGAGTGTACCATCGAGGGGTTTCTGTAACGCAAGATCTGAGCGCGACGTAGAGGACGTGCTCCGTGCAGCGAAGTTGTGACCGTTCTACGTAAAACTCCGGCGAAGCGATGAGACGCCTCAAGGTTGTGGAGACCATTGAAACCGACGGGTGGTAACATCGAGGCACGCGTGCTAAGCAGTTCAGAGATAATTCATCTGGAAGTAGTAACAGCGAGGATGGTCTCGGACCATGCACTTTCTTCTTCGTCTTCTGTGGCGGTTTAGAGCCAGAGGAACTTGTAACTGTTAAAAGATGCATAACCGTCGCTGTCAAAATGTCAACCGCAGGAAAGAAAAGCAAAGATGGGGCCTACTATTTATAATTGTCAATGTGCTTGTTTACAAAACAGTACACTAGAGTCTTTTAAATGGTACTGTAGTATATTTTGTAATTTTATTAATTCACATGGAATGTATCAAAATAACACATATGTGGACAATGTGGAGTATTGGTTACCTTATTTGATATTCAAATCTACTTTATTAAAGTAGAAATACACATAGAGTATATCTCATAGACTTGCAGAATATTTACAATCCAATAGCGCTAATAATTTAATTAACTTAACGTAAAAAAAATATTTGTATTTTTCACGTATTGAATATTTTTATAGAATAATTTAAATTAACTATAGTGAAGGAAACTAGTAATTAAATGGCTATAGTTTTTCCTTCCGAGGTAGACAATGTTTTCCTTTACTGTCATATCGGTTCTTCTACAATATCGACACCAACTAAGAATGTTAATTCAAATATGTTCATATATTTACAAGGATCAATTTCGATTAGCTCAAATCACAATTCAAAACGATGTAAACTTTATGTATAATTCACAAGGTTAAAAAGATCAGCTCATAACAATTATCGATTTTGCATAACATCTTACTTCCATTTTACGAAAATACAGCACCACCTAAAATCTTTTACTTTTATAAATGTCAACCGAAAACAGAAGTACATTCAAAATGTAACTGGAATCAAAATTCAAGCACAAAAGCTAGCAAATCTTTGACTTTCCTGTTTCCTTGGTTCAAATCAAAACATACCATAAACAAAATCATCTGCTTATAATTCATTACCCAAGGGAATCCATATAAGTATGTTTTTATTATTTATTAGTAATATTTAAAAATAAAAGTAACATAAAAAATCATTTATATATAATATATAAATATGTTATGTTACATATATTTTCATATAAATAATACTTCAATGTAAATTCAGAATGATAAATGTTGAAAAATATAAAATATATAGCACCATATACTTTAAATAGTATATATAATAATTTTTTTGATCCATAAGAAAATAAAAATATATTTGTGCGAATATACAAGTCATATTCTAAAAAGTATGGATGATAAAATTGGACACATATAGAATACCTCTTAGACTTACACAATATTTACAACACAATGCCACTAGAAAATTAATAACTTAACGTAAAAAATGTCTGTCTTTTCCTTGTATTGAATATTTTTCTAAAATAATTCAAACTGACTACAATAAAGGAAACAAATAGTTCAATGGCTATAGTTTTCTTTTTCAGGTAGACAATGTTTTACTTTACTATTATATCAGTTCTTCTACAATATCGACACCAACTAAGAATGTTAATTCAAATAAGCTCAGGTACTAATAAGGATCAATTTTTATAAGCTCAGATCTAAATTCAAAACGATGTAAACTTTATGAATAATTCACAACGTTGAAAAAGATCAGCTCATAACAATTCTAGATTTTGCATAACGTCTCACTTCTATTTTTACTAAAAATTATTGTGTTTAAAAATGTCATATTAAAAAAATTAAACAGATAAATTTTAATATTCGAATAAAAACATATTACAAACTGGGATCACATTCCTAACTATTTTAGCTAACTAAAATTTTCAACAAAAAAAAAACTCTACTTTTTTTGAAAATCTTGCTAACCAAGTTCAATGTCTTCATAATCAACTAGAATTAAACATTATACAAATAAATCAATTAAGTTGACATGTACAATCGGCCAAGGCATTTATGATCATTCCTAACGTGAATTATAAAATACCTACATCTCATCTATTTTGAAAACTATGGATACAACTATACAAATCGAACATTCTATGGAATAAATTGCCTTAAATCTTTTTTTTTCTTACAATTTTATAACTAATGTATCAACTTTTAATATCATACTAACTCATATTTTTCTATTTTCCTGTTTTTAATTCAGAAAATTTATTGTCTAGATATTTTATACATAAATATAATTATTCAAATTTTGGATTTGTTTATAGCATATCCAATAAATATCGGCCATGTAATTTACTGTAGAACGTAAAAAAAATATTTGATGTAACTAAACACATTGTTATCTTTCAAAATGTTATATTAGTACACAGTACAATCATGTATAAGATTTACTACAAAAAAAAAAAAAAAAAACAACATCCGCTTGATCGAGTTGGTCAAAGACTAGTTTATATTAATTTTGCAACATGACAAATGGTCCAATCTAATCCAGTTTTGCAAACATTGAATATCGATTTGTACTTCAGATAGTTTGAATCTATTATCAGAATTATTGTCACATGTAAAAATAGCACCAAAGTTTGACTGATGTTAACTTGTTAGTTATCAAATGTGCATCTTCAATCATACAATAATGTCAATCAAATTGTTGTATATCTTGGGTTTGACTTTTGTGGGTGTGGGTGAAAATGCTGACCAATACTATGTCACTTGAACGTAGACTTTTTCTTGATTTCTCTCATAAATAGAGCCACGATTACTTATCTATAGTCGATTTAATACGAGAAAATTGTAATTAAATTATACATAGAATCAACTCAATTATTATTCTAGCTACTTCGGAATTCTATCATTGATTTTAACATTTCTATAAAAATGGATAATATTTTAAAACGTTAAAAATGATATATAATTGAGAGTTCGTTAAGCTGTCTTGGCGGGATCGTTGAGAGTCAAAACTCATCAAGACGGTGTCGTATCCAAAATCTAACCATAAATCTTGGGAACGACGTGCCAGCGCGTATATAACGAAAGATCCCATCTCTCACTTTTTTTCACCTCTTACACTCTTTGTTGTCTGAATGGCCGCTGTTCTTGACCAGTAACGAAGCTTTCTCTGTCCAGAACAGTTCCGTAACAAACTACAATATTGAAATATTATTATTCAAGTTGGTTTCGTATTTTTTAAAGACTTTCCAATCTTTCTCTCTCTATATCTAGAGGAAAAAAAAGATGGAGGAGTTAGAGAGAGAAGAAAATGATTGGTAACCAACAATGGGTATTGATTCTGTAAGTGCACAGAACATTAAATTGCCAAAAAGTCGCAGAGGGTACAGAGAGAAAGAACCTATTTTTATCTTTGTTGGTAAGAATCATAGAACGTCACCAAAAAAGAAAGTTTCCTTTTTTACTTGATTCTGAGTGATGTCTTCTCCATAAACTGCAAAGATTCTTTCCAATTGAATCTTAAGGACTTTAAGGTTTTTAAGAGTCTTTAGATTTTCTCATCCGAGTTTAGAGAAAAGTACAAAGATGGATCAGAAGAAGACAATCTTGCTGCTCTTCTTCTTCCTCCTCTTGTTGCTAGAGTCAACGCTCGAGCAACAAATAAGTGCTTCTCCGGTTGAGAAATCGGCGCTTTTGGTGCTAAGGTCTTCTCTGGGGCTAAGAGGCAGAGATTGGCCGTTAAAAGGCGACCCTTGTCTGAACTGGAACGGCGTCAGATGTGATCAGAATGGTAGTGTAACTCATATCAACATCTCAGGTTTCAGAAGAACAAGGGTTGGCAACCAAAACCCTCGATTCTCTGTTGACTCGCTCGTCAGTCTCACCCGTTTAGCCTCATTCAACGCCTCAAGGTTCTCTCTTCCAGGTCCAATCCCTGTTTTATTAGGATCGAGCCTGTTGACTTTGCAGGTGTTGGACCTTAGCTCTTGCTCAATCACAGGAACCATCCCTGCCAATTTAAGCGGGCTATCACGCCTCACGGTTCTTGATCTTTCCAACAACTCAATCCAAGGGAACATTCCTCTGTCTCTTACATCTCTTCTGAACTTATCACTTCTTGATCTTTCCTCAAACTCTGTAGATGGTTTGATTCCTGCTAGTATTGGAGCACTCTCAAAGCTCCAACGTCTGAATCTATCACATAACACCTTGTCCTCCTCCATACCTCCATCACTTGGAGATATCTCTGCATTAGTTGACCTTGATCTCAGCTTCAACGACCTGTCTGGTTCTGTTCCATCAGAACTCAAAGAGCTCAGAAACTTGCAGACACTCGTAGTTGCTGGAAACCGCCTTTCAGGATCCCTACCTCCTGATCTGTTCAGTCTCCTGAGTAAACTGCAGATCGTTGACTTCAGAGGCTGTCGCTTTACAGGCGTTTTAGCTTCTAGCTTATGGTCGTTACCAGACCTGAAGATTCTAGATATTTCTGGAAACCAATTCTCCAGCGAGCTGCCTAACACCACTGTCAGTTTTGGTTCGACTGTCTCACTGCTAAACATATCCGAGAACATGTTTTACGGCAATCTCACACTTATTCTGAGGAGGTTCCGAGTTGTTGATCTGACAAGAAACTATTTCCAAGGTAAAGTCCCTGACTTTGTCCCCATCAATGCTTCCTTGAGCAACAATTGTCTTCAGGGACCAATGAACCAGCGAGGATTGTCGGACTGCTCTCTGTTTTACTCCAGCAAGGGATTAAGTTTCGATAATTTCGGACAGCAACCTACAAAGGAAAAGAAGCCTGAGTCTCCCTGGTTAAGCCACAGGATTAAAGTTATAATTGCTGCAGTTGGAGGGTCTATTTTGGTAATGCTCATCCTCATATTGTTGCCTATAACAGTGAACTTCTGTGTCCGTAGAAGAAACAGATCATCATCAACCAGTACACGTCCTAGAGGGAGAAACAACGGCGTTGGCCCATTGCCACCTGATGAAACACTTCCCTCGGAAAGAGGAGGAGGAGTCTCTGTAAACTTTGCAAGCCTTGGAACGTCATTCACCTACCAACAGCTACTCAACGCCACAAAGGAGTTCGGAGATGCGAACCTGATCAAGAAAGGAAGATCAGGTGATCTTTTCAAGGGCGTGCTGGAAAACGGAGTTCAGGTCGTTGTGAAGAGAATCAACTTGGAGTTGATGAAGAGCAGCGAAGCGTATCTAACGGAGCTTGATTTCTTCAGCCGGTTTGCTCATCCGAGAATAGTCCCATTCGTGGGAAAATGCTTAGAGAACACACCACACAAGCTGCTGGTGTATAAGTACATGATGAACAGGGATTTACCGAGCTCATTGTTCTACAAATCAAGTTCCCTTGTCGACGACGGATTGAAATCTCTAGACTGGATCACAAGGTTGAAAATAGCGTTGGGAGCAGCAGAGGGGCTTTCTTATCTTCATCACGACTGTTCACCATCTATCGTCCACAGGTATTATAGATTATTCCTTTACATTCACCAATATGTACACAATGATGCTGATTTTTCTCAAAAAGTAATAACTGTGTGTGTTTTAAAAGAGATGTACAAGCAAGCAGCATTCTCCTGGATGATAAGTTTGAAGTAAGGCTTGGAAGCTTCAGCAAAGCTTGTCATCAAGAAAACAATGGCCGTCCAAAGAAAATCGCACGCTTGCTCAGCAGATTATCCCAGTAAGTGTGTAGTAGAATACATTAAAAGCCAGATTATAGATTAAAACATCTAACAAGAAAAGCTTCTTTCTTCTCTTCTCTCTTCAGGTCTTCTCAAGAAAGTGTTCCTGGTGAGTTCATCATCTTCGACTGCTTTTACATTCTTAAAAAAATCTCAAACGTTCTAACAATCTCTCTCTCTAAATCCACAGACTCTCCAGCAACAGCAACATGCGCATACGACGTCTACTGCTTCGGGAAGGTACTCATCGAGCTAATCACAGGCAAAATCGGTATCAGCTCATGCGAAGAACCACAATTCAAAAAGATCTTATCCGAGATCATACCACACATATCATCACAAGAGAAAGAGCCGATAACGAACATCCTAGACCAATCCCTCCTCGTCGACGAAGACCTCCTTGAAGAAGTCTGGGCGATGGCGATCGTCGCGAGATCCTGCCTCAACCCCAAACCGACGAGACGGCCGATGATGAGACACGTGGTGCAGGCGCTGGAGAATCCGATCAGAGTGGTGAGGGAAGACAGCAGCGAGTCGGAGAGGTTCCGCACGATCGGATCCTCGAGAGGTTCGTCGAGCAGCGGGAGGATATTCGGGAGCTGGAGGCAGAGTACTTCTATTGATCCTGTGGCGGCGGGAACGAGTAGCCTTCTGTCTCAGGCGGAGGGTTTGGCGAGATCAAGTGGAGTGACGGGGTCTTCGGCTAGGGGAAGTAGCCGTGGCGCGTCGAGTCGACGGAGTATGAAAGATGTATAGCTTTTTAAAACAAAAACGAACTCACACACTGTAATTTTTTTTTTCACTTTTTGTTTTTTTTTCTTTTGTGGTTATGATTTGTTGTTTTTCTTTGTTCATAAAATTACCAGAAATTTATTAATCAATCAAACCCGACCAGTAGAAGCTGTAAATTGTAACACCTTTGGGGGCAATAAGCTTGAAAATAAAGTCTTTGTAGTGATAGTAAGCCCATTGGGCCGTAGGGTTTAGTGTTATTGTTCACATTGTCGTCCTCCTCTTCTCTCGTTGAGATTCTTTCTTTCTCACTCAGAGATGGCATCGGTTTGCAGGTCAGCGCTGATGAGTGGTTCCAGGAATATAGTATCTAGATCCAGGATTGTAACTCAGAAGTATCTCAATCTTAAACCCACGGCGACGACTTCGGTTCCTTTTGCTTCGGTGTCGCAATCCATCCCTCGTGCTTCAAGGTGAGCACTTAATTTAGAGAATACCCCAACCATGTTTTTGTGGGATTTTGTGTTTAATAATAAGAAATGTGAAGGGTTCTGTCGGCTTTGGGAAGCGTTGAAACGATGATTCCGCTTCACAGTGCGGTTGCTTCAGCTCGGCTCCGGTCAAGCATTGCTGCTGATTCCTCCTGTTGGAGCATGCTTTCCGAGGGTAATATTTCATCTCCCTTTTATTGTCTATTTTCCTTCAATTGGCTGTCTTTGTGCTAGTTTTTTTTTTTGTATCTGCTTGCTCACTGGTTATGAAATGAAAAGTGAACTTTGGAGATTTTATTGATTAGTAAGCTAGAATCTCGTAGTTGGTATATGGTTTAAACTCTTAGATGGGAAGGTTTATATCTTTATTGTGTACTACTGTAACAAACAAAACTGCTTCAGACGTTAAACTTAAGAAGTTTATGGGATGAGATGTTTTTTTTTAAGTTAACAAAAGCTGGAGCGAGTGTGTCTCTTACCGTCACTATGGTTTAATAAGGAACAAATCATTGATAAAGATCAAAACTTTGAACAGACTTTTGAAGGAAGCAAGTGTTACTTCTCTCTTATATACAGTAATCATGTTTTTCTGTTGAGATATATGGTTGTTCCTAGACTATTTATGTGCTTGTGTTTATGTCTTAAAGCTTCTTTTTTTTTTTGCTGACTTGTGTTCTTCTACTCTATGCAATAGGATTTGCCACGCCTTTGTGACCCCCGCCCCAGTCTGCTGGATTCTATATAAGGCGAAAAAATAATCAAAACTATTAGGACTTGCTTTCAGACAATGAATGAACAAGAATATTACTTTTTCTAGTTTGAAAACTCTTTCGTCGGTGTATTGTAATAGTTCACAAAGACTTGATGCTTCAGAGTTCTAGTTGTCTTTCTGTTGCTATTTTGATCCACACTTTTTGGGGCTTTCTCTGCGTTGAAATTCAGTTTTTCCTCTCTTCTCATTAGCATTGGTCTTCTTGATCATGAAGCGTCCATGGGGTTGATTCTAGTGATTGTGCTGCTTGATAAGACTACCACTTATCTTAATTATCTCAAATTACTAGTCATATCATTTTATAAATTAGACGTCGTTTTCTCCATTCTAACGAACATAATCAAACTGAAAACCCTACCAAACAATAAATGTTTTCTTGCAGTCTACTCAAACATCCGCTTATTAGTAATAATGATGTAAGCATAATTTCATTACTACGTTTTCTGGTATACCAACTGTGTAACTTACAGTATTGTTACACTAGAAAACATAAATAATGTACCAGAAATATACGAAAACCCCCCACACCACCAGACATAACTGACAGATCGTCCAACGCTAATTTTCGCCAGCCTTCGTGTTTAAATTACCAACGGGGAATAGTAACGAGTAAGCAACGGTGCTTAGTGAAAATTACTAACTACATTATATTACTAATGGAAATAAACTACAAATACAACATGTGTGTGCATGCGGTATGCCTATATAATAGCTCGTGTTCTTGATGTAATAACTCGAACGAGACAAATAGTAAAGAGAATTTAGAATACCTAGCTAAAGGCTAGCAATATGGGGAACTGTGTACTAAAGCCAAAAGTGTTGTCGGAAACCGAAGCTCCGGCGCCAGAGGAGTCTGAGATTTCACTTCTTGAAGATCAAAAGATCGACGCTGCGAAATCTCTTATCAACTTGTTCCTTCAAGTAAGTCAACTAAAATTTACAAACAAAAACATAGTAATGTTTGGGATCTTAGATTCTTAATTAAAATTTTATCTTTTATATTTCATATGTGGTCTTTTTGGTTAATAGGACAAGGCAGATAAGACTATGAAAAAGGACGAGAAGACAACGCCGGAAAAGATACCGGTTACTGAAGATCTGAAAACAGCTTTGGCTGAGGCAGAGTCTCCGGTTAAAGAGACAAAAACTCCAGTCACGGGGCGAAAAGCTCAAGCTGTTGTTAACGAAGAGGCCGTTCATGGCCAGGAAGTGATCGACGTTGGGACTGTGAAAGAAACAGAAACAGAGGCGAAACCAGAGGAAGTCAGAAGAGAAGCACAAGCGCAGTGAAATAAGCTCAAAACTCTTACAAGCTAGATTCTGCGTTTGCGGTCTTGATCTCAAAACGATTTTCTTTTGTTTAGCTTATGTTTGTTCTTGATTCCCAAATGCAAACGCTTGGTTTCATTACATGAAATGCAACGTCATGTCTCTTTTACACAATTCGTCAACTAAAAGAATGTCAAACGCTAGTTTGTGCGTCTTGATGGCAAACGCTTGCAGTTTTTGCTTTTTGTTTACTTGTAAGTTACTAGTTCTCGTAACCGAAACGCAAACGCTGGATTCATTGACACGCGATATTTCCAACACAGATACTGGATGTTCATTTGAATCGCTAGTTCCTGCGTTTGCGTCTCAGAACTGCATGCGTCGATGGGCCCTTTACAACACTTTAAAAACGCATGCATGGATAGGCCATAACTCATAAGCATATATGTCAAAGTTTTCAAATATGGAAGACGTTACACTGGGATGGGCCTCAGAGATTGAACGTGCGGGTAAAGACTCGGACCCGAGGACGGATCCGGATTCCATGCATTTAATTGGGAGACAACTAACCCTTTAAAGAGGCCACCAAACTCTCGAGCCTTCAACCTATCAATTTATACATGTACAGAACAGCCAATACCATTTATACACGTATCCATAGCTTGTTGTAGTTATAAACGCGGCCTCTTCTAACCACCACCGGTTCATGAACGACATAAATGATACTACAAGGTAAGCATGTTATTTAGAAAGAAAAAATACTAATGTTTTAGTGAAATAAATAGATTGCATAGTAACGTCTTATGAATCAAACGGTAATCCTCGTATAGTTATACCATGTTCTATAATTATTTGATACTAAGGATTCTCACACAAATGGCATCTTGTTATACATACAATGAAATAAAATAACTGTCCTAATTTCATGCAATGTGATTTTCTTATAAAAAAAAGTAGAGGAAACAAATATCGTACATAGTTTCTTAATATACTGATGAAAGCAATAAAAGAGTTATTAATAGCTCGAGCTACTTTCCTCTCCTCTGTGAACGCCCATATATGCACCACTCCCTTGAGATAACCCACACAACATAAGCCCAGCCTTTTTACTCACTCATTCAGACAAAAGAGAAACAAATGGCGAAATCTCCAGAGACAGAGCATCCGAACAAAGCCTTTGGTTGGGCTGCCAAAGACAAATCTGGTCTACTCTCTCCTTTCCATTTCTCCAGAAGGTTCTCATGATCTGTCTATTTCTCATTATTTTTTTCTATTCTAATGCTTAACTTTCTATCACTTGAGTAAAATTTTCTAAGATTTTTTTTTCATTGTAACTCAATACAATCTAAAATGTTTTCAGACATCTGGTAAAGATTTGTCTCATTTACAGTGTTTATAATTGAGTTTGATGCTTACTTTGCAGAGATAATGGTGACAGTGATGTGACAGTGAAGATCTTGTACTGTGGAGTGTGCCACACCGATTTGCATACCATCAAAAACGACTGGGGTTTCTCCTATTATCCTGTAGTTCCAGGGTAATCCAACACACAAACAAATAAGTCATACAAATATCTAGTACTTAAAAAAATGATTACATGACATAACTCTTTTAATATATGAATCAGGCATGAAATAGTTGGAATAGCTACAAAAGTTGGCAAAAACGTGACTAAATTCAGAGAAGGAGACCGTGTAGGAGTAGGAGTGATCACTGGTTCTTGCCAATCTTGCGAGTCTTGTGACCAAGATCTTGAAAACTACTGTCCCCAAATGTCTTTCACCTACAACTCCATCGGATCCGATGGAACCAAGACCTACGGTGGATATTCGGAGTCCATTGTGGTCGATCAACGGTTTGTTTTGCAGTTTCCCGAGGGATTACCTAGCGATTCGGGTGCACCGTTGCTGTGTGCTGGAATCACTGTGTATAGTCCAATGAAGTACTATGGTATGACCGAGCCAGGAAAGCATTTGGGTGTGGCTGGACTTGGTGGGCTTGGTCATGTTGCTGTCAAGATTGGTAAAGCCTTTGGTTTGAAAGTCACTGTGATTAGTTCTTCTCCTAGTAAAGAAGATGAAGCTATTAATCGACTTGGTGCTGATTCGTTTCTTGTCTCATCTGATCCTCAGAAGATGAAGGTAACAAATAGTTCTCTGTTTATCCTATGGTTTTGGTCCTAACTGATTATATATGTTTTGTTTTGTTTGTGTGGAAATTACAGGCTGCAATAGGAACAATGGATTACATTATCGATACCGTTTCAGCAGTACATGCTCTGTTTCCATTGCTTGGTTTACTCAAAGTCAATGGAAAGCTCGTCACTCTTGGATTACCTGAGAAGCCTCTTGAGCTACCAATCTTCCCTCTTGTTCTCGGTAAAGAAAACCCTACAAACTCTTGTTTCTTGCTGCACAAGTTAAACCCTGAATTTATTATTGTTTATAGGAAGGAAAATGGTGGGAGGAAGTGATATTGGAGGGATGAAGGAGACGCAAGAGATGCTTGAATTCTGCGCTAAGCATAACATAACGGCAGATATTGAGCTGATCAAGATGGATGAGATTAACACTGCGATGGAGAGGCTTGCTAAGGCTGATGTTAGGTACAGGTTCGTGATCGACGTTGCTAACTCCTTGAGCCCTCCATGACTTAGCCGAATCTAAGAGTTGACCCTGGAGGAGTTTGTATCTTGTGCTTCTGTTGTGTTCTTGTTATCTTCGTTTTCTACTATTATGTTTTAATGAACTGGTTTCTTCTGAAACAAGTCACCTTAAGTTGTCAAAGAACTTCTCTCTGTTTTCCTTTTCATGATATAATAAGTATTTCTGATTAGAGACAAAATCTTGATAAATATTTTATTTGGTAATAGTTAAATGGATCTAAAACAAAACACATAATCATTATAAGATTTTTTTTTCTATAGCCATTTTGCTTGTATTAATATGCAATCATATAATCAAGCTTTCTTGGGAGAAGCAGCCGGAGAAGAGCCGCTAGAGTTTGGATCTTGGCAAAAGCCACGGAGGACGTTAGCTTCTTCAGATGTAAAGCCGAGAGAAGTGAGCATCGCAGGCCAACAATTGGTCGTGATGACATCTACGGCTTCGCAACAACTAACACCGAGTTTGGTTTCACCATTTAGGAAGAAGAGAACGATCTCATCGGTGCATGATTTAAGCTCGTACAATGCGTTCCAGCAATCCATTAGTCCTCCGCCTTGGAGCCTCGCCGCTATGTTGGTTGGCTCCGATGGAAGATCTCTGCCTGAGACGGTGGTGTTTTGTAGGAGGAGGAGCAGAGCCGGGCTTGCACCGAGTCTCACGAAACATACGTATGGGGCCCCCACCTAATGGGGCCCCCACTTCTAATTTTTTCTTTTGTTAATATGAAATGTTAATGTATGCAATCTTAGGTGCGATGTCAAATTGAAAATCAAAGTACCGAATAACATATTACGTGGTCATTGACGTGCTTCAAGTAAGTTATTCGACTTTCTCCTTTTTATTTAATTGTAAATGTTATAATAAATATAAATAAGTAAAAGGCACCATATTTAATTCACCATAAGAAATTTATGAAACTGTTTTTTTCAACTTCTTCTCTGTAAAACAAGTTCAGGAGAATACCATATTTTTTTTCTTTTGATTCAAAATCAAAAATTTATTTTGGTTTTAACAGAATCGGTAGAACTGTTGTCGTGTGTTTTTAGAACCATTGTATCGTATTTGGAAGATACATTATGTTTAGATTGTCAATTTTTTTCTTGTTCTATAGTTTTCTGATATTGCTTTTTGTTATAAATAAGAAAGATTGAAACACAAGAAGGGTTTTATTGTTTTAACTTCGATTTTCAATAGTCTTTTACAATGAGGTGCTACCCTCTTTTATACACCTCATGAGAACCCTCTGGAAAGGTGACTAACTCTTATCTTCATATGTCACAGCTGTAAAGTTGGTCATCACTCTTGGACGGACTGTAACAGAGCAAAGTTGTTATGCAACGGAAGGACTCCAACGTCTCTGTTACGTACTGAGGTAGACTTAGGATTTGTCTTGGTCTGATCTTTGTTTGAGAGTGCAGTGGGCTTCATTGATGGGCTTTTGGTTTCAACAGATTGTTGGTGACTTGAGGATGGGCCTGTTGGGCTTACAGCCCCCCTCAAACTGGGTGTCGGTGAATCACAGACACCGAGTTTGCGTCTGAGCTCGACGAACGGAGCTCTCCCCAGTGGCTTCGTGAACAGATCTGCGAGCTGATCTTTGGCAGGGATGTGCTGGGTTTCGATCAGACCGAGGGCCACCTGTTCCCTGATGTAGTGGAAGTCCGTGTCGAAATGTTTAGACCGATTATGAAGAGCCGGATTCGCACTGAGGTACACAGCGGAGAGGTTATCGCAGTGAAGCAGAGTGGGTCGATATTGGGGGATTCTGAGGTCACGAAGAAGAGAGGAAAGCCAAGCGAGTTCTTGAGCTGCTGCGGTGAGAGCTCTGTACTCAGCTTCCGTCGAGGATTTGGCGACAGTTTGTTGTCTCTTAGCAGACCAAGAAATCAAATTCTCACCAAGGAGAGTACAAACTCCAGTTGTTGAGCGCCGTGTTTCTTTGCATCCAGCCCAATCGCTATCACTGTAAGCCGTGAGAGCCATCTCCGTATTCTTCTTTATAAGAAGACCCATAGATAGAGTGCCTTTAATGTATCGTAGTATTCGTTTCAGGAGTCCGAAGTCTGACATTGTTGGAGAGTGCATCCTCTGACAGACAAAGTTGACTGCGTATTAGATGTCAGGGCGGGTTATTGTCAGGTACTGAAGCTTCCCAGCGAGGCTTCTGAAGTAGGTTGGTTCAGGGAAAGGGTTTGTATCAAGGTTGTCTAGGCGTTGCGGTAGAGGGGTAGGCATGGGGTTGCAGTGAGACATCGCAGCCTGATAGAGTATGTCTTCAGCATACGCACGTTGGTGAAGGAACAGAGATTGGTGGTGTTCCTCAATCTCAATACCTAAGAAGTATCGAGGAGAGCCAAGGTCTTTCATTGCAAACCTCTGGTTCATTGCTTCCAGAAGGTGAGTCAATAAAGAGTCATCACTGCCGGTTAGAAGGATATCATCGACATACAACAGTAAGACCATTGACTGGGTGCCTCTGTGATAGGTGAAAAGGGATGGGTCAGACTTACTGCAGGTGAAGCCGTGTTCAATTAAGAAGTTGCTGAAGGTGTTGAACCACGCACGTGGTGCTTGCTTAAGCCCGTAAAGGGCTTTGGTGAGTCTACAGACATAGTGAGGACGCTCCTTGTCGACGAAACCAGGGGGTTGGGTCATGTAGACGGGTTCATCAAGCTCTCCATGGAGGAACGCATTGGAGACATCAAGCTGCTTTATTTTCCATCTTTTGGAGACAGCAACATCAAGCACCAGTCTGATCGTAGAAGTTCTCACCACAGGGCTGAATGTTTCGAGGTAATCCCATCTTTCTTCTTGTTCGTTTCCTTTTGCCACAAGTCTTGACTTGAGTTTGTGTACTGAACCATCCGGGTTGTATTTAATTTTGTGAAGCCATCTGCAGCCAAGAATTGTTTGATCAGCAGGAGGTGGAACCAAAGTCCAAGTATGGAGCATGTGAATTACCTCCTTGATAGTTGTTATCAAAGCGGTTGTAACATTTGAGTGCTGTGTGACCTATTCTTCCGCATATCTGACAGGTAGGACGGTCACCAGTGGTGTTTGAGTTGCTTTGGTGCTGAGTGAACCCACGACCTCGAGTGTTATATCCTCCTCTTCCACGGTTCTGGTTGTATCCACGTCCTCTGCCTCGATAGTTGGATCCGTACTGTGGAGCTTGCTGCTGAGCTTGTAACGCGGCGTGTTGAGCTGCAGTTGGAGCTTCGTCATATGACTTAAGCTTGGAGTCATAGCCTTCGACTTCAGAGACCACATCATTAAAGGTAGGTTGAGGGAACTTTGTAAGAGAGCTTTGGATCACCGTAGTTATGGGGTCATACTCACGTGTGAGACCGTTGAGGAAACCAAAGATCTTCATAGACTCGTCTTCGGGTTTTCCGATGGCACTGAGAGCATCACAGATGCTTTTGAAGTCTCTGCAGTAAACTGACAAGCTTTTGTCTTTTTTCGTGACAAGCTGCAGGCTGCGACGTAAGGAGAACTCTCGTACAAGTGAGCTCTTGTTGAAGTGTTCGGCCAAAGAGAGCCAGACTTCACGCGACGTCTGGAGAGCATGAACGGAACCGAGCACTTCCTCCGACAGGGTACCGAACAGCCAAGAACGGACTAGCTGATCAGTGCAGAACCAGAACTCGTACTGTGGGTTTGGTTGTTCGACGGGGACCTCGTTGACTGTAACTGTGCGTGTACGAGCTGGGGCTTCTGTGGCTCCATTGACAAAACCGAGTAGCTTCTGACTACAAAGGAGGGATTCAAACTGCGTCTTCCACAGCAGGTAATTGCTATCTGTTAGCTTTAGGGTAACTGAGTTTAGGATATGAGCATTGCTCGGAAACGGATAGGGGTTGAGTGGATCGGCCATTGTTTGTACCTGTTAAGGTCTCAATGGCTCTGATACCATAAGAAAGATTGAAACACAAGAAGGGTTTTATTGTTTTAACTTCGATTTTCAATAGTCTTTTACAATGAGGTGCTACCCTCTTTTATACACCTCATGAGAACCCTCTGGAAAGGTGACTAACTCTTATCTTCATATGTCACAGCTGTAAAGTTGGTCATCACTCTTGGACAGACTGTAACAGAGCAAAGTTGTTATGCAACGGAAGGACTCCAACGTCTCTGTTACGTACTGAGGTAGACTTAGGATTTGTCTTGGTCTGATCTTTGTTTGAGAGTGCAGTGGGCTTCATTGATGGGCTTTTGGTTTCAACAGATTGTTGGTGACTTGAGGATGGGCCTGTTGGGCTTACAATAAAAACCACAATCAGTTCATCTTAATTTTGAATAGGGCCCCATAACAGTCAGGTCCGGCTCTGAGGAGGAGGCCAAGAAGTACCACAGTGGCGAAGAGGAAAGTGGTGTTTGAAGGCATTCTTCTTTTTTTGGTGGTGTGGATTTGTTTTTTTTTTTTGTAAGTATCGTCGTGGTTGTGTGATCAGAGAGGCTAGCGATGGTTCGTATTTATACTGATTTTTTCGGGTTAGTGGTGATTAAGAATAATTAAAAGGTTTATTAGTGGGGGCTGATATAGAGTAAATGATTAATGGTTGTGATTAAGAGTTATTAACACAAGGATTAGTGAAACGTTAACAGATGAGTAACTGAGGGTGGATACAGAAGGTTTCTTTGTATCAAAACTCATTCGTCTTTCAAGAAATCTAACAGCAAAAGTGGCTGTAGTTTAGTGGTGAGAATTCCACGTTGTGGCCGTGGAGACCTGGGCTCGAATCCCAGCAGCCACACTTTAATTTTTTTATTTACGCTAACCTATGTACTTAATTAGTTTTTAATTAACCACCCTTTTAACAGGTTTTAGTGAAAGCCCACTATACATTGCAATTGTACTTAAGCTAAACTTAGGGCACAAGGCCCCTTATGACTTGCTGCTTGCTACAAAATTTTGAAAAATTGGTACATCTCTGCCGTTGATCGTGTGAGTAAGAAGTAAGCCCTAATAATAAATAATTATCGGGGACGCCTCTTCTTCCTCTGTATAAATATTTATCTTCCTCCCCATTGTCTCCAACACCAAAAACAAACTTAGTTTCATCTCAACAGTTCTCTATCGTTCTGGTTCTTGTACTCTGCTGTGTTATCTCATGGTTCGTCTGAGCTAGGGATGTTAATGATGATAATTGGAAAGGCTTGTTTCTCAAAGAACATTCGCAGTGGCCGCCTAAGAGCTTTCGCCTTTCGCCAGGCTTGAGAGTTAATGCTGCTTCTATCCTTCCTTGGATGTCTGAAACTTTATATAAATATTAGCTTTGAGTCTAATAAGTTTGTTTGTTTTCTCTATGGTACTTTAGATTCTAGGTCTTAATCTCTGTTTTAGCTGATTTTGATTTTTTTGCTAGTCCTAATAGGATTGAACAAAAAGTCTCACACATGTTAATTCATCTGTTTTGGTTAAGCTTGGGTCGATGATGATAGACGTTAAGGCTTGTTTCTCAAAACATTCGCAGTGGCCGCCTAAGGCTTTCGCCTTTCGCCGGGCTTGAGAGCTTATGATGTTATTTATCCTTCCTTGGATGTCTGAGACCAATTACTAGACTGTTTTATTTAAATTGTTTTATTGGTGTTATCTTTGTTGTTTATGTGTTTTTGTGATGGTTGATGAGGATAAACATTAAGGCTTGTTTCTCGAAACATTCGCAGTGGCCGCCTAAGAGCTTTCGCCTTTCGCCAGGCTTGAGAGCTAATGCTGCTCTTATCCTTCCTTGGATGTCTGAAACCGATGCAATTTTTTTTTTAAATAATATTGTTTACTTGTTGATGAAAGATCTATGATGATAAACCTTTAAGGCTTGTTTCTCAAAACATTCGCAGTGGCCGCCTAAACCTTTCGCCTTTCGCCAGGCTTGAGAGCTAATGCAGCTTTTATCCTTCCTTGGATGTCTGAGATATCTTTCATTTACTCTTTTGGTCAATTTACCAAAGTTTAATTAATTTATTCTCTTACTGGCTCCACCCTTCTCTTTTTTTTTTTTTTTTTCTGTCCATTAGAAAAAAATTGTCACGCTTTTTTAGTTCCACACTTCTCTTTTTCATATCTTTTCTACTCTACCATGCACTTCTTTCGATCAAAATAATTTAAACGTGAAGACAAATGATAACACTCAACTTTTATGATTCTAATGATGCATTCGACCTTTATGTTTGTATTTGTAGTAAATCTTCGTTTCTGTTTCTTTGCAAAGTCTTCCATGATTCTAATGATGCATTATTGCTCCGTTCGATCGATATTCTAAACTCTTTTCTGTTAATGGCAGTTCTTCTTAGTACTCTCGTGCAGTATCACTGTTGGAATGAATCTCAGTCAGTTTATCTGTATCAGAAGATTCACGGTGGTGTCTTTCCAAGTACTTGGTCACATGAAGACAATTCTGGTTTTGATTTTGGGGTTCACTTTCTTTGGCAAGGAAGGTTTTAAACTCAAGTGGTACTTAACATGCTTATTGCTAGTCTCGGTATGATCTAGTATGGTAACGTCTTCTAAACTGGTAGGTAAAGAGCGGCATAGCCTCTCTATTCCCATAACCAAGGCACATAAACTCAACAGTTTATCTAAGACAACCGAGTTTAATGAAAAGGTCTAATAAAAAGAAGGATAGGAAACAAGTGATTGTATTGACATAGAAACGAAAACAAGAAACTCAAATACACGTGGAAAGTATCAGATGGGGTCTTCACAAACAAAGCGGTCTCTAATTTTTTAATTTTCTTACATTTTTGTTGTTGTTAATCCTTTTTGGCCTTTTAATTTTGCATTCTTAAACACATCCAAAAAAGCTTAATTTTATTTTCATGTTACTATTTTTGTTTCCAGCTGCAGTCTTCACTATTGCAAGGTTTTTCTTTTATAATGTGGGTATTTATTTCTGGGTCCATGTATATTGATACTACATGCATTCCAAATGAACGGAATTATATAATGCCTTCTTGAATACTTGATTGCATTTATCTTGGAGATATCATGGTGTTCACGTCATCTTTTCTAAAAAAATGTCATTAACTATTTAACCACAAAGTTTTTCCAAAGACTATTCTATCTCAAGCACATGGACTCACCATGTAAATCGCCGGGCTATACAGTTTTAGATTTAGTGTTTTTCTGTTTTATTATCTTGACGTATCTTTAAAACTAACTATACGACAAAAGACCGGTGGGGAAAATAAAAAGACAGGAAACGGGGTTGCACACGTGTAAAGCTCAGTTTAACAGGTTGTTGCGTGTGGAGATAACCGAAACGGGAAAGTCTGCTTACGTGTGTGCGTGTAGTGCTAAACGGGGACCTCTGCTCGCACGTGTTCCTGTTATTTGACGTTTGCTTGTTGTTTGATGTGTAGCATTTTAATGGAAGCCCACACGAACTTTCTGATGTCAATGTACTCACAATTAAACCAAGTCAACCCTGTAATTGTCTAGCATTACAAATTACTTGGAAGCATATAAATATATGGTGGGAGCGGATCAAATACGACTGTAATTTTCAGTATTTGACATTTGTTTTCTACTTTACCGATATATAATTTTTTTATTGGCATTGATTCGGAAAACTATGAATATCTAGAAAATTTACAGATATCTACGAATATTTATGAATATCCTATCCATTTTATTTAATACAAATATTTTTAAAAAAAAAAACAAAACTTAATCTAAAATATAAAATAAAGATTAGTGAAATTATATGTTTCTTGAAATATTTTAAATTAATTAAATCTTTTTACAAAACATAATGTTATAGAAGAATTATAGTTTCTATAAAGTGTTTATATTCATTTCTTAATTTAAATACTTCTATAAGTAATTTTAATAAATAAAACAAAAAATTTATATGTTAATTTATATTTATATAAAATTATACATTTAAACTCTATAATTAATTCCATATTTACATATATTGTATTTGTATAAACTAATAAATTTATCTGTATTAATTCTATACATACATATATTTGAATCTAATTTTTTAATATTTATGATTTGTTTCATTTTATTGGATAACTTTTTGACAAAAGACTTTATTTTAATAGATATTAATTTTTAATATTTACTGATTTGAAAACTTACAAATATTCAAAATTTTCAAATCATCTCAAAAAGAATAACAAAACAAATCAAAATTGACAGATAAAATGTCAAAGTCATGAATATATCATATATGCTACTTGGAGATGAGTAAACATGTCTGTTTTTGACATCTATCTTATTAAAATCGAAGTATTTTAGATTCTATTTGAAAACATGGATAGTAGAATAAAAAAGAAATGTAATGTTGTTTGGAAACATGAATAGTATTATATTAATATTTTTTTACTAGACTTATGTTATTAAGAAAAATAGAAAGTCGATTACATTAAATTAAAAAATAATAAGCTTATGTTACTTGATATAAAAATTTCAAATCATAATATTAATTTAAAAGTTATTTATCTCAAAAGTCATTCAAAAATATACATATATTCAAAATTTAATTTTTAATAAAATATTTTCCAATAACCATTATACAAAATATTTTCAATATATCTAAGAAAAATAAAATAAAAAGTCCAATTTAAAACATTAACTTAAATTATGATTTTTATATTTCACACTGAATTGAAAAATATAATAGTGCGATTATTTATATGATTGTACGTATAAAATACTATTAATTATATGATTACTTATATGATGGTACATATAGAATAAGATTAATTATATGATGATACATATATGATATATAATAGCCACTATGAGTGGGCGTTCGGATACCCATCGGATTCGGTTCAGGTTTGTTTAGGTTTCGGGCTCGGGATCAAAGATTTTAGCCTCATTCAAATATTTCTAAATTGGTTCGGGTTCAGTTCAGATTTTGGGGATCCAGTTCGGATTCAGATAACTCATTTAAATTATTTTTAAAATTTTAAAATTCATGAACACTTTTAATTTCTCAATAACTATAAACAAAATAATATATTATATATAAATTTGAATAACATATCATTGTACCTAAACTAAACATAAAATTGGTTTGTTTCAAATATTTGGATAGAGAATCAATAATTATTTGAAGTATTTTTGCTGTCTTAAGTATACTTTAACTATTTTAGTTATTTAATTTTAACTATTTATATATATTTTCAAGTACTTGAACCAACTTAAAAGTGGCATAAATATTCTGGATGTTTTTATATACATTAAGTAAAAACAATAATATATATATATATATATATATAAGTATTCTGATATCAAAAATACTTCGGATTAGATTAGGTCTCAGTTCTCTAAATATTAAAAATATTGAATAATTTGTATATTAAATTAATTTTAGTTTAGATTTGCTAATACTTTTTCGAATCAGAATCAGTTCGGTTCTCCAATTTCTTTTTTTTGTCCAATCTTAAATAGTGACATAAAAAACAAATATGAATATTTTCTTAAAAAAATATATCTATGTGGACGCACGAATCAAAATCTAGTTATCTTATAGTCTTTTGAACGTATTAATCGATTACCTACACAATTTAAACTGGCCTAACAATTAGTTGGTAGGTTTGTTTTTGCTGGAAACAGATATAAAATTAATTGAAATTTATTTGAAAGGACACTCTCCATTGACCAACAAAACTTCGATTATTTTACAACAAAACTTTCAGTTATTCCACATGCAGCAAGTATCCATTTTTATGAAAAAACATATTAATAATTATGATATTATTTCTTATATTAATAACTTAACCATAGCAACCATACAATAATCCAGCAGGCTAGCGAAATGATTGAATTGATATGCTTATTTTCATACGTCGATACTAAATAGTTTGTTTAATGCACTGCTATCTTGTTATACTTACAACGTGGACGTCACTTGCTTGACCTCTGCGCAGCAGTAAATTACAAAACCAAAAAAGAGCTAGTATCGTAGTTAAATAAAATAAAACAATATCATATATGCCATCTTTTAAATATGTTGTAAAACATGGCATGTTCTTTAGATGTTTGCAAGATATAAATCTCAGTAACTCAACCTATAAGAGCTTGTAGAGTAGATAATCACGCTGCATTAACACTCCACATTATGTTTTGAAGAGTACTTTTATTCAATATTTTGTCAATATTTTGTCAAATATTTATGATTTCATTTATATTTGTAAATATATTATCCAGAATTAGTTACACGTACAGATTTACACACAAAAACAGGTAATTAGATTCCATCTTGTTATATATTTTAATCTGTCTATAAAACATGGAAACAAATATTTGTTGTTATATCTAGCCGTATAGGAATTGATTTCTACACATTTTGTATCTAAGTCACTTATTTAGATTAAGATTGGTGGGCATGGGAAATTTGGTTAATGCTATCAACAGACCAAAAGCATGGCCCTCCTTCGAGTTTAAGGTGATAGAGATAAGAAGGTTACTTTCACATTTTTTCTGGCTTGGCGGATCGCTCTAGCTAGACACCTACAGTAAAACTTATATAAATTAATAATATTGAGATTACACCAAAACTATATTTTTTATTAATTTATAGAGATATTAATTTATCGAGATACTAATTGAACCAAAAATCAATTTGAAACCATGAAATCATTTTAATTTATAGAGATTTTTAGTGTATGTTAATTTATTGAATATTAATTTATAGAGGTTCTATTGTATACATAAAATAGGGGACCCGTCTTATAACATATATTTCTATAGAGGTAAATTCAAGTAAAGATCATATGTCAATGTTTGTATGTCTTTTTTGAGCAACATGTGTCGTATTAAATGATAAATATGATAATACTAGTGGATCAGCTATCATTAATAGTCTCTATGACTGCTCTGTAAAGCAAAATTTTGTACTATCGAAAATATTTGAAAACTCAAAAAAAAATAATTACAAGTAGTTTATAATATATATAACTAGGTGTTTTCTTGCACTATGTGCAGTAAACAAATTTAAAATATTTTTAACATATAAATTGAAATTATATTATTTTTTATTAATATTATAATTTTTGTCATTATTTTATATAAATTTGATATAATTAAACATAATATTAAGATAAATAATTTTGTTTATTTTAAATTATATTTAAGAACATGCGTATATATAAAAATTACAATCTTAGATAGATTTTTCTATGTATTTAATTTAATTAAATATATGAAATAAATTTGTAAGAAGTTGCATTATTATACAAAAATAAAACTATGCAATATTTATAAAATTTGTAATATATAATAAACTAATGATTTCATGATTAATCTTTCATATGATATTTTAAAAAAATATTAGAAATAATTTTTTATAATTTTAAAATATATAATTAAATGATATTTTGAAAGTTATAATGTCATATTTGAATATATTTATTTTAATGATAATTTATGAATTATTACTGTATTCTAAAAAAAAATCCAAAAATAGAAATTGATATGAAATATAATATATGGGTTAATACCATATTTAAAAAGTTTAACAAAAATATAAATTAACACTAAATGTAATTATCTATGTCATATTAAATTAAAAGTCATGTCATTAGTTTTAGTAGTTATGTCATATTATTTTATGAAAATGATTGTAGAGAATATAAGTGACAAAATCATTGCTTAAATAATGTATCTGAGAATTCTTAATTCGTAATCATTACTATTTTTTTTGTATAAGCTGAAAGCTAAGAAAAAATTGAAGGTTTACTCAAACAAAAAATGGAAATGAAAGGAGGTTGCCGCATAAAGCCACCCACCCGCAACGCATATCCCACTTCCATTGAATCATCTGTAACTTTGCATTCTTTCTCATTATTGTTGTTATCTAATCAACCACCACTGATGACAAAAAAAAACCACCACTTATTAGTTCAAACACACAACTTTTCGGATTTAGATTTTAATTCTCTTAGGTTTCAGAAGATATTCTGTGATGTAACGTGAAAAAGTTAAAAAGTCATTTCGATTATGGGTATGCCATGTCTAATTCAAAAATGTCTTTCCCAATGATTTTGGGAAGGAAACATATAACTGACCATATATATTCAAATTGAAATGTTCAGATTGTTAAGATATGTAATTTAAAAGTCTTGGTAATCTCTTGTAATTATAGATACTCCATATACTACATACGATATATAATTGTATACAATTAGATTACTACTAAATTCTATTGAATATTTTATGTATTTTTATACGCATAAAATAAGGTAAGAGCACGATCATTGGTTTGCTCTAACACATGTTTTCTTAGTAAAAATAAATAAAATCAAAATATAAGTTAGGAAAGAGTCAAAAGGTGTTCTCTACCAAAAGCTGTTTTACAAATTGTACATAAATTTGTCATCAAAGGTAAGAGCATGAGCACTGGTTTGCTCTAACACATATTTTCTTAGTAAAAGTAAATACAATCAAAATATAAATTATGAGAGAGTTAAGAGGTGTTCTCTACCAAAAGCTGTGTTTACAAATTGTGTTGGAGTTAAAAGGTGTTAATTAAGTATTATTATATGAGAACCTGTGTTGAAGTTAAGAGGTATTTTCGGTCAAGAACTGTTTTACAAATTGTGAGATATATAGTTACAAATGTCTTAATTCTAGTGGTTGAATTTCGTTTTTAAAAATTAAAAAAAAAATTAATTAAATATTATCATATGCGAGCATGTGTTAGAGCAAAAACATACCAATAAGTCATACATTTTCTGTATATTAATAATTTACAATCTCAAAATAGTACAAAGATCAAAAATATACAATAGCTTTAGATTAAATATAATTGTACAATTTTACAAACAATAGAACCTTACTTAAAAACAAAGACGAAAGTCCAAAACTATAAGATATTTAAAACTGAAAATGTTCTAAAATTTCGAACAAACAAATATGCGATGTTTCACATTGTCATGCGTTTGAGGAATATCTAGAAACCATCATAGATAATAGATATTCAATAAAGCTAGCTCTCAAGTTGCAAGAAAATATTATACCTAGTTTACTATTACATCAATGCATCTGTAAAGAAGACATCTATATATATAAAGAGATGTTTTAATCTCTCCAGTGATGCCACATAGGCAGACAGCCTGGAAACTCCAGCGTGTCAATCCGGTTCGTGTCATTAAGAAACCGATGTTAGTGGCCTGCTTTATATTCGGTTCGTTTCATTAAAAAGTCGACATTAATGGGCCTGCTTCTAGAGTTTATGTTTTTGTGGCCCGTATGGCCCGTTTCTGTGATCGATCAAACCCTAAATTTGTTCTCCCCATTCTCTCTTCTCTTCCATCGGCGCAGAGACTCTCTGCCTTCACTATCTATCTAAACGGAGGGCGTTATCGTGTCTGTTGTTTATGGTAATCAATTCAAACCCCACTATGAGGCCTTCAATTCGACGATCTAGAGTGTGAGGCGGTCTTGGCTCTGTATAAATATGTAAGTAATCCTTTCATCCAACTCACAATCTCTTCTTTTTTCTTTCTCTGCTATATTATTCGTGTTGATATGGAAATTCCCAGAATTGTTTTTTCCGATCTGAAGACCGGCAAGAGCTTCGGCGCCATGGAAACTCGGCTTCTGCGGTTCTGAGAATGTGAAGCGCGGTGGTGATCTTATGTGGGTGAACATGCTTCTGATTGATGTTAATGTGAGTTTATCTTCTACAATCTTAGATTTCAGTTCATCATTTTAGATCCATGTCGGGTTTTTTCTTCAAAGCGTTTCATGTTTTGACGGCGGTTTCGATGTTTTGACTCATTCTTGACGATGATGTGCCTATGCCCCTTCTATCGTTGTGACACCTGTCCAGCAAAACCTCTGAACTTCATCACTGAATCTGAAACGGAACGGTCGGAGTTATGTAACTTTCGTGTGGTGTTAAAGATCTGAAACGGTCAGTATTCCTCTTATTGAACTCATCTTCATATATCTTTTACCGTACTTATTAATCCGTGATATGGCTAACTCAAAGGGTGTTTCTCTCTTATTTGCAGACCGGCAGGTGTCTTTCTGTCGTCGAATTTAGGTTGCTTTTTCCGGGAGACCAGAAATGTCAGGCGTAGGGTTGAGCTTCTCATGGTGGATAAAAATGTAAGTTAGTTCTTCCGATCTTGATAATTGTGTATTCAAATAATTCCCGGTGACCATGGTCGGTTTGAGAAATCCCCGGAAAGTTCCATTGCCACCGTAAATATATATCTGATCTTATTGTTTTGTGTCGATCTGTTCTTATGTCTCGATTGCTAATTGAAATCCAAAGCATCACACTTTGTCCTCTCGATCTGCTGTTCTGTGTTCTCTTGAGCTGATCTGATTCTCTTTTGTTTATTTAGACCAATTGAAGTCGGGTTCTTCAGATTGTAAAATCAGGAACCAGTGAGAGTGAGAAGCTATATACCAGCGCCTAAAGCATATGTTACGCCTCTTTCTTGACCCAAGAGTATTAGATTATGTGCCTTATGCTAATGCTCCGTAAAAGGCTATTCATAAATGGATTTAGTATGAGAGGGACGTTTTTAGACTCCTTAGTGGTGGAACTCATTTCCCTTAAGGTGGGGCGACTGCTTTGGACACTGGTTTTGAGGTAACTGTCTTATGTTTGCTTCTGTTTATATACTTTGAGTCTCATTTTCTTCCTTAGTTACGTTGTGGGATTATATGTTTGTAGTTATTTCAGTTTCACCACTCCTGAATTACCTGCTGAGAAGATTTATTTGGCTTTTAAAGTAGTTCCATTACGACAATGATGAACGGAGGGGACGTTCTAACGACTGACCTATTATAGGTTGATACTAAACTAATTTGCTGTTTGAATATAACTAATAGGTCTGAGGTAACTAATATTACTCTCCAAATATTGTCTATAACGTGTAGGATATGGATAAAGTGAAGACAAGAGACGAGCTTTAAGCTGAAGAAATATATTACAAGCATTGAAGAATGTCATACTGTGGCAAGAAGTTGATACTAACGGCTCGACATGTATGGTATTTCTTTCCTTTAGGTGCCTAGATGGTCATAATTCTTAGTGTTGTGAATGTTTCTCATCTATTTTTTAAAAAAGAACTGTAGAATATTTTGGCCCTACCATATCCTGTTAGGTATTTTGCAGATTTTCTGAGACAATTGAATGTCCCTAAATCATATTTTGGCTCTACCGTGTCACTATTTGTCTTTTCTTCATATTGGTGGTGTGGGATATGATAAAAGAATTTACAGAAAAAAATTAAGCTAGCAGGAGAGGTATTGGATGTTTTGAGAAGCCAAGGATCAGAAAGAAAGTGATTGTCAATACACTTTTGTATCAACAACATTAACAGAAGCATCAACAAGAGCTTATCAAGAATTTAACTGTATTCATGTCTGATTTCAGGTCGCCTATTCCGCAACAATACCTCCGGAACCCACTTCCACTTTCACCAGGAAGCTCTTACCAGCAACAGCTTACTTAAAGTATTTTGAGATGAATTCATTTTTTTCCTTATTTTTAGTTGGATTCACATATAAAAGAATAAAAGAAATACAATGTTGTTTTGTTCATCATTAGTAAAAGCGCTTTCAAAGTTATTTTAACATTTGAACCATATATATATTAACAATACATCAAATGCTCCATGAATAATTTTTATAGCTAACAATACATCAAATAGTTATGGTTTTCTATTACATTTTTAGGTTTAGCCTATAATTTAGTGATAAAAAAGAAAACAAATGCGGAATTCATTATTGTAGATGTGTACTTGAAGGACCATAAAAACCAACAAACATATTTTTTTCCGAATATAACAATACATAAATATATAACCTAAAATATTATTTATAAATATTAAAGCGTGATAACTAATATTATATTTTAATGTTGCTTTCTTATTTTTAAGAAGGATAATAAATTAAATTAGATTTTATGAATTTTAAAATATAAAATTTAAGAAAAATGTATTAAAAAACTATTCAATTCAAAAAAGCAAATATTGATAACAAAGAGAAATATTTATATTATATTTTTTAAGGTGAAAATTATTTTAGCATTTGTTGACCTTCATCAATGACGATATATAAATAAAATAGTCAGGTTTAAAGATGGATCGAAAGCACCAAAATTACTCATGTAACATATAAACCGCTCTACCAAAACTCTAATGATGTAAACTATCGAGCCCCAAAAATTCAATTAGTATAGTCTTTCCAGTATTCTATAGTTGTTATTAAAAATACAATTCAACAACTAAATTCAAAACCTAAATACTTAGTTAGTTTTATATGGTATATGTTTTTGTAAACATTTGTATTATGTTATAAATATTTAAACGTCAATCATAAATTGAATTTAGCATTTTATAAATTTTAATGTGGAGTCACCCCGATGAGCAAGAAAACATATCTAATTAAGATATCAGAGTTATTTAAACTTACAAAAAAAACAAATAAAACTAAACTAACATTTAGATTTTAAGTTAATAAAAGTAAGGTTACAAAAAACTTAATAAAAATTATATTAAATATTTATTCTACTATTTCAATTAATTTTAAAATAAATTTTAAGTTGATAAAAATAATTTTACACAAAAAATTTAATAAAAATATATTAAATATTTATTCCAACTATTTTAATTAATTTTGAAATAACATCCCGCCCGTAGGGCGGGCCGGTCCTAGTAACTAATATAGTATTGTCGATAATAAATAATTTGTCTTTTTTTCAAAAAAAAAGACAAGATAATAACTTATCATCAGAAACAAAAACTAGAGGAAATAACTAATATTCATTATTGTTTTTTTTTTCAGAAGGAAAAAATCGACTTAATCTCTCTCAAATCGACTTTAACTTCTCTATACAGTTTATTTCGCAATGGAAAAAAATAATTAAAGCAGAAACTGTAAGTGAACGATGGTCAAAAGGACAACATTTCAGCGTTTGAAATTAGGCCACGTCATCAACCTGACATAATCACGTGTAGTTTCTCAGTTCCAGTGGGACCTTAGTGCTGATTTATCTATCATGATAATGATAATTGTTCAAATTTATTTATTTGTCTGCCGATTTTCTTATATTTTGATTGGTGTCTTTAGAAGATGGTGAAAGAAAGAAGTTCTTCCCTGAGAAAAAGATAAATAGATAGAGAAGGAGACGAAGCCCATCACGGTAGGGCCAATTAAGAAAAAATTATCGCCAAGCAGGTCCCACATATTTCTGTAAGATGACTAGATGTTATCGGCTGATTGTATTGTATTCGTCTTCATTTTTTGGGGGGGACAAATTCGTTGGAATTATTGCATTTTTTATATTAATCACCATAACAGATTTAAATATAAATGATATAACGCTATTGGTATTAAGTTTTATGCTGCTGGGTACGTATAAAAAACAAAAAAAAATAAACAAACTTTTCTACGTTTACTCTTGTACAAAATAGTTTCTAGGTAAGTAATCAAACATTACTGTTCTAGTTTACTTATCCAATGGGATTAATGTATGCGTCTCTAAGCAAGTTTATTTCTAGGGTTGTTGTTAAGTTTCTTCATGAAAATCTGAAAAAAAAAACAAAGGGGAAATTTCGAATTTTACCATTACCATTTATCCTTAGAGCCATTTACCATAAAGGAGAAAAGTAAGATGCATTTGTCAGTAAAAAGGGAAAAAAAGAAGAGGAGGTCATTGACAAAAGAAAAAAAAAGAAGAGGAGGATTTTGTTGTGTAATAATTAAAGGACTTTTTCGTATTTGTGTTGAGGAAGTGAAATTTCTTCGCTAGATTTACTGTTGGATACATCATACATGTACGGTTTACTACATTAGATTTACTGTTAGATACATTATACATGTACCGTGACCGTTGAGATGAGATCAATGGCTGGTATTGGTTTCAGACCGTTGTGGGTCCATTTTGCATAGTGTACTGCACTCTCAAACATTTACGAACGTCTGTGTTAGTCACACTTTAGATAGACACTCTTCCACCAATCACACTTCCGTCCCATGAGCGTATGCAGCACACGTCACGGTGGTAACTCGGTGCATCTCGTTGCGTGTTAATGACGTGCGAAGAGAAAGCGTAGGTGTTGCTCCACACAAATGCTTAATCAATCAGCGTTGGGAGGACAGTTTCGTCCCTTTTGAAAATTGAAATCATTGCACTCTTGGCATTTTGCTTATTTTTGATGACATTACAAAATACAATGTTACAGACGAAATAAATACATCACTGAATACGTTTTTCATTTCAGTTTGTGTAAAAAGGTTACCTGTACCAATATAGTATTAGATCACGTCGGATGTTTATACCACTGTACTTATATAAACCTTCTTAAAAAGAGTTATGTCTACAATGAAAGTTACAAGATTGTCATTGCCTATTATTTAAGTAGCACTGGTTAAAACTCCAAACCTGTGATTCGTTTCTATACGAAAATTTTCTCTGAATAATTAAAATAACATCAGTGTATCTCCAATAGAGTTTTGCATACTGCTCTTACCCAACCAACCACATGTGTATACTCCGCACATTTATAAGTTGAGATATCATCTTTTACATATCTTGAGAGATTGTATAGGATCAAAAGAACATTGTCAAAATTGTGTATATGATCCATGTTTACAACAGATAGAGTGTTTTGTATGTAATTACAAAGTCTATGTGAAACTACAACCGACTGAACCGAGACAAAAATATACTAATAGAAAGGATTTGAGAAAAAGTTGGTCTATCCGTCTATGTAACTATATGTAAGTGCCAGATAAAACGAAAGATGTCTAAAAGTAACAAAAAAAAAGATTAATTAATTAGTGAGAAAATATGCTAAAAAGAAAAATAAAATATCGAGAAAAGAATTAGCAAAGACTAATGATAAAGTATTAATGAGAAAAGTGACTAAATGAGAGTATTAGTGAGAAGAGAGTTAGTAGATACTAATATTAATAGCCTTCCGTAGTTAATAGTGAAATTCATAATTTATAAAAAAGGAGAGATGGAATCTACCATTAATTGACACTCATGTCCCAATCGCGCTCACACGTACGCTCGTTTTTTTTGTTCATTCTCTTTTGTAAAAACTAAAAAAGCTAAAGAGAGACAATCTCTCCACTTCTTTTTAGACACAGGTGTAAGTGAACAAGAGTCGATGACTAACTGACTATGAATCGGTAAATATTTGTGGTTGTTGTAAAATTCATGTAAAACTTTTAATATAAACATTAAGTAATACATTCAATGTGAAATTCATGTACAACCTTTTCTAACTATTACATTCGATGCCTCAAAATTGTTGTATATGAGTATTAATGAAAAAAATAATTTAGAGCCTTACAAGTTTTGTTCTGCCAACTTTTAGGTCCAAGAAGTTATTTTATTTTTTCCGCTATATAACTTTAGATTGTGTGAGTTTAACATTTGGTTTGATATTGTATAACTCAGTTTTATAGTTAATATAATCCATCAATGATTTTTTATATAATATGTTCCACTTTATTGAAATACTTAGACGCTAGTATTTTATACTTTCTCTGTTAGAAAATGTCATTTGCAAAACATGTCATTTAACACAGTTTTTTTTTTGCTAAAAGGTCATTTAACACATTTCATGCGGATTCTTAACATTATAAAATATATTATTATATATGTATTTAATATAATTAAACATATTAATTTATTAAAAATCATTGGACATATGAAAATAAGTATGTAAAATTATATCTAAATGTAGAATGGTATTTTTTTTGAAAAAAAATAAATGATAATTTTTGTGAAACAAAGGTAGAATTAAAATAAAACATAATAGTGTACTGAGCCGTAATGGATTTACTATCAAGATTTAACCAGGTTGGCCCAAAATTTTAGAATTGAAATAAAATCTAAATCTAAAGCTCTATCAAAATGCAACGAATAATTTTTTTATTATATAATTTTGAAGATCCAAATAGGACTGATGCCAACACCAAACCAAGAAAAGGATTATATTTGTATTAATCTTTTACTTTAGACAAGCTAGGTCACTGAGGTAGAACATTTAGAAATAATTGAATAAAGCCTAAGATGAAATTAAAAAATAAAAAAGTTGATCCCATTTCCTAATCTCACGTACTAAAAACACTTAACGTACTGACAAATACTTAACTTTTTAACATTTAATTTTAAAAGAAGTTTGAGACTAAAGATTTTATGATACCATAATTTTATTAGTTTCTTGTATCCCCTTGCATTAAATAATTTTTGTTTGTAACACATACAATAATTAAAGGAAGCATCATTTGTTTGTATCTGTTAACGAAAACTAAGCTAAGATAATAATAATAATCAGAAGAAGAGTTAACATGGCATGTGAGTGCACAGCTGTGACCACTCTCTTCCCTTCAGCATTTGATAAATACCTTCTTTCATCCTCCTCTTCCTGTCTTTTGACTCTCCTCTTTCTCTCTCTCTTAGAGCTCTCACGTTTCTCTAATGGTGGAACCAAACCCCTAGATTCCCTATTCATCTTTTCTGCTTCCACACCTAAAAAAACTGTAAGAATGAAGACTTTTCTAAGCTTCTTTATTTCTTTAACGACTATCTTTTTCTCCTTATTCTCTCTTTCCCTTCAAGCGTCTTCACCATCTCAGTCTCTTTACAGAGAAATACATCAGCTAATAAGCTTCAAAAACATTCTTCCAGACAAGAACCTGCTCCCAGACTGGTCTCCCGACAAGAACCCGTGTACTTTCCACGGCGTGACTTGCAAAGAAGACAAGGTTACTTCGATTGATCTCAGTTCAAAGCCTCTCAACGTCGGATTCAGCGCAGTGGCTTCCTCTCTCTTGCCCCTCGCCGGACTAGAGTCTCTGTTCCTCTCAAACACCCACATCAACGGCTCCATTACCGAATTCAAATGCTTCCCTTCTCTCACCAGCTTGGATCTATCCATAAACTCCATCTCCGGTCCTGTATCAACCTTGTCCAGCTTCGGTTCTTGCATCGGCCTGAAATATCTCAACCTCTCCTCCAACACCTTAGATTTTCCCGCGAAAATCTCAGGCGGGCTAAAGCTAAGCAGCTTGGAAGTTCTTGATCTCTCCTCAAACGCCCTCTCCGGTGCTAACGTCGTCGGCTGGATTCTCTCCTCCGGCTGTGGAGAGCTGAAGCACTTGGCGGTTAGCGGAAACAAAATAAGTGGTGACGTGGACGTCTCTCGTTGCGTGAATCTCGAGTTCCTCGATATCTCCTCCAACAACTTCTCCACCACTTCCATCCCTTCTCTCGGAGACTGCTCATCTCTCCAGCATCTCGACATCTCCGGGAACAAACTCTCCGGCGACTTCTCCACCGCTATCTCCTCATGCACAGAGCTCAGGTCGTTAAACATCTCCGGCAACAAATTCGCCGGAACCATCCCTCCGCTCCCGCTCAAAAACCTCGAGTACCTCTCCCTGGCGGAGAACAATTTCACCGGCGAGATCCCGGAGCTTCTCTCCGGCGCGTGCGGTACACTCGCCGGCCTCGATCTCTCCGGAAACGAGTTCCGCGGCACCGTCCCACCGTTCCTCGCCTCCTGCCACCTCCTGGAATCGCTCGTTTTATCGAGCAACAACTTCTCCGGCGAGCTGCCGATGGATACGTTGCTGAGGATGAGAGGACTCAAGGTGCTCGATCTCTCCTTCAACGAGTTCTCCGGCGAGTTGCCGTCGTCTCTCACGAACCTCTCCGCCTCTCTGCTGACGCTTGATCTCAGCTCCAACAATTTCTCCGGTCCGATCCTCCCGAATCTCTGCCGGAACCCTAAGAACACGCTCCGGGAGCTTTACCTTCAGAACAACGGCTTCACCGGGAAGATTCCTCCGACGTTGAGCAACTGCTCGGAGCTCGTCTCGCTTCACCTGAGCTTTAACTACCTCACCGGGACGATACCGTCGAGTATAGGCTCGTTATCGAAACTCCGAGATCTGAAGCTATGGCTGAATATGCTTGAAGGAGAGATCCCTCAAGAGTTTATGTACGTCAACACGTTAGAGACTCTCATTCTCGACTTTAATTACTTAACCGGAGAAATCCCTTCCGGTTTAAGCAACTGCACCAATCTGAACTGGATTTCTCTGTCGAACAACCGGTTAACCGGTCAGATTCCTCGCTGGATCGGCCGGTTAGAGAGCCTCGCCATCCTCAAGCTGAGCAACAACTCTTTCTACGGGAACATCCCTGCTGAGTTAGGCGATTGTCGGAGCTTGATCTGGCTCGATCTCAACACTAATCAATTCAACGGAACGATTCCGGCGGAGATGTTCAAGCAGTCAGGTAAAATCGCTGTGAATTTCATCGCCGGTAAGAGGTACGTTTACATCAAAAACGACGGGATGAAGAGAGAGTGTCACGGAGCTGGTAACTTGCTTGAGTTCCAAGGAATCAGACCGGAGCAGCTTAACCGGGTTTCTACTAGGAACCCTTGTAATTTCACTAGAGTTTACGGAGGTCACACTTCGCCTACGTTTGATAATAACGGCTCGATGATGTTCCTAGACATGTCTTATAACATGTTGTCTGGTTACATACCGAAAGAGATTGGTTCGATGCCGTATCTGTTTATTCTCAACTTGGGTCATAACTTCATCTCCGGTTCGATTCCTGACGAGGTTGGTGAGCTGAGAGGGTTGAACATTCTCGATCTTTCGAGTAATAAGCTCGACGGGAGGATCCCTCAGGCTATGTCAGCGCTCACTATGCTTACGGAGATTGATTTGTCGAATAATTTGTTATCCGGTCCGATTCCTGAAATGGGTCAGTTCGAGACTTTCCCGCCGGTTAAGTTCTTGAACAATTCGGGTTTATGTGGTTATCCGCTTCCTCGGTGTGATGCTAATACAGATGGGAATGCTCGTCATTCAAGAGCTCACGGGAGGAAACCAGCATCGGTTGCTGGTAGCGTGGCGATGGGGTTGTTGTTCTCCTTTGTATGCATATTCGGGCTGATACTTGTTGGTAGAGAGATGAGGAAGAGACGGAGGAAGAAAGAAGCTGAGTTGGATATGTATGCGGAAGGGAATGGAAACTCCGGAGAGAGAACCGCTAACAACACGAACTGGAAGCTGACCGGTGCAAAAGAAGCGTTGAGTATTAATCTTGCCGCTTTCGAGAAGCCGTTGCGGAAACTCACTTTCGCGGATCTTCTCCAGGCCACGAACGGGTTCCATAATGATACTATGATCGGATCGGGCGGGTTTGGAGATGTTTACAAGGCGGTTTTGAAAGATGGAAGCGCCGTGGCTATCAAGAAACTGATCCACGTTAGTGGTCAAGGGGATAGAGAGTTCATGGCTGAGATGGAGACGATAGGGAAGATCAAACACCGGAACCTTGTTCCTCTTCTGGGATACTGCAAAGTCGGTGAGGAGAGGCTGCTCGTGTACGAGTTCATGAAGTATGGGAGCTTGGAAGATGTACTGCACGATCCCAAGAAGGCTGGCGTGAAACTAAACTGGTCCATGCGGCGAAAAATCGCTATTGGAGCAGCTAAAGGACTCTTCTTTCTTCACCATAACTGCATTCCTCATATCATCCATAGAGACATGAAATCTAGTAATGTTTTGTTGGACGAAAACTTGGAAGCTAGGGTTTCGGATTTTGGGATGGCGAGGCTGATGAGCGCGATGGACACGCATTTAAGTGTCAGTACATTAGCCGGTACACCGGGTTATGTTCCTCCTGAGTATTACCAGAGTTTCAGGTGTTCGACAAAAGGAGATGTTTATAGTTACGGCGTGGTCTTACTCGAGCTACTCACGGGTAAAAGACCAACCGATTCGCCTGATTTTGGAGATAACAACCTCGTTGGATGGGTGAAACAGCATGCTAAACTGCGGATAAGCGACGTGTTCGATCCCGAGCTTTTGAAGGAAGATCCAGCGCTAGAGTTCGAACTTTTACAACACTTGAAAGTTGCGGTTGCGTGTTTGGAAGACCGGGATTGGAAGAGACCGACCATTTTACAAGTATTGGCGATGTTTAAGGAGATACAAGCAGGGTCGGGGCTAGATTCACAGTCGACGATAGGATCAATAGAGGATGGAGGATTCAGTACAATCGAAATGGTTGACATGAGTATAAAAGAAGTTCCTGAAGGAAAATTCTGAAAGAAACCAAAACAGATTCTTTGAG
This sequence comes from Hirschfeldia incana, assembly GCA_026261945.1. NCBI lineage: Eukaryota > Viridiplantae > Streptophyta > Magnoliopsida > Brassicales > Brassicaceae > Hirschfeldia > Hirschfeldia incana. The sequence goes on from JABCMI010000112.1 coordinate 544,881, forward strand.
TTTTCTAAAGTGTATGTATTTATGTTGTTTACACATCAGACGATGTTCTTTTTTGGGTTCGGTCGGGTTGGGGAAAATGGTGAAGAGAAAAGAGTAATAACTTTGTTATGAATATGTAAATATACAGTTTTTCTCATTTTCTTTCTTGAATATTCTGTAATGTTTGTCGTTTTAGTTCCATGAAAATTTAATAGTGAAATGAACCTCACGAAAAATATCATATAAGTTTCAGACTAGTGTATTAAATTCGACCGAACATGCGTAAATGCACGTGACCTATGTTTCATTATGGTCGGGGAATTCACGGTGCACGGGAATGGGAAAGTGAGAGAATGGATGATAGATAGATACTCCATTTTGGTTTTTCTTCTTTTCATGGGCGTATATTTTCATAACAAATGTGGTCCCTTTCTGAGTTTTTTTTGTTCTCTTTACTATATGGTGAATTAAAGTTTTTTTTGAGTTTTCTTGTCTTTATACACTTACTGTAGGTGAATTGATCCGTTGGACCATATTTATTAGATCCATCTACCTTATTCAGTGCAACTTTATTTATTTTTATATCTCTGATCAAAATTTTTTTTTTTCCTTTTACAACTGGATTTATTTATTTTGTTTTCTTAAATATAACGAATACCTTATGTTAAACATTTAGAAGATTGCATTTTCAGTACTACTGTGATGTTACAGAGATGGTATTTGACAATGATAGGATGATGATACGTATTCCGTATAATCAGATAAGGATGCTGTAGTGCATTATATTAGATGTACAAATACATTGAATATGATAGAGTGATCACGTAGATTCTTATTTAAAATTTAAAACTTTGATGCTAATAAATAAGAGATCGATTGTATATAACATGGTGAAATGGACCTTCCCCAAAATTTTAATTTTAAAGTCAGGGTTTCAAGTTTCTGTGACACTGCACCAACATTAGCACAACAAATCTTACACAAGGAACGTGCGCTCTTCTCTTTCTCTCTGTCTCCAGCTACGTGGACTGTCTGTCTTCACTCCCCTCGCTCTTTGGGGTTCGTGTTCCTTTCTTTGCTTTTAATTATTTATCTCTTTTCTCGTTACTACGAGCCAAACTAACAAAAAAGGCAAATCACGTGTTTAGAATTTTGATGAAACCTTAAAAGAATGGTTTATCTGGGTAATATGTAGCTTTACACGCATCATCAAAATATGCATGAGTGTTATTATAGTAATATATATTTTTCATTGTTTTGTTTAGTAATTAACCTTACAGAATACCGAATTCACATGATCAGTCAATATTTATATGCTTGATTTGCAAAATCTTCAAAACCTGCAGAATCATTTTTTCATACAGATCATGACATATTTTATAATTTGTGCCTTTCTCGGAAGCTATACTTGTTGACAAGTGTATTAATCAATACTGTAAAACATCTGCAAAACGTCTTATAATGTCGTATTTTAATATAAACTTCTAGTATCGACATACAAGTATGTATTCCCAGAAACATTAAAAATAATTGAAAAAACGACTAATATGTGCATATACATTACATATACTGGCATACACACATACCTCCGTAAGGTTTCATTGAGCAAACACACGCGCCTAAACTAATGAGATGGTGGAGAAGGGAGAGAGAGGGAGAGAGATGCGTAGCTATCAAGCGTAATCACGCGCGACGGTGGTGAGTGCGGAGCACGTGGGCCACCATGCATGCAAGCTGTTCTTGTCGGGAACTTCCCCTAACAACGTCTCCCTCCGCCGTGGGCCGCCGTCCCTTTCCTGTCTCCGCCGAATTGACCTCTTCCTCTCTATCTCTCTCTTCCACGTGTGTTTCTTTCTAAACCATACAATTTTCTTAATTAAACTATTATCTTCCCTTTGACCAAAAAAAAAACTATTATCTTCCTAAATCCTAATAGATATATTCTTAATAAAACTTTTTTCATATGCCTAAGAATTGTTTATATCATTTTGGCAACTTGTCAATAATGCTGTTAGTTAGCTTCCTGGAATTATTGGGTACGTGGGTTTCACTGTTCGTTGTTCGATATCAGGAAATCAAGACAGATATAATTAATTACAGGAATAAGCACGATGCAAACAGCCACTACCCAACAAAATTATGTCTAATACTTAAAACCAAAACTTTGAATGGTAGCGTAGCGTCTGATAAGGTTACAGGAAACATAAAAGATAAAAGGTCAAACTGAAACTGAAGAGGAAACATTTTTTTTGTTTACATATATGATTTGCAAAATCGTAGAAGAATTTTATTTCTTATCACAAGGTTGGCAGAATACCTTAAGATAATCAACGACTCCATATACAGTATAACCTCTATAAATTAATAATCTATAAATTAATATCTCTATAAATTAATACAATTTTATAGTCCTGAATTGAGTTTTTGGTTCAGTTAGTATCTCGATAAATTAATATCTCTATAAATTAATAAAAAATTGCAGTCCCAACGTTATTAATTTATAGAGGTTTCACTGTAATTGTGCAGTTGACAAAATGCATAATTTCAAAACCATTAATCATTTAGTTTTATGATTGTTCTTACATCCAAATAATTCAACGATGTTTTGTTCCTGCATGTTAACTACATCTACTTTACTTTATGAATGGGTCAAGTGCAAGACGGTCCATGCACTCAGATATTTAACGTATATAAGTTGGAGGTTACGATGTATATGTACATGATACACAAACAATATAATGCTACATATATATGGGACTGCGAATCTGAAGTTGAATCGATCTAATCGTAATTTCAGTTGGTCGTTCTCGAGACTTCTGTCTCACGTACAAATCTCCCCGCACGTGCGAATGTTTGTTCACGAATAAATTATTTGCAAAATTGAGGTTTCAATGATATACGAACTAATACTAAATAAGGCTACAAAAAATCAAGAAATTTTTTGTACGTGAACAATGAGACAAACCCATTACCACGCGTGTGAGCTCTCTGCCATATATGTATGCCAAGCCTTCTGAAAACGACGATGATTAATTCAAAAGTTCATCGAGGAAAAATGAAAACTACAGTTTTGCTGTTAACAAATTAACAATTTTAAAACATTAGTAAAAAAAACAAATTAGCAATTTTCTGTTTGTTTTTAATCAGCGATTAGCATTACTATAATGCTTTATAAACGCTAGTTTGAACAAAAAAAAAGTTAGTTTGAACAAGATATGTATGTGACAAAAAAAAAAGAACAAGATATGTATTTCACATGAAGACCAGGCAGTCAAAGTTGTTCTTACCGAGTTGCCGACAGTTTCATTATGCCCCGTAGTTATTAGTGTTTCACCGACGTAGTTTAAACTTGTATCATCATATATGATTTGATATTATCTATCATTCGCTTAGACTTTTCGTTTGTCACCGAAAACATTTTATTTAGGATTACTGTGGCTGAGTGATCGTAATGCTCTCGGAATCATAATTACGAATACTTTTCAATATCTATTATGCAGTCTCTTTAATTGTAGCGTTAAGAATTATATTGCAAAAGCTAGAAAGAACGCTATTTCAGAGGAAATAGTTTAATCAGATTATATAAGGGGGTGGGGTGGATTCATCTCACCTAGGAATCTTCCTTCTTTTCACGACGAAGAGACAATGAAACAAAAAGCGAAGAATCAGATTTCCTCGAGGTCTAGTAAAACTTCAAAAATACTATTTCATCTCCTCGATCGTAGATTCCTGCAGCTTTCTGGTTTTAATTCTCAGGTTCCTTTGAATAATATTTTTTACTTTAAATTTTACACTCTGTACTTAAAATTAAATTATTTTGATAACTATTAAACCGTATGAATATTATAAGACCTTGAACTTGAAGTAAGGGGGCGCCAACGTGCGGTCCACGAGGGAATCATGTGGGAGTCTGATGCAGGAGCATTACCTACTTTGGCGGCAACTTAGAACTTTCCTGTTTTCTTTTACAACAAGTTTCCTTTTATTTTTGTTTTGGTTTTCTTATGGTTTATTCGATTAGGAAATATATTCCTTTTCCTAAGACGGTTTGTGTCTTACGAATAGCTATATAAACAGAGCTTAAGGCTCATTGTTAAGACACACTTGAATTTATAATATAGAGCTTTTCGCTTTTATTTCCTTGTTTGATTCGATTCAATTCATCGACAAGAAGTTGGTCTTAAGGTGCTATCGCCAAGAAACCCTTAATTGATCCAAGAACAGGTCTCTAGAACTCTAGATCGACCGTTTCCCATTCGTACGCTGCGCCAGGTTGGTATCAGAGCCAGGTTACGCTCCGAAATCTTCTCAACCACTACGATGGTTCGAAAAACACGTAATCAGCAATATCAAGCTGACGACGATATCCCAGCATCACAACAAGCCATCAACGACCTACAAGCTCAGATCACGGATCTTGTTACGGCCGTCTCTGCCCTCACCACACAACATACCAATCCACCGCCTCGTCGAGGACGAGCTAGCTTATCCTATGATTCAGACGGAGATGATGATGGTGGCAACCCTTTTGCCGCACTTCGACAACAACAACGACGACAACAACGCAATAATAACTACGATTCTGATGACAATAACCATGATTCTTCTTGGAAATCCTCTTTTAAACTAGAGATTCCCGAGTTTAAAGGAACTACGGTGGCTGAAGAATTATTGGATTGGATAGTCACTGTTGACGAAATCCTTGAATTCAAGGAAGTCCCGCTTGATCGATGTGTTCCCTTGATAGCAATACGTTTCCGAGATCGTTCAGCAGCATGGTGGTCTCAAAGCAAGACGACTCGTGCTCGCTTAGGAAAAACAAAGATTACAACTTGGGATAAGTTGAAACGAGAGCTAAAAAAATTTTTTTTACCATTTAATTATGAACAATTGATGTTCCAAAAGTTGCAGAACTTACGCCAAGGTCAGAGATCAGTGGATGAATATGCAACAGAGTTTTTCAGAATGATCAATCGAGTAGAAGTTCAAGATTCGGAACTACAGTTGGTGATGAGATTTATAGGTGGACTACGTCAGCAGATACAATCAACACTAAACCTGTTCCGTCCGCAGACCATCTCTGAAGCTCACCAGCAGGCATTAACCGTGGAGACTCAAACACGCAGCAGCTTTCCAAGCTGGGGAACTAACCGTCAAAACCGTTCTACGGCAACACCAACAGCTTCTCCATCCACCGATACCTCAAACAAACCAGACACAGCAATTGTCCCAGTCGATCAGACGAAACAACAACGACCAGGCGGGTTGCGTTGTTTCTCTTGTGGCGAACTTGGCCATCGCCAGTCTGCTTGTCCGTCACGTAATCAACGTGGTTTGCTTCTTGACTCTACAGGCCGTGATGTAGAAGTTATTTATGATGAAAGCCCTGACGAAGGGGAGGGTCAAGCCGAGGAATTAGAAGCCGATGATGGTTGTTTACTAATGATGAGACGCACCTGCTTGACACCCAAAGTTCCTGATGATTGTCCTCAACGCAAGAATCTTTTCTCGTCACGTTGTACAATCAACGGTAAAGTCTGCACATTTATCATTGACTCGGGTAGCAGTGAGAATGTCATCGCAAACACAGTTGTACCAAAGCTCAATTTGACAATCGAAACTCACCCTGCGCCATATAAGCTAGGATGGTTACACCAAGGAAACGAACTTACAGTCACCAAGCGAACTTTAGTTCAGTTTTCTGTGGGTGGTTCCTATAAAGATGAAGTTTATTGCGATCTTGTGCCAATGGATGCATGCCACCTCTTGCTCGGACGACCGTGGGAGTATGACAGACGTGTTACCCATGATAGATTCCTCAATACATATACGTTTCGGTTCCATGACCGTACGTTTACACTCAAACCGATGATACCTGCAACAATTGTCAGTTCCGTCACACCAAGTCCGGTGCTTTTACTACAACCAGCAGACGTCAATGAGGCTTTAAAAAATACAGAGCAGCTCTTTCTTCTTCTAGTAGTGCCGTCTTCTCCGTTTCAGGATCACGCATTGCCGGAAGTATACAAGCCGTTGCTTACAGAGTTCAGTGACGTCTTTCCTGCAGATTTACCATCGCAGCTCCCTCCATTGCGTGATATACAGCATCGTATCGACCTTATTCCTGATGCATCGCTTCCTAACCGTTCCCACTACAGAATGAGTCCAGCGGAACACGAAGAATTGCGTCGACAAGTTGAAGATTTAGTGCTTAAGGGTTTTCTGCGAGAAAGTCTCAGCCCTTGTGCCGTTCCCGCCTTATTAATTCCGAAGAAAGATGGGTCGTGGCGCATGTGTGTTGATAGCCGCGCAATTAATAAAATTACAGTCAGGTATCGCTTTCCAATTCCCCGGCTAGATGACTTACTTGACCAGATCGGCACGGCGACAGTGTTTTCGAAATTGGACCTTAAGAGTGGTTATCATCAGATCCGTATACGTCCTGGTGATGAATGGAAAACCGCTTTTAAAACCAGGGAAGGTCTTTTTGAATGGCTTGTCATGCCTTTTGGTTTGTCTAACGCTCCTAGTACCTTTATGCGCGTCATGAACCAAGCTTTACGGCCTTTCATTGGGAGATTCGTGGTCGTCTATTTTGACGATATACTTGTCTTTAGTAAGTCAGTTGCAGAGCATCTCAGTCATTTGCGTGAAGTCCTCTTAGTCCTACGACGTGATAAGCTTTATGCGACATTAAAAAAGTGTGAATTTGGATCTCCACAGATTCATTTTCTTGGTTATATTGTTTCCTCCCGTGGTCTTGCTGTGGATCCCGCGAAAGTTTCTGCAATTCAAACTTGGCCGCTGCCCACAACAATTTCTGAGATACGTAACTTTCACGGACTTGCGTCCTTTTATCGTCGATTTGTGCCTCAGTTCAGTGGTCTTATGGCCCCTATTACTGATTGTATCCGCACGAGTTCTTTCTCCTGGACACCAGAAGCGTCGACTGCCTTTGCTATTATCAAAGATAAGCTTAGTTCTGCGCCGATATTAGCTCTTCCAGACTTTAACTCTGTCTTCGAGCTTCATACTGATGCCTCCAAAACAGGTATTGGAGCTGTCTTAAGTCAGCAAGGCAGGCCAATTGCTTTCTTTAGTGAGAAGTTGGCAGGAGCACGTTCCAGATACAGTACTTATGACATTGAGTTCTATGCCGTTGTCCAGGCCATTAAACATTGGCGCCATTATTTATTTCATAAGGAGTTTGTTTTGTATACAGATCATGACGCTTTGAAACACCTCCACAGTCAGCAGAAAGTATCTTCTCGCCATGCTTCTTGGATAGCATATCTCCAACAGTTCACTTTTGTGATAAAACACACAGCCGGAACTTCTAATCGAGTAGCAGATGCTCTTAGCCGCCGTCAACTCCTCCTTACGGTATTACACACAGAGGTCTTAGGGTTCTCGTCACTCCTTGATCAATATGAGGACGATCCTTTCTTCAGCCAATTTTTTTCCGATGCCAAAGATGGACTTTCGCCGGACTATACATTGCAGGATGGTTTTCTTTTTCGTGGGAATCAACTTTGTATCCCCGCTGGAAGTTTACGTCTCAAGCTTATTACTGAGTTACACAACGAAGGTCATGTGGGTCGCGATCGCACTATTCAGTTAGTCTCTGCATCTTACTTTTGGCCGACGCTTCGTAAAGATGTCGCTCGTTTCGTGGAGAGATGTGTTACTTGTCAAAAATCAAAGGGAACAGCTTCTAATGCCGGTCTCTACCTCCCATTACCCATTCCAACGCAACCATGGACTGACGTCAGTATGGACTTCGTTCTTGGTCTTCCTCGAACACAGCGTGGATTTGATTCTATTTTTGTGGTCGTGGATCGATTCTCCAAGATGGTTCACTTTATACCTTGTAAGAAGACGACCGATGCTGTTCAAGTGGCAATCCTATTCTTCCATGAGGTTTATCGCCTCCATGGTTTGCCTTCTTCTATTGTCTCGGATAGAGATTCTCGTTTTCTCAGTCACTTTTGGCGTTCTTTATGGAAGATGCTCAACACCAGTCTCGATATGAGCTCAGCTTATCATCCCCAGACTGATGGACAAACGGAGGTTGTTAATCGTTCCCTTGGAAACCTGTTGCGATGTCTTGTGGGAGATTCGATCAAGACTTGGGATCAACGCCTTCCCCAGGCTGAATTTGCTCATAATCATGCTGTTAATCGGAGCACGGGTCTTAGTCCGTTCCTGGTTAATTATGGCATTATTCCTCGCGCTCCTACTGATTTATCTTTGCTACCGGATCGTACACGTTTGCATGGCGATGCATCTACCTTCGTGGATGCAATCACAAATATTCATGCCGAGACTCTTGCAAATTTATCCGCCTCCACTTCGAAATATAAAGCTACTGCTGATGTTCGTTGACGGCGTCTTGTTTTCAACGTAGGTGACTTGGTCTGGGCTGTCTTGACTCGTGATAGAATGCCTGCGTCTCAGTACAACAAAATTCGAGCAAAAAAGATTGGCCCTTTGACAATTTTAGAACGTATTAATGATAATGCCTATCGTGTGTCTCTTCCTCCTGGTATCAACACGTCGGATGTGTTTAACGTCAAATATTTATCTCCGTTCTTTCCCGCTGATACAGTCGACGATTCGGGGTCGAATCCTTCTAACCCCGGGGGACCTGATGCAGGAGCATTACCTACTTTGGCGGCAACTTAGAACTTTCCTGTTTTCTTTTACAACAAGTTTCCTTTTATTTTTGTTTTGGTTTTCTTATGGTTTATTCGATTAGGAAATATATTCCTTTTCCTAAGACGGTTTGTGTCTTACGAATAGCTATATAAACAGAGCTTAAGGCTCATTGTTAAGACACACTTGAATTTATAATATAGAGCTTTTCGCTTTTATTTCCTTGTTTGATTCGATTCAATTCATCGACAAGAAGTTGGTCTTAAGGTGCTATCGCCAAGAAACCCTTAATTGATCCAAGAACAGGTCTCTAGAACTCTAGATCGACCGTTTCCCATTCGTACGCTGCGCCAGAGTCGCCCTCGGACTCGGCAGTGCAAACGGGTCACGACTTTTCATGTCCACGTAACTTATGATTTTAGTTTAATATTCGTCTATAGACTTCTGTAATACAGTTCAATACTCTTCCGTGTTACTACTATTGAAAGATTACTAGTCTTTGGTTATCCAGACGCTCACGTAGGGTTGGGCATATATTATCTGAATCGATCCGAAAATAGAGTAAACGATCTGGTCGGATCTTGCCTAAATATCCGAATGAGACCATTTTTCAAAAATTCGAAAAAAGAATTGAAACCGAAGCTAATTTACACCAAAAACAGAATGAGTAGCTGAATATATCCATATATATATATATATTTAAATTATATTTGTAGTAATACTAATTCCTACAATTAAAATTAAAAATCAAATATATTAATTATTTTAGGTATTTATAGATAAAATAGATGTTTTGGATATAAATACTCAAATAACATAATATATATAGTTACTTTTGAACAAAAAATAACCAATTTGAACTGTATAAATATAGTATTTTTGAGGTTCTAAGTTTTTAGATAACTTTGTGACAAATTTTTTGGGTTTCCAACTTAAAATCAATTGACAATTAGTGAAGTAGTTCAATTTCCTTATATATATTATTTAATTTCCCATCATATTTTCGATATGAGATCTTTATCTCAATACATTCCCTCAAGATAATAGTGCTATAACCATTAATCTCGCCGAATCGATTATACCCTTTCTGAAACAATGTTTTTATTCTCTAGTAATTTTGGGAAACTGAGCATTCTATAGACTATCAGCTAATGAGTTAATTGGACTACTGTCCGGGTCAAATTAACGAATAGGAGTGTGGGTCTGCTTTGATATTATGACAAATTTCTGATTTCCAATTTAAAATCAATTAACAGTTAGTAGAATGGACCAAATTTCTTATATATTACTTAAGTCTTCATCATATTTTCGCTGTAAGATATTTATCTCAATAATTTGAGTAGTTTGGATTAAAAAATATCTAAATAGAATTGAGTAGTTTGGTTACTTCCGATAAAACTTGAATTTATCTAGATTTGGGAGGGTCTGATTCGAACCCTATCTGAATTTTATAATACTTCAATTAAACCATTTTTCAAAATCTAAAAGAAATCGATAATAGAATGGATAGTATCTATATCCGACGCTCATGCCTATGCTCACGTCCACAATGCTTATCCATTTGTACCTCCACGTGGTGGTGGACTTAGCAATGTCTATAGGGGCCATTGGGCTAATTTGTTTTTGATGGGTATGTGAAAGTTATTTGAAAAGCCTATGAATTACAAAGTAAGACCCATTAAGTTTATACTTCTTGCCCACAACAATTTTGTTAACTATTGAATACGCAAGGAATTTAAGATATAAACTAGATTTGAAGTAGAACCATGGTAGCCTAATAATTAAGGTTTAAAGGCTTTTACACGTAGGTATGGGGTTTGAATTCCAAACTATACAATTTCTTGCAAATTTCAGGAAATTCAGGTTTCAAGTCTCGAAGAAAGCAATTTACTAATACAGACAACAGAAGAAATGCGTGCAAGATATCTTCAACATAGTGTAAGTAAATCGGGTCAAGAATTGATCTTCATAAGACGGCTCATGTGATGCAGTTAGGTGTATATCTCATAAGACAGATAATTTGTCGATTGTCGAATCGTCTTTGTAATTTATCTCATAGTTGCAATGTCATAATAAATCAGCGTTAAAAAACTAGATTTTGACGCACCGTTTAAAAGGTGGATATATTTTTTGCTTAAATTATTTTTGAAACATTTATTTTTTTATATTTGAGTATTTTTTTAAACATGTTATGCTTAATATTCATTTAATTTAATATCATTTTTGATAATTATATTAAATATGTCAAATCGTCCAACTACACACTTGTACCATATTTATTTTAGAAAATAAATTCTAAACTTAATTTATAAAGTTTACAATATGTTATACTTTCTTAGTAGTTGGCTAACGTAATTAGTCAAAAATATGTATATAAAAAACAGATTCAATATCGATCCGAAAATCAAAGTTTCACTCGGTTAGAATTGACCTATATACTCGGACGATTCTCATAGTGTTATATATGAATACCAATATCAAGCCCAACCCACATCGAAAACCAAACAAATTTTTTGAAAAATGTTTGAAAAAATTATTTTTTAAAAATATTTTCTGTTATATATATATATATATATATATATATATATATATATATATATATATATATATATATATCCTTTATATACTAAAGCGCAAGTCGCTTCACCAATAAAAATCTGCCACATGTCATACTTTTACAAAAATAAAAACTAAATATAATTTGAAAAACCATGTCAAGCGATGGCTAAATTTGTCTAAAACTCCACTAACTAAATTCCTAGATTTTCTCAAGAAATTCAATCCCACGTTCAAGTCTTCGAACTGTTATTTTTTTCCTATATAAAATTCTATCAACTAATTTACTCTTTCATTCTTCTTTTCTACTTCGCCATCTTCTTCATTTCAAATCTCCTTTGTTCTTTCTGTCACGGCAATAACATATGCAAATTTAAAACTACTCTTTATTTAGATTTAGGTTTCTATTATTCTGTAACAAATTATCTCTAACTTTGTTCTGTATTATCTAAGATTGAAGATGGCACCTGAATCAGAGCTTACCTCTTTTATAACAGAATGGAAAATAAAAAGTTCATCAGTAATAAAGGTAATAAAGTATATCCAATTATTTATCCAGAAAATTACATCTATACTAATAAAGGAGACTTTTTTCTCTCCTTGGGGGAAAAAATGCCACCTGTCCACACTTCTTAACTATTTTCGTCTAAGAAATTGTAATTCTTTTCAACGGGCTTTTCTTATTCGTATGAGATTTTATTATTTGTACATACGTGGGCCATTTTCTATTAGATTTCACTCAGTTGTGAGAACAAAGAACCTTAGCTCTGTCTCCGTGACTTTTCCACTTTCAAGCACTCCGACGATTCTTAAAAAAAAATACTCCTGTAACGTTTTACGTTTTAACCTTGCATCTCCTTTAATCTTCGCATCCACTACCACTCTTACTCTCTTGCAATTAAACAGCATCATTATTCTTCAAGGTAAGGTAACCGCTAGAAAGTCTAAACTATAAATGTGTTCTCTCTCTGCGATTAACAGCCACACTGATACGAAATCCCCAAGTTCAATCGATTGTATCTCTGCAACTCCTTAGTTCTTTGTTATCATACAGATTTATTGAAGAAATGCTAATCCTTTTTTGTAGTTTGCTTTGTATCTCTTTACGAGAGGATCTAGAAGTCCTTCTGAATACTCCTAAGGTTAGTTTTACTTAGACGAAGCAAAGATTTTTGGGTTCACTTCATGGATTTGCTTTACCTATAAATTTGAACTCCATGATATGTTTATATCTAGGATGTAATTGTCTGTAAAAATCTGCATCTTATCCACTAGAAAAGATTAATTTTTACTCTATCTAGGATGTAATTATCTGCAAACCACCATTGTAAAGCTCTTTTGTGCTTTAGTTCTGTCATGCCAAAGGTTTTAGATTTCGTTGGTGTAGTTATTACTTATGTTCTAGCCTTTGTAATTGGGTATTGATAGAGATTGATGTAACTTGGTTTGTTTCATAGGTATATGCATCAATACGATGATGTTGGACTGTCTAACCTTGGTATGGATATGTATGTTCTTAATCTCTCTCTCCTATACATTATTCTCTGTATATCAAGACTGTGCCTCTCTACTGATAATGTCTTAAGAATGTGCAGCCACTGCAAACGTTGTTACTATTACTGAAATACTGAAGAGCAGTGATTTTTTATTTAGAAGAACAGATATCTTTATAGTGTTTCCATTCAACATGTATATATTATAAATTTAAGGTTTTGGCAACTAAGATTTTTTTGGGGGTGAATTGTTTGTTCCTGTAATATAGTTCAAGACTTCCTCAGTGGATATTAAATAGATGACTCAAGGGGTGCCCTGTGTCGAAAGCTAAGGTGATTTTGTTATGATCAGATTATGAATGTCATGGACCCCTTTCTTGATTTTATCAGTTTTTGATTTTAAGACAGAGCCATAATCATAAGCGAAAGATGAAGTAGGAGATAAATAGGAACATAGCCCCCAATCTCAGAAGGAAGAAGATCTTTAACACCGAGAAAGTATCTGAAGAAGCTGCAGCAATTTGAGTATCAACAATCGATTCCCTTTTTATGGAGTTTCCAAGTGGCATGACAATACATCTTCAAAGAAAAAAAAGATGGACTCTTTTTCAGTTTTATATCAGTTTTACCCAGAAAATTGTGTTTATGTAACTAAGCGAGCTTTGTCGTATATATTTTGTTTCAAAGACTTGAGTGTAAAATTATTGATGAAATCCTTACTATGTGTAATTTCTGGTTCATATCGTATAAACAAATGTTTCCCTTTAGTTTCATAGGTTAATTATGCTGGTTATTTCTTTTACTAAATTTATTTCCCTGACAAGAATAAGGTTTTTCCTTTGAAGTTATAATTAATCAATTTTCCTTTATTACGGTCTGAACTGTTGAACTTTGCAAGTGATTTATATTGGTTTCTTGGATATTAAACTAGGGAAGTTTTTTTTGTTTGATTTATATTAGTTTCTTGGATATTAAACTAGGGAGGGTTGGAAGTTCTTTTTTTCATTTTCAAGTTATTAATTTTGTGTGATCTATATTGCTTTTTGGATATCGTTACGGTTTCGTTAAGCACAGCTGAAATATATTTTTTAAAATCTTAATTTAAATATATTTGTTTTTGAAAATAAAAAGATTAAATAAGAAGAAATACATGGGGATGCATTAAATTTAGAAGCTAGAGGGATTTGATTTTTTAGTTATTTTTATATGGTTTTGGAAATTTTAAGAATTGCTATGCTTTAAAATTGTACAATTTCAACTAATTAAAGGATTTATTTTCTAAACCTAAAATATCCACTAAATACTTTATATGATTTTTTTTGAATCTAATAACAATTTTAAATCAACAAAAATACATGGAGAATCTATTAATTTTAGAACCTGAAGCGATTTAATTTTTAATAATTTTAAAATGAATTTGGAAGATTTAGGAAATACTTTGATCTAAGTTAAAGTATTCTAGAATTTCATTTATAATTATAAGATTTAGTTTTTAGTTTAAGATTAAAAACTTCACTAAAAACACTTTACAGTGACTCAAAACTACTAGAAATAACAACTTCAAAATATTTCAAAACAGTTAAATAGTTTATAAAATAAAAATTTAATAACACTTTAAAATTCATGTTTAAATAACATATGATTAGTCATTTTTATTTTAGTTAGGTCAAAATTCCAATAAAATAGACCTCTTCAATTAACCATGATTATTATAGTTCTAGAAATATATTATAAAATTAGGTATACAAAAAATGTATCTAGAATTCTAATAAATTATATATGGTCAACAAATTTTTTATTTGATTATTATTATTGAAAAATAACAACTCTATAAGTTAATAAATTTATATAGTCTCAGCATTATTAATTTATAACGTTTTTGTTGTATTTGTAATTGTCCACTTTCTCAAGCAAATAGTTTAGTAACATCACATTAATAAGAGTAAATAGTGAATTTCTGTCTAACATGAATAGGTTCTATAACCTCAATAAGGTAATACTAATACACTTTAAAAACAGCTGGATCCACATAAATTGTTACATCAGTTGAATATCAAATTAAACAGAATACAACCCAAAAAATATTCATATCTAAATAACACAAAAATCAAAAAATTCGCACTTATCGCGGACACATGACTAATAATTATAACACACAAAAATGTAATAGTAACATTAAAAAACGAAAAACACCCATAATATAATTAAGTAAAAATGATCATTCACATATTCCGATGACATGTATTATATCTATTAATAAAAACAAAATATTGTCATCCTTTTATTACTTAATAATTGTTATTAAAAATACAATGCAACTATTAAAATCAAAATTTACATTATTAGTTAGTCACAAAATTTCAATGGAAAATTAATAGTTTTTGTAAGCAGAAAAATGTAAGCACGAATAAAAAATTTACAGTATAATATAAGCACAAATAATTAATCTATATATATAGTAGAATTTTAACACAATAAAGCATTCGACTGATTGCACTGATATATCAAGTTTAATAATAGAAATTTAGATTAGATATTTACTCTATTTCTTTAAATTATTTTCAATTTACAATCCTGCCCGTAGGGCGGGTCGCCCCTAGTATTACATATATCTGTATTTGAATTGTTTGAAAAATATGCATGTTCTTTCTTTTTTTGTCGACTGTATAAATATGCATGTGCGTTTACTATAACTAAAATGAACTCTTCTATCTGTAATTAATTTCTTGAAAATGTAGGTAAATCCTTTTTTCAGATTCCTAATTTCATGGCACAATTTTTCATGGCACAAGTTTGCACAAATAGATTTAAGAAATCAGACAATGCATGAAAATGCTATAATAATTATTTACCACATTTAGTTATTTCATTGTTATTGAGTTTATTTTTTGTTTATCATAGATTTTTATAAGGAAAATGAAAGATAGTTCATGTTCCCGTCAAAGAACGTGAAGATGATATAATGGTGTTGCTGTTGGGACTTGAGGTAATATTATAAATTTAAGAATTTTAGTTTATTATCTCCGTGAATTTTTATGATTTGCCATATTTTATGGTTTTATTATGCAAATACATCATTACACCCAAGAATAGTAGAGACAATATATGTCGTGTTTGTATATTTTAAATGTTAAGTATATTTTTAATATTTATGTATTCTGATTATATTTTTAAAAATACAAACATTTAAGAATTTTTTATCCCGTACGTAAGTACGGGACCGAACACTAGTATATATATATAATGTGTTAAAAATATCTTCGCTAACTTTAAGTTAAATCATATTTAATAAATAATATTTAGTCATATAACTTATTTAAAATCCGTTAAAGTAAATGAATTTATATGAATGGTTATTTCTAAACAAAATCCACTTATAAAATTTTAATTTCATTAATAATCCATTCCACCACTAATTAATATTAAATTTGTTGCTGACAAAAACTAGTTATTAGTTAACTTTTGAAATTTCATTTTATAGTAAACAAACTTAAGAAATATATTAAAAAATATTTAATGTTATTTCTTAAGTAAAGCTATATATTAAGTTAGGAAATAAGTTTATTAATATATCTTATCGTGGCCCGTTGAAAACCCCATTTTACAATATTGTATTTTATAGATATAAGTACGTATTTTTTTGAGTGGCATTCTTGTAATTTTTTCCATCTTCCCCAAAGATATTTTAGAATTGTCCACAACATATCAATGACCACCATACTTTCACAACTGATCAATTTTTACGTTTTCTTGTTGTTTATGCCTTAAACTTGTGATCTATTACAAAACATCTGATTTCAACATTTCAAAAGCCATAAAGTTGTTATTTTAAAAAATCAATACAGTGAACCACCATGAAAGACAATCGCTAGATAATCGATCACTATGGAGGCGTTCTGATCATGTCTAAAAGCCTAAATAATCGAATCAAACTTCGTTAAGAAATGAAAAAAAAAACATAACTAAAAAAAAAACTGATTTTGTTATAGAAAAAGAACGTGGTTACTGATTAGTCATTTAATATAAGCAGTTATAGAATAATCAGATTTTTAAGAAAATAAGGATACAACTAATATCAATCGGACATAATCCAATTTTAATAGTATTGATCTTTATAAGAAGCCCATCATGTACAAGTCAAGACTCAGTAAACGGTCTCTTTGGCCCATTAATATACGTCTCTTTATTAGTTTAAATACATTTATATGACCACAAATTACTAAAGCAAGGCGGGCCAGTAAAGAAGTTCAAACCTTGGCAATTGAAGGTAATGTTACTTTTTTTTTTCTTTTTGAAAGTTGACTTTCTAGGTATTGTTTAAATGATATCAAATTATTATAATAAATGAAATTAAATGAGTAGTTAGGAAAAATGATTGATATAAGATGAAATAAAATACTTAAAATATGTAAGTTGTGTTTTATAATTTGTAATAAATACTGTTGAATTAATCAGAAAAACAATAACTAAAATAGTTATGATTAGTTAAAAAGAATGAAAATCCGTAAGAAACCTTTCAAGAATAGGCAAGTATTAGATAGAATAGATGTGTACTACTGATTCCTATAGCCGAGAAAGTAATGTTAAACAAAGATAAAGTAATTTTAAACAACCTGATGAATCAGCAGAATCAAATGAATGATTAATTAAGCAACTTAATTCATCATTTTCTTTACCCGTACGTAGTAAATAATAGTGTTAAAACAAATCAAACTCTTTCAAGTTTCAACGTAATAAATTCATCATTTTCTTTACCCGTACGTAGTACGAGAAGAATACTAGTCACATATATAATCCTCAGATTGAGAAAGTACATTAGTCATCTCTTGCAAAACACAAACCTAAACCACACAAACACATTACACATGTTTTTAAATAACATCATCGTACCAATTTCCTAGCGACAACATGCATGTTGTTATTTCCCCTGTTTTATTTTTATGAAGATATTAGTTAATATATCGATGATTAGTTCGACGTCGTAGGATTGATTCGTTTTATAATAAAAGGAAGAAAAAAAACAAATCAAAATATCAGCAGAAGAAGTTGGAGAGAGGAGAGTGGTAAGAGGAGGAGTGGGAGTCGTCGTCTAGATGATTTGAAGGAGAATGAAGATGTCTTCCTTCGTAAGTAGTGATTACCATTCTTGGATCATCTGCTAATCTCTCCACTCTCTTCTTCACCCTACACTTCTCTTGTGTGCATCTGTAATAGCTCCTGCCATTTTAAATTTGAAATGATTAATTTAATTTTCGTTTTTATGATTGACAAATTACTTAATATGCACCACAACATTATACATCTGTGTATCTATCAGTACCCCAGCTTAAAACCAGTGTTCAACTATAGTCTAGCAAATGATTTTCCTATTTTAAATGAGTTGAAGGAACATATCTCGTTAAATTTGATTCTTGTGCATGGAAACCGAAATATCTAATAGTATATATAATATAAAACAGATTTTTAAGAAGGTAAATGGAACTTTATTATTGAGCACATGATAAAACTTTACGAAAGAGCTAAAGTATAATTTTGAAGGACTATACCAATTACCCAAACAAATCATTGCTGGTAATGCCAAATGTCAACTTGAGAGAGAGAGAATCTTAAGGAAACCCCATATGTCTCACATAATACTCAAATGCTTGAGATTAAATAATTTTTCCTTTTTTGTTGTAAACGGTTACTTCTTTTCTAACTTTATCGTGTAACTAATAATCCCACCGGGCCAATAGCCTATGTTATACATAATTAATACAGAGAAATACCAACAATATTCTATTAATAATTTTCACTGGCAAAATCCTAAAGCAAATTATAGTCTTCACAATAGTTAACGTTAAGAACTTGAATAATATACAGATTAATAATTAACCCAATTAAAAATCTCTCAAGTTCTTATGGTAGTCATCGTTAATCTCCAAGCAATAATTAAAGCAAAAGAGATAACTGATGACTATATAAACAATATTTACTAAACAAATACTGAAATAGATTGAAAACAATTTCGAGTCAGTATAAGAAAACTAGTTATTTACTTATAAGCTAATCTAAGAAAAACAAATTACCTGGGATGTTGAGTGTTCTTGACAACTTTCTGGCCATATTTTCTCCATCTATATCCATCATCCAAGACGTCAACATCGCTTAATGTCTTGAAGCAAAACCGAGGCTCCCTCACTTTTCTTCTTGTCTTAAGCTTCTTCATCTTCAGGGTAGGCACTACTCCTAACGGCTTTTTTGTATGTTTATGACGAGGAGGAGTTTCATGATGTAGATGATCATTAATACCACCACCTTCACCAACATCATCATCCATCTCGCTTGCATAGTTATTTTTCTTGCTGTATTCGTATCCTGTTTGACTACTCCATGCCCTAAATTACATTAACAAAACGCAATTGATATAAGTAGCTGCGTGCATGGACACTTAAACAGAACGTAAATCTAATCAAAGTACAAGCTGTATACGTTAATGGAGCTTTCATCAACATATTAAAAAATATTTGGATTTTTCTTTAAATTTTGGAAATTTATATCGTTCATTTGAATGCAGGAGTTTTACACTTTAAATGACGGATTGTATGTGCGGCGTGCGGATATAGATCGCATTATATAGAAAACTATGCTATGAATCTGTAGAAAAGCATTAAACATATCTTTGAACGTTTTAGGCTCTTAGTAACTTATCGCTAATTCCTTTAACGATTAAGTATATGCACGACATATATGTGATAATATCATCATATATAACGGTATCAATATCTTTGACGGGAATGTAAAAAGGGAGAATTTATAAAGTTATTGTAGAGTTGTATATATATATATATATATATATATATAAAGTATAAATTATAGACCCCTTCTAAATATTTGTGGACAGATTATCTAACTTAATTATTATTTTTTGTTGATAAAGATTCATCTTATTTAATGTACTTTTTCGTAAGTAACTTACCATGTATTTAAAGAGGGTCTTTCAGATGATATACCACAGGTAAGACGATGATGATCAAGATTAACGATACCATTTTGAACATCCTCCCTTTGCTTTGGTGAAGAGAAAGAAGATATCGAGATTAGGGGTTCCGGAAGATTTGCCATGAGATTGATTGGATCTTGAGGATGAATAACAAAGGAAGAAGAATTATTGTGAAGGAAGGAGTTTAAGGAGTGATGACTTTGAAATGGAGACACAAGAGAAGAAGGAGAAGTTGAAGACGAAGAAGATGATGAAGATAATGTTTGATTAGGGAAAGAGAAAAAAAGCCCTAGATTGTTAGTATTATTAGGGTTTATGATGTTTTGTGGTTCATCAAACAATCTTATTCCTTGGTTTATAGTACCCATCTTTCTCCTTCTCTTGCGCAAAAACTCGAAGGAGACGAGACTGTGTGTCTGCGTGTGCGAGAGGAGAGGAGATGGGAGTTTTGTTTTTGGTGGATATTAATTTGTTTGATTTTGGGTTGAGGCAATCCAATCCATCCATGTGAGTGTTTCGACAAATATATAAATGTTGGAAAATAAAGCTGCAGGTGGGTCCAATTGGAGTTGCTTTGTTTACATGTGACTAAATGCTAAAGATGATTTTAGTTCCCTGATTTTGAAATTAAATATCAATATAAATAGTATTTGGATTTTGGATGTCTATATTAATAACGTTTTTTGGGTAAATTATATTAATAACGTTTATATTTTGTGTTACTCTTTAGCAATTTTGGATGTTTAAGTGAGATGATTGATTTATGAAAAGTTATAACGGTTGCCATACCAGAGGAACCAAAATAACTAGTATAATTTTGTGAGGATCTTTTGTATTTTTTTTTTTGAAACTGGTGACGATCTTTTTTTTTTTTTTTTTCACATAAACATACCGATACCATTTCGAAAACTCCAAAAAGGAGAAAGTTTACATCATTTTACATCAATTTAAAGCGAATCGGAAATGGAGAAAACTAAAAATATAAGAGAAACTCAAGTGAAGCAGTGGATTTGCACAAGTTGTAAACCCTTCAGGCCTGGAATTTGTCGAACCAGGTAGCTGTATATGATTCCGAAACTCTCTGAGAATTTCGAGAGGATGATGTCTTTTCCTTATCAAAACCAAGAAGCTTTGCTCGCAGCTGTAATTGGACTTCCTTAACAATTTGACTCGCCGGTTTGTAAGTTCCCGTGTGCAACCGAGCATTCCTTTCTCTCCATATGAAGTAAACCAAAGCTTGAAAAACAAGTTTGAAGATGATTTTCATCTGCCTCCTCATGGGAGCATCAACCAGCCACGCAATAATCTGATGAAGGGAAGAGGGAAAGGTGATGTTCGTTCTCGATAGCAAGGCATTCCAAGCTGCAATCGAGAACTGACAATCAAAAAACAGATGCTCAACCGTCTCTGCCGCATGACCACAAAGAAGGCACTCTGGAGGAACTACAAGACCCCAAGCTCGGAGCCTGTCTCGGGTTAACATCCTATTCTTGACTACAAGCCAGAGAATGAAAGAATGCTTAGGGATTCTTTGACTGAACCAAACCGCTTTGCACCAAGTAACCACAGGAGGGGAGGGATTTAAAGAGATCCAAAGTCTAGAAGTTGAGAAAACCGTTGGAGGGTCAGCATGCGAATTCCTCCACAAATAGTAGTCGTCATGAGGAGAAGCAATATCAGGAATCTGAACTGGTAAAGACTCACGGAGGCGTCTCAGGATCGGGTTCCGACTACGAGAAGTTCTCCAAGCCCCCGCTAAAACAGCATCAGCCACAGAGCTATTGATTGGAATACCTGACACTTGAGGACCAAGAGGACCTGTGATATCGATGAGAGACCCCAAATCCGTCCAGTTATCATGCCAAAAGGACGCAATTGCTCCAGAATTAACATGGCAAAGAATACGCGGTTTTGCCAAATATCTCAGCTTCATTAGACGCCGCCATATCCAGCTGCCTACACCTGAGAAATCAGCTGTCCAAAACAGTCTGTCCACAACAACATTACGTCTGATCCAAGCAACCCATAAAGAATCAGAGCCGGAGAAAAGAATCCAAATTAGCTTAACCCCAAAAACTTCATTTAAACCCAGAAGACGGCGAAGACCTAAGCCTCCACAATCCTTAGGAGAACAAACTACTTCCCAAGAGACCTTTGCCCCTCTTGCCGAATTTGAAGCTCCAGTCCAAAGAAAAGCATTGCAAACTTGCTCAAGCGCATCCAAACAATCCTTAGGGAGAGGAAAGATAGACGACCAGAAACTGATCATACTATATATCACTGATTGTATGAGTTGAAGCCTTCCCGCGAAAGAGAGATGCTTTGCAGTCCAAGTATTAACGCGGGCCCTAACCTTATCAATCAAAGGTTGGTAATCTTCACGTCGCATTTTGTGAGGGAGAAGGGGAACTCCAAGGTATCTCACAGGCAACGACCCCTGAATTACACCAAATTCCACTGCTAAATCAGAAGCCAGCTGAGCATTATTTCCATCAACAAAAACACAGGTTTTTCTCAAGTTCAGCGCAAGGCCCGACCCTATTTGGAAATCCCGCAGAACAGATAGTATTCCACGGAGAGAATCAGGAGAGGCGTCAAAGAAGATTAGAAGATCATCAGCAAAACTCAGATGAGTAATCAAGGGGTTACCACATTTGGGGTGAATACCGAATCTGCCCTCTCTAGCTGCGATGTCAAGATCCTTTGACAGAATATCCATGGCCATGACAAAAAGAGTTGAGGAGATCGGGTCTCCTTGACGTAACCCTTTTTCTCCAGGAAAAAAACCGGCCAGCTCACCATTCAGTGAGACAGAATAAAAGGGAGTTGTGATACACTCTCTCACCCAAGCAATAAAGACCTCCGGAAGCTCGAAAGCTTGAAGAATATTTAGAACGAAAGCCCACTCGATACTATCATAAGCCTTTGTAATATCCACTTGGAGGCAACCTCGAGAAGTGATTCCCTCTTTGTGAAAATCAGCAACCAATTTTGAGGCAATGAGAACATTCTCACATAAGAGTCTACCTTTAACGAAACCCACCTGATTCCGTTGTACGGCTTTCGGTGTGAGCAACTTGAGTTTCGAAGCCAGCAACTTTGCAATGACCTTGTAGACAGTGTTACATAAGGAGATAGGCCTGAAATCCGACATGGCTGAAGCACCAGGGATTTTGGGAATTAAGGAGATAACCGTTGCATTTGTTTGTCTTTGCATTTGCGGATTCAGAAAGAATTGCTTCACTGCCTTTGTAAAATCCTCACCCACCAAGTCCCAAGAGGAGGTAAAGAACTCTGCCGAGAACCCATCGGGACCCGGGGCTTTATCCTTAGGGAGAGCAAATAAAGTATTTCTTATTTCTTCATCTGAAGGAATAGCTGAGAAGAGTTCTGAGAGATGAGGGCTATATATGAAGGGATGGATGGATTTGATATGATCTACCGAGAAAGGGGTGACAGCAGCATTTGAGCGGCCTTGGAGCAAAGCGTAGAACTGAACCGCCAAATTTTTCATGTCCACCGGATCAGCAATACGAATACCATTGGCATCTGTGAGAAAGTAGATAATATTCCTGGACAGATTTGCCTTAACACACTTATGAAAGAAACCAGTGTTAAGATCTCCTTTAGTGTTCCAACGAACTCGAGACTTGAGCTGAAAAAAATTATGTTCTGCAGCCGCAAGGACCAACCAAGAATTCCTGACATTGCGTTCCTGAATGAAGAGAGTCGGGGTTGGACTTGACAATTGCTGAAGCTAAATATTCTGAAGCTCCTCAAAGACCTCCTTTGTTATTTTCTCAATATCACTGAAAGCTGACCTGTTTAGAGCCTTACACATCATCTTTGCGGCTCTCATCTTCTGATAGAGAACCAACATTGGGGAACCAACAAGCACAAGAGAAGACCAAGCATCAGCCAGAAGGCGAGAGTAGTCCGAATGAGACGAAAAGAACGAGAAATACATGAACCTTGTCCTCCTGATACGAGAATCCAGAGAGATCGTAACCAAACACGGCGAGTGGTCGGAACATCCCGGAGGATCAAACACCGCAGAAGCATTAGGGAATTTATCTTGGAAGGCTTCATTGATTAAAGCTCTGTCAAGCTTCCTGGACTTGGGAGAATCTGGGCTGCAATTAGTTCAAGTATGAAAACAGCCTTGAAACGAAAGGTCGTATAGATCGCTGTCGTTCAAACAATCACGAAAATCCTCAATGCCTCCAATGGAGATATCAGCTTGATAGAGAGAATACATCTCTGAAATATCCAGAACTTAGATTAAAATCACCCATAACAATCCAGGGAGAGTTCGCTAAAATAGATGAGGTTGAAAGCTGCCTGATGGAGTTCCAGAGAGAGACTCTATCACTCCTCTCATTGAACGCGTAGACAAAGCCAACAGTGAACGCTTCCTGCGAAACCGGGTTGAACACGCCACAAACCATTATTTGGGGCGTCTTGAGATACACCATGACTGACAACTGAGGATCCCAAATCACCACAATACGACCATTTTCAGCTTCTAAACTGTGGTTTGAATCAAAAGACCATCCGGGAAAATAACTTGAAATAACACAAGACAAATTTTTTTTGTCTTGTATATACTGGTAAGTTGGGACGATAGTACGTAAAAGTTTGAGATGTGGTTATTTTTTAACTAGTTAGTTACTACATGAATAAAAAGGATCATATATTCATTAAAGAATAATCATAGTCTCTTTTCAAAAACTATATAAGTAGAACCAGATATTGTCTGTTTTAAGATTAACTAGATTTTGATTCGCACTTCGAAACTGCTGATTTTTTTCTTATAAATAAAAAACAAAGTTTGAGATTTTGAGTTAGTATTTTGGGATTGTTGTATATTATTGCGTTACAAAGTTGCATTATATCAAAAAAATAATTTATTTAAACTTAACTTATTGATGATTTTGTATATATAATTTTATGTAACTTTGTGTTAGGTATATTTTTGGATTTGCGGGTTTCGATTAGGTTCAAGTCCTATCTGAGACCTGATCAGTTATACAAAATACTCAGATTTGTTTGTGTATATTAGGTATATCTGGATATCTCAGATAAATTTTGATATTATGAATATTTTTTAAGTTAAAAGTTATGCTATCAAAATTTTACTTATATCTTTTGGGTTGTCAAGTTAAATTTTAGGTTTTCGGTTCTTTAGTTCATATTGGAAAACAATATGGGTCATTTAAAGTGTTTGAATATTTTTCGAGTAATTTTTAAAGTTTCTTAAGATTTCATATTTCTGGCATTTTTGTGTTTTCGGATACTTAGAGTTTTTATGGACCTTAAATATTCAAATCGGCCAAGATCTATCGTGAACTAAAAAATTATAGTTATTTAAATTACGAATCCGAACCGATCTGGATCTGAAAGGAATCAACACAAATCTAAACTGAAATTTTCAAATACATAGTTTGTCTAAATGTCTAGGACCCGAAAGGAATCACCAGGCCTGAAGATCTGAATATCAAAGCTTACTTTCTTTCATTATATGTAGAGTGTATTTTATAAAAGTTACATTAAAATTTAAGATTTAGTTGGTGCATTTTTTCTAATTTAATATTGCATTCGGAACAATAATCTAATAACATAATTTGGAACCTTCCAACATTGTCCACGATATATGATATAACTTGTAATGGCTTCAATATTATAAGTTAATACGTTTGGTATTGCATGTTGAAAAAATAAGTGGGTCTCAGATAATATAACTAAAGTCTAAAGGAGAAATTGCAAATATATGTTAATTTGATGTGCGTTAATTTTTCCAACGGTTTGAAATTCTTATTTATTTATAATACAATCACCATATAAAAATTTCTCGTTAAATAACACTATTCAAATAACTCCACGATTGAGTTCATGATAAGTCATCCATCCTTCATGGTAAGTCATCCGTATTTTCTGGTGAGTTGTATATTTTTCCGCTACTATAATCTAAAGACATTATTATTGCAAATCTTTGTGCTTGGATCCTTAATACACATATATGTATATGTATATATTATATACGTATATACATATACATATATGTGTATTAAAAATCCAAGCCCAAGAATTTGCAATAATGATGTCCTAATTACACTGTTTTAGAGTTCTAAATTAAACATATGATTGAAAAATAAATATACTTTAATAATATAGTAAATTAAATTAGTTCTTTTAAATATTCCATATACCACAAAAAGTACATTCAAAACAAAACTATCTTCATCACGTAAATTTTTTTTTTGAAAAGAAAATAAAGAAATATATTTGATATTTTCTAATTTTGGTTGTTATACAGAAAATAAATATTTTGCCAACGTAATAAAAATGGGAAAATTCAAGAAAGAAAGAAGAAAAAGTAGGTGTTACAAAAAAAGAGTAGGAAGCGCGTCAGGGCACTCGAGAGAGAGAGATGAAGAGAGGTAGTGGGAGTTAACGTCGTGTCGCTTGAACGGTAGTCTGCTTTGGTTACGGCGTCACGTCACGTCTCTGAAACGGCGTTCATGTGTTGTTGTGTTACCTTCTTTTTTCTTTTCTGAAAGGCCTTTTTTTGTCAACAAAGGCATTTATTTTTCTAGACTTTTTTTTTTTTTGTTCTTAGTACTACTGTATAATACAGGTAACCAAAATAATAAAAAAAACAAAACTAAACGGAAAATAGAATTCTAGAATTTCATGACAAATAAAACCAGCATAACTTAACATTTCAGAACAGTTTGCCGGCTTATGGCTCTAGAAAAGTTTCATCACTTTTGCTGGCTTTGTGTAATCACTTGGCGTAATTTCTTGTTCAAGTTAATATTAATCTACAGATGACAAAAAAAAAAAAACTTAACATTTCAGAACCACATAAGAAAAGTTTCAAAAAAAAGAAACCAGTGAAAAGAAACTTATAAATGATGTACAATATAAAAGAACTTACAAACCGATCAATCCAACAAATCCAAAATCTGTGTTACTTATATTATATACAAGAGAATTGCCAAGTTTTATGATTTTTTTTTGTGTGGAATATACCTAGTTTAATGAATTTCATTCATAAAAGGAATTCGTTGGACAATGCATTGCTTTTATTTCTTATGTGGTTCACATTTTGAAATATGAGATGAATATTACTTGTCAAACATTTGTAGCTTTTTACAAAAAAACAAAGTTATATATGTTCGAAAGGGACGATTGCACTGTTTTGTTATAATTATTTACGGTAAACAAATCCTAATTTTCTTGAAAATTGGCGTTTCAATAATATTTTCTTTACACCAATATATATATATTTCTATATATATATATATATATATATATATATATATTTAGATTCTGAAATCATTTTCCATGGAAAAGTGGCTGGAAATGTGATGGGAGTATATACACATCCAGTGGCGGAGCCAGTGTGTTGGCAAGGGGGTCAACTGACCCTGGTGAATTTCTAATTTTTTAAAAAATTACATATATATTTCTGTAAAAAGCTGGAAAATAGTGCAAAATTTTATCAATTGACCCCTGTAAACTTTGTAAATTGACCCAATAACATATAAGAATTATGGATTGACCCTCATGAGTTTCTTTCTTGCCTCCGCCACTGTACACATCTGTCACTTTCTTATAGCTAGGATTTCATATTTTCTTACAGGATGATGGTAGTGCCTAAATAATTTATTCGGGTTGCTATTATTCGAAAGGAATATATATAGATTAGGAGCAATGATGGAAAATCTTAGGTGCAAATCTATTCCTCTGTACACTGTGTGAGGATATCATGATTATGATGTGATGAATTAGGCTTCTATTCGACCTTCTCTCGATTTAAAACTGCACCTAATATAAATTGACAAAGAATTATTAATCATACAAGAGAGAAAAGTTTCTTACCTTTTTCTCGTTTTACCTTTTGCAAGATTGCATTTTGTAATAGTTTCATCAAGTTTATAAAACCCCACCATTTCTCAAATTCCCAGCCCACTTATTTTTCTTCCTTTTACTATATATATATATATATATATATATATGAAGGACTTTTGTCTTAGGCTAACCAGTAACCCACACACTAGTCGACGACGCGTCACGCGTATATTCATATAGCTCAAAGCCTGAAAGAAATGCACGTTTTATACATTAAGGCACTTCTTAATTCATTCCTTTATCCATCTTAGACTTTTGTTTCATATAACTATTTAACATAACATGACCCTTTTTAACATTATATAATATGACCTTTTCTTTAAGAATATTGTGAGCTGGAATTTGTACGGCACATGTGAACGATATACTGCCCTTTCGCAAAATTTTATTAAAAAAAAACAGAGAAACCTAGCTATAATATTTTTTTTTTTGAAAGAGTAAACCTAGCTATAATATACCAATTTGATATGTTCCAAGTAGTACATGTATTCTTGTTGTCATTTTTCAAATTGGTCTGAAAATAACTAAAAAATATCCGCAAAACATTATCAAATATATCAAAATGTTTTGTCAATAGGGGGTGCGAGAGGGAACCAAAACCAAAATTTTGTGTAGTTAAGCACCTTTATAAGATACTGTCAAAAAGTTCGGGTGAGGTTGCTCTGTAATTTATTCTAGCCTATTGATGTCGTAAGGAACATGTCACTATGACCGCGTTGGTCCGTGGATTAACAGTGTAATGAACATACACGTAACTCGTAATAATTCGTGTATCTGGAGGGTGTTCAATATTTTATGATTCGTTTCTATACATCTTGCCAAAAAGAGGGAAAGGGTAAATTTTTGTTTGAGATAGATTAATAATATGAACTGATTAATGGGGACTTCAGTAGTGGGGAAGAGACTGGAGTGTGGGTTGGCGAAAGTAATCATTTCGTTTTTTTTTTTTCATTTATTTAACTTGCTTTTGTGTGTGTTCGAATGTGTTTAAATTTTACATTGTTTGTTTTCACATCCAATCACCTTTCTTCATCTCTATTTATCGCTTCAATAATTACATTTTGAGTGATCTCTGTATAACTGGTAGATTCATTTCAGACAATATATCTAACTATGGCTGTAACTACGACTAGTCTAATCGGGTCCGATCAAGACTGAACTTACTAGATTTGAGTAACCGGAATATTGTATTAGATAGGCAAACAACACTTGTGAGGATCTTTATCGAAATCTTTGATTACCAATTTGATCGGTAGTTTATAAACGAGTCTGAAATAACAGTCACAAAATCTATTCTGAACAATTTAATGTGAGTAAAGTTTCATATTTATGTTTAATATCAACTAATAAAGAGGTTGTCAGATTAAACCTAACTCAAACCAGCCAACGATTTCGATCAATATAGCCAAAAATACAATTTAGTTTAGCTCATTAGAAAGAGCTAGAGTGAGAGTGAGACGCCTTTATCAAATCCCAAGTGCATTGATCTCGTTGACTTTCTTGACAAATTTTGTAACATGTAAAGTTGACTTCGGGTTAGGGGCACAACTTGTGAAACCTACTAAAAAGGCAACATTACAAGAATGAAGATTTATTTTTTATTTTTGAAGTAATTGGAAAGAAATGTTAAAGCGGGGAATGAAGAGAAATGATGACACCATGCGGGCCGGACTCTGCGTCTGTTAGTGTGATAATTTGACAAACATTATATTGATCCGACCAGCGAAAGCTGTCTTGTAATGTCCCTCCTCTGTCACTTTACGCCTGCCGACCCATCTTTATTCCCTTTGCTTATTCACCTATAGCTCTCTCTCTCCCTCTCTGCATTTTCTTTTGTCATATCCATCCCCACGAAAGTTTAATTAATATTTCATTTATATCCGAAAATATTTGTTGATAATTCAAGAAATCTCGCGTTTATATCCCCCCCCCCCTCCCTTCTAAGAGCATTTGACGTATTAAACTCCTAGTCCTAAAGGACCAAAACCATAATGATTCGTATTCCTAACTTATTGAACGAATCAAAATTTAACTAGACATCTACATATACTGCCTGGTCCCAGTTTTCTTTTATTCGCATTTTCAAAATTTGCCTGCCCTTTGAGTAGTAGATCCACTTACGTCAAGTTAATATAACCATTATATATCCGGGGATCTATAAGTAACTTCAAATTATCAACATATATGCGCACCAGGGAGTAAAAAGAGAAACAAAAACATCAGTGACAAACGTCAAAACACGAGAACGAATTGAACACTAATTAAACCACAATCAAGTGAAACTCGAAACCCTAACATGGAGGGACCATCAAATCATTGGATATAACTGCACCAATCAAAAACTTAATTCTGAGTTAATTTTGGCATAAATATCAAGTGGGGGTCCCATCTCAGTATAACAGAATTTAGGGTAAATCATATGAACAATAAAAAAAGATCTTACCATAAAAGTCACTCGTTATTATTACATATGTTCGCCATTATTTTTTGTGGGGTCTGAAAATATTTTTTCAAAGTTCACGGCCGAGAAGTCAAGTTACGCTACCCTTTTTGGGTTGTACTTACGTTCTTTTTCATGTTAATGGGCCCTTAAAGGGCCACCATGCCAACCAAGAGAGCATGGGCTTCTAGTATTAAAGCCTGTTATCACTTTTTAGAAATCTCAGGGCTTTGTTGGTTTTTAAATTACTACCAAAAAGTTGATAATGGTGGAAGAGTCCAAGAGATGAATCAACAACAACGATCGCACACCAGAGAGACAGACACTGAACAAAGAAAGTTAAAACCATTCCATGTCTGATTATACTAACGCGAGTGCGAATGGAGAAATATCAACGCATAAAAACTGCCTTCTACATGGTTTTGTCTTTAAAACGACACATGTTATAACATATTACTTCCAGGAACAAAATTTTAACCGATGAAGCTTTTTAGAAGATAAACCAGCCGTTGAATTTCACTTCCCGTGAGTAAACTTAGCTTTGAAAGTGTTTTGGAGTCGTTCTCGAGATTTGGCTTGAGCAGCCAATGCAACATCATCAAGAAAACCCTTTTGTGGGAATTCTTCAGGTACAAGGCTCCAATAGATCTCAAACTGTTGATCTGCTTCCTCCTTTCTATCCATCAAGCTATACACTATTCCCTGAAGTAGCAATACCACAATATAATATAACTGAGAGATCCACTCCTAGTGGTGAATTATTCATTTTCCACATGAATAAAAAATTACCTGGCAAAGGTAAGGTCGAAAATCTCGAGGGTTATCTTTCACCATCTGTTGAAATATCTTTAGACCTTCTTCAAATTCACCCTGAGGTTTCAAAACCAATCTCACATAAGTACATATCCTTTATTCCTAGAGACTGTTATAAAACAGGCTTAGCTTTACCTTGACAATATGCATTTGACCGATCAAGACTTGAATGTTTCTCTCCTCGGTCACTCGGTTACCTTGTCGAGCAACTTCCATAGCTTCATTCAACATATCAAAGACGGAAGAGTCATGAGACTTGTGCATTACCATAGCTAGACCCTGCAAAGTAATAACAACAATACAATTCTATTACCCGACCAAACACAATTTAGAGAAGCATCAAAAAGCAGAGAGACATAAACACATACGTGCAAAGCTCTGATGAGAAGAGGATTATCTCTGAGAATATCCTTAAACAACCTCTTGGCTTTACTCAACTGCCCCATCGTCTCGTAGCAAAGCGCTTCTAGAAGCTTCCACTCAACCTCACGAGGCTCTAACTTAATCAGTTTCTCAACGTACTTGACAGCGTCTTCGGTCTTCCCTCTCCTCATCTTCTTGTACAAAACAGCCTTCATCGCCTCCACGTTCTCCGGCTCGCTTTCCAGAAGCTTCTCGAACATTGCTTCTTCTTCCTCTTGCTCCGATTGAGAGCTCAAAGTCGCGGTGGGCAGAGCTAAAGCAGGTTTCGAAGAGCAGAGCCCTAGGAGGACGAAGGATCCGACGAGAAAGATCGCAGCTTTTCTCGCTAGAGTCTGAAGGGAACCATTGGAAGAAGGAGGAGAGCGTATGAGAGGGAGATGTGATGAAGAGGGAGAAGAAGCGAAACTGAGGGATTGGGAGAGTTTGGGAGCGAAAGGTCGCGACTTTCTCCAGGGAGATGGAAACCCATTTGGATTAGGGAAGTGGGTCGGGTTAAAAGTCGGTGATTTTTCCCGGCGACGGTGAAATTTAGCCGGAGAAGAGAGGGTAGAAGATACTCCGACGGAACTCATTTCTTTGGAGACAATCTCAAGAGAGCATTTACGAGAGTTTATACTTTTACAGTGTCTTTTGTGTAAATAAAAGTTAAATGAAAGAAGTTCACTTTCTCTAGACTCTCTCTACTGTTGAATTCTACACTCAATTCCCCCATACTTTTTGTTTTATCATTAAACCCCTTAATCTTGATTTTTTATCACTAAACCTAGACATATCCTATTCAGTTCGAATTAATTCGAAAATAATAAAATTGCTTGATCATTTTTAGATAAATAAAATGCATTTTAAATAATTGCGTTGAGTGTGACATTGAATATATTTGTCGATTTTTATTGAACTTTGCATGACAACTTAATCTTTAGTCTGAACTCTGAAGGGTTTTACATTTACTTGCGTTGAGGGTTTTGCATCTACATATGTGCATTTAGCTTGTTTTTGTTCTGATGACGATCGTTTGCATGCGTCTCTTAAAATTGGAAATGATAACTACTAGTTGATCAAATGATTTAATGTTTACAGATACCGATGCAACCACAAAATTAACTCATGTGTATATAATTAATTTCTTGCATGTTATATATAGCAACCAAGTTCTTGTATCAATTCATTAAAAAATATAATTTTCCTTTGGTGGAGAAATGCTTTTGTGACACGTCTGTAATGGAGGGTTTACACATTTTTGTGCATTTAGTATTGTTTTTGTTCCGATGACGATCGTTCACGATGACATGCATATTAATTAGTATTAAGTATAAGACTGGAAACAATAACTAGTTGATCAAATGATTTAGTGATGTCACACATACCAATGCAGCCACAATTCACAAAATTATACTCCCCATGTCCCAATATAAGTGGAGTTTAAGGTTTTTGCACATGGATTAAGAAAATACAGATTTTTATGTAATTTATCTCGGTAACATAAAAATTTCATCAAATGAAACTAGTTCAAACAATAGAAAAAATATACAACATTTTATAATTGGTCACAAAATTCAATTGATATTAAATTTTATCTAGATTAGTGAAAAAACCAACTATTTTGGAACAAAAAAAAATTCTTAAAGTGGGACGGAGGGAATATAGCTTTATTTTTTGAACAACTAGATACATGTGCATGTAATTAATTTCCTCGTTCTATACATAGCAAGGAAGTTCTTGTATGATTTACTAACTCATGAGAAAGAGTAAACCATTTTGTGACAAAAGTCTATCATGGAGATGATCATAGGCTTTCTTGATATCTTTATCGCATTCGTTTTCTTCCTTGTCTTCCGTTGTCTCTTGCTTTACAAGCAAACTCACAAGCCTTTTACCACGAATTGGCCGGTTCTTGGGATGCTTCCGGGTCTTCTCCTCCAAGTCCATCGTATCTACGACTGGATCACCGAGCTCCTTGAAGCCACCGGTATGACGTTTTGCTTCGAAGGACCATGGCTAAGTGGAACTGACATCTTGATCACTGTTGATCCGGTGAATATCCACTACATCCTAAGCTCGAACTTCGTCAACTACCCTAAAGGAATGGAGTTTAAGAAGATATTTGAAGTCATCGGAGACGCCATTTTCAACATTGACTCTGGTATGTGGGAGGACATGAGGAACTCGTCTCATGCCATCTTTAGCCGTCAAGACTTCCAAAAGCTTTGGGTGAGTACAAGCGTGGACAAAATAAATCAAGGGCTTGTTCCTATCCTTGAAAACGCCGTTGAGAAAAACATCCTTGTCGACTTGCAAGATGTGTTCCAGAGATTCTTGTTCGACACGTCTACCATTTTGATGACCGGGTATGACCTAAAATGCCTCTCCATTGAAATGCCTAAGGTTGATTTCGGTGACGCTGTGGATGGAGTTTCAGATGCAATTTTCTATAGACATGTCAAGCCGGCTTTCTTGTGGAAGCTCCAATATACGGTTGGTGTTGGCGTAGAGAAGAGGTTGAGAAGAGGTCTCGAGGTTTTCGATGAACTGCTCGAGAAGATCATATCAGCAAAAAAGGAGGAGATCAAAAGTCATGACCCAAAAGGAGAGGCCAGAGATGTTTTAACATATTACATGACTCTGGACACGGTAAAATATAAGCACTTGAAAACAAGTAACGATAAGTTCCTCAGAGACACTATTTTGGGTTTCTTGATCGCGGGACGAGACACAACAGCCTCGGCTCTCACTTGGTTTTTCTGGCTCCTCTCAAGAAACCCTGAAGCAATGATCAAGATCCAACAAGAGATTAATAAGAAGATGCCAAAGTTTGATCCTGCGGATTTAGACAAGCTCGTGTATCTACACGGTGCCGTGTGTGAGACGCTAAGGCTATATTCACCAGTCCCATTTAACCACAAGTCACCGGCGAAGCCAGACGTGCTTCCAAGTGGGCATAAAGTCGATGAGAATTGGAAGATAGTTATCTCAACTTATGCATTGGGGAGGATGAAATCTGTATGGGGAGATGACGCAGAAGAGTTCAGACCAGAGAGATGGATTTCAGCCAGTGGAAGACTGAAACATGAACCTTCGTATAAGTTCTTGGCGTTTAACGCTGGTCCAAGAACATGCTTGGGGAAGAAGTTAACTTTCTTGCAGATGAAGACAGTGGCTGTGAACATCATACAAAACTATGAGATTCAGGTCGTTGAAGGGCACAAAACAGAACCAGTTCCTTCTGTTCTTCTTCGCATGCAACATGGTCTCAAAGTTCGTGTAGCCAAGATTTGATTTTATCGGTTTTCCGAATAAGTTGTTTAGATATCAATACAAGTGTACGCGTGACGAATGCTTACCACTGTTTTCTAAACATATCTTATGTCATTTACTGCTTATCATTTCATTATATTTACGTGTATTTCTTTTGAGCTGTTAAATCATATTTATACATTTAAGTACAAATTAACCGTGGAGATTTTTTACCAGCTCGATCACAGATATTTTTGGGATGAATTTTTCGGTTTGATACTTTAATTTCAGCTATTTCTTTAAGTTTTTGTTTTCATTTCTTTCAATTTAAAATTGCATAAAAATAAGATCTGTTTTTGTCACAGAAATTTCATTAAAAGCTAAAAGTAGAGACTATATATCCACAGTTTTTTTTTTCTTTTTAAAACATATGAGGCTTCGGAGACAAAATAACAATTTTCACTTAATCTAAATACAGTATATTTTTTTGAAACTGAATAAATCCCACTGCCTGCTGTTCGAACTTTGGCTTTTTTGGCAGAAGTTATACAACCCGCCCCACCAGGCCATTACTTGTAGACAAAAGAGATAGGTGGGGGAACTGAAGAGGTGATTGGGGTGATAATGTCAAGATGAAGAAAGCGCACTTGGCTAGTAATTAAAGCAGATTTGCGGGAGAGACTTGAGGAGATCCCAAGAATGTACTAACTCATCTAAACTGGTACATGTCACGTTCGAAATCAAAATTTTGTTTGTTTGTTAAATTTTGTTTTTGTTTTTCACAAGTTTATACGAATTTATAAACTTCTGTTGTTTAAAACTGAATCATTCACATTTAAACATTTTTTAAATTAAAAATCGGGGGATTGAGAATTTACAGCCTCCATATAAGAATAAAAAAAATAGTAAACAATTCTCCGAAGAGAGAATGTGAAAGCTCTGATGGCTACGCATTGTAGAAATCTGGTGTGGTGTGGATTCGAACTCGGGTTCCTTTGGGATCCACAGAACGCCTTGACCATCCGATCACAGACGCGTGGTTCCATATAATAATATTCGAGGAAGATTATTGGATTATAATATTTAAAAAAAAAATCAATCCACATAAGATTCATTGGTTTGAAATATTTTCAAAATTTTAATATGAACTCTTCATTCTTTTTGAAGAGTGCCCTGCCCCTAAACCATGTCCTTTCTATTACAGCAACGGAGTATTATTCAACCCACTGGTTTAAGATTATGTAATTGTAAATTGCTATTTTGATCGAAATGGAACTCCATCAGTTACGTAGCAAAGATATCTAATTCCTCTGGAGGATTAAGCTTGAGGTTCACTACAAAATTTTATTGGTATGGGAAAGCATAGGGTGCTACTATATGTTTGTGAGTCAAATTGTGACCATATTAGTCTGGGTTAAACCTCAACTATGTTTGTTTCATTTCTGTCATTAAAATATTTCCTGGGATTTCTTATATCGTTATCATTTAGAGAAGTATATATGGACCAATATACGCAACTTAACTTCTCTATAAAAATATTGCAAACCAATTAATCACATCTAAAATCAAAATAGAGCAATACCAGGACCCATTCGACATATGAAATGATATGTCCAGCCACACCTATGGGTCGCGTCAGTCTTGGTACTGGGCTAAACATGCCGCTGCCAAGAATCAGTTTGATTATTTTGGCTCGGCGGCGCATCTAATTTTTATCGAATTTTCTATAGATCAAGAGTTTTGGCAGCTAATCAACAATTCTAATGTTTTAAGGGGATACTAAAATATTATATATATATATATATATATATATATATATATATATATATATATATATATATATATATATATATATATATATATATATATATATATATATTTAAAAAATATCAATTAGTTAATTAAAATGTAATATTTAAAAAAATTTGAAACCACTCATAGGCAACAATTAGTTAATGTTATTAGTTTTATTTAAAATGTTCTGGAAGGCAACATATTTTTATAAAGTATGAATAACATTAAATAGCTGAAAATGTTAGAAATCAGACATAAAAACTAAGAGAAGCTTTGAATATTATTTTTAGCAATATGAAAAACTTCACTCATTTATATATGAGTTTAAAGTTGAGACTAAAGTCCATGAAGTAAAGTATTAATATCTCAATTTGACCAAAATAAAGTGACATAATTAAGATATTGGCAAAACTAGAGTGAGGATTCGGTGCAATGTGATTTGGAAAACTATTGTCTCGAAGGATAGGATAGTACTGAAGACCTGGATTAAGAATGATAGAAATGATAATTATCCGATCATTTTCAATTAATTATAAACGTTGAAAGTAATATATAAGATACGATGATTGACTCACTGAAACTATGCTTATATAACCTTACTTTCTCATAATGTTGATTTGTACTTAGAAAATAAAATGTATAAAATGTAGGGAAACTGGCTTGTATAGACACAAAAAAAACTGTAATATGCGAACTAGCTATTTACCCTAACGAATCTATTCACACTGTTATAATTGTATATTAATACCGTTCAACCCTTTTACACAACCGGCTGCACCTGATAAAAAACAAAATAAAAATTTAATTATTAACTTAACAAAAAGTAAATCGTGTCTTACCTAGTTCCACAATTTCCTTTTTACTCTTTCTGATAATTTTTTTGAAGCCGAAAGACATCCGGCTCCAACGCCTTGCCTTTGCATCCAATCGAAAGCTTCTCCATCTCGTTTGTCTTAGCTTTTCAATCTTCTTCTGCTTAACGACTCTGCGTTAGGGTTTCGGTGGCTGATTGTAACCCACCCTTCCTCTCCAACTTCACCAAATCAATTTTCTCAGATATTAGAAACACCCGTAAGTTCTCTGTATTTTTTCCTTGACTCTTTTCACAGTCCCTTCGATTGTGGTTCTTTTCTTTGAATCTTTGTGCCTGTTTGAGAATTAAGGTCTTCAAATTGTTGGATCCGTATCACCGTTTCCGTTGCATACCATCGATCCGTTACGGAATTAGTCACTCTCATTGGACTTTTGCAATTTGATTTAAGGTTTGAGTTTTCCAGGGTTGTGCTCGGGTTCCTTTAGTTTTAACTGTCTTTGTATCGTTTCGGTAGTGTAGTAATTTTGGGAAGATATGTGAAATATCATTGCTTACTCTCTCTAAATTGACATAATATTATTTCGCGTCCATTTGAAATGAAATATTATTAGTATCAATTTGAACTATTCCATTGTGTATAGTATCACATGCTAATCTGTTTTGTAACATATCTATTGTCTTTGTATCGGTGCTGCAAAATAGGTAGTGTAGTAATTTAAGGGAAGATATGTGGAATATCATGGCTTACAAATGCTCTGTAAGTAGCCATGGTACAATTTCGAGTCCATGTGAAATGAAATAGTATTTGTACACATTTGAATTATTCCATTAAGTATAGTATCACATGCTATTCTGCTTTGTAATGTATTTATTATTTTGTCATTTTGATTTATGTGCTGGGTGTTTGCTCGTTTTGTTTAGTCTTTCATTATTTTGAATTACAGAGAATAAGCATTGTATTTCTTGCATTACAATTGTCTGTCCATGTCACTAATAAATTTACAATCTGATCTCTGTGGTGAATGTCGGTTGTGGTTCCCTCCGAGGCTCTTTTTCACATCGGAGCCTTGCCTCTTAATCGGTAAAAGGGGAGAAGTTGAATAGTTTCACATCAGAGCTTTGCCTCTTCTTTTCCTCTACTTCACTTCAACGAATTTCCGTTTTGAGTAAAGGAGTGTTTGTTGCGGTGAAGTATGTACACATCGAAATCACAAAAACAACCGAGGAAGTGAAAGGGTGGTCAGCTTTCCATTCCATATGAAGAATCATATCAGAACTACTATACTATTTGCCTTCTATTCCATCTAGCCATATGCTTGAAAAAGAAGATTTCAATCTTGTTTGTTGTTGTTTCATGTTTTATTGATATGAGTTATGTATTGGTGTATATATGTGGTTTATATTAGTTTGTATATGATTTTGTAACGATCACTACAAGAAAACATTAGTTTAGTAACTACAATTGCAATTACGGTTGTTAGTTGCAAATATGTGATACTAACTTCTAACGGATTTGCAACTATTATGTGATTATGTGTAACGAGTTGTATGTTGGTTGCAATTTTACGACTAAAACATGCAGTGGCAATACGGTTGCTAATTTGAGATGCATTTGTAACTATCTTGTAACTAAATTATGTAGTCACAAAATAGTAATAAAAAGAGCAACGTATGTTCAACTAAAATTTATAGTCTTAAATGAATAGTTATAAATCAGTTACTAATATAAATTAAATATCGTAATTGCAAAGTAGTAGCTACATCTTTATCATAGGTTTGTGACTTTAATCAAAAGAATAGCATTTTTTTAGTATGTTTATTATCGTGGTTGCAAAATAGTAGTATGTGTATTCAATCTGTGACAGATTTGCTACTACTGAATTGTAGGTCTAGAAAATTAGTGGCAATAATTTTTTACTGTGATAAAAAGAGTAACAATTTAGTGGCTAACTATTGGTATGAATATATATATATATATAACACATGTCAGATATAGTAAAAATTAGTTGTAATATATATGCATAAGTACAGTTATATTGTGAATTATTTGTAACTTCTAAAAATCATTGTAGTCATAAATTAGTAGCAAATTATTTGTCACTATTTTGTGACTGCTATCATATTTGTTTCAATAATTGTCTAAAATACATTATTTCCACATTTGTTTCACTATTTATCATTAGAGAATAATGTAAGAAACCCATAAATGAGTATTATATAAATTTTTAAACATTCCCAAATATTTACAAAAATGTATCATCTATTTGTATTACATTCATGTATATAAATTGTGATTAGTTTACATTTATCCAGTTATATTAATGTTTACACTAATGATTCAGGTTATTTGATTTAAATACAGTCATCTCTTTTTACATAAGAGTTTTTAAAATCTTTAGCTACTAATTTGCGACAGCAAAACATCTAGAAGTTACAAAATTGAGACAAATAGTAATTACTATTTTGCCAATAGTAACTACTACTTTGCCACAGCAATCATATTGTAATTACTACTTTGTCAATAGTAACTACTACTTTGCCACTGAAATCATATTTAATTAAATAGTTATCCAAAATACATATCTTTTAAAATTGTTTTACTATATATCATTAGTAGGTCGAACAGAAGAAACCCATAAATTATTATATTTTCTATAAATTTGTAGCACTGATAAAAACTGTACATGCAACTCTTCACAAAACCCATGCTACACACTTGTAATATATTCATGTGCAATGATTTAGATTTGGGTTAAAGACATCAATTAGATTATTGTAGATTAATAATTTGATAAGTTCTCAGATTGATATATAACAAATGTTTTATTTTATCTACAAGTTTAAAAAGATTCTAAATGGTATTTAAGGTTTAGAATGTTTTTAGGGGTACTTGTTAGCAACTAATTTGAAACTGTAAAACATAAGGGGTTAAAAATAAGTGGTAATTTTAATTTTCTTTTACAATCTGTCACTATTTTGCAACTATATGCCTTTGATAGTTACATTTTGGTCGCAAAATTTCCACTGAAAATTGTTCAATTATTTTTATTATACCGCTCATTTTCTAGGGAATAGATTTTCGATACCCAAATCCTCTTTCTTCCTTAGACCTTTATGTTCATCAATTTGTCTTCTTCACACTCCAATCTCAGAATTCTCTTTTCACGGAGTTTTGATTGTCTTCACACTCCAATTTGGTAGAGTTCGGCATACTCAGAATTCTTTCCCAAAGATTCCTCCGGTGCATGACCCTTCTCCTCCTCCGCCGCATTTCCATCTTCCTCTGCCGTTCGGGATTATTCTCTTCCACCAAATCAAAACCTGCGGCATTGACTTGGTAATGTGTTCTCTCCTTTACTCCTTCATACTGTAGATCTGGGTTTAATAACATGAAAATTGTGTTGTCTCTTTGATTTGTGGATTTGTACGAAGGTAATGCTGTTCCTCAGTCGGTAGAGTCTGGTATTATTCAAGTGGTGAGTAATGAAGCACTCACTTAATCTTAGCTCCTTGGCTGCGGTCCATTTGATTATTAGGTCTTTCGTTGCCCACCCAATGATGCCCTGTCTAATTCCAAAAAAGAATACCTGCAGACACACATATCCTGTTCATATTTATAAAAATGAGCCACGGTTTTCTCTTAAACTCTTCATTTTGGTGAGTTTTAGTTGTGTTTTAAAACATATCTCAATAGTTTGGCTGATTTCCAGCACTTATGGTTACATCGTCATGATAATCCAATTCATTTTGGTTAAGTTTTTACTGTGTTTTGTTTATATGTCTGCTCCAAAACTCTTACATTAACTTATTAATAATCTATTTGTTTTTTCCTTAGCCTTACGGCTAGTTAAAATGCTTGAATTTGTCAAGTTTAGTCTGTCTGTTACTTATGGTTTGTTTGCTTTCATAACGATATGTTCTAGCTTAAAGTACGATACCTCTTGGGATTACTACTTGCTTATTTGTGGCTCATTTGTTTTGGTTGAATTTCTTTCCTTTTGTTTTGCCTAAGCTTTACAATTTGTTTCAGTGCTTGAATTTGACATTTTAAGTCTTTCTCTCACTGATGGTTTTCTTTTCTAGTAATGGCATCTTGAGCTTTGATTGTGCTTGGTTCAATTTTGCATTTCCTTGCTTCTATACATTCTTGCCTTACTTGTATTTTTTTTTATCTTTTCATTTTGTAGGTTCGGTCTTGGTGGTTCGAAACTGAAAGGAAAGATTTTAAAGTCGACTTCTTCTGCATTTGTAGGAATTTTAAATATTTCAATTGTTGTATTTAATTCTAACTTTTGAGTTTTAAATTAAGTTTGAAGTTAATATATAAATTTTGATTCCAAGACTAATATTATAATAATATTTGATTTCTAAATTAATATTTTTTTAAATAAGAAATTCAAATTAATTGTTTATTGGTCACTAAAAATAATATGCAACTAATCTGTAAGCATATCAATAATGTGGCTGCTAAATAGTCGCAAACTACTGCAACTAATTTGTAACTAAAAATAAATATTGTAGTCACAAATTTGTTACTTAAATTAGCCACTAACTTGTAAATGTTTTAGATTAGTTGCAAGTTAAAAGAGACTAACTAGCAACTACTATTTCCTAACTAATACGAGACCAAAACCGTAGTCTCAAATGATTTTTTGCAACTGCGACCTTAGTCACAAACGAGTTGCTAATGTACCACTAACTATATAGTCTTACTTCAGTTGCTCTTTTGGAACTGATTTGCAACCAACATTTTTTGCGACGAGCTATTTGTAACTGAATGAAGTGGTTGCAAAATAGTCATAATATCTATATTTGCAACTATCTTGCAACTATACTTGTAGCTACAAACTTGATGTTTTCTTGTAGTGGATAAATAATATATTGAACGTAAATGGAATAGAATTATTTATGACACCAAATAAAACAGAATATAATGTGATGTCGAATGGGAATGATATTTATATGATGTTGTCGCTTCCACCTCTTTTCTCTAATATCAGATATCTTCATTTTTTCGCCACAATCAATCTGAAATTGGTGTAAGTATCACCTTCTTTCCTGCAATTGGATTAAATTTTATATTTCTATATACGGTTTAGTAATTATTGGGTAGGATTTAGTATATGGAAGATTGGAGTTGACATTGGATTAGGGTTTATATTTTCATGTAGGGTTTAGTATTTGAGTTTAGGGTATATATTTGAGTTTAGAGTTTAGTGATTATGATTTAAGGTTTAGTATTTAGAAGATAGGAGCTAAACTTGGGTTAATATTAATTTATTCTATGCAATCGTACACATTTCATATATTAACCAATATGTACTATGCTATATACTTTGTTTCATTCTATTTGGGTTTTGAATTTATATTTGGATTAGAGTTTGAATTTAGGTTTAGGATGTAATGATTAGGTTTTATGGTTTAGTATACTATCGTTTGGAGTGAGATTGAGATAAGAATTATTATTTAGGAGTTGAAAAGAGATTGGTGTTCTATACTATGTAAGCGGTATGGAACATTACATTCAAAAACTTCCAAGTCATGTACAAAACTAGGTGATGTGGTTTCTTTTGTGTTCGTAAGTTATGAACAAGTGCCTTAAATCTTGGTCCACATACATATTAGAGCTTCATGATCTTTTTTATTTTCTTACATATGCACAGTACACACATTATAGGCCACATGAGCTGGTGGTGACGTCATTCCCATTTCATCTTTTCACCGGTGACTTGAAAGTGCAAAGGGTAAAACCGGAGAAAATGAGTGATAAATATTATTAACTGAATAATGTCAAAATCATTATCACTGTCTTAGTTATGCTTCAAAATATAGCTATTTCGCTAATTCACTCTAAAATGTATTTGTACTTAGACCAAAAAAAATAAAATGTATAAAAAAGAAAAAAAAAAGAAAATGCATGGAGCCGTGGAGACATATAAGACACAAAAAACTATCCATAATGGACCATGTAACTTGAATATGCCAAAGTGATAATAACTCAAAAGTCGGTACACATCAGTAGTATCAATCACCACCATCTATACGGCCCCACAGCTCAATAATTGTTCCATTTTAGATCAATTATTACAAACGGTACAGACTGAGTAGAATAGCATGGACACCTGATTTTCTTTCTCTCTTTCAGCAAAACAGCTAGAGTTGTAAAAGCGGCAATATTGACATCGCATACAATTTCTTCCGTTAAAACTAACTAAAAAACTAACTTCTTTTTGTTCCCGTATTGTAGTGAAAAACATATTTTCTTATTAATATTGGAATTGATTTACCGGCAGCGGAAATTTTCTTTAAAGAAAATATA
Organism: Hirschfeldia incana; assembly: GCA_026261945.1. NCBI lineage: Eukaryota > Viridiplantae > Streptophyta > Magnoliopsida > Brassicales > Brassicaceae > Hirschfeldia > Hirschfeldia incana. The sequence continues at coordinate 588,297 of JABCMI010000112.1, forward strand.
ATGAAATTGATGTTTCAGTGCTAACGGTTACATTCTTTTTTGAAGTATATAGAAACTATAGATACATGTAGTGAGTTTGCTGTAAAATAATAATTATTATCCTGTCAACAATTAGTAATTCTTTTGATGTTTGATCAAAAAAAAGTAATTCTTTTGATGTATAAACTGTAGTATGTATTACTTTTTATAAAATATAAATAATAATACAGAATACTCTAAAACAAATTTAGTAAAAAGTATTTTCAGACAAATAAAACAAATATAAAATTAACTAAAGATGTTAATATATATATATACAAAACTCCCATACATATACAAAGAATTCATATTTTTTAATTACCAAACAAAATTAACAATATATAACGCTCCCATATTGGTTAGACAAACGCAGCTGGAAGTTGTCTTGTGCCCAAACAATTTAACTAATTACAATAACTAGGTGATTTTCCCGTGCTCATGCACGAATATAAATATTTATACAGTAAATATATTATAATAATTGATTGATATTTACTTTTAATTTTAATTAATTTATAATTTTTATGTATAATTTTTATTAATAATATTATACTATTTTAATTAGAAATGTGCTTTTAGATATGGTATATCTAGTCGATTTTTTTTTGTTTTTACAGTTGATTTAATTATCATTTGGATATCTTGGATTGCATCTATTTCTCTAAATTCAACTATAATATTTTTTATTCTAAATATAAATAAAATTTTGATTAATTTTTTTATATGTATTTAGGCTGGTTGTTGTCTTATATGTGAAGAAAGATTTTAGGAAGATTATGTATAACTTAAATATATTGTTCTTAGAATGAAATATAAAAATAGACTAAAGTGTTTGAATCAAAATTATGTAAATAAATATAACGATACTATTTTGAAGTCCTATGCATATATATAAATTTTATAAAAGAACTAAATTATTACAGTTGATTAATTTTTTTATTTTCATTTGTTAATTTACTTTGAGTCATCCTAAAATTAAGATTTATAAAATAAATTATTGTTATAATTAAGTTTATGATTTTAGATATAAGTTGGATTTGTCGAGTCATGTTAATTTTATTTATCGTTTAAATGTGCATGTATAATTATTTACTTTCAAATTCAAGCTGAAGCATAATTATTTTTACCATAATTAAGCCAAGTCAGATTAATATTATTTATCGTTTAAATGTGTGTGTATTTTTATAATATATATCAAATTAAATTTTGATTTTTTAGAAAATTGATTAGAAAAAAGGATGAACATATATCAATATTTACAATAACTAAAATATTTTGATAAATTCAAAATCATTTAATGCCTTTTGATTATGGTTATATTAAGTTTTACAAACATAAAAATTAACATCTCTTAAAAAATAAGCAGTAAAAGTTGTTATTGTATATGAAAAATCATATTATATAAGTAAAATATAATTTATAGATACTTTTTGTTGTAACTGAAAGATATTATAGTCAACTAAATATAAGAAATACAAATAACATTTCAATAATACTGATTATAAATTATTTTAGTAAATTAAACATATATAAGTTTATATTATGTAATCATCTAAAAAATAGATAGATATATAAAATATATTTCTGTTACTTTGAAAAATATAAAGAAAGTATTTTATTAGTATATTTTATGTCATTTAAAAATACTTTTAAATGGAATATTACTATTTTGTGATATTTCCTTTTTAATGAAATCATATTATTTATAAAAATATTTTCGTTTTTGAATTTGCTTTATAACCTTTATAAATATTTCTTGTTTATTATATATGTTATTTGGAAAATATTACAAAAGGAATTTAAATAAAAATCAATAATAGTATTTAAATTTTATATTTTTAATTTATTGAAGGTATCAATGTAGTAAGCCACCATAAGAGTTAACGTGAGAGCGACACATAGAAAACTGACTTCTCAAATAATATTATAGAGATTTTCTATTTTTATTATATATGTTATTTGTAAATTTTTACAAAAGGAAATTAAATAAAAATCAATAATAGTATTTAAATTTTATGTTTTTAATTCATTAAGGGTATGAATGTAATCAATCACCATGAGAGTTAACGTGAGAGCGACACATAGAAAACTGACTTCTCAAATAATATTATAGAGATACGTCGCATGGACTGGACCATTGGTTTTCCAAAGATTTGACACGCATAAAGCTACAATACCGAACAAACAAAAGAGTAGATAATCACCTAAAGAGAAGGTAAGATCCCTCGTGTTTATGATTGCTGAGACACTGACATTTAATCAATGTCAATGGACACAAATTAAACACGATACCTTCTAGTTTCCATTCATCCTTATTATACCAAGCTTCCCCTTTGGTATAATATCTCCATTCTAAAAAATATTCCATAATGGCTTTGGTAAGCTTAGTTGATATCTCAATTGCTTTCTTTTGTTTCCTCACTTTTCAAATTTTCTTTATCAGCAAGAAAGCTCACCCCTCCTTTCTCACAAAGTGGCCGTTCCTTGGTATGCTTCCCGGTTTGCTCCTAGAGATCCATCGTGTTTACGATTATTTAACCGAGGTTCTTGAGCATGGGAACTTAAACTATCTTTTCATAGGCCCCTTTTTAGGGGGCATTGACATGTTGGTCACCGTTGATCCTGCTAATATCCACCACATTATGAGCTCAAACTTCTCTAACTACCCTAAAGGGACCGAGTTCAAGAAGCTATTCGACGTCTTAGGAGATGGGATTTTCAACGTGGATTCAGAGTTGTGGAAGGATCTCAGGAAATCAGCTCAAAGCATGATGATGAATCCGGAGTTTCAAAGCTGTTCAATAGCAACAAGCTTGAGTAAGCTAGAGAAAGGTCTTGTCCCACTTCTCGACCATGTTGCTAAAGAGAAACTCGTTGTGGACTTGGAAGATGTGTTTCAAAGATTCACGTTCGACACTACCTTTGTTTTAGCGACTGGGTATGATCCAGGTTGTCTCTCCGTTGAGATGCCAGAAATCGAGTTTGCAAGAGCTTTAGACGATGCCGAGGAAGCTATTTTCTATAGACATGTCAAGCCGGAGATGGTGTGGAAGATGCAAAGATTGATTGGGCTTGGAGACGAGCTGAAGCTGAAAAGAGCTCACACTATTCTGGACCGTGCTTGCTTTAAGTGCATATCTTCGAAGAGAGATGAGATAAGCCGCGGGACCAATAATAATGGTTGCAAAGATCTGCTGACGTCATACTTGAATGTGGACACGACCAAGTACAAGTTGTTGAATCCTAATGATGACAGATTCCTTAGGGACACAGTCTTGAGCTTCATGTTGGCGGGTAGAGACACAACAGGGTCAGCACTCACTTGGTTCTTCTGGCTTCTCTGTAAGAACGAAGAAGCCATAACCAAGATTCTTCAAGAAATCAACAAAAACATATCTCCAAGAACCAAGACAGCTGCTTCTGACTCCAAAGATGATTATGATTCATTCAATCCCCAGGAGCTGAAGAAGTTAGTTTATTTGCATGGTTCGATTTGTGAAGCCCTAAGGCTCTATCCACCTGTTCCGTTCCAGCACAAGTCTCCAACTAAAACCGACGTTCTTCCAAGCGGACACAAAGTCGATGCCGGCTCAAAGATTTTGTTCTGTCTCTATTCACTAGGGAGAATGAAGTCGGTTTGGGGAGAAGATGCATTGGAATTTAGACCGGAGAGATGGATTACTCAGAATGGAACGTCGGTACATGAGCCATCTTATAAGTTCTTATCATTTAACGCAGGCCCAAGAACTTGTCTGGGGAAAGAAGTGGCTATGATGCAAATGAAGGTAGTGGCTGTGAAAATCATACAAAACTATGTTATTAAAGTCGTTGAAGGGCACAAGGTCGAGCCAGCTCCTTCTGTTATTCTCCACACGAAGCATGGTCTTAAAGTCACGGTTTCTAAAAGATGTATGGTCTGAATGTTATGGCTAAAACATGGACAGTTGACGTAGATATTTCCTTATCCCCTCACGGAACGTGGAAATCTCATGGCAGCTTGAAAGTTATCGAATAAATATATATAATTATTAAAAAGTTAATAGAAGTTTTCTATTTTTTGAGTAGAATATATAGATGTGGGCAAAAATTCCGGATCCTAGTATTCTTTTAATGCAGAATAAAATCATATACTAAAATTTATAGAATCTATAGAAAGTCGTTTTCTTCCTGTGGTTAAAAAGAGGATATAAAAGTGTATACAGCAACTATAAAAAAAAACTATTTTCGCTTTAGCTTACTTGTATTTTGTTCATATAAACTTAGTCTATTCAACCTGTGTACTTACTATTTTATTCCTATTAGGTAAATGCATTAAAAGTGACAAATTTTACAGCTGGTGGGGAACTAGCTTAGCTTAGAGCATGATTAACGTGCAACATCTGGTTCAAGGTTTCTTCCCAGTTTTATATTAACAATTTATTCTAATTTTATGATAAAAAGTAAATTTAATATTTGGAATGTATTAAACTAATATAACTTCGACAAATGTAGATAATTTAGTGTCAGAGTTTTTTATTCACAAATTTTCTGCTTTATTCATTTTCTCTTTCTTACTTTTCTGTTTAAAATTATATTTTAAATAAGAAACTGAATTAAGAAATCTCCAATAATGATACTCTAATATGAACATGTTTTATATGTATGCTAACTATATAGTGGTAGATTAATAATGCTATTGCAATACATGTTATATAATATTAGGTGTTTCATTCGCATATGTAAACATCAGTTTTTTACTGATAATTATTACTGCATACATTATAAACTTAAAGATCACCATGATAGATTTTATTGTTTATTCGCTCAATAATTTTAATTTGAACATAGAACTCTATATAACAAATTTTGCATCAATATATATATATATATATATATATATATATATATATATATATATATATGTGCGTGTGTGTGCGCGCTTGATTATTAATTATGCATCATTTTATTTTCAAAATTTAACTTTTATGTTTAAAATATGATTTTTGGATAACAACAAACTATATACATGAATTATCTTATATTTTTTTTGTAAAAAGTATAAAATCTTCATTATTATGGTATTTTTGTTAATGCTAATCTGTACATTTAACCAATCCATTGCAGATTTCAAATTTTGAAAAAGTAGTAACCGAGAGAGCTAGTCAACATATTTGTATCCATTAATTTTGTTACTAAACCTTGTTCATAAAACAATTTGCTACCAAAATAAGAACAATCTATAAACATATATATAGATGCATATGATTTTTCATATTTCTTAACATTAAAAAAATATTTGAGCATATAAAGAGATACAGGCATATGACTTTCTTTGAAACGGTATTTTTTATAAAGTTAATAAAAAGCTTCCTAGATAATTAGACAATGATATTTATTGAACTAAATCACTATATGATTATTTTAGTTAATTTTAAAATTCATTGGATTAAATCACGAATGCTATCCGGTGCATAAAAATCATATTTTTTTGGATCATTAGTTGATTTTAAGAAAATTGTCGTGGATAAGTAAAAAATAGTTTGGAGATGTATTTTATTATCTGCAGACAAGCTAGGCATTTGCATCGGCAACCTACAAAACTCTCGCGTTTTCAAAGTATAGATGAGAATCTAGATTATCTAGCGCATTTGACCCAATAAAGACTATCCACTGTATATTAAAACGAATCGAACGACACGTTTTTCATGTATGTGAACTGCATTTTAAAATGCATGATCCAGTAATATTTGTTGCTATACTAAAATAAATAACTGAATGGTAATATATATGTAACATACACTGTTTTAAGTTTCAAAAAACAAACATACACTGTTTTTTTTTTTTTTTTTTTTTTTTTTTTAACATACACTGTTTTACAGAAGATATTTCGACTTACGACAAACCAACAACACCAAACAAGGCAAAAGAGGACATAATTACCAAAGAAACAATATTTTATTCCATCTTATCATAATTATTCAGGCGATGTAGACACATCACCAGTTTCAGAAAACCACAAAGGCATTGCTTAATTCATATTTATAACCATGCTGCGACAGTGTATCTCATCAGAAGAAAAAGACACTTTAATTCATCTCTAATGGCTTTCCTAAGCTTGTTTGAAATCTCCATTGCTTTCTTATGCTTTTTCATCTTTCGACATTTCTTGATCAACAAGAAACCTCACCGTCTATGTCCCACAAACTGGCCGCTCCTCGGTATGATCCCTGGTTTGCTTGTCGAAATCCACCGTGTTTACGACTTCATAACCGAGATCCTCGAGGTTACCAACTTAACATACTTTTGCAAAGGCCCGTGTTATGCGGGCCTCGACATGTTGGTCACGGTTGATCCATCAAACATCCACCACATCATGAGCTCAAACTTCTCAAACTACCCCAAAGGTCCCGAGTTCAAGAAGCTATTCGACGTTTTGGGAGATGGGATCTTCAACGCAGATTCGGAGCTGTGGAAGGATCTGAGGAAATCAGCTCAAAGCATGATGATGCATCCAGAGTTTCAAAGGTTCTCATTGGCTACAAGCATGAGTAAGCTAGAGAAAGGGCTTGTCCCACTTCTTGACCATGTCGCTAAAGAGAAACTCGTTGTGAACTTGGAAGATATGTTCCAAAGATTCACGTTCGACACCACGTGTGTTTTAGCCACCGGGTATGATCCAGGTTGTCTCTCGGTCGAGATGCCAGAAATCGAGTTTGCAAGAGCTTTAGACGATGCAGAGGAAGCCATATTCTTCAGACATGTCAAGCCGGAGATTTTGTGGAAGATGGAAAGCTTCATTGGTTTAGGAGATGAGAAGAAAATGACGAAAGCTCGCAAGACCTTTGATCGTGTTTGCTCCAAGTACATAGCTTCAAAGAGAGATGAGGTAAGCCGTGGGGTGGTTACAAATATGGATTCTCAAGATTTGCTGACGTCTTACATGAACTTGGAAACGAACAAGTACAAGCTGTTGAATCCTAGCGACGACAGATTCCTTAGAGACACGATCTTGACCTTCATGTTAGCGGGCCGAGACACGACAGGATCTGGACTCACTTGGCTCTTCTGGCTTCTCTTTAAGTTTCCAGAAGCCATGGACAAGATTCGTCAGGAAATCAAGACAGTTCTGTCTCCAAAAACAAAGACTGATGATAATGATTCTGATTCATTCAATCCCCAGGAGCTAAAGAAGTTGGTGTATCTACATGGTGCAATCTGTGAAGCCCTCAGACTCTATCCACCTGTTCCCTTCCAACACAAGTCTCCTACCAAAACCGACGTTCTTCCAAGCGGACACAAAGTGGAAGCCAACTCCAAGATCTTGTTCTGTCTTTACTCATTAGGGAGAATGAAAACAGTTTGGGGAGAAGATGCTTCGGAGTTTAAGCCGGAGAGGTGGGTTTCTGAGAGTGGGAAGTCGGTACATGAGCCGTCTTATAAGTTCTTGTCCTTTAACGCGGGTCCAAGAACTTGTTTGGGGAAAGAAGTGGCTTTGACGCAGATGAAGAGTGTGGCTGTGAAAATCATACAAAACTATGAGATTAAGATGGTTGAATGGCAAAACATCGAGCCAGCTCCTTCTGTTATTCTCCACACCAAGCATGGTCTTAATGTCACAGTGACTAAGACATGTTTGGTCTGAATTTTCTGAAGTAGAATCTATGTCTACCACACAGTAGATGCTTCTCTTGTCCTCCCTTAGGTGTGGAAACATCATATAAGTTTTTCAGAGTTCATCCAATAAAATAAAATCTTAAAACTCTTTAAAATGTTTTATAATTTTTAGTAGAAATAAATATAAGTCTGGAAAAGATAAAATAATAATTGAGCTATAAAAAATTTTAATTCTAAAATTACCCATAATTTTTTTTTAAAAAAATATATAATAAAAATCCTATCTAAATAGTAATTTATTTTATTTATGATTTTCTAATTTATTTAGTATCATGGATGCTTTTTTTTTTCAAACAGTCTAAATCAAAAATATCTAATATACATAAAAAACAATTTCTTTTTTTCTTTGATTGTATCTTTAAGAAAAGTAGCTATATCATGATTGCAAAAGGTTGGTATTGTTTTGATGTAGGCCTTAACTTTTAAAAAGTAAAGTTAAATCATTATTGATTAGATTTGATAATTAAAAATAAATAAAGTTAAAAAATGAGATAAAACTCAACCAATAATCCAGAATATATAATTTCACTTGAAAATGTACATTGCCTAATGCCTCTTACTAATATTTTTCGACATTTCAAAACCTAATATGATATCCTCGTACGTATGTTGCAAGTAACCAAAGTGTTTCTTGATGAGAAAGTAATCAAAGATGAAAAAGCATGTAACCAAATAAGCTGATAGAAGCCACTAATGAAGTTTGATAATGGGAAGAAGTAACTGGATTTATACATACATAATAAAGTCTAACGTACTATTTTTTACTACGTTTAAAGTTATTTCAAATGTTCAATTTCATATCAGAGATATCTGGAAAACAGCTTGTGTTGCTCCTCCCACAAACAAGGATCACATGATCGATATTATTTGACACTGCAAATTAAATCACTTAGTTGAAATTAGGCTTTGTTTATCAGTGAAGTAACTGAAGGGTCTCTTAGTGAGGACGCGACTGGAGGAGTAATATTGATCAGGAAGTCATCGAAGAAATTACGTTATAATGTTTGCAGCCCCTTTAAAGATTAGATTCCATGTATCACATCTCTAACATATTAAATGATAATTTCAACGATTGTGTGAAAGAGTTTAATACAAGTGGAACATTGATTTATAAATCGTTAGGAAGGAAAATAACATTTCGGAAATCATACGTTAGCTACATGAGCATTTCACTCCAAGGTAGAATATTTCTTAGCAACTGTGACTTTAAGCCCATGCTTCATGTGAAGAATAAGACCAGGTTTTGGCTCAATCTTCTGTCCACCAACGACATTAATCTCATACTTCTGTAATATTTCCACGATCACTGTCTTCATCATATCCATAGCTAAATTCTTACCTAGACATGTTCTTGGACCAGCATTGAACGACAAGAACTTGTAAGAAGGCTCATGTCTCAATCCTCCCGTCTCTGAAATCCATCTCTCTGGCTTGAACTCCGCCGCGTCTTCTCCCCACACGGCCTTCATTCTTCCCATAGCATATAGAAAGATCATAATATTGATGTTCGACCTGACTTTATGCCCACTTGGAAGCACATCCGGTTCGATTGGTGACTTGCGCTCGAATGGAATAGGTGGGTATAGCCTCATTGATTCACTTAATGCTGAATGTAGATACACCAGCTTGTTCTTGTCTTGGTCACTCCTGGTTACTGGTACATTTTCGTTGATTTCTTGGAGAATCTTGTTCAACACGTTAGGGTTTTCAGATAGAACCCAAAAGCACCAAGTGAGTGTACAGGCCGTTGAATCTCTCCCTGCTGCCATGAAACCTACTGTGAAGTCTCTGAGGAACTTATCATCTTCAGGGTTCAAGAGCTCGTACTTGCTTGCATCTAGCTTTATGTGAGATGTCAAAAGATCCTCCTCACTTTCTTCATCGGTGTTGTGAGTAGTCTCTTGTGACCTAATATCTTCTCTCTTGGCTGATATATATTTTGCACAAACACGATCAAGAACGGCATTAGCATTCATCATCTTCTTCTCTGTTCCGATTCCAAAGCATTTTTGCATCTTCCACAAGAATCTTGGTGTAATATGCCTATATACAATAGCTTCTCCAACGTCATCAAGAGCTTTAGCAAACTCAACCTCAGGCATTTCAATGGAAAGGCTTCTAGGATCAGATCCGGTTATGAAAATGAAGGTTGTGTCGAACATGAATCTCTGGAACACGTCTTGCAAGTCTACAACCATCTTTTCATCTGCAAAATGACTGAGAAGAGGTAGGAGCCCATCTTTGAGTTTACTTCGAGTAGTACTTTTTGAGAAGTTTTGGTACTTTTGATGGCTGAATATGACCTGAGAAGCCTTCCTAATATTCCTCCATAGCTCTGAGTCGGAGTTGATGATCCCGTCTCCAAAAGCTTCAAAAATTTCTTGGAACTCTGGACCTTTGATGAAATTTGAAAATTTTGAGCTCAATATATAATGGATATTAGCTGGATCAACCGTGACCAATATGTCCATTCCAGCGAACCATGGACCCTTGAACTGGAACGTCAAGTTGGAGTTCTCGAGAACCTCCACGCTGCAGTCATATATACGGTGGAGCCTCACCAAAACACCTGGAAGCATACCGAGAACCGGCCAATTCCAAGGGTAGCTTTTTAGGGTTTTCTGGAAGGGTAAGTAAGATTTGTTAAACAAGAAACAGAAAATGAGAAAAAGGAAGAAAGCTATAAATGCTTCATATAAACCAATTGAATCCATTAGAGAGGAATGTTTTCTTGGAGGTACACAATGAGAAGAACAATGAACTTGATTTTATAGACATATGATCGCACATCAACCAGACAAGTTGCAAAAGTCTATTGTTTCATTACATTTAAATAAGCAGAGAGGAATCTTCCAACCACACCAAACTTAAGAATGTTAAAGCTTTCAGGAACAAGATACTGGTCCCCGTCCCCTATAAACAAGGAAACACATGATTTTCATTATGATAATTTCTCAGGGTTTCTTGATTATGAAGCAATGGAAATGAAAGATATCAACTAAACCATTGGACCTAAATTAGATATCATGACCCAAAATTATTGATTGTGTAGTTGTGTCAAAGCTATGAGCCTGTTAATGAATTCCACACACTGCGTTTTCGTGGATTGATCAGGCAGCTTTCATATTCTCTTACCACGATTATGCAAGAAACAAAAAACTAATAATGATTTATTTCATACATCAATGATTTCGTGTTCAAAATCTCTTAGTAATTGTGACCCTAAGTCCATGCTTCATTGACAATATAAAACCAAGAACTGGCTCAATCTTCTGACTTTTGATAACCTTAACGTCATAGTTTTGTAATATCTCCAGGGCCACCATCTTCATTTGAGTGATTGCTAAATGCTTACCTAGACAAGTTCTTGGACCGGAGTTAAACGCTAAAAACTTGGAGGACGGCTCATGTTTTAGGCCTCCATTCTCAGTAATCCATCTCTCTGGCTTGAATTGCAAGGCATCTTCTCCCCACACCGCTTTCATCCTCCCTAATGCATAGAGACATATAATATTCTTAGAGTTTGGATCCACCTTATGGCCACTTGGAAGTACTTCTGATTCAATAGAAGACTTGCGGCCAAAGGCAACTGGTGGAGTCTCATTGCTTCAAATAATGCAGCTTGTAAATACACCAACTTCTCCAGATTCTCTTGGCCATTTCCGGTTCTTGGCAGATCAGTGTCGATGATCTCTTGACGAATCTTGGCTACCACTTGTGGATTTTCAGATAGAAGCCAAATGAACCAAGAGAGAGCGGAGGCTGTTGTATCTCTTCCCGCTAGAATGAAGGCTAATATAGTGTCTCTAAGGAACTTATCGTCACTCGGATTCAAGAGCTTGTACTTGGTTGTATCTAGCTTCATGAAGGAAGTTAAGAGATCCTCACTTTCTCCACTGGATCTACTGATCTCTTCTCTCTTGGCTGATATGTATCTGGAGCACACACGGTCAAAAGTTGCATTAGCTTGAATCATCTTCTTCTCTTGTCCCAACCCCATCCAGTTCTGCAGCTTCCACAAGAATCTTGGTTTAACATGCCTATACAAAACCCCTTCTCCAACATCGTCTAGAGCTTTAGCTAACTCATCCTCATGCATTTCAATAGAGAGAGATCTAGGATCAGTACCGGTTATAAGGATTAAGATTGTATCGAAAGTCAACTTCCCGAACACATCTTGCAAGTCCACAACTGTTCCTTCCTCTGAGAAATGATCAAGAAGAGGAACAAGCCCGTTCTTGAGTTTACTTGTCATAGTACTCATTGAAAACCTTTGAAACTCTTGGCGATGGACCATGGCTTGATAAGACTTCCTCAGGTTCTTCCACAGCTCCGAGTCCGTCGTGATGATCCCGTCTCCAAACACATCAAAGACATCTTGAAAATCAGATCCTTTGATGTAATTCGAGAAGTTTGTGCTCATTATATGATGAATGTTAGCTGGATCAACCGTGACTAACATGTCCATTCCACAGAACGGCGGTCCCTTAAATAGAAACGTCAATTCAGAGATTTCGAGAATCTCAACGCTGTAGTCGTAAAGCCGGTGGAGGGACACGAGCAGAGCAGGAAGCATCCCAAGAACCGGCCAGTTTCTAGGGAACAGGCCATGAGGTTTCTTGAAGAGCAAGTAACTAAGGATGAGAAAGCAAAGGATGGCCATGGAAGCTTCAAGTAAGCTTATCGAAGCCATATTTTGAGTAAAGCTAGCGCCTGGTTAATGTACACGTATACCTCTGTTATGGGTACTTTGATGGTAGAAGGAACTGAATTTATATGCACACTCCATCAGCACACACTTCAAGGCACAATGAAAACTATTTTTGCATGCACTATAATTTTGTTATAGTGACAAACTGCAAGGCCGAGAAATGCATATATATCATAAAATTAGAAAATTATTATTATTAAGTTTTCAATACATCTAACTGTTTTTTTTAAATACACCTAACTTTTTTTAAATATTTTGATATATATGTCATTGCTGCTCGTTTACGTACACACTTTATGTACCACCTAACCTTATTTAATAAAGCTTGTTGAATCCGTATCCGTTAGAGACGAACTGGCGCACAGACACACAGACTTCTGATGGGTTCTTAGTACTGAAACAACCCTTAATTTAGTGTAAATATATTGAAATTCTTTATTTATATATACATATTTTCAACTAAAAACCATATACATGCATAGAGTATATATAATTATATCTTGAATGAATTAAAATGATGGTTTTAATTTTTGTTATGTTATGAATATTGTCCATTAAGTAGAACCCAGCCGAAACACAAATTTGGGTTGATACACACACCAACTCACCTCTATGATGGTGGTTACTTTTCTGGCACAAGGAATTGAAGTTACATGAACACATGTGTGTGCTATGCACACACGTCAAGGCACATTTAAGGATTGTTTATATACATTAAATTTTGAAATTAAAAAAAATACCTTTTCTGTTTTGAAAAATGGATTATTTTTTTGGTTGCTCCACAACGTAAAATATTTTAATATATTTAGATAGTGTGAACTTTTATAAAATATGAATAACCAATTGTATTTTATATAATGAAATAAATAAATTTTAAAATATGTTTAGTTATATTTTCTTATAATAAATAGATTTTCACTATGTGTAAATATATAAACAGACAGGAGTAATAGTAACCTTTTATTTCTGTGATGATAACTCATCTAACTCTTAATATATTTAAAATTTGTCATTATTGCGCCCACTTAAATTCTAACCGATGAAGCTTGTTGAGGCCATTAGACAGTGAGCTGGATTCACACACATTTGAGGTCTAAAATGGGTTCGATGAGCGCTGAAGGAATTTGATTGGGTTTCCTTATGTCAAACAAAACCAATAAACCGATCGGTATCTTCATCGTCACGGAACAAAATCGAAACAAGCCCTAACTTAGTTTTAATTAAAATTCCTAGCTTAGAAGTTAGAACTATATACCCAAATATGTTGCTTGTGTTAAAAGATACGGAGCAACAGAGCCCGTTGATGAGTTTCGCCAGGGGCGGATCTAGAGACGAATGTTATGGGGGGCATCATCAAAATTCTTTAGGAATCAACTGGAGCATGAGAATTATTATCAAAACTTTACATAGAAATTTCAAAAATCAACCGGGGCATCCGCCCCACCCGCTCACCATGTGGCTCCGCCACTGAGTTTCGCTAGATTTCGCACGACCCGTTGACGGGTACGCCAATCCACAAAGTTAACTATTTTAAAATTACTAAAATTTTACCGTTCTGCATCATAAAATATTTTCTGAAATATGTGAATCATAACTTATTTATTGGAATTGTTAAGCAACGAAAATTATATTCAAATATATTTCAAATGAAAACACGTCAATCAATATTAACAAACCAGTTTTCTTGTTCACATCATATTCCAAGTGAAAACTTTAAAATAATATTAACTAAAATATCATGTGGCATTAATCCCCCTATAGAGATACAAAACTCTACTTTATTAGTTAAATTGCAATTACATTCGCAATGATTTAATTCATAAATCATAAGTATCTCTTAGCAACTGTGACTCTGAGTCCATTCTTCATTGACAATATAAAACCACGAACTGGCTCAATCTTCTGCCCTTTGATAACCTCAACGTCATACTTTTGTAATATCTCCACGGCCACCATCTTCATCTGAGTGATAGCTAAATGCTTACCTAGACAAGTTCTTGGACCGGTATTAAACGCTAAGAACTTGGACGAAGGCTCATGTTTTACCCCTCCATTCTCAGTAATCCATCTCTCTGGCTTGAACTGCAAGGCATCTTCTCCCCAAACCGCTTTCATCCTCCCCAGCGCATAAAGACATATAATAATCTTAGAGTTCGCATCGACCTTATGACCACTTGGAAGCACATCTGATTTGATGGGAGACTTGCGGCCGAAGGAAACTGGTGGATAGAGTCTCATTGCTTCAAACAAGGCACCTTGTAGATACACCAACTTGTCCAGATTCTCTTGGCCATTTCCGGTTCTTGGTAGATCCATGATCTCTTGGCGAATCTTGGCTACCACATGTGGATTTTCAGAGAGAAGCCAAAAGAACCAAGAGAGAGTGAAGGCGAGTGTGTCTCTCCCCGCTATAATGAAGGCTATGATAGTGTCTCTAAGGAGCTTATCATCACTCGGATTCAAGAGCTTGTACTTGGTTGTATCTAGCTTCATGAAGGAAGTTAAAAGATCCTCACCTTCTCCACTGGAAATATCAAGAACCCCTTGTGATCTAGTGATCTGTTCTCTCTTGGCAGATATGTATTTTGAGGACACACGGTCAAAAGTTGCATTGGCTTGATTCATCTTCTTCTCTTGCCCCAACCCCATCCAGTTTTGCAGCTTCCACAAGAATCTCGGTTTAACATGCCTACTCAAAATCCCTTTTCCAGCATCGTCGAGAGCTTTAGCTAACTCATCCTCATGCATTTCAATGGAGAGAGATCTAGGATCAGAACCGGTTATAAGGATTAACGTTGTGTCAAAAGTGAGCCTCCCAAACACATCTTGCAAGTCCACACTCTTTCCTTCCTCAGCAAAATGATTGAGAAGAGGAACAAGTCCGTCCTTGAGCTTACTCGTCATGGTACTCATTGAAAACCTATGAAAATCTTGGTGAAGGAGCATGCCTTGAATAGACTTCCTCAGGTTCTTCCACATCTCTGAATCCGTGGTGAATATCCCGTCTCCGTACATATCGAAAATCTCTTGCAACCCCGGCCCTTTGATGTAGTTCGAGAAGTTTGAGCTCATTATGTGATGGATGTTGTCTGGATCAGCCGTGAGCAGCATGTCCATGCCGGCGAAGGGCGGTCCCTTGAAAAGAAAGGTCATGCCAGAGAATCCAAGAATCTTGACGGTGAAGTCATGTATGTGGTTGAGCGTCATGAGCAGACCGAGGAGCATACGGAGAACCGGCAAGTTACTAAGGAACCGGTTATAACGTTTCTTGAATAGCAAGTAATGGATGATGAGAAAGCAGAAGATGGCTACGAAAGTTGCTGAAGACGAACGAGTTGGTGCATGAGACACCAACCCGGGAAAGGAAACTTCAAATAGGTTTATGGAAGCCATTTGAGTAGGATATACACTTATGTGATGGATGGTTTACTTTGCTAGCAGAAGGAACTGCACTTATTTATACGCACACTGCAGTACACACACTACTTAAGCAACTTTGATTGAAGTGCGTAAATCGTGGCCCAGCTTAATAATGTTAACAAGTTAAAAAAGGAAACTGGGAAATGTTTCTTGTTTTTCCTTTTTAACATCATTAAGGAAATCATTTCTAAAATTAACTTGAGTGTTTTATATGAACAAACTGCAAAGCAAGGTTAATGCGTATATCATGAAATTAGAAAGCATTAAATTGCCAATATGACCACCTAACTTTTATTTTGGGATAATATCACCTAACTTTTCTAATACTTTAAAAATTGTCAGCATTTCACGTTTGTAACTTCAACTAATTAAAGCTATGAGAAGGTTAGCTGGATTTACACACACTATATTGTTGGTTTACATATGCGCGCTGGAGGAATTGATTGTTCTTTTCAATTAGTTACATTTTTATTTGATTATGGACAGTAATTTAGTTACATTTTTCGTCCCTTATTACAACCCAATACAAAAAATAATCCAAAACCGAACCTATCAGTTTAACATAATCAAACCAAATCAAGAATTTACGGTACCAGATATTTCTAAACTAGCAAAAGCGAACCAAACCAATTTTCTAAAGGTCTAAAGACCTTACATTACATGCTACCGTCAAAAAAAAAAAAGATTATCCAAGGAAGACAAAAAGGTGCAGACAGTTTTTGTCTGGATCAGACAATAATACACACACGAGTACAAGAAGAAGATAAGCTGAGAAAACCAAACCTTCTTTCTATGTGTGATGAGCTCATTATGGGTAACTTTGGTCTTTCAACTACTCCATGAACTACTTGGGAAATCATATCTTTTTAACGATCTGAACAACATCCTCGTCCTCGAGCTCATGTTCCTGAGGTGTTTCCATACATATTAAAACAAAAAACAATCAGCGGTATATAGTTAGTTAGGGATATTTGCAATGAGTTTACCAAAAAGATATGAATCTGAGAAATAGTAACAATGGAAATCTAAGCACTTCTCAAATAAAAAAAGTTACAGAGTTTGCAAGAAGACTGACCCTTCCAACTCTCTGTGGCTTGTGTTTGGCACTCGAACCCCATACCAAAGCGCTGCATTGGGAAAATCATTACTACTCATACGCAATGCTCTCGAGCAAGAAACTAATGAACAGAGAAACAGAACAGCAGTAATGCTTTATATACTTACTACTTGAATTGTTTAAGCATGTCTTTGTGAATCCGGATGCAGAAGTCCTCAACTGTCCTTTTCTTGGAAGACAAGATAACAGGGTCATCATAATCTGGATTCATTGCCTTTGGTTTGGTGTAGATTCGGGTTAGATTCAAGTATTCCCATATCTTATCGAGAAGACCATCAAGATTCCATTCCAGATGCGCACTACATGATTATTCTTACAATGAGAAAAGGAACACTACTGATCGAGCAACCTGCCCGGAAGATTGATAATACTTACCTGACAGGACAGTAGTGAGGAAGTTTGTCCAAAATTTCAAGTTCCTCGAGGGTGATCTGATCGATCTTGTTGACAGCATAGATACAGGGCATATAGATCCGACTGCCCTCGATGACATCGATGAGGTCATCAGCGGTGGCATCATAGCGCAATGTGATGTCAGCGTTGTGCATTCTGTACTCATTGCAAATCGCCTTTACAGTGTCGAGGTCAAGGTGTGTGGTGGTGACTGTAGACGTTAGATTGATACCACCTTTATCCTTTTTCCTGAACGTAAGGTTAGGTGGCTCCTTATTCAACCTAATATTAGCATTACGCACGTGATGGGGTATCAGAATTTATACCAGAACTGATAAAGGAATTGGGGTGAACAAAAGGTTATATTTATATACCTTATTCCGAATCCTTCGAGCTCTTTTTCAATGAGACGCTTGTGAGTTATTGGCTTTATGGCATCAAGAACTATTAGGATGCAGTTGCAAGTCCTAGCAGTACTTATAACCTGGAAATAGTTAAGCGTCAAACACGACCAACGAGGTTCAAATTACAAGTTACATTCTGAAATTCAAGAAGTTTACCTGTCTTCCTCTCCCTTTTCCGTCCTTGGCACCCTCGATAATACCAGGAAGATCTAACAACTGCAAGGCCATTGAAGAGGACATCGAAAAGAGAATCATCAACATGATCCAAGGAAGAATTATAAAAAATATTTAAAAGGAGTGAGACGCAGGGAAAGAAAATTAAAGGCTAAGACATGGCATATATAAGTCAACTATTGCATTGTCGTTCAAAAGATTCCAAGGCATAGATAACGTACCTGAAGTTTAGCTCCACGGTATGTAATAACACCGGGAATGCATGTCAATGTTGTGAACTCATAAGAAGCAACCTGAAAAAAATAGTGAGTATCATTAGAAACTAGAGCCATTAGCACTGACTCCAAGACAATAAGTTGACCTATCCAAGACAATAATAACTTATGTGTCAAATCAACTAGATAACAAATGACTTTAAAGTTAAGTTTGAAACTTCCAGAAGAGCTCTAACATTGACTAGGAAATGGTTCTAAAGCAGAAGTAGGAACAACCTCGGAAAAGGTTCCAGTAAAGCAGAAGTAGGAACAACCTCGGAAAAGGTTCCAGTGAGCTTGTTCAAGAGGGTGGATTTGCCAACGGAAGGAAAGCCAACAAGTCCAACTCTAGAATCTCCACTTTTGGTGACATCAAAACCTTCGCCAGCAGCAGCACCACCACCTTTAGTAGGTGGTGCAAGAAGGTCCCTTCTTAGCTTGGCAAGTTTGGCCTGTGAAATGGACCAATATAAATATCATCAGAGACAAGTAAATGATGCGAGAGAAAGTAATAAAATTCCAATCTGACTCGTAAAACATATATGAAGCTATTTGGATAAAACATATCCACTGACTGGTAAAATAAAAATCCATCCTAGTGCTAAAGTCCATATACACAGTTGTATCGAAACAGATATAAATGAATCTGCCCAATTTGCATTTGATGAGTAAAAAACAGCTCAACAATTCAAACCTTACTCTAAGCTACAAAAAAAATAATAGAAAAATGAAAACGCTTTCGAAGAGAAGAGAAGAGATATATACCTTTAACAAACCAAGATGATGAGAGGTGGCTTTGTTCTTCTGAGTCTTAGCCATCTACCCACACATACAATAAAACAGAACAATCAGTCTTTTTTCTTAATTCATATTACTAATTGAAATCGATAAATGTTTCGAATTTACAGCTCTATACATCCAGAACTGAAGAGGACAAGTGAAGTATCAGAGGATCGAGAGATTTGAGAGAGAGAAAAAAGGTTACCTCATCTTCGATTTCTTTGATCTTCTGCATAATAGTCGACATGGTTGCAGACTTGCAGTAAAGAGGTCACGGAGACAGCGTCAATGCAAGAGTTTGAACGCGAGTCAGAGGGAGACAGAACACCAGTATCAGATGTCGGAAGTGACGACGACGGACGGGAGGAAGCAGACAAATCCTCTCACAGGGTTTTCTTAGAACCGAAAGTGACTAAAACTGGGCCTCATCAAACAAGATCATGGGCCCAAATAATAACTAGATGATAAGAGAACATTTAGTTTGGTTAAACACTGTTCTGTTATTTTTTTTTTTTTGAATTCAAAGTCGGTTTAAACAACTACATAACGTTTTCAGGCAGCTTCTCCCCTGCAAACAACCAGTTTCTAAACTCAAGGGTCAAGGTGAAACTGAGGACCGAACCGGGCTTTCTCTCGGTTATCCTTGGGCTTTCTCTCGGTTATCCTTCAGCTTCTTCTTGAGATTGGCCATTCCTGCTTTCTTCTTCGGCTTGAACTTACTTGTATTGTAGCACTTGCTTTCTAGGCTTCTCCACTTCTGGTTCACTCTAGCACAAAAAGAATGATTCAGAACATCACAGTGTGGTCTTACTGTTTCTGCTTCTTGTATCAGTGCTGCTTAGCTTCATCTCATGGAACTTCACTGACACAGAGATTAACTCTTTCATCATTGATCCAATCAGGCTTGATACCTCTTTTATGTTTCTCCTGATAGAAAATGAATTCTTGCATGGATACTTAACTAAACCCTTTTATCTGCAAGAGCAAATCGTCTAACACTTCACAAATCTGATTCGCCTTGCGGTGAGATTTATCCTTGGACAAAAAGATATGAACCTCATTATCAATCTGAATCCAACTACGTCCAGGTTCTTTCACCACACCATCAAACTTCATTCTTTCTCTTACCTTCTTCGCATCACCCCACATACCCTTTGAAGCGTAAATATTAGAAAGCAAAGTAAAAGATCCACTGTCCGTTGGATCAGACGCAATAGCCATTTCAGCAGCATGCTCAGCTATCTCGATGTTACCGGTCTTTGCGCATCCACTCAGCAAGCTCCTCCATACTATAGCAGGTGGGTTTTTCGGCATTTTCTCAATTAACTCCCTTGCTTCGTTTAGTCTACCAGTACGGCTTAATAGAGATACCATACAAACATAGTGTTCGGTTTCTGGTTCAATCCCAAGTCGGAGCATAACCTCAAACTGCTCAAGCCCATCTTCCACGAGACCAGCATGGCTGCAAGCTGATAAAACTCCTACAAAGGTGATGTAGTTAGGCTCTATTCCTTCATGCATCATCATTTCCAGCATCTGAAGAGCTTTCCGGCCTTCTCCGTGATTCGCATAAGATGAGATGACAGAGTTCCAACAAACCACATCTCTCGAAGCTGCTGAACTAAAGGCCTTATAAGCATCTTCA
The DNA here is from genome assembly GCA_026261945.1 of Hirschfeldia incana. Lineage (NCBI taxonomy): Eukaryota > Viridiplantae > Streptophyta > Magnoliopsida > Brassicales > Brassicaceae > Hirschfeldia > Hirschfeldia incana. Next base: position 608,866 of record JABCMI010000112.1, read on the forward strand.
GGACTTCCACATTTGGAATACATATCTAGCAGAGCATTTGTAATATAGGAGTTGCATTCCAAGCCTCTTTTCATAATCTGGCAGTGGAACTCTTGACCTAACTGAAGACTAGCCAGGTTACCAGCTGCTGTAACCATGTCGGCAAAAGTAAATTCGTCAGGTCTTTCCTTTAATAACTGAAGTTCCGGAAACAGATTGAGAGCTTCTTCGTTCTCTGACTGTTGAACATAACCTGAAAACATTGAGTTCCAGACAACAAGATCTTTCTCTTCCATTTCATCAAACACAAGCCTAGAATCCTTGACGGAGTAGCAATTTGAGTAAACATCAATCAAAGCACTTGCAGCAAATATATCTAAGTTAACCCCATATTTGAACATGAGCCCATGGATTTGTCTGCTAAGTTCCAAGCTTGATAAAGAAGCAGATGCGCGTAGAAGGCTAACGAACGTCAATAGGCTAGGTCGAATCGACCGTGACCTCATATCACCAAAGATGTTCAATGCGTCATGTAGCTCACTTTGCGTCCCAAGTCTCGAGTAACCTTCAATCAATGCATTATATATAATCACATCATCACCGGCGAAGAGGTCAAAAACTTTTCTGGCATCTGTCAAACAATCGCATTTCGCGTACATGTCGATCAAGCTGTTAGTCACATAGCTATCATTGCCAAGGTTAGCTTTCACAGTGTACGCATGAACATGTCTACCATATTCCAGAGCATGAAGTGAGGCACAAGATGTGAGTATGCTAGAGCAAGCATAGACATCTGGCTTCAAACCAAACTTCGAAATTCCAGAAAACAATTCCATTGCTTCCTTATGAAGAGAGCACTGCTTATAACCAGACAGTACTGTGGTCCACGATGTGATGTCTGCGTTCCACATTCCATCAAATAACTTACGAGCAGATGTAATTCCGCCACACTTCACATAAAAGTCTATAAGAACATTCATCAGTGAGGCATCCATCTCGTGTCCATGTCTCAAGATGTGCGCATGAATCTGCTTCCCACCTTCCACAAACGAAAGTAATGAACACGCGCCTAGAACCGTCGAAAGAATGTAACCATCAGGAACAACGTTACCCCCCATAAGTTGGTAGAACAGCTGCAAAGAAACATAGCTTCTTCCCATCTTTGCATACCCTTTGATCATAGTCGTCCAAGTCACTGTAGATTTCTCTGGTAAAGCATCAAAGACAAGCCTTGCATAATCAATATCACCTTCCTTCAGATAAAAACCGACCAACAAGGTACCAACATAAACATCCCGATCAAACCCACTCTTAAAGATAAAACTTTGCAACTGAAACACCATCGAACTTCCACTACTAACATGTAAGCAAGCTTGGATGAAACTAGATAAAATATACTCGTTGGGGCTGTTTTTTCTAGTTCTCCAGAAGTTTAAGAAAACGTCCAAAGACTCTTCGTAAAGCCCATGATGGTTACAAGCTGAAACCATGGTAGACCAAGTGACTAAGTTTCTGTCAGACATTTTGTCGAACACCTTACGAGCGTAGACCATATCACCAGCTTGCGAATACGATTTCATCAGAATGTTGTTTAGATACGTGTCTGATCCGAAACCAGAAACTATGATATGACCATGAACTGCATTGTGATGGAGCAATGGATCAATTGACGCACGGAGCTGCAAGAGACGAGCGAACTCGCGCCTTCCTCGGATTCCAACTGTAGAAGGAAAATCAGTTTCTATAAACTCCAAGAGACGTGAAGCAGAAGAGGACGACGAAGAGTAGAAACGTATCGTTTCTTGCACTTTACGCCACCAGCAGCCATGGCTTCTCATCTTACTTGCTGAGAGAGAGAGAGAGGGAAGAAAGAACATTTTTGAGAAATGATTTCATAAAATAAACATTCTGCCGTTTTGCTATTTTAAGCGAAGAAAGGACAGTGGATAGGATAACCAAAAACGGCACGCAGTTAGGCCTCTACCAACCATGAAAAGTCACAAGAATATTGTAGATGCCAGAACTTTTATCTTTCTCTGTGGTTTTTTTGATCATTTGTAACTTCACATAGGCTTTTAAATCGTATTTGGGATGCACGTGGTGAAGCATACACTAACGCCAGCGCTAGAGTCTCCTTAGAAAGTATAGTCGTCCTTTTCACTTTCCATGTTCTACAGCTTTACACAATCTCGACCCATTTTGTGACTAGTTTATTCCCAAATTGTTCAGATATTACATCGAAGCTGAGTTATAGAAATATCTCTGATCTTACACACCAACTGAAAACACCATTGAGGTATGTCTCATAACCTCAATGTTCATGTTCATATGTGTGTGCACTTCAGTTTGTTAGTTTTAATAAAGCTCTAATTGCTCAAACATTCATATCAGGCCTTTGAGCAAGTTCAGAGCTTGTCTGTGCCTACAAGGAGTTGAGTTGGGAGAATGATCCTATTCATGGGCCGGTTAACCAGAGTTGCATTAGACCTCTTAAAAGCTTTGCATATAATATCAAACGAAACAATATTTCAAATAATCCAAGCTAATCAAACAGTAGCAGCAATAACAAGCACCAACTCATGTGACTTGGAAACTCTAAGAACAACATCAAACCACTCAATCTTACCACAAAGATCATACACGTCATGACTCTCAAGGCTAACCTCTGCGCACCAAACCATCTTGTTCTTAGAACCACTCCCAGGCACAAAAGTATCCCACACAACAGCCATCTTCCCACCGTAATCCGCCAAGTGAACACGGCAGCTGTTACCTAAAAACTTAACCAACCGTTCCAAACCCATCAACTCCCTCCAAAATCTTCCTTTATAGTCGTACCATTTAAACTCATTTAACCTTTCGTTATAAAAGACCAACACGTTCTTTATCACACAATAAGAAACCCACGTCCGACCCATATCCATTTCCATTTCCATTCCCAACGAGTCCTCCCATCTACCTTCTCTAGGGTTGTAAGCTACATGTCTCCCACCTCCTAACAAATGAAACTTACCTTCGATCCCTATGCCTTTGTACACAAGTCTCTTGCATCTCCGAGTCCCATGACTTGCCACAGACTCCCAACTTTGTGTATTTGGATCGAACACTTCTATACATTTCAACGAATCGCAATCTTCGCAGCCTCCCGCCACGTATATTTTCCCATCAAGAAAACTAGCCGTGGGGTGGTTACGAGCCACACGCATGGGTGGAGCCGTGCGCCACGTGTCAGACCGACAGTCCAAGAATGAGACTCTGGAGGAAGGCTCGTCGTCGATAGGCCCTCCGATAGCGTATATGTTCGAGTCGACAGCGACCACGCTCGACCAGTGAGCAGGAGGAGGAGGAGCATGGCTAGATGAAACCGGGACTAGTAAATGTCCGCCTGAGAAGTTTGTTAGTTTACGATCTGGTACTCTGCAGAGGGTGAACCATCGGAGGTTGGAGTCGGTGAGGGATCGCAAGCAGACGTAGAGACAGCTCTCTGTGCGGTTGAGGAAGGACCGGGTCTGGTAGAGTTCTGGTGAAGCGATGAGAGAGCGGAAGCTCTTGGAGACGAGGGAGAAAGTTGGGTAGTAGAGTCTTGAGACGCGGCTTAGGAAGCTCAGAAGTATGTCATCGGGAAGAGAGGGGCTCGTGGTGGTGGTCGGAGAGACCATCTTGTTGTTCTGCTCATGCGGCCGTGTTTCCTCCTCGTTGTTCATGGCGACGTAAAAGGGTTTCTCTCCTAGCGAGAGGAGAGCAAACCCTACACGGTCTTTGGGTTGTTAGATCATTCGATTTTTGCTGCGTCTTTTTTTATTCATTGACATTTAAATAAAAGGCTATTTGATCTCAACAATTACGCAATCTGTAAGATATAGTATTAAAAAAAATGGTGTAGTCACAGAAGACTCGATAAACAAATCTTTCACAAGTTTGACCCAGTCATCAAAGACAGCCTTGGCCAAAGGACCATACAAAGTCTCTTAAAAGTTATATATTAGAAAGATTCTCAGATACATTATTAACAAAAGGCTAGTATGTGTATTGTTTCAGTTCTTCTCACCAATGTAGAGAGAACATTTCATATACTACAGCACACAAAAAGGGGATTCGCAGAGCCCCACTCCACTCGTATAGTCCCGTTTGTAACTAAAACAGAGGATCCTCTTATTGTAGTTTCAGTGACAATTTATTTTCTGGTTCGCTTAAGACAACAAAATCTCTGTTCTTTTTTACATCAATGACAAAAGTCCAAAGGATCGTACAATACAGTGGCAGAACTAGGAGGATTATGCTTGACAAGAGATTACACGAACCGAAAGAGATTATAGGATTACCAATAACAAGTGAAATGATGTCAACTACAGATTTCATTACATTCAAGTCGGTCTCATATGCCATTAATCAGACGGTAGCAGCACGAGCAAAGTCAAGTTCAAATGACTTGGGGACTGTAAGCACAGTGTCATGCCATTCCACCTTGCCCCACATCTCTCCATCGTTGCGCCTTTCAAGCGCAATCACTGCACACAAAATCATCTTGTCCTTGTATCCAGTGGAAGCCAAAACCCTCTCCCACAACACAGCCATCTTCCCACCATAATCCGCCAATTTAGGACTATTATTAGGGAACTTAGGCAGTCCTTTCACACCCTTCAACAATCTCCAGCGTCCAAGCTTGGGGTCGTACCATTTGAACCCACCTTCAGTGTATTTGCAGAGCACGTCGTCAATCACGGTATAAGAACGCCACGGCCAAGTCGCAACCATCTCCTCTCCCATCCTTTCCCATCGACCTTCACTAGGTTTGTAAGCCAAACCATTATGATTTCCAAAAACGTATACTTTCCCATCAAACCCTCCACTTTTATCTATCCGACGACCACATATCTCAGCGCCAGGGCCTGGCACAAGCTCCCACGTTTGGTTCTTTGGATCAAAAACCTCCATCCACTCGGAGGAACTGCTACCGTATTTGCAACCTCCAGCTACATATATCTTTCCATCAAGAACAACGGCCACTGGGCACCACCGCTTCACCAGCATGCTTGGACCCTCGCGCCACGTGTTCGACCGGGAGTCGAAGATGAAGACGCTAGACGAGGACTCCCCGGAATCTTTGCTGATAGGTCCGCCAATGCTGTAGATATCTGAACCCAATGTCACTAGACCCGACCAGCGGGCAGGACCAGGATAGGGAGTTGGGATCTTAGCTAAAACATGTCCGCTTGACTTCTTCTTCTTCAACTTCATGGTGGCGTCGGTGGTTAGGGTTCGGTCAGGTTTCAGGCAGAGGGTGTACCAGTGATGAATAGAGTCAGGACGGAAACGTAGGCACACATAGAGACAACTCTCTGTGCGGCCTATAGAGGAACGGGTCTTGTAAAGCTCAGGCGAAGCCAGGAGAGACGGAAGACTCTTTGAGACGAGTGAGAGAGTTGGATAGTAGAGTCTCGAGACGCGTGCAAAGCAGCTTAGTAGCAAATCATCGGGAAGGTAAGGGTTTGGGGTCGATTGCGGCGTCGGGGTGAACACAAGTGGCGGCGGCTTCTTCTTGTTCTTGGTTGTAGTCGTCCTCTTCCTCTTCTTCTCCTCGGGAGACGACATTGTCGGAAAACGCAGTTGTTCTAACTCCCTACTCTCTTCAGACAAAACTGTGCGAGATGGAGATGGAGATGGTTCAGTTTCCTGAAACCTAATTTAAACATAATGTCGGTTTGCTTCGGTTCGGTTAAGACTTAAATTAACTAAACCAAACAAAACAATACACGCATTAGTAAACCGAGCCTTTCCGCAAATCCCTTCACTATTAGACCAGCCTTGGTTTATCAGATTGTTAAGAGAAGCAAGCAAACCCTTTGCAATGTTAAGTAAAATAGAAAAAAGAGAGCTTTTCTTCACTACACGAATGTGTTATGAATATGAAAATACCATTAAAATAAAGGCTATTTGTTCTCTTCGAAGAACTCTTATTTTTCCAGGCAATTTCTAAATTATTCTCCCTCGGTTCCGGAATAACTGATGTTTTAGTGATTTTTTTTTGTGTCAAAATACTTGACGTTTACGGAGTCCAATGCGAAGGATGACAGAAAAAATGGCAGTAAGTGTTACTTTCAAGGTTTTTTTATAGTATGATTTTTCAAAAAAAAAAATGTTTCAGAAGTTTGACCAGAGGACAGGACCCTATACAAGTCTCCACAATAATGAAATATATATACACTTCATCTTTGGATCCTCAGTTAGATGAACAAAAGGTTTTCTTTACATAAGCACACTAATCTAGCGTATGTATTGTTTCAGTTCTTACCACCAATGTAGAGAGAACATTTCAATACATCACAAAAACGAGTGGCTTGACAAATCCCACTCGTATAGTTCTGTTGCTGACTGAAACAGAGGATCTTATTGTTTCAGTGACAACTTATCCTCTTACTGTTTCAGTGACAACTTATTTTCCGGTTCCCTCATGACATTAATATAAGATAGCTTCACCTTAAACAACAAAATCTCTTGGTGTCGAGGTGTGGTGAACCTCTTTGGTTATCTGAGCTTTTTTTTTCTTTGTTGAGGAAGAGAAATTTCTTACCTCTGTTTAGCTCTTGGTGTCTGTTTTTAAGCTAGTTGTAGAGGGTGGACTTGAATGCTTGTTAAAGGTGAAGCTAACATGTTCTTTTGGTTAGGTGGGGTTGTTCTGTTTGCGTCAAAGTTTGTTTGGCTGTAACGAGAACTTCTTTGAACCACCATTGACACAATCAGATGATTTGCAAAAAAAAAAAAACAACAACAACAAATATCTATTTTTCTGCAACTTGACCACTCATCTTTTTTTATCAATGAGAAAGTTCAAAGGATAATACAATACAAGTAGGGAGACCTAGGATAATTCTTAACTGGGGTTCACAAAAGAGATTATATGATATAAATAGGCTTAAACCAGCCATTACAAGTGAAATGATGTCTATTGCAAACGACTACAAAAAGATTCATCACATTCAAGTTGGTCTAATATGTTATTAATACAATCAGATGACTTGCAAAAAAAAGACCCCAACAAAATATATATTTCTGCAACTTGATCACTCATTTTTCATCAATGATAAAGTTCAAAGGATAGTACAATACAAGTTGGGGGAACTAGGATAATTCTTAACTAAGGTCACAAAAGAGATTATATGATGGAAATAAGCTTACACCATTACAAGCGAAATGATGTCTATTGCCCACGACTTACAAAAAAGATTCATCACATTCAAGCCGGTCTCATATGTTAATTCATTAGACGGTAGTAGCAAGAGCAAAGTCAACCCTACATGACCTGGGGACTGTAAGCACTGTGTCACGCCATTCCACCTTGCCCCACATCTCTTCATCGTTGCGCCTTTCAAGCGCAATCACAGCACACAAAATCAACTTGTCCTTAAATCCAGTGGAAGCCAAAGCCCTCTCCCAGAAAACAGCCATCTTCCCACCATAATCCGCCAATCTCGCAATATAGCGAGGGAACTTAGGCAGCCCTTTCACACCTTTCAAACCCTTCCAGCGTCCTACCTTGGAGTCATAACATCTGAACCCACCTTCAATAAAATTGCAGAGCACGTTGTCAATCACAGCATAAGAATACCAAGGCCAATCCGTATCCATCTCCCATCCCACCCTTTCCCATCGACCTTCACTAGGTTTGTAAGCCAAACCATCAGAGCCAAAGATGTATACTTTCCCATCAATCCCTGCGCTTTTACTTAGATAGTTACAGCCACATATCTCAGCGCCAGGGCCTGGCACAAGCTCCCAGGTTTGGTTCTTCGGATTGAAAACCTCCATCCAATTAGAAGAGTCTTTGCAGCCTCCTGCTACATATATCTTTCCATCAAGAACAACGGCCACTGGGTACTTTCTCTTCACCAGCATGCTTGGACCCTCCCGCCAAGTGTAGGACCGAGAGTCGAAGATAAAGACGCTAGCCGAGGGCTCTTCCCATCCGCCAAAGTTGTAGATATCTGAACCAAGCGTCACGAGACCCGACCAGTGCGGAGGACCAGAATGGGGAGTTGAGAGTTTAGCTAAAGCATACCCACTTGGCTTCTTCTCCTTCTTCAGCTTCGTGGTGGTTAGGGTTCGGTCAGGTTTCCGGCAGAGGGTGTACCAGCGAGGGATAGGGTCGGGATGGAACAGTAAGCACACATAAAGACAATTCTCGGTGTGGCCTATAGAGGAACGGGTCTTGTAAAGCTCAGGCGAAGCCAGGAGAGACGGAAAACTCTTTGAGACAAGTGAGAGAGTTGGATAGTAGAGTCTCGAGACGCGTGCAATGCAGCTTAGTAGCAAATCATCGGGAAGGTAAGGATTTGGGGTCGATTGCGGCGTCGGGATGAACACAAGTGGCGGCGGCTTCTTGTTCTTGGTTGTACTCATCCTCTTCAACTTCTTCTTCTCAGGCGACAACATTTTGTCGGAAAGAACAATCGATCAAACTCCGTACTGTCTTTTTCCAGAACTTCAGACAAAAGGGTGCGAGTTTATGGGCTTCAAACCCAAAATTTACCTTAATGGGCCTAACTTTATGGGCATATATATTATAGTATGAATTCTTTTCTTTGCAGATGATTGGCGGAGTATATGTATTTGAGCGTTTAAATAGTATTGATTAAAAAAATAATAAAAGTAATTAAGAAGCGAGAGAGACGCGACGAGAATTGAAAACAGATCTAATCACACCGTCTCTCTTCTTCTCCTCCTCCTCTTGCTCTCTCGCATCCACGGTAATGCGACTGCTCCTCACCGTCAACTGATCTGATCCCGATCCGAGGTGAATCTCTATTTCTCCTCCTCCTCTATATCGATCTGATCTCACTACTTGTTGCCGTCAGATCTGTTTGCGATTTCGCTTGTGATTGCATTATCTCTGTGAAATGACTCGTTTCCTCTTGTGATCTAATAGATTGTGTAGAGCTGTTTTTTTCCCGTTTCGGAAAATGTTGACGAAGTTCGAGACGAAGAGTAACAGAGTGAAGGGACTCACCTTCCACCCTAAGCGGCCATGGATCCTCGCCAGTTTGCACAGTGGTGTGATCCAGCTCTGGGATTATCGTATGGGTACTTTGATCGATCGGTTTGATGAGCACGAAGGTCCGGTTCGTGGTGTTCACTTTCACAATTCTCAGCCTCTCTTCGTCTCTGGAGGTATCATTCGACATTACCTTTGAGCTACAAGTCCGCCTTTATGATCAGTCTGCTTAGTAGTGTACTCGATTGCTAGATCTAGCTTGATGTCTTTGAAGAGGATTGTTTGTTGATTTTCTTCGGTTTGTTAGATTGGATCCCATGTTAGTCGAAGCTGTAGTGATAAATGCTTATCATAAGTTAAAATTGTTGCATACAATATTGTTTCTGGATAATTGGATGTAGTCAACTGAAATCAGATCTCATGTTATGTGTGCTTACTAGTGTGTTTTGGACATAAGCAAGAAATGTAAATACTGTAATTGCAATTTTCTTGGATTCTTCTTCATTACGATTATTTTCTAATCGTTGGTGGCATTGACAACATTGTGTGTGTTTGCAGGTGATGATTACAAGATTAAAGTTTGGAACCACAAAACACACAGGTGCCTCTTCACACTTCTCGGCCATCTCGACTATATCCGCACTGTCCAGTTTCACCACGAGAACCCGTGGATTGTGAGTGCTAGTGACGATCAGACTATCCGCATTTGGAACTGGCAGTCACGGACTTGTATCTCTGTGTTGACTGGCCACAATCATTATGTCATGTGTGCTTCTTTCCATCCAAAAGAAGACCTTGTCGTATCAGCATCTTTGGATCAGACTGTCCGTGTCTGGGATATTGGTTCTCTTAAGAAGAAGACAGTATCTCCTGCTGATGACCTCATGCGATTTACACAGATGAACTCTGATCTTTTTGGTGGTGTTGACGCTATTGTTAAGTATGTCCTCGAAGGTCATGATAGAGGAGTAAACTGGGCTTCTTTTCATCCCACTCTTCCTCTCATCGTCTCTGGTGCAGATGACCGCCAAGTGAAGCTGTGGCGTATGAATGGTAATTCCTTGGAAACTTGTAACCACTCTTTGTGCACTAAGTTGCAGTTTCTGTAGTAGTGGAGCTGATGTAATTAATGTGTCCTTTTCAATTTTATTGCAGAAACTAAAGCTTGGGAGGTGGATACACTGCGAGGCCACATGAATAACGTTTCATCTGTTATGTTCCATGCAAAACAAGACATTATTGTATCCAACTCTGAGGATAAAAGTATTCGTGTCTGGGATGCTACCAAGCGAATTGGAATCCAAACATTTCGCCGTGAACACGATCGGTTCTGGATTCTTGCAGTTCACCCTGAGATTAATTTACTGGCAGCGGGGCATGACAATGGTATGATCGTGTTTAAACTTGAGAGAGAACGTCCTGCATTTGCTGTGAGTGGTGATTCTTTGTTCTACGCCAAAGATAGATTTTTGAGGTACTACGAATATTCAACTCAGAAAGATGCGCAAGTTATCCCTATACGGCGTCCTGGTACACCAAGCTTGAACCAGAGTCCAAGGACTCTATCATACAGTCCGACCGAAAATGCAGTTCTGATCTGCTCAGATCTGGATGGTGGCTCGTACGAGCTGTACATCATACCAAAAGATAGTGTTGGTAGGAGTGACGTTGTGCAAGATGCAAAGAGGGGGACAGGCGGTTCTGCTGTATTCATTGCCCGTAACCGGTTTGCTGTTTTTGAGAAAAGCACCAGCCAGGTGCTAGTCAAGAATCTCAAGAATGAGGTGGTTAAAAAGAGTTCTCTGCCTATACCGACAGATGCTATCTTTTATGCTGGGACTGGAAATCTGCTTTGTAGATCAGAGGATAAAGTGGTGATATTTGATCTTCAGCAAAGGCTTGTTCTGGGTGAACTTCAGACACCGTTTGTTAGGTATGTTGTTTGGTCTAATGATATGGAGAATGTTGCTTTGCTCAGCAAACACACTATCATTATTGCGAGCAAAAAACTTGTCCTTCAGTGCACACTTCATGAGACAATACGTGTGAAGAGTGGAGCGTGGGATGACAATGGTGTCTTCATCTATACAACTTTAAACCATATCAAGTACTGTCTTCCTAATGGAGATAGTGGGATCATCCGAACCCTGGATGTCCCTATCTATATCACCAAGGTTTCTGGAAATACAATCTTTTGCTTGGACCGGGATGGGAAAAACAGGGCAATCACCATCAATGCAACTGAGTACATTTTCAAGCTTGCCCTGCTGAGAAAGCGATACGATCATGTCATGAGCATGATAAAGAACTCCCAGCTATGTGGACAGGCTATGATTGCTTACCTGCAGCAGAAAGGATTCCCTGAAGTTGCCCTCCATTTTGTTGAAGACGAGAGAGTCCGATTCAACCTGGCTCTTGAAAGTGGCAACATCAGCGTCGCTGTTGCATCCGCTACAGAGATTAATGAGAAAGAGCAGTGGTACAGACTTGGGGTGGAGGCTCTTCGCCAAGGTAATGCTGGAATTGTTGAATTTGCGTACCAGCAGACAAAGAACTTTGAGAGGTTATCTTTTCTTTACCTCATTACTGGCAAGTTGGACAAGCTTTCAAAGTTGATGAAGATTGCAGAAGTGAAGAACAATGTGATGGGTCAGTTTCACAATGCACTCTACCTAGGAGATGTTAAAGAGCGTGTCAAGATACTTGAGAATGCTGGTCATTTGCCTCTCGCTTATATCACTGCTTCGGTTCATGGTTTAAACGACATTGCTGAGCGACTGGCGACTGAGCTAGGAGACAACGTGCCTTCATTACCTGAGGGGAAGACTCCATCGCTTCTAATGCCACCAGCTCCCGTCATGTGTGGTGGTGATTGGCCTCTTCTAAGAGTGATGAAGGGAATATTCGAAGGCGGACTTGAGAGTGCGGCCAGAGGAGGGGCTGTTGATGAAGATGAAGAAGATGTTGGTGGTGATTGGGGTGAGGGGCTTGACATGGTGGATGTTGATGGAATGGAGAACAGAGACATCGAAGCCATTTTGGCGGAAGCAGAAGGAGCAGAAGATGAAAATGATGAAGAAGGTGGATGGGGAGAACTTGAGGGCTTGGACCTCCCACCAGAGCTTGACACTCCTAAGGCCTCTGCTAACGCACGTTCATCTGTCTTCGTGACACCTACTCAAGGTATGCCTGTAAGTCATATTTGGAGCCAGAAATCTTCTCTTGCTGCTGAGCAAGCTGCAGCGGGAAGCTTCGACACTGCAATGCGTCTGCTCAACAGACAACTTGGAATAAAGAACTTTGCGCCCTTGAAATCGATGTTTATCGATTTGTGTAGTGGCAGCCATAGCTACCTGCGTGCTTTTTCTTCATCTCCTGTGGTTCCACTTGCCATTGAGCGTGGATGGAGCGAGTCAAACAGTCCCAACGTCCGTGGCCCACCAGCTCTTGTCTATGATTTCTCTCAGCAAGAAGAGAAGCTCAAGTTGGGTTACAAAGCTACAACAAGCGGCAAATTGACTGAGGCTCTCCGGCTCTTCCTCTCTATCCTCCACACGATCCCTCTAGTGGTGGTCGAGTCAAGAAGTGAAGTGGACGAGGTTAAGGAACTGGTCATTATCGTTAAAGAATATGTCCTCGGTCTTAAAATGGAGCTCAAGAGAAGAGAGACGAAAGATGATCCAGTGAGACAGCAGGAGCTCGCTGCTTACTTCACACACTGCAACCTCCAACTACCTCACTTGCGTCTTGCGCTGTTTAGTGCGATGGGAGTCTGCTACAAGTCAAAGAACCTCGCCACTGCCTATAACTTCGCCAAAAGATTGTTGGAAACAAACCCAGTGGAGAGCCAGGCCAAGACGGCTAGACAAATTGTCCAAGCCGCGGAACGCAATATGACTGATGCAACGGAGCTCAACTACGACTTCAGGAACCCGTTTGTGATATGCGGATCAACCTATGTCCCAATCTACAGAGGTCAGAAAGACGTTTCCTGTCCATACTGCAGCGCCAGGTTTGTACCAAGCCAGGAAGGAAACATTTGTGGGGTATGTGATCTTGCAGTCATTGGCGCAGACGCATCTGGTTTGATATGCTCTCCGTCTCAGGTCCGGTGATCAATTCTTCTTCTTCAAAGGTGAGGTAAGTACTAGATGCTCTATTAACGAAAGAAGAATGTTGAGCTTTTGGTTTTGTGCGCTTACAAAAGTCTTGTTTGTGAACTTCTTCGTTGCAGGTTCTGATGCTCTTTTGAGTCTTTCAAGTTGTTTCTTATCTTAGTGACAACGCATGAGGGAACTTTAGCTGCTTTGCTCTATATTTCGTTTTGTTTGGTTTTATATTTTACATCCTCAAAACATTTTAATTACGTTTGTTGGATTTTAAAACTCGATCATTATGATGATAGAATAATAATATAGACGAATTTTGTTGAGTTGCAATGTTTTAGTTTTGTTTCCCATTTTTTTTGGTAACTTTGACTTGATGCATATTTGTTGTTCCAATTAATATAAACATTATGCAAAAATGATTGAAATACCAACACGTTCACTTTATAAATCATGAAAACAGAGTATGAAACAAGACATTCAAAAGCTTCCTTCTTAACCAACAAAACGTGAGAGATGCGTACAACTTCAGCGTCGAGGCTCCTCTTTAATAAGGTTATGTACAACGCCGATTGACCAAGGGTTACGTAAGACTTAAAACGCCCTTCTGCTGCAAGCCTGCAACTCCATTAACTTTTTTCCAACCCAACTTAATGGATTACTATACAAAAACTATTTATTTTCAAACTTAAATACAATACATAACATGAAGCCAAAGAGTACCGTAAAGAATTTGGGATCAAAGAAACAGTTACAGCTCTATCATCAACAATATGTCAGCACAGATATTGTTTATTAGCACAAGCAATGTTAAAAAGGAAAAGGAAGCGATGCATCATTTCCTTCTTCAGTTTCATGGGTCACTATTCAAACCTAGCAGCAAGCCAGCAATATAATGTTCTCTAGATATAAATAAATGACTCTACAAATTGATCAACTAAAAGTTCTGACCAACATACCAAAAACATACAAATATATGTGTGTCGGTTAATAACTTTGATTTTCCTCTAGTTCTTTGCATCATCAAACACAGTCACTGCAAGATCTCCCAATACAAGTAAGTTTCTACTTTCTAATCATGAGAAACTTCCTCCTTCGTCTCCCAATTCCGTTTTCTACTATCTTAGAATTTCGTATTTAAAGTTGTGTATTAAAAATGTACCACTGCCAACAAGAAAATGTGTTAAGTTCGTGTATTTGACTCTTTCAAACGTATCAAGTATTCTCAAAATTGGTCCAAGATAAAATTTAGTTTATGATTTTGTAGATGAGAAAGTCCAGATTCTTAGATCAAATGATCTTATTTTTTAAAGCACACGAAACCAGGAACTTTGAATTAGTTATTTTTTATACTGAACCAACTTGGATACCTGCAGGTCATGTCAATCTTTATATATACATGATGAAATTCACTACTTTAGAAAAACAGAGAGAAAAAAAATTAAAAAAAAAAAGATGGTTAAATTAGCTCTGATTTGGTTAGTAATTTCGATTTATCTCTTCTGCTACATATCATCAAACACAGCCTTGGTCCAAGTAGGATATGAATCCCCAAAGATAAGTAAGTTTCTGCGGTACACACTTTTAGTTGTAATATTTTACTTTCAATTTCTTTGTTCATTAATTCATTTTGTTTTGTTGTTGGTGGGACAGAAACTAGAGAAGAAGGGGTTTGGGAGAATAAGTTGATCAAAGGGAGGAAGATTGCAGTAGGAGGCAGTGTTTCAAAGGTTGCAAAAATAAATCAATCACCACCAAAGCATGGACCATGAAGGGCAAGAAGATAGTGACTTTTTTCATAACAACTGTGTTTGTATGGTAACTTAAAAAATTCACAATCTTAAACTGGCAGAAAAATAGTACTACCCCCAATATGTTATACTGGAAGAGTTATGAACAAAAGGCAAAGCATATCGAAAACTCCATAGATGAACATAATACTATCGAAAACTCCTTTTTTTTTGCAAAACTTGAACATCACGCCATTGACTTTAGTTTATTTTTCCTTCTCATGAATGTAAAAAGTACGGTAGCTAGCCTTCTATGCAACACAAACGCAAGTGTTTTCAAATACATTCTCTCAGTCGCCTGTTACCTCTACAAGTTACTGCAGATGTTCAGAGGTGAAATCTGAGCGACACTTTATATTCAACATAATCGCGTACAAGGGGGAAAGGGAGAGACCACAAGGGCGCATGTAATCAGAACAAAAAACGATACCTGCTTGTCTAATCAGTAATTCCATGATCAAACTGTAGCATAAAAAGTTTGGGATCAAAGAGACGGTTACAAAACAAGCTTAAGAAAGTGAGTACTGATGTTTATAAGCAAAAGCAATGTCGAATTGCATTCCCTTTTTTTTTGTATCACTTTAAATTGCATTCCGATAAAAGTCACAAGACATTCCTTCAAAAGTGACATGCTAAAGAAAGAAAAGAAAGCTAAGTGACCTCATTATTCATCACATTCTTTAAACCAGTCTAATGGGTCATTAGTCAATAACATCGAATTTGAAGGGTGGTTGCAAGGTGAAAATCGAAGCTATATCAGCAAAGACATAAAATTAAGTGTTCTGGAAAATACTTTTCTTTGTCATATTTTCATTTTTAAAGCTTGGTTAAATTTTTAAATATAGTGGTTCATAATGGAAGAGAGTATATACAGTTATCAAAATAACAAGTTGCAATATTGGTATTCAAGAGAATTAACATCAGGATCCGTGGCGCAATGGTAGCGCGTCTGACTCCAGATCAGAAGGTTGCGTGTTCGATTAACGTCGGGTTCAAAATCCCGAATATTTGATCCTTAACTTTTTTACCCTCTTTACGAAAGCCACCCCACTGTTCTCTGGCTTTTCTTAATACGCCCTCAACTTTTTTTGTAACATTTGTGTAAACGTTGCCTAGTAAGAAACGATGAGCGTCATCTGTCACTACCAGAAAAGATCACCGTCCTCTGTCAAGAAAATGAATGATATGAACTACACGCCAAGTTTCATCACGTACGAGTGCATTATCATGTTGTACGGTTACTGTGGTATTGTCTCCAGAGCAAGGGAGATATTAGAGGAGGTTGTTGAATCAGAAAGGGTATTGATGAAGGCATCAACACTTAATGCCATGCTTGATGTTTACTGTCTTAATGGTCTTCACGTGGAAGCAGATAAGCTGTTCCATAACGCAAGTGCCTTTGGGGTTCATCCAGATGCATCGACGTATAAGCTTCTATATAAGGCGTATGCTAAGGCGAATATGAAGGCGCATGTGCAGATGCTGATGAATAAAATGAAGAAAGATGGGTTTGTACCTAACAAGTGATTCTTCTGGGAAGCTCTTGAAGTTTTCAGGTCAAGAGTACATGCTGGATCGGATCCTGCAAGAATGAACTCAACTGGATCGAGCAGGACATTAGAAAGTAACTACAGATTTTATTTTTCTTGTAGGTATTTTTGTTAGTCTCCTATGTATGTTTAGTTAGCGTAAATAGTAAAATGTAATGCTGGATATGTTTATATATATATATATATATATATATATATATATATTTCAAGAAACTCTAATGTAGAGATCGATTTGTTCCAATTGAAGCCTCTATGAAAAAAATAATTAAAAGAATAGAAAATATTATTCTTTTCTAAAAGTAGAGACAAAATAGTACTTTTCTATATTTTTCTCTGTAAATAGAAGATTTTTATATATATATATATATATATATATATATATATATATATATATATATATATATATTACATAAGTATATATTGGAGTAAAACTATTTTTATTACATAGGTACATATGTATATAGAATATACATGCTCTGAATTTAAAAAGCCTCTATGAAAAATTTCTGCATTTTTTGACCGGGTGATTGTGGTCGAGTGGTAAGGAGATGGGGCTAGGACACCAACATGTTTCAGGTTCGATCCACCTACTGCGCGAAACAAAGTCACAATTATCCTGGTCACCTAACACGGATATGGATCTATGTTTTAGGGTCTATTTGAATATCCGGAGAGAGGGTCTATCCGTGGACTACACCTTTCGTTGGAGATTAGTCTAAACTTCTCCATGGGTCTGGGATACTCTCAGGTTAATCAAAAAAAAATATGCATTTTTAAAGTAAAGTAAAGAAAAATATTATTTTTTCTCTAAAAGTGAAGACAAAATAGCATTTCTCTATATTTTTTTCTATAAATAAGAGAATTAAGTTATATAGGTATATATTGGAGTGAAATTATTTTTATAGTTAGTTTAAGAAGAAAATATAGAGATATACATGCTCTAAATGTAAAAAGAAAAAAATCTTCCAGAAAGGGTATTCAACGTTTTCAGTAATTTGATACTAATTTAATTTTCTATTTATTGGGAAGGTAAAACATTGGTCATAATCAATGTAAAAGTACTAGGGACTGGGACAATAGCAAGTTGTTATAAGTAAAGCATATTACGTATACATATAACTTTTAATTCTTGTTGAGAATTGGTTTTAACGTTTGTGTATAAGTTATATGGTTATTGAAAAAAAAAGTTCATTTCATCTTTAATCTCTCTCTTTGCAAACGAATATAAGATCATCTATATTTTAATTTGTGTCCTTGTGTTTAATCTTTTTTTCTTTGGATTCCTCATCAGCAGTAGCAATGTGGCTCGTTCGAGCAGGGACGATTGCTATTCTCGTAATCGCGTTTCTGCAAAATGCTGCGGCTAAGGACAGGCCGCACAGTATTGTAAAGTATCATGGTGCGGTTGCGACAGACGATGGACGGTGTTCTAAAATAGGAATGAAAATACTGCGTCAAGGAGGAAACGCTATTGATGCGTCCGTGGCCGCTGCTCTATGTTTGGGCGTTGTGAGTCCAGCGTCTAGCGGTATAGGCGGTGGAGCGTTTATCGTGGTTAAGATGGCTGGTGGGAAGGAAGTAGCTTATGATTCTAGAGAAACTGCTCCTCTCCGCGCCACTGAGGTAAACGTTGTTTTAATAATATGCGTTTTGAAATAAGCATTTCTTCATTAACATATTAAAATCATATACAGTGGTTTCAAGTAGCGATTATAATAAGTTCAAAAAAAAAAAAAAAAAAAAAAGTAGCGATTATAATATATTTTCTTCTTAATAAGAATATTGAACACGATCTTGAGCTTAAGTGTCGCAACGTTTTTATGCTATTCAACAAGAGTTTTTTTTTTAACTTATATCTTCCTTTTAAAGAAGTGTTTTAACGCTATCTTTAGCTTTAATGGCGTAGTGACAAAAAAAAAAGCTTTAATGGCGTTTCTATACATTAAAAAGGGTTTAAATAGCCTAAAAACATTGTGAACTGAGCTTGGATAGCATTTACCTTACTGTTTATGAGTCTTAGGCTGATAGACAGCTTATTTTCTATCTTGGTATTGAATATGAACTAGTGTCTCTGATCATATGCGTTTTGAACATTTAGTTATATAGCGTTTGACGTTTGATACATAGACATTTCATGGCGGTATTTTTTTCTTGATGTAGAATATGTATGGAGGAAATCCTGGTCTAAAAAAGAGAGGAGCCTTATCAGTAGGAGTTCCCGGGGAAGTTGCTGGTCTATTCACGGCTTGGAAACATCATGGAAAGATACCGTGGAAACGGTTAGTTAGTCCCGCAAAGAAACTCGCCGCTAGAGGTTTCAAAATTACAAAGTATCTCTATATGCAAATGAACGCAACCAGGGACCATATCTTAGCAGACAAAGGTCTCTCCAAACTATTTGTTTCAAATGGAGAGCTCAAGACACCAGGAACACTTTGCCGGAACCCAAAAATGGCCTTTACCTTGATGCAAATTGCAAAGTATGGTCCAAAGGCGTTTTATAATGGCACGGTTGGTATTAACTTGGTGAGTGATATTCTTAAATCTGGAGGGATAATAACTTCGAAAGATCTACAAAGTTATAGAGTTAAGGTTAAAGAACCATTATCTAATGATATTCTTGGATACCGTTTACTCGGGATGCCTCCTCCTTCATCCGGTGGTGCTGCAATGGTCCTTGTAAGTTCAATTTTTTTTTTTGGTGGAAATTCCCATTTCATCAAATTCAAGTTTTTTTGCCAAAATTTGAATTTCATGATAAATATGTGAAGATTTTGTAAATTACATAAGAGATAAGCTAGGATCAAATTCAAGTTTACTAAAGGTTTTTATATGGAATATATTGTGTTGCAGATTTTGAACATTCTTTCTCAATACGGGGTTCCATCAGGTGTATCAGGCTCTCTCGGTGTTCATCGATTAGTCGAGGCTCTGAAACATGCTTTCGCAATTAGAATGAACCTTGGAGATCCAGATTTTGTTGATGTTACTAAAGTTGTTGCGGATATGTTGTCTCCAAAGTTTGCAAATGACTTGAAAAAGAAGATAAACGACATGAAAACCTTTGATCCAAAATATTATGGTGGCAAGTAAGTTTTTTTTTTTAAATGTAATAAACCCTGCAGATTCTTCTTTCATTCTTGATTGGTTAATCTTTAATTTCTAGGTGGAATCAGATCAAAGATCATGGAACAAGCCATTTATCTATAATAGACAATGAGAGGAATTGTGTTTCGATGACTAGTACAATAAACGCTTACTTTGGGGCATTGATGCTGTCTCCTAGCACGGGAATCGTTCTAAACAATGAAATGGACGATTTCTCGATCCCGTTGAAGTCCTCCGGTGACTCAGATGTGCCGCCACCAGCACCTCCTAACTTCATCCGTCCAGGGAAACGACCTTTGTCATCTATGACTCCCACCATTGTACTCAAGGTTTGATAAAAATAAACCACTACTTGTGACTTACGAAACTCTTACTATGGACTCTGAGAGACATTTTTTATGTGTTGGTTGGTTTACGCAGGATGGTAAAGTTAAAGCGGCGGTGGGTGCAAGCGGAGGAATGTATATCATCGCTGGAACAACTGAAGTTTTCTTGAATCATTTTTTCCGCAACATGGATCCTCTTTCTTCTGTTGTGGCTCCAAGAATCTATCATCAGGTTATTGCTTCTACCAAAAGTTTCTTGCTCTTTGGACCATAGCTAAAATTTGATTCATGTGTTGTCATTTTCAGTTGATACCAAACAGAGTTTCGTATGAGAACTGGACGACGGCTTACGATGACCATTTCGAGATACCTAAAGAGACAAGATGTGTGCTGGAGAAGAAAGGTCATGCCCTAAGGCCGTTTGCTGGAGGGACGATTTCTCAGTTCATAGTTCAAGAATCCGATGGGAAGCTTGTGGCTGTGAGTGATCCAAGAAAAGGAGGGTTCCCTTCAGGATATTGAGGTTCTGGATTTGATCTGTTCTACTTGTGTATTAGCATGGAAATTGATTATTAACTTTTTTCTTCCTAAAATATTAATCCAGATTTTTATTTTATGTCAAATATCCTTAAAAACTCAAAATAATTTTTTTATGGCCAAAATAGCTCACAAAAAATGATCAAAATAATTTTTATCAAAGAACAAAATATTAAGATGCCATTAATAAATAATACATTTACTATAAATAAATATTTTGTTTAAAATATTATTATTTTAAATTTTACATCATAAATAATTTCAAATTGAATTATAGATTAATTAATCATAGGAATATATGTGTATCTAAACTCTTTAATAAAAACTATTTTAATTATTTTTCTTTGTTTTATTCATTTATTTTTTTTGTCAATCATAATTGGCGTCATTTGTTTTCTTCAGTCATGAAAATACTGAATCAATAATTTTGTAACCTTGTGCTTTATGTTCAGCTATATATGTATGGTAAAACATTTAAAACATTGTTGCAGTCTAAAAGCAATTAATGTAGTCAAACATATAAAACATTGACAAAAAGAAGAAGAACTTAGTCATAAGAATTAATTAAACTTTCGGAAAATAATTTGTATATTCATAATTTATCTATCTTTTTCTCAGAAGATGTTAATTTAGAAAATGAGACTTTGACCACATACTCTTATTAATACTCGTCTGAACAATCTCTTGTCACAACGGACACATTTTCAGAAAGCGAAATCCAGATGAAGCGTAAGTTATATAGTTTTCCTATTTTACCGAGTCCTTTAATTTTACCAAGTGAAAATTTACTGTTCGCTACAATTGATATCATGATACGTTGCTCTCTTGTTTGATTCTTCATTGATTGTAGCAATAACTCTAATGCGATCAGCAACGATCGTTCTTCTCTTAATCGCCTTTTTGAAAAATGCTGCGGCTCATAAAAGACAGCAAAGTATTGTTGCGTATCATGGCGCGGTTGCAACGGACGATGGACGGTGTTCTGAAATAGGGATGAAAGCTCTTCAAAAAGGAGGAAACGCGATTGATGCGTCCGTGGCCGCTGCTCTATGTTTGGGCGTTGTGAGTCCCGCATCTAGCGGTATAGGTGGTGGATCGTTTGCAGTGGTTAAGACAAGTGAAGGGAAGGAAGTTGCTTATGATTCTAGAGAAACAGCTCCCCTCCGCGCCACGGAGGTAATATCGTTTTAGTCACAAATGCATTTACTAATTATCATTAGAAAGAAAACAAATGCATTTACTTTTGCTCTGAACGAAATATGCGTTTTAAAAAATAAAATAAAATAAAACTTGAAAGTGATCTTGAAATTAAATAGGATTGCTAACATTCTCCCTTCATGTTCTTGATGTAGGATATGTATGATGGTAATGAAAACCTAAAGTTGAAAGGAGCCTTATCAGTAGCTGTTCCCGGGGAAGTCGCGGGCCTATTCACAGCTTGGACACAACACGGGAAACTACCATGGAAGAAATTAGTTAGTCCCGCAAGGAAACTGGCAGCTAAAGGATTCACGATCTCAAAGTATCTCTACATGCAGATGAACGCGACTAGAGATGACATCTTAGCAGACAAAGGTCTGTCTTCGCTGTTTGTTTCAAATGGCGAGCTCAAAAAGCCAGGGACGATTATCCGTAACCCAAAACTGGCTTTTACATTGAAGCAAATCGGTAAATATGGTCCAAAAGCGTTTTACAATGGTACGGTTGGGGAATATCTGGTGAGTGATATACAAAAGTTTGGAGGGATAATAACTATGAAAGATTTGCAAAGTTATAAAGTTAAGGTTAAGGAGCCATTATCTACTGACATTCTTGGATACCGATTACTCTGTATGCCTCCTCCTTCCTCTGGTGGTCCTGCTATGGTGCTTGTAAGTCCAGTTTTTTTTTGGGTGTATCTTTAACATTACATGAGACCTAGGTTTACTTTTTGGGGGGTTTCTTGTGTTGCAGGTTTTGAATATTCTTTCACAATATGGGGTTCCATCCGGTGTTTCGGGCCCTCTCGGTGTTCATCGATTAGTCGAGGCTCTGAAGCACGCATTTGCGGTTAGAATGAACCTTGGTGATCCAGATTTCGTCGATGTTACAAAAGTTGTTTCGGATATGTTGTCTCCAGAGTTTGCAAAAGACTTAAAGAAAAAGATTAGCGATGAGAGAACCTTTAAGCCCAAACATTATGGCGCCAAGTAAGTTTTTGAATCTAATAAATCAACATTCTTTTTTATTTATTGTGTGATTGATCTTCCTTTCCTCCAATACGTAGATGGAATGAGCTTCAAGATCACGGGACGAGCCATTTGTCGATAATAGACAAGGATAGAAATGCTGTTTCGATGACCAATACAGTAAACTATTTCTTTGGGGCACTGATGATGTCTCCAAGCACCGGCATCGTGTTGAACAACGAGATGGATGATTTCTCGATCCCCATGAAATCCCTCGGTGACCGCGATGCGCCGCCACCAGCACCGGCTAACTTCATCCGTCCAGGGAAACGACCATTGTCCTCAATGGCTCCAACCATTGTACTTAAGGTTAGTAGTAGTAGTAGTAGTAAAAACAATAAAAAAAAAGGTTTGTAAAAAGGCAATTACTTGTTGAACACGGAACTCTGAATTAGAGTTTCAGTTTTTTTTTTTGATGCCCTGGTTTTACGCAGGACGGTAAAGTTAAAGCCTCCGTAGGTGCAAGCGGAGGAATATTTATCATCGCTGGAACAACGGAAGTTTTCTTGAATCATTTCTTCCTCAACATGGATCCTCTCTCTTCAGTCTTGGCTCCAAGAATCTACCACCAGGTTTGTTTTTTTCCTTAGTAGAAACTTTCTTGTTCTTCTTTGTTCATAACTAAAAAATTGTTATTGTGATTTCCTTTTGCAGTTGATACCAAACAAAATTTTGTATGAGAACTGGACTACTGTTTACAATGACCATTTCGAGATTCCTAAAGAGACAAGACGTGTGTTGGAGAAGAAAGGTCATGTGGTAACGCCGATTGCTGGTGGGATGATTTCTCAGTTCGTAGTTCAAGACTCCGACGGGAAGCTTGTGGCTGTGAGTGATCCAAGAAAAGGAGGGTTCCCTTCAGGATATTGAGACATGATAAATTTGGTTCCAGTAATATTTATATCATCGAACTTGTAATGGTTACATTACAAACCTTTTAAATCGATAAATAAGAAGCGATGATATCGATCCAGAATTAAACTACTAACTTGTTTTACTAACTTATGCTCATGGGTTAATGAAAACCAAATATATTTGATACACCGAGAAAAATTAGAGATTAATCAGTAATTTTTGTAAACATCAACACTAGAACCTTACATAATATTTTATTTAATTAATATACTTTATATAAGTTATATAAAGTCATTAAATTATGTAATATTTTGGATATCATACTTACATAAGAGTTTGGTAAAAATATCATATGGAAACTATATTGTCTTATAGAACCACGTTAACAAAATATTATTTGCCAAGTATAACATTCCAAATGTTAATTTATAAATTTTACTTCGATCATGAAGATCCTCGTTCTCTCACCGAAATAGCTAGCAAGCATTTATAGCAATTCTTTAATAGTAAAATGTTCCATGTTCCATTATAAACAGTGCTTCTTACCTTGATTTGATTGGTGAACCCGTAAGTATTGCGGAAAGTCACGTCTTAAAACATAATCGCAGAAGCATAACAGATCTCTCATTTTTCTCGTAAGCAAACCATAACGATCATCAAGAAAGTTTTTCTACAATATCAGCAACCGTGGCGAAGCTATATAAAAAGGAAGAGGAGAGCAAAAAGGTAATGGAGGAAGAAGAGGACGAAGACGACACGTTCGAAGATGCCGTGTGCAACAAGACACCAGCCAGAGTCAACACACCTTTGTCTATAATCACCGAAGCGTTCGAAAATCTAGCTGATCTGCTGAAACCCGACATATCAACCGAAGAAGACGGGCTTAAGCTTGATGCTTTCTGCAATGCGTGTACACACGTCTCTGTGCTCTTCAGCTGCCTAGGGTTCGCCTTCAAATTTGCTGAGATGGAGTACATCTCGAAAGTAAACGATTTGGTTGAAGCCTCGAAAACATTAGACACGTTACAGAATATTTTGGACCTAGACGTGGAGAAGGATACGGTGAAAACACCTGGAAGCCGTTCGCGTAACCTGAGACGCGTGAGACTAGGGTTAGACCTGATCCGAGCAATATTCGAGAAGTTCTTGATGACAGATGAGTACTCTTTGAAAGACGCTGCGACAACAGCTTACACGGAAGTATGCGCACCGTTTCATACATGGGCTGTTAGAACCGCGGTTTACGCGGGAATGTATACGCTTCCAACGAGGGATCAGCTTCTGTTACGGCTCGATGAAACTGAACAATCTGTTGAGAAGAACATGAGGAGGTACATGGAGGCGTCACGTCCCATCATAGAGTATATTGACAAACTTTACATTGAAAGGAACATTAAACTCGACTGGTAACCATTTTTGTTACTGCGTCAGTTTTGTCTTTGTAAATTACTAATATTATTATTAATATGCTTTTTTTCTTTGCCCATGTAAATTAAAATTGGAGCTTTTGTCTGAAGGCCAAAAGAAAACAAAAAACGAGGGTTTGTCTCACTCGGTGTAATATGCACGTTGAGCAAATCAAAACGTTTTCAAAACTCCTTTTCTCTACTTTTAATTCAATTCCTTTTGGTTTTTAGTACCAATTTATTTCTGAAGTTGCCCGTTAATATTGACCAAACTTTCTTTGGGTTTTTGTATCAATGTCATTTTTTTTTGGTCAGTTATGTTATACACTACAAAGTACAAAGGACACATGTAGAGTGTGACTGGTAAATCCAAAAGTAACCTAGAGTAAATTAATTAGAATAATTCAGAGTAAGCTAAATAGAGTAATTGAGAGTAAAATGACAAAATAAATAAAATAATAAAATTTCAAAAAGTAAAAAAGTAGCGTAACATCCACTTTCCTCCTCAAATAGTTTGAGAGAATAAATGAGACTATTTACCTTTACACAAATAGTATACAAAATAAAGTGTTTTCACCTTATTGGTGAAAACTAATGCAAGCTGAATGGAAAGTAGATAACTTTTTAGCTAAAACTTTCTCACTGTTTAATACCATTCAATCACATCCGTAGTATATAGCATTTTTCTTTGGTTAAATATATAGATAACCAATAATTGACATCAAAGTCTGGGTGGTGTAGTCGGTTATCACGCTAGTCTCACACACTAGAGGTCACCGGTTCGAACCCGGGCTCAGACATTTTTATAACTTTTTTTCTAATGTAAGGAAAAGTCCCTATATCATAGATGCTGGCTTTCTGCTGGTTCCCTTATCCATCACATAACTGATTTTAGAGTCCACCACTGGGTTCGGTAGATACCCACTGGCAGAATCCACTTCCCATAGTTTAGTTCATTTACTCACGATGAGTTGTCTTTATGACATCAACCCACCACACTATATATTTGCAAAAGGTTTATGCATAGTTTCACTCACGAATACTATCCGTGAAACATTCCTCCTATAAACCTACAATTGTTCAGAGTTCCACTTAAAAAAAGGAATGCAGAGAAGAAAGGCTCGGAACATTACCAAAGTCTACTAAAAACATACAAAGTCCTGCGTTCTAACATAAAGGGCCGCCTGCTACGAAAATAATGACATGAAATCACCAAGATCACTTGTTATTAGCCACTGATACATAGTAGAGTCTTAATGTTGTCCATCCAGAAACTAGTAACGTTTCCGGTTTTACCTAAAAGCTCTTGAACAGCTTTAAGTGTGAACGCCCTAAAGAAACGATCGATCCTGAGGGAGTTCGTAGGCTCCTTTGGAAATGGAGGAACTGCCAACAAATATAAAACAATGTTTTAATTAAAACAACTAATAAGAGATGGAAACATAACGTATAGGGGGTGATGGTTTACATACCCACACGTTCCTTGGGTCCATCCTCACGAATCGAAGAGTCAGATCGGGTGAAGTCACACTTCAGGCCAGTTGACCTCGGTGTTGCATGTAGTGGCTGCCGTGCTATTAGTTGCCTGTGATTCAGGAACTTTAACACTGCCAGAGTTCCATCGGCGTTGCCTCCTTGCAGGCTCATTGTTCCCAACAGCTTCTTGATCTACAATGAGAGGTAGATGTCAGAGATGCTTCAAAAGCAACCAGATACAAGAAGCAGCCATAAACACGAAGATGAAACATAATTGATACTAGAGTTTGATCCGTCCGTGCGGGTGTTCGTTAAAAATAAATATATACATTTTCAAAATACAACAATGTAAAGATTGTATTTACAACAGTGCAACAGAGCTCGAGATTGTATGTTTAGTTTGAATACACATTTAAATTGTATAAAAAAGTTAAATATATTTTAAAGTTTAAAATTGCAGGTTTGGATAATCGAAGGTTCAATTCGAATACCCATTAAAATTATAAAAATAAAGGGGAATATTTAATAATTGCTTCGCATTTGGAAAAAGTCAGTTTTCTTAAATAAAATATGCTAACAATATACTAATAGTATATTATTTTCAGTGATATATGTAAACTATTTATGGAACAATATTTAATAACGTTTAGATATTATCATAATATTTTCATTTTCTTTTAAAATAAGGTTTAGTAGATGACGAGAATGCTCTGTGAGCCGAATAATTGTTGCCACATTGAACTAACCATTATGTTAATTTTAACTGGCGTATATTGAGGGTGATTGGTTCACATGTACCTGTAAAAAAAATTACTGCAGAATTTAAAGTGTATGATTTTTTAATTTAGTTTTAAGGATTGTAACTTTATAATTTCTTACAGCTAAAAAGATGGAGCATTAGAAAATAAGGTAGTTACAACCATTTTTTTATTTTTTTGGTTGTAGCTTTAAAAACCAAGATAAAGTATAATTGGTAAGTTTAAAAGTTGTAGGTAGGAATTAAAGCTAAAATCACTTCCTACAACCCAACCAATCACCCACATTATGTATATATGATTAACATAAGCACTTGTCAAGATTTGTTAACAATAAAATATAAATATATATATATATATATATATATATATATATATTAAATGACAATGTATCTTGTTTTCTCATTCATGTTTTTTTTGTTTAAGAAAACACTTTTCTTTCAGTGGCAAATACATTCAATATTTAAATCTGTGCATGGCTATTTCAATTTTCACATGTATATTCGAGGCCTTTTAAAAACATACAGACTCATCGTTGTGAATATGATAAATTGCATATATACTTAAAGGCCTCGGATATACATGTGAAAATTGCAAGATACTAAAATTTCCTTAAACACAGCCTCATTATTTGATTTATTGTTTACAATTTGTATAACAAAGTTTTGATTTACTCGTCTCAGCAGCTATTGTCAGAATTCTAGTAAAGACCATTTCGTTGTTTAGATTCCCAACTGAAACTTGATTGGTGATTTTCTCAAGAACATCAAACATACTTTTTGGCTACGAAAACAACAGAATGACAAGTCCCCTCTTGGCATCTCGGACAATGCCAACGTTATCTTCCAGTGTGATGTACAACTCGTAAGAATCACCATTCATATCTGAGAAGATAAGAGTTGCCTTGTCTTTTTGGCTGTAAGAAAAAGTTCTTGAAATTTGGTTCAAAATAGCAGGACCTCGTATAGGGATATTTTTTTGACTCTGTCTTCATTGAGAATTCATATGACCACAAGAAGTTATCTCTGACAAAAACTAAAAAATCACCACTCAAAGAAAAAGCATGACACTCTCTCAAATTTGAACACTGTCAGACCACTGTCATTCCAGCTGTCAGTAGACTTGTACGTGGGTGAGCAGCTAGACTCCAAAATCTATCACAGGTAACATCCCAGATGTGAATGGTTTTGTACTTGAAAAGCCAAATCACACAATTAAATGAACAATGTTTGCATACCATACACAGGCAGGTGTATGTTATTGATGATAAACATCTCACATCGAAAATATAAGAAATTATCTACTATTATATAAAGAGTTAGAGTCAATCCACTAATTGTCAATTGGTTTTAAGTTGGAATCCCATGATAAACCCGATTCTAACATGGTATCAAAGCGATACGATCATTTGACCTAATTTACTACAACTAGTACTACTATACCCCTAGATGTCTGAGCGTGAGGGAGAGTATTGATGAGAAACATCCCACATCAGAAATATAAAAAATAATCTACTATTATATAAAAGGTTATGGTCAATCCACTAATTGACAATTGTCAATTCATTTTAATTTGGAAGCTCATAATAAAATATGAATCTAACATATGTACATCACGTGTGGTAACCCAACTAATATTATCTAGATCTTCATATTTATAAAAATGTGGGAGATTAACTATTCATTTATTCAAGAAAATTAGTTTTCTTTTTGAAAATTTTAACATTCACTTCATATTATTTTATTTTAAGTAGTTTTTCTATTCTAAATTGGATACCGGTGGTTGGTGACACCGGTTAAAAGACAGGAAATTTTTATAAGACCAATACAAACCTTTTCTCCTACATTTCCACATGGTCTAGTTGGATCTCATGGCTCTGTCAATAATCTCTTATTTTCTGTTTCTTTATATTGTTCTTGTGCTTTCTTTAGATGTAATCTATTATTTGATTTATTTAGTTTCTACCCATCAATCATCCACTAAAATCAGTTAGACTTTGTAAACAAATAATTTTAACACAAAAACAAAATTTCGACCTATCATTTTTTTCTTTGAATTGAATGCTAAATTTGATTCAGAGAAAAAAAAAGACTTTGTTATTGTGTCAAAATAGAAACTATGATGTACTATCTTCTCCAATCTTATCTTTGCAACATCATTTTAAAACAAAACTATTGAGGGCCAAACCAAAAGGCCATTCCCCCAACCAATTCCTTGTTTTCTTTCCTCTGTAGAATGGTGAATCTATTCCTCATATTCTTATCAAGACTCTTGATCAAAACTTCACTTGGAGATGGAAAATCATTATGTCTTCTTTGATTCCTTGCCATCCAAATAGTATGTACTATCGACTGTAACATGTATCGAGATATAAAGAGTTTAACTTTGCTCCAGTTTGAATCCTCCATATTGAGTCTAACAAAACTTTCCCATTCCACCCTAAACTGACTTCTCATCACTCGTTTCACTAAGGCTTCCCATATTTCGGCCTATCATTAAGAAGGTTTCAGAGAGGATTATTCAAGTAAAAGATCGACACACAAGTATTGCTCCCTATAGTGAGGGCATCTGAGTCACATGCTTCCACATGCCACCAAAGAGTTTGGAACTTCCCATACACAAACACATATATACAAATATACAATAGATTGGCATGCGTAAATGGTGAACACATCATTCAGAGAACACGTGTTAGAGAGTCATTTATACAAACACCTTAGGATGATCCACTAAAAAGGGAATCTTAGTCACGTGAACTGTTCCTGGGCATTTTTATTTGAGAAATATATTTTATGTTTCTTAAAACTGTGGAGACTTCAAATGATATATTATAATAGATGGTACGCAAGTTTTGGCGGTCTTAAATTAATGAATTGAAGGGATTCATTTATCCAATACTTCTTGCATCAGTTAGTCAGTCTAATGTTCACATAATATTGACACAGTACATTTAAGTTTCAAGCATGTTTTTTTTGCTGAAGGATTTTAAAAACTTTAATATTAAGCTCTCAAACGGATGAGATGAAATGATATATGCTTGAATGTTTTCAAGCTTAAACATTTTCGTTTGTGTTTAAATTCCAATGTTAACATACTATATATATATATGTATATATATATATATATATATATTCATTTTTTTAAAAAAAAAATACAGAATATATTTATTTAAAATCTAGTTACAACACATAACACATAACCTGCAAGATTAAACACTTCAAGATTTTTTTTTTAAAAGCATACACAAATTGAATTTAAAAAGGTTATACTTTTCTTAAGCGTAGCACGTCAATCTGAATACATTTGCATTCACTTAATGCATTTAATGCGTATTCCTTATAACACATATCCTGCAAGATTAAACACTTCAAGATTTTTTTTTAAAAGCATACACAAATTGAATTTAAAAAGGTTATACTTTTCTTAAGCGTAGCACGTCAATCTGAATACATTTGCATTCACTTAATGCCAAACCAAAATTTCAGAGATGACATGCATTATTTGTAATACCTTTGTTTTAATATTTTCATACTTTCTCGAAAGAATGAATCTTGGCTTTTGTTGCGGCAACGACTTACCCTCCATCTTGGCTTTTGTTGTTCGATAGTTAATGGCTTTAGTGTTGTTGCTATTGTTGGTGATTTCTGGAAAGGTTTTTGGTATTGCTGTGGTCCGAGCAAGCCGCTATCAAACAGAAGTGAATTAATGTGATGAGCCATACAAAGTTTGTTACAATACTTTTAAATACTACAGATAAACTAAAGGAGACTTAAACCCGAGTGGTTATCTCTTAACCATAATAAACCAAAATTATATATCATCTTCATCTAATAGCTGCGTTTTTTCTGCAGATAGTGTTCCCTTTTGTAAATGTTATGTACTGAAAGGTATTTTTTTTTTGACTAATACTGAAAGGTAGTTTCAGAGAAAAACTAAAATTTCAGAGAAGACATGCATTATTGGTAATACTTTTGTTTTAATATTTCATACTTTCTCGAAGGAATGAATCTCTTAAAATTGACCTATTTGTATAAGAAAAGGCCTACGAACTTGAAATCTTACGGCGAACAATGATTGGTCGAGTGCTACTATTATTGCGCTTCTAGGATTTATAAATTTTAGTCGGCCAATAATTGGAAGCTGTGACAGAATTTTTTTTTTTCTTATAGAAAGGATACTTGATAAATTAAATTATAGAGAATCCCTCTAACCTTTTCTGGTGGGTTCCAACTCGCCACTCGTAACCTTTTTTCCCTTCCAACAAGTTTGATGATATGGTTTAAACTCATGCACCGGTTAATAATACTCCCTCAATTCGTTTTTGAATTTTATTTGTGTGTCAAAATACTTGACATTTTGAAAAATCTATGCATAATACAACGATAAAAGACTTTATTTACCCTTATATTCAGTAAAATTTGACTAAATAATGATACTAGCATTAAAACAATAACAATAGAGGAAAGCCTTTATCAAAAAAAAAAAACAATAACAATAGAGGAAAAAATAGATTTAACAGTAGTTACCTTAACATGTGTGAGAATTATAACGTCATGTATAAAAGAACGGAAGGAGTTCTGTATATGTCTTTCTCTTTTCCGTTGAGAATCCTAACCCAATGGAAACAAACGCCAAGCCAAAATACAAAGAACTGCATTATATTTGGTTTAATTTAGTCGTAGTAGATGATAGAGTATATGATATGTAAAACCTCTCAAAGATTGTTCCTCAAAAGGTGTTAAAAAAAAGGATTGTTCCTCAATTTTGTATTTCTTTTTTACCTTTTTCATATTTTAGGCACCAAAAAATCGTTTATAATCTATGTTGATGAATAAAATTAAGAGTTTAATAGAAGCAAAACAAAATACTAATCTAATTCAATGTGAGAATTTCCAAAGTGTCTATTGCGTTTCCAATAAAAGCTATAATTTTTTTTTTGTGCAAGAAAAGCTATAAATTTATAAGCCACCAAATCCCACAATGATCATCTTGTGGCATGTCGGGAGAAATGGGTGAAGTAACACTAATGGGTTGTTCAAAAGTAGACAGCCAATAAGGTGAGACCAAAACCCTACTCAAATCCTAACTAACGTAATGACTAATGAGTTATATAGTTTAATCATTAACAAAATATTTCTTAAGCCTTTTTAAAAAAAACAAAATTATTTTCTCTTCGTTGTCGCCAGCTCGTATAAGTCGTAGCTACATAAACACTTACTCAGGTCCACGCCTAGCATGTAAGAAGTCAATCAAGTTGGTCCTTTGAGCATATTATATATAACTGCCTGATTTTGTTTAGTGTTTACATCAGTTTTTATAACTACGTTACGAGGAAAAAGTTGAAATGTCTTTTTTTCTGAAAAAAAAATTGAAATGTCTTATTTTCATCTTCTCTATGAGTCAAAATATTGAACTGACCCACATGGGATTGTGACAGCAATTAAATATTAATAGTAGTCTAGATTCTAAACTTTGGGAAAACATCAGAATTTACTAACAAAAACTTCAGGAAATAAATTGTATTCCCTTCATTTCATATTAAATGTCGTTCTATAGAAAAAATTTCGTTGCAAAATAAGTATCGGTTTGGCATTTCAATGCAGATTTTTTTTAATTTTATTTTCCTGTTTATTTTTCTATTAACTGAAATATGAGTAAATTTTTGGATAATAATTTTTTATATCAAAAATATGCAAAATTAAATAATTTCTTCATTTGTGTATCGGAGTCTAAAACGACACTTAATATAGAATAAATAGAGTAGAAATTTGCTTTTTAGTAAATATGTATTGGAAGAACTAGCGTGTATATAGTTGAATTTTATAACTTATGCATTTCATATTACATAGTTATCTAATTGATGAAAAAAATCAAAGAAAAAAAAAAGAATATGGTTCAATCAGTGATGATAACATTTTCCAGAATACTTGATGTGATTTTAATTTATATTGTAGGCATGGTATTAATTTGCTAATATATTTTCACTATGAGAGTATTTATAACGGAAAAGCTACTAGATCATCCTATTCTGAAATTGATAATTTACACATTGTGGGTATTAAGTATATATGTTTTCTTTCAGTAACAAGAAAAAAAACATTGTTGAACGTTGACTCTAAAGCATATTTAGTTGTACTGTCACTGTGTCAGGGAGATTCTCTTATTGGTGCTGTTTTCTTGGGATTCCTAAGACTAGACAAATTATGTCACATAAGATTCCATACAAAGATATGTAATTGGTTACGTATAGTTAGGAATTATTTTATCTTTATTTAAGAAATTAACAATCTACGTAAGTCTTTAACTAATTAAGCTTAGCAGAAAAGATATCCGATCATAGGTCGAGTCTCTCTGACGCCATCTTCCCACCCAAACTTCGCGTCATAGAATATTCCATTTCTATCTTATATGGTTTCGAAAATTAAAATAAAAAGATTCCTTCTTCGTTGCAAATAGATTCCATGCGATGAACTTAGCTTATCTAAAGATTCATTTTTTTGAGAAAACCCTTTTTCAGTTATAATATAAACAAAAACTGCCAAAAGAAATGAAAACCAAAATTGATGTTCAATCCATCAAAACCAAAACGACCCTGTTTGAACTAGATAAAAGAAGAAGGGAATTACAAAAATAAAAAATAGATATATTGAGTCAAGTGTATCAGATCTATATTTGCCTAAATGAATCTGAGATCAGAACAAACTAAAATATAAACATACAACTCAAAATTGATTATTAACAATATATGAAATATTTGTTTGATTATTACAACATTCAACCCCGAACTGAAACGTATCACATGGGTCAATATATATATGCTAGATATGTTTCCACTTTGATTAATAGCCATCGTTTTGAACTACTACCTTATATCCAAAACATTAAGAATACCGAAATGTTGACTGAGATTATTTATTCGATCTATAAGTGAAATAATACTTATATCATGATATTTCATTTCATTTCGAGATAACATCTAGATACATGTCAAATATTTATATGCACGCGTAGAAATAATTGAATAGAACCAAATATGATCGATTACATTAACTTGATTAACATGTCATTAAAAAGATTCTTTACTTTATAGGCTTATAGCTCTATCATCATGCTCCAGATCTCAATTGTTTCCATTCCACTAAACGCTGCAAGAAATCCATAACCTGAAAATATACATTACTCAGCCTATCATGTGACATGTATACACAACATACAGGACAATTTAAGGAACCTTTGATACGAACTTAATCATTTAAAATGAAAAAGGATAAACATGTTCACCTCATCAGGATCTTGCAGAGAATAATATGCGTTACTCTCCTTTGGGATTTTGGATACAAGAATGCCAAGACCTTGTTTTCTTTCTCTCAGTATCTATAACATCCGTTAAATCAAATTTACCTAGATCATTGAACAATAACTATTTAATTTTAAATCTAATAGTAAGTGCGAGGTTATACCTTAAATGCATCTTCGTCTGTGCGATCATCGCCGATATAAAGGGGGAAAACGTCGCTACAATTGGCGTATCCTACAAAAGGCAACACAATTTTAATTAAGACTGCTATTGATCTCAACATTAATCATGTTACTCATAATTGATTAGTCGATGAAAAAGTTACCAAGTGACTCTAGTAAAAACTCGAGAGCTTTTCCTTTATTCCATTTAATGATAGGACGAATTTCCAAAACCTGAACGACATACCAAAACATAAACTCGCTAATTCAGAAAAAAAAAACTCTTGTGACCTTAAAAATAGAAACCACTTTATCGGTAATAATGTAGTATCTTACTTTTCTTCCTTGAGTAAGTCGGAGCTTAGGGTAGTCCTTCATGACTGATCGAACTTGATTAG
Organism: Hirschfeldia incana; assembly: GCA_026261945.1. Lineage (NCBI taxonomy): Eukaryota > Viridiplantae > Streptophyta > Magnoliopsida > Brassicales > Brassicaceae > Hirschfeldia > Hirschfeldia incana. Next base: position 643,827 of record JABCMI010000112.1, read on the forward strand.
CCAAATTACTCCAGTTCTGTCAATATATAATAATTAAATTTATTGTTTAATTTTATTTCCTACTTGTATTACACTAATGACGCATTATTGAAAGAAAGAACATTATCGTACTTTCTCATCGACGCGTCGGAAATGAACAGAGACACAAAATTTATTGTTCTCAATGTTGGCTCCGGGAGTTAAATTTGTTTTAGCCACTAATTTTTGATAGACCTGAATCAAGACATATTAAATAGTGTGTGAGTAACAATGAAGTTGTTTTTCTTCTTCTCATTGTTCAACTATACGAGAATCATGAAGGAGAAGAAAAAAGAATCTTGATGGAGAATGTGACCTCGTCGATCATTGGGAGGAACTCTGTAGCTGGTTGGCAAAGAAGAGATTTATCCTGTTGATTTTGTAACAACGAATGAGAATGAAAAGGAAAAGGTTACTAATGATCCCTTTTAGAAAAGTTATTAATGATATATTAGTAACTTACGTCGTTATACTTGGACCCTTGCTCTGGTCCTTTGATGTCCATTCCATGACTTCCAGCATAGTACAACTCAGTCAGTTTCACAAAATTATAAACCTGAAAATTGTCAGAATTACTATAATTAGCTTCAATAGGTGATCACTACTAATTAAATTATACTACTTTGATATTTTTACTGTTATACCTTTTCTCTGCATCTGCCACTAACTATGGCAGACGGAAAACAGTTTGCTAGTTTTCTCACTGTTCTTCTCATCTATACATAAAAGCAAAATTAGAATGCAAAACATTTTTTATAATAGTAGATTTACTTTTATTATATATGTAAAGGTTTTAGAAATGAACCTTCTTAGACATGAAAGCTCGGTTTGGATCATCAACGATGGGAGATAAAGTGCCATCATAATCCAAAAACATAACGATTTGTTTTCCTTCGGAAACATGAAGAATCTCTTCGAACATATCTAAAGCTGATGGATGTTCTGTCTGCGAAAATTATACAAACGTCGTCTATTATAAGAGAATAAATATAATATATTTAAGTAGACGTTATAGCTTGATCATAATGATATACTTACCAGCCAAGAGCTTTGTTTCATCAAAGATTTGAGGTGAGTAGGAGAACAAGCTCTCATGGAATCAACCCATGAATTGATTAATCCTTCTCCATTGTCGATGATAAGATCTTGAAGAACTTCCGTATTCGCCGTTGTTGCATCCGTTTTTGATTTGTCTCCTGTTTCATTTTTCACCGGTATTGTGTTTTCTTCGATGAATCTCACTGAAAATAATATAACGTTCAGAAAAAACAGAGGAGGACGTGTAAAACATATCAGCGTGTGTTTATATATTAAACTAACAAACTCAACAATTTACCCATTTTTTGTTTGCAAATATAGGTCGAAAGAGATAGAAAAGGAGATCTGAGTGTAAGAAAACAGAGTGGGAATGTGTGTGTGGGCTTGAGAGAGACACAATCTGAATTATGGTATGGTCTGAATTTATAGTTGGAAATTATTGTAGGAAAAAAAAAAAAAGAACAAGCAACTTTATGTTTTGGCCAACATTGTAACTTAACTAAGAAAACAGATATTGTAGTGTGTGTGAACGCTGGAACCCATTTGAGATGGGTCCTACTATATGGTTAATGGGGCCTACAAAGCGGCTTCCCCGCTCTCACCGATCGTTAAGTTAATTTGATCGTTGCAGCGTTCCCAGCAACCACCACGTGGTTCCCTCCCACTAAGGCATTAACAAGAACACCACCCATATGCTTGTTTCTTCTGCCCTCTTGAGTCTTGGTCGGTGCTCCTAATTTTTTTTTTACAATAATCAGAACCAAATCGATTTTATAATTTATACTACTAATCAAATGTACTATGAAGAACGAAAAAATAATCTCTCATTTGTCACGTAGAGGTTTTTCTAAAAGTTTCTTATTAACTTGATGTTATAAGAAACCAAACTATTTGGCAATTATATATCATGTATCAAATTATAAATGGTCTTATTTTTGGTTTGATCAAAAAAAAAAAAAAAAATGGTCTTATTTTCAATGAGGTGAGTTGGGGACTAAAACAGTGAAAAGGTATTCTCGAAACGACTATTTCTGATAGTTCGATTCACATGTGATTGGAACCTATAAATTATCAAATTTAATATTTTTGATAAATGAAAAAAAAATCAAATAACTGTTTATAAAAGTAGTTAATATCACATTTTGATATTATTTACTTGTGGCTGGTACATAGAACATAAATCACCATCATCCCCCGTAGTAGTACCTTAAATTTTAATTTTAATCTGATGTTAACAACATTTTATACCCCCTTGAACTACTTCTAAAGCACATTTATACAATGGATAACCATGGTTTTCTTTACTTCGCAATACTTGCTGACATTAACTAACTTGAACAAACTTAAATAAATGGAACGATTTCCTCGTCAAAAAAAAACTTGTAACTTGAACAAACGTAATCAGTCAAACAAATTCGATAACCAAGTAGTAGATATCTCTCTATATATATATTTATTACATGCTATGTAAAACCTAAATATTAATTACATATATATAACTTATTTATGTGGGAGTTAAGTTGCATGAAGGTATGGTAATATATGCGTCGAATTGCATGGCGTTTAGTCAAAATTGAAAGCAAAAGTCCTACCGACACCTCACATGTAAAAATCGAGAGTCTCTACCAAACAGGTGTACGAGGCATATATGATAGTATCATATGCAAATAATTGTGCCAGTTACGTAAATCCATCTTCGTCTCGGATGGTTAACTTCAGCAATCTGATTAGGCTAATTACGCTAGTTACGCTTGACCAAAGTTCGTTACAAATTTTGTGGAAAGATCATAAATTCATATATACTCGATAGGGTTCTGATGAGATAACTAAATAGAACAAACTAATGTTAAGATTGAAATCTTTCTCAAATATAATGGATCCCTTTTCTAATAAGTTAGCAATTCAAGAAAACCAAGTATATAAATCGTACGCATGGGACAGTTTCTATTCTTTGGCCATATAGCACATGACATTTTTGGATGCGACAAGCTCTTACTGTAAACCACCAAACGAGTAAATTCGAGGACTGTGTACTTTATGTAGAAGGATAGAATAATTGTCACCCTGTAGAAAATCCTAATTTCAGAAATCTTACCATTTCTTACTGATCAAAATTCAAAAAGAAATAGAGAAGAAAAAAACAAAAATATTTGTCCATTACGAATATTAGGAAAAACGAATATCCGAAAAATAATTAGATATTTGCAGATATTTACGAATACTTACGGATATTTCATATGTTTTGATTAATACAAATAATTATAAAAGTTTGATACACATTTGTTTTGTAAAACATTTTTTTGGTTGATATATAACATAAAAATTAGAAAAAGTGAATTTTCATATTTTGTAAATTGTTTGAACATATTTAACAATTATAATAACACAAAATTTAAGAAAAAAATTATAATTATCATAAATATTTATTCTTTCTTTTATGTAGTACTTTTATATAGGTAATAATCTGAATAGAATTTATCAAATTACATGTTAGAATAATAATTATATAATTTTATATATTTAAAATTTTAAATATAATTAAGATATACATGTATTTATATACTGCCGGATTCGCTTTCCAAAATTTTAGTATTTGTGATTTGCTTCGACTTTAGCGGATATTGATTTTTAGTATTTGATTTGTTTCGATGGTTTACAGATATTCGGAATTTTCGGATCGAATCGAAATGAATAACGAATCAAATCAAAATTAACGGATAAAATGCCCGGTCCTAATCCTGACACGGCCATAATATGCAAGATAGATTCTGTCAGTTTTAAAAGAAGAGAAAAAAGTTCATAGCCGTTAATTTGAGAATATTAATAAAAGTTCATAGCAAGAAAAAGTAACGATTCTTTTTGTCAAAATATATTCACGATTCCATCAAGTTGCTCTCATTTCTTGATAATCTTATAGGCTGCCTCTGTATTTTCATTCCGAGATACCAAATTAATTCTAGTTGAGTTTATCTGTCATCTCAACCAACAAGTAATTATATAAAACCTTTTAATTCTAATTATTTTTATATAGTTGATCCACACCTCAATTATATGGACGAATCAACAATAAACAATGAAGTTAGTATAGATTTGGAGAATATCATAATCACATAGCTACTATATGCTACAATTAAAGTTAGATTTTGGGTTATGAACTTTTTTTTTTTTTTTTTTTGTTTAACCTGGGGGTATCCCAGGCCCAGAAGGCCCAGACTAATCCCCAAGGGGAAGGAATGCCCACGGATAGACGCCCCTTCCAGTTTTTCAAATGAGCCGAAAGCATGGCCCATATCCGTGTGGGTGACAAGAGCGTTGCAAGGTAGTTCCCTCCGGCGTGGATCGAATCCCCTACCTGGGTGCAGGCGGAGACCCGTCCTAACCATTGGGCTACAACGTCTTGTCATGAACTTAGTATAGTAATTTAATTATAGGCGGATCGAAATGCCCCCAATCATTGAGAACTTTCCAAGATTTTTTAAAGAAAATATAAAGCACAAGCTAATACCCTACAAGTTTAAAATTATAGAAGAGGTGATTGATTTGCTAATGTTCAGTAGATTATAGGAATAATTATTTACATATATACGAGCACAATTACGAAACGCATATAGCCTATTTTTCATGTCTCATTTCGATTTCTGCAATCTCGATATAAACATTAATGCACTAGTTCGTAATGTATTTAATATTTTATGTTATGCAAAAAATTGATCAAATGCAAACAAACTGTTATTTTAGGTTTATTGAACGCCTTTCACGAATGTTGGGGATAAATGTGTACGTAGTGGAGAAAGTTCATCTTTAAAGAGGAAAAAGAAGCACGTTCTTTTTTTTGAACAAAGAAGCACGTTCTTACTTCAAAATCGTTGATATCTATGATTTATGTGTTAAAAGGAGAATGTCACGCTTTATAATCTCCAAGAGTCGCCAATCCACAATTTGGGTGGCTTCTCTTTATATCTCCATATCCTTCAAACCTTTAACTGGCCTACGCTTTTTTGATAATCAAAACTGTATATGAGATGGATATGATCTTCCTTTCAAAGTATCTGAAATGCACACACATATATATATATATAAATCATCGCAGCTTGTTTTCATGCGATGTGAATTTCAATAAAATGTTAATCATGAAAAAAAAAACAGTGAAGAAAACAATCGGCATGTATGTAGTCAGGGCCGTGTTTGGATACAGACACATCAAGCATATGCTTCAGGGCCAACTAATATATTTTAAAAAAAAATTAGAGGCCAATTTGTTAAGTGCTCAGTTTGTTCAAGTGGTAAAAGTTTCTTACGACTCTTGTCATGAGTCAAGAAATCGATTATTTTGACTTTTACGCACAGTCATGCATTTTATGCTTTTTTGCTTATATATTTTTTTCATACGTTATCACTTTCAACGTGTCTTGGATTAAAGATAAACCCTAAGCCTTTCAGTTTTTTTTATAACTAAATATATAAGAAAACAAAGGGGATAATTTGAAAACTATTCCATTAACAGTTTGAAATCTGAAAATTACAACTCTATTTTATTTTTTTTGAAAATTACAGTTTGTTAAATGTGAATTGACATTTTTACCCAATACAAATTTCAATAATTGAGGTATAAAATATTAGTAAAAATATTATTATTATAATTATTTATGTTTAAGATAAATTGTATGTTAAGACAAATTTTTTATCTTACCATTTAAAGTTATACAATAACAAGAATAACATCATTATAATTTGTTTTGATTTTATCATTGAGTTTATATTAACCGTATTTCATGAATGAGTGATTTAGACGTCTCTGTTACTCATGAGTACTAGTATTTTAAATCTTTTTTCATTAGTTCGGTACAATGGTCCATGGATATGGTCAAAAGGTCAAGCACTTACTAAATAGCAACTAGTTAAGAGTGTTAATTGCTAGAGCTTTATCTTGTTTTGTTTTGGGACGGCTGTTCTTGTCTATATTTACATTTAATTTAACTCATTCGGGTCTAAATTTTTCTCTTGTACTCGGACGGCTGTTTTTACTGGTGTGTTTGTAGCATTTTAAAAATATACGAATAAATGTTAGGTGTGTCTGAAACCAATAGAATTTAAGTCGGTTGGTATCAATCAGATAAGAGTTTGGAACCAGAACAATCTGCAATTTAAGAGTCCATCGAGTCGCGGACGACACTTACGTCAAACTTTGAACAGCATCGATCGGAGTTCTTCAACGGCGTAAAATATTCATCTCTCCAGAACTCAGCCAAATCACACATAAGAAGCAAAAATATTGTCAGAATAAAATAGTAGCAGAATTAAACACTCATGAATCAACAAACATCTTAATGAGATGAGAGGAAGAATCCACGAAACTAGAGAAAAGAAAAAAATTAGAAAAGTGGATGCTGAGAAAGAAACAAGATGTCGCTTGAGTTTTTTGTTTCCAAAAAAAAGTAAAATTTTAAGATATATTAAATAGATATTTTCTAGATACTCTAAAAATTATTTTTTAAACCGTTGCTTTAAATATAAAATAAATTAGGACTTGAGAAATATTAAAATTGAAAATTTTGGTAAATTTTTATATACAAAAATGGATTTTTCCAAAAAGCTTAGACACGTAGTTTTCAAATTATAATGTTATTTGAGTCTATTTCTCCAAATTTTCCCAAAAAGAAACCTTATTCGTTGTCTAAATGGGATACATAAAGTTGATATGTACGTCCTCTAATTTTCCCTTTTCCCTAATCTACTAACCACAAGTCCTTATGAATTGCATGATTTGATATTATAAACACATATTTTAAAAATTTGACGTGTATATATTACTGTATACCGTCTAATATCTCTATATAAATCAATACTGCAAACACGTATATCATACTTCTCCCAATTAAATAAATTTATATTATATTATTATTATATGTACCAATTACTTTTAATATTTAAAAATTCGCCAGTTACAAGGTAAGCTTTGAATTGATAATCATATGTGGAACAATGTAATGATAATATATATATAGATATATTGATATCTATAAATTACTAAATTAATTTCTAACTCAAAAGAACTGTTTGCAGTTTTTTTGTTTGTTTATAGAAAAACATTATATCAACTCAACTATATCACAAACAAACATGGACGAAGGTATTGATTTGGTTCATAAACCAAATCTAATTTCAAAAACTATTATATATTGAGTTTTATTAAAAATATATATATTCATTTTTGAAAAAAAAACTTAAATTAAAATACTAGAAACATACAATGTATGGTTGAAACAGCCATGAAATTTGAAAAAGTATGATAAGAGACATACTTCATATTCAACCAAGCATTAGCTTACAAAGAAGACTTATGATTCATAAAGTTAATAAAACAAGAAATGATGAAACTACTAATTAAGAAGATGGCAGATGTTTCCGCCGCCTATTTAAAGACAAAGATGAAGGATATTGGTTTGCTATTAAGAAGGTTGAATTAGTAACATATTCAACATTATTTAAAGACAAAGTAAAATGGTACAATTCATTATTTATGTGTCGATCACTAAAATAATAATAGTAATAGAACGAATAGGAACAAAATAAATAAAAAATGAAAAAAAAAAGTTTTATTACTTTTGTTCCTTGAGAGAGGGAAAAAAAACAGAACCAAACATCTCTGTCAGAGCTCCATTTGTATTTTTTTATTCATTTCATTATGGCAATTCCTCCTCATGGAACTTCCAATTGGTCTAAATTTCATTATGGCAAATCCTCCTTGAAGATGTTTGTTGAATCAAAACTATCCCACCCATTTCCTTCAGAATCAAGCCCCCATACCTCCTCTTCTTCTCTGTCATCAGCAGTGGCGGAGGGAGGAATTTGTTTTATGGGGGTCAAACTGATGATACATGTATTTCATAAGGATCATTAAGCTAAGTTCATCGTACGTTTCCACAAAATGTACCTGCAATTTTTTTTTTTTCAAAATTTCACATGGGTCATATGACCCACATGAATACATACTGCCTCCGCCACTGGTCATCAGTCATGTTGAATCTAAATTGCATAATTTGAAGTGTGAAGTGAAATCAAGTGACTGTTTCTAAATCCAAATGTTTGTATCCGATTTGAAAATAATTAAAAAAACATACTTTTCTAGAGTTAATAGCTACCAAAGATTGCAATCTAGAAGAGAACAAACTACAAAGGTAGGAAAGAAATAGAAAACTAAAATTCAAATCAAATACCAAGTAGAAAGAATTGAAATAAGTATTTTGACGACAACGACCACCATGAAAAGTAGTAAATCTCTCTATACGGTGGATAAAAAAAAATATAATTATTTGTAGACTCAGGATAACTTCTTATATGAAAAGCCAAATCACACAATTTACCGAACAAATGTTGCAAAACCATAAATTGGTATTTACATCACATATCATAACCCAACCCATTTATTCAAAAAAAAAAATCTTTTTGAGACTTACAATATTCATTTCCTATTATTTTAGTCGTAATTAATTTTTCTATACCGAATTGGATACCAATGGCTGACCTCGCCACTGGCCAAACCGGCGAGAATCAAGAGTTGGCTGCTCTCAAGTAATCAACATCGTTTCCTTTCCGATTGAAGAGAAAATATGACCCCATCTATGTCCACTTTAACAGTGTCACCAAGCTACTAATTAGAAATTTAAATTTGTTTTACAAGTAGAGACGCAAATAAATTATTTTTCTTGATGAGAAAAAAAAAACTATTTATTGATTAAAACACACTCTTAAAAAATATTATTCATATCCATTTTAGTTTTCGGAAAGCTTATCATTAGTCATACTCATACATATACCCATTGGCCATTGTCTGATCAGTTATAACTTTCTTCAAAATATTATTCTTTATCCTCTTTAGTTTTCTGAAAGCTTATCGGGCCTGGTTTTAGAAACCGAAACATAGTTTATATACACATCCCAACTCGAATTTGGATTTGCGAGGTACCATAGCTAGCCCGTTAAGTGCCAAATCCAACAGATTTCGGGTCATAATTGAAGAAATCACTAGTATTATATCATCCATACTTCGGCCCAGCAGTCTCTTATAAGATGCTTAAAGGTTTATAAACTCTTTTTTTTTTGTCAACAGAGGTTTATAATCAATTACTAAGAACATAATAAAATCAAGCTTCAAGGACACCTCTATTTTTTTTCCTAAAAATTTATTTTTTATGTTGAAGAAATAGTACTCCTCTATTATAAAAATCTATATTTTGATTTACAAAATGATCCATTAGTTTTTTTAAAAAAAAATTGACTAAAGATAAATATTTTTAAAGAATTTTTTATATAAACAGAATCGTATTTTAATTTATATAATATTTTAATAGTTTAAAGAATATCATAGTGTTATGAAAATCTTACAAAAAATAATATGAATCAGGTTAATTGTCAAGTTTCACAAACAACAAATATTATTTGTAAAATAATAAATAGAATATACCAAAATATTCTTTTAAAATGGAAAAAATAGAGAAATGCATTAAAAACAAACATATTTCTACTATATAGTTCCTCTATTTGGAGATGGTCCAAGAGTGGTGAATGTGGGACTAAGGATTATGTGCTTACACGACGCATAGTTTGTATATGATTACAAACTGAAATTCTAACAAAAGATAGATCTATGCACCATTAGTTTATCTGCCAATGTGTAGTTTCAAAGATTGAAAGCTAGAAAAGCCTTTGTATACCTTCCACAAGCATCCAATTCAAATTTTTCTGTGGGTATGAACACAGTCTTTATGTACTGAAAGAAAAGAATCAGAATATTGGATAAGGCTGCTTTATCAATTCCTCTGTGTATAAATATTAGACCATGCACAATGGTAAGTTTATGGTGGGGTTCGTGCAGTTTTCAAGAAATTAAATTAATATAATACTGGCAATCGGACGAACTCGTATCGCAAAGGTTCGTGGGTATGAACCCGAATCAACACTGTTTGCGGGCCCCACTGACACGTAGTGGCCCGCAATTGGTTGATTTATATATATATATATATATATATATATATATATATATATATATATATATATATATATATATATATATATATATATATATTTTTTTTAAAAAAAAGTCAAAACGAAAAAAAATAATAAAAAATTAAAAAACTTACCTTGAGAATCTAAAATGGAGAGTTCACCATTGTGGGTGCTCTTATAATTCTGGCAGCATACAGACTCTAAAATTAGTCATACATCATTTTTGCCCTTTGCTAGTGCAAGCTTCTTAACCTTAAAGAATCAAGCTTTGTGGCTTATGTGATCCCGTATGTCAATTAAGGACCCCTCTCTGGCCCTACTATTTCTTCCATAATTTTACAATATACTTTATCAGCATGCAAACCTTTTTTTTTATAATGTCCAAAACTGATATGAAAGCTAAACGAAATAACAAAACAAAAATTGATCATAAATAAAAAATACTAAATACTTTACATTCATTAGAAACTTAAAAATGATAGTGCACATAAACTCCTCTGAGATGATTGATCAATGGCAAGGTTTCTTAAAAAAACACATGAACCAGCCAGACCAAACACATGTGTTAGGATTTAAACCTATGCCTAGTGCTTTAAACTCAGATTGAAATCAATATCAATAGCTCTTCCTTTTATTCATAATCGTTGAGTAACCATACAAGAACAAAATAGAAATCACAAGCTTTTCTTAGAACCAAAACCTTAACTATTGATTCTCTTGTTCTCTCTCTATTGCCTAGTTCTCGTGTCTATGTTTCGGATGCTTGTAATGCCACGATCACCTCCTCTATTTATAACAATCACCATCTCAATATCCTTTTCCTTTTTTCCTTCGTACGTCTTCTTACCGACATAACAAATACAGGAAACTAACGTCTTTTCCTTATTTGTGCAGGACCCTTGTTGGGCTGGAGTGGGCCAAGAGAGAATTGGGCTTTTATCTCTACAATCTCCACCTAAAGCCCATATTCTTGCTCTGTCTCTCGTCTCTGCCTTCATTTTCGATGTTACCGACAAAGCTTTCAGACTTCCAGCATCTCCTTCCTTCTTTGATCTGAAACACCTCTGTGAAAGCTTCGTGTGTTGAATCAATGTCGTCATGCTCCTCGTCCTCGTCTCTCCCGTGCGTCTTCAAGCACCAAACAGAAATGAATCTCTCTCAGCTCTTTCTTTTTTTTCGAGAATCTCTTGACGGTGATGACGTCTCGCCAACGAACCCCTCCGTCTCCGGCGATCCAGTTTCTTCACACTCGCACACTTGGGTTCCTTACAAATACAACCTTTACATCTCCAATGGCAATGAAGATAACTTCTGAACAGAACTGTCTCATCCGGTGAACTGTGATTGGTGTTTCTCCAATCAGCGTCACCCTTGTCTTTTAACCCCCTCCATGGTATTTCTCTGCAACTCCGGCATGTTCCATGCCAGTGACCTCCTTGTAGTGATCAAAACCACAGATGTCATCTAATCGCTTATCCTATTCCTCTGTAGGATAGCGATTCAACTTCTCAAATCTTCAACTCAATCTCCTGCAAAATCGCATCATCTGAACACCAGCTTGTTCTTCATCATGAGATGCCCGTAAATCTCCAAGAAGCTCGCGAGTTCTTCATGGTGACTGGTGAATCTCTATTTTACCTACTGGTGGTGATCGATTTAATCTGTCTTACCGGTGATACTGCAGCTTTCCGGTAAGGACCTTTGAGTTTTGAGTTTGCTATGAAAACTTTCACTTATTGAAGTTGTAAGCATTAGCCCTTTGTGATTTTTACAGTGAAACCCGTGAGTAGTGAAACTTAGGAGCCTCCTCCGTTACTCAGACGAACCTGTCTCCCTTCAACTTCCTGGTAAGGTAATTCCCGTCTCTTGAACCTGATTATGACGATGCTTGTGATGTTATATTTATTGGTGATCTGCTTTATTTCTCCCGGCTATGATACTCGTCTCCCTTCAGCTCTCCTTGGTGATTAACCTCCACCATAGTAGCTGTTTAAGACGTTCTCTCCGCTCCGGTGATCTTTCTTCCTTCCCCGACCTAGATACTCGTCTCCCTTCAGCTTCTCTTGCTGTTTAAGACGTTTTCTCATGTCATCCTTCTACTTCAAATTTCTTTTAAAGTATATTCCTCATCCGTTTCTTCAGAACTATTGAGTGAACTTTCTTGTGTTTCAGCTGCTCCACCTTGAGCTAAAACCTCTGCCTCGCATCTATGCTCACAGGTAACTTTCTTTAACTCCACCTCCTTAAGTTTTCCATTATCAATATAAACCTGAAACTTACGTGTTTCTCCTCCTCTGTCTCTGCGAGCTTTGAGACAGTGTTTGATAATGGAGTTACCTGGAGCGTCTCTCTTCTTAGGCGATCATGGAACAGCAGCGAACCTGAAGCTCCTGCCCAGGTACTGCTTTACTTTGAGAATCCTCTTGATTATTGGTATGGTGGATCTTAGATAGTGTTGTTTCTCCTTTGACTCTATCTCCGAAGATACCCTCTCCCAATATATGTGATACTTTTTTCACAACGTCATTCCCGAATCTTGTACTCACGTATTCCCCTTTTTCAGCCTTCTTCCTCCAGTCTTCCTCATAGTCTTTAGATTCTTCTTTCGTAATAAGCTCTTTAGGTGCATTCAAAACATGTGCTAAGAGATCACCATCTTTATGCCTTACTTCTTTTCCAAACAATACATCATCCGTTGAAGATTCTGTTTTCTGAGATTCTTCACTGCTCCCCTTAGACTCAGTTTCTTCTGATTTTTCTATCAAGAAAGAATCTCCACCTCGAGCTGATGAGTCTTTTGTTTCAAAACCGAATGGAGTAGGTCCCTGTATCAGACTCGTAGAAAACGTCACCGTCTTTGACTTCTTCTTTCTGATTTCTTTCTCCACTCTAGGCATGTTCTTCTTACTCTTAGCAACTGTACCTTGTAGATAATAAACTCCATCGTGATATTTTCCTGATATCACTTTCTTATTATCTCTGTAAAAGTGCACCATAAAATTGCTTCCTTTATACTTGCAACCTGATCTTTCTAACATCCCATAAGAAATTAAATTTCTTCTCACCTCCGGAATGTACCTGACACCTGTGAGTATCACTTCAGAGCCATCTGAATTCTGAATCTTTATTTTTCCAATTCCTTTGATGTCACATTGAGTGTTATTAGCCATTAACACTGAACCGCCGTTGAACTCCTTAAGATCAAACATAACCTCCTTGTTTGATGTACTATGATAAGAACATCCAGAATCCATGATCCATTCTTGCTTAGTGTCTTGCACACTAGCTGTTAACACTAACGGTTGCTTCGGCTCTGTCGCCATGTTTGCAGATTCTCTATGTCTTCTCTCTGGACATTCTCTTTTCCAGTGTCCTTCTTCTCCACAGATAAAACAACTCGTATTGTTTTTATCAAACCTTCGCCTTGACTTAGATCTGCCCCTGCCGTTAGATTTACCTCTATTACCCGTTTTCTCTGATCTGCCCCTTGATTCCACGTACAAACCCTCTGCATCAGACCTAGATTTATTCAGCAATCCCTTCTCCTTTAACTCCACTTCTTTGGAGTATGCTGAATTAATCACATCGTTCATGGTAAGAGTTTTTTTTTGCCGTCCCGTACTTGAGCGTGTCAACTAGTGAATCATATTCCTGGGGCAGGCTAGATAGAACTTGAATTGCTTGGTCTTCATCGCTGATGTTGATGTTAAGACTTGCAAGATCTGAAACTAGCTTGAGAAAAGCATCCAAATTTTCTTCGATACTCTTGTGATCAACCATCTTGAAGCTCGCAAACCTCTGCTTCATGTAGATCCTATTAGGAAGTGTCTTCGTTTGGTAATCTCTTTCCAAAGCCTTCCAAACACCTAACGCAGTTGTCTCCTTCATCACCTTACGCAGAACCAAATTCCCTAGGCTCATGCATATTAGATTCTTTGCCTTCTTATCCTTCAGTGGATCTATTTTGACTTCAGGAAGTTCTTCGTCTTTGGCCTTGTCTGTATCAAACGCCGTGACCGTAACTTCTTGAATCGTAGAATCTAACCCTAGAAGCTCCAACTGCATTAGCATCTTGTACTTCCATAACCCGAAATCACCTTTTCCATCAAACTTCTCAACCTTGAACTTTCCGAACTCTCCGGATATCGATTCCATATCTCCTCCTAGCACTCGCAATCAAACCTGGATTGCTCTGATACCACTTGTTAGGATTTAAACCTATGCTTAGTGCTTTAAACTCAGATTGAAATCAATATCAAAAGCTCTTCCTTTTATTCATAATCGTTGAGTAACCATACAAGAACAAAATAGAAATCACAAGCTTTTCTTAGAACCAAAACCTTAACTATTGATTCTCTTGTTCTCTCTCTATTGCCTAGTTCTCGTGTCTATGTTTCGGATGCTTGTAATGCCACGATCACCTCCTCTATTTATAACAATCACCATCTCAATATCCTTTTCCTTTTTTCCTTCGTACGTCTTCTTACCGACATAACAAATACAGGAAACTAACGTCTTTTTCTTATTTGTGCAGGACCCTTGTTGGGCTGGAGTGGGCCAAGAGAGAATTGGGCTTTTATCTCTACAACATGGAGGGATGATTTCAACAGAGAAAACCTTACACGATTCTCTACAATTGTATAAAATTTAAGTTGCAGAGATTAACTAACCAACTAATATGAGACTTCATTCAAGATTCAGACAGTTTGCTAATCGCATCCCAATCAATCTCCACAGAAGGAAACTTCTCCAGCACGAAACTCCCAAACTCATCGAACACTGAATCCGAAAAATCCAAGAAATTATTGGTAACACCAGACTCCGGTGAAGAAGACCCCACCTGAGACTCATCAGAAAACGAATTCTCATCAGCTCTTAAAAACCTTAATTCACTTTCTTGATACTCTGTTTTTGGCGGGAAAAGCTCTGTTTCAGAACAGGGGAGATCAACATCCTCTGTTTTCACCAAGCTCCGACAAATCGCTTCTAGCTTTGCTTCGACAGAAGGATGAAGAGTCTTGAAGCTGCCATCACCACCTCCGTATCCATACTCGTGCCTCATGTGTGGAAAATTAAGCCTCGCGAGCTCGCCACGAAGCTTGTAAGCAGCTTGGTCATAAGCCGTGGCTGCTTCTTCAGCTGTGTCGAAAGTTCCAAGCCAGAGTCGGGTCCGGTTCTTGGGTAAACGGATCTCAGCGACCCATTTTCCCCAGTGCCTTTGTCTAACTCCTCTGTAGAGTTTCTGAGCGGTTATGTTCTTCATTGGTACTCGCTTTGGAGAGAGATTTGAGATGGTGTTGTTGCGTCTCTTGTTAAGCTGGTTTTGAATCTGGTGGATTTGGTAAGTTGTGAGCTGGTTTAGACCGAGTGGTGTGGTTTGATTGAATCCGAAGACTGTGTTTGGAACAGGAGGAAGAGATGGAACAGAGTTGGTAAAAGGTTTAAGTACTTTCATGAGCTCTTCTTTGAATGGATCTGAGAGATCTGTACTGCTAATGAACATATCTATGGCTGCCATGGATCTTAAAAACGTAAGGGAGAAGGATCAAAAACGCACCTTCTTAGCTGGGACAATAGTTTTTTCTTTTTCGCTCTCTCTCTCTAATCTGATTTTTTTGTCGCTCTTGGTTTCGCTTACTGCGAAGTTCTTTGCTTATATAATACGAGAAGCCAAAGCCGCCCATTGAGTTCATATTATTTTTTTTTTATATAAATTGGTTCAAATAGACCTTCTTGTCTTTTTTTTTGGTAAAATAGTTCAACAGAACTTTTAAATAACTACATTTTGTTTGATGCTTTTGTTCTGTTCACAATTTTGTTAATTTGGCTGGAAGATATCTTTTATTCCATGGAGACTTGGACAATGGGAAAAGAACGTCCACATATTCTTTGGATCTAAGCCGTTCCCAGTGAATATTTGAGAATAATACGACTTTGTGGCCGTGTGTGATAAGAGAATCACAAATCATCATGGTTTAAAAATTCTAAGAATGGTAATTTTCTGTGAAAAACTTCCAAACTGAAAACAAAAGAAAGAAAACAGATCTCATTATTCACACTTCGTTTTATCATGTTACATTATTTAGTTACTATTTTTATTTTTTTGATAAAACATTATTTAGTTACTATTACATCTTCATCTCTCTTAATCACTTCAAAACTATATACTAGAACTTCCTATTGGATCTCGCACTCTTGTTTTGGGAGCTATTTGTTGAGATGGAATCTTTCCAGCAAAAAAATACACAAAAAATTCGTAAGAGCCAAAAGTATTTGATTCTAGGGCAAGTTGAAAGGCCAGTTTACCTTCTAACCACTTATTTTCTCAAATTTTCTTTATGCCAAAATTTATTTTATATTACGTCAAATTACAACACTACATAACATGAAATTTAATATATATTATTTATTTGACTCGTGTGAAATAGAAGGGGGAAAGCATGGAATAATGAAGTATTATATTTTATCCATGCAGACAAAATGAAGAAATTGCAGTAATATCAACCATGAGAACATTTGGTGATCATATTATTCCACATTTCAAAACGTAGCTTATGTGGTCCAAATCATAAAAGTGTATCGAGTATTCCGCATAGAAGTGAAACTCTTCCCTCTTCAACTATTATATATTGGTATGCATAAATAAATGTATGTAAAAGAGGGGAATAAGAAATTAGTTTGTGAGCAAGAAAATGTAGTGAGATAAATAAAGTCAAGAAAGATATTGGACGATGGTGGAAAGAGGTGAGAACTCAAGGCAGTTAAAGTTTGCGTCACAAGGAAGCTAATGGATCTTCTTATGCACCTTTTACAATTATTTTTTGTTAACTAATATCCTCAGGAATGTGATGTGAGATTATCATTTTGTCAGGGTGTGTTAGAAAAGGAGATAGATTAAATAATGCTTTTAAAGATTCAAATCAATAAAACTGCACTCTCAGTTTCATTCTCGTTTCATTTATCGTTATCTTATTTTTGGTTATTGAATAAACGTTATTATAAAAACAATTTCACAAAAAAAAAATGGAAAGATAGGTATTGTGCAAAACTTTACAAGGATGAAAAAACGCTTTTGTACTTGTAGGATTCCCAAGTTTATGCATTTTCCGGTGAAATTCAAAACAATAAGAGTAGCCTTCCACGTAAATTTATTCCCTTATTGTCTTACCTAAAAAAAAGTTCTTCAAAACGGTACTACGTGAAAATGCCAATGTGGGGGCAAGTTATTTATAGAGAATAAGAAAATATTTGGGACCCACTTTGGCATGTTCGCTCGTAGGATCCTACGTGGTAGTCACTATCTATCGGTTCTCTTCTCTCTTTAGTACCTGACAACTGATAGGTTGCTTTGATCAAAAAAAAGAAAGAACCTATCTTTTGATCTCATCGTTAATCTATTGGTAACCAAATCATAACGTGCGCTATGAGTAAATCTAAACTCGTCGAGCTGAACTCGATTACACGTCTGATAAATTGTCGATAGAGAATCTGAACTTTCTACGTTTTCTAACAAAAGATAGTTTTTATCCTTGATCGGCAATGTAAGCTAAAGAATATTCGTAAATTTGTGGTTGATGATCTGGAATATGGAAAATACACGTATTGCGCACACACAAAAGAAGTAAAGAACAATTGAAATAAAAAGGCGTACCTAATTTAACTCTCCTACCCCTTAAATATAGCGCCTAAAATTTACACAATTTTCAACCATTAGTTAAGTTTATAAAGAAGGATTATTAAGTTTAAGTATTATATAGCTTGTGTAAGATGAGCATCAAAGTTATACATTTTTCAATGCACAAATATATATTATCAACAAATAAACCGTCCGACGTTGAACGATATGATATACAGCTATACTATACGAATATTTATTGTGACATGGATTTGTGGTACCAAACCTAAATAGTTATCGTAACAAAGATTATAACCGGTGCTTCTAAGACTACTTACAATGAGGCTGTTAAAATTTTTTTTCAACTATTTAATTGTTACAATGAGGTGTTGAATAAAAAGTTGAAAGTGAAGTGGACTAAACTGAGTTGAATTTATTCAACATGTTGAATCAAAGAGAGAGGAGAGAGACAATAGCAAATGGTGATTTCTTATTGGTTGTTGATATAGTTGTTATTTTATTTTTCATTCTAATTATTTGTGGTTAATTTTTATGTATGAAATAATTTTATTTTTTATTTAGCTTTATATCAAAATTTATCATTTTTCATATTTTATAAATAGAAACTTGTTTTATTTGATTTGGATACAAAATAAAAAACAATAGTATAATATAAAGTTTTATTAGCTTTTAATAAATTTAGACTTATTTTTTATAATAATAATATTAAATGATTCATTTGAATTTTACTCATTTTTTGTTAACAAAAAACAAAAGTATAATATAAAATAGTAAATTAGGGTGTTGAAACAAAAACTATTGTATAATATAAAAGTAAAGGTTGTGTTGAATTATTATGTGGAGGAAAAAGAAGATGACGTAGAGTTATAAAAGGTAAAAATTAGGGTGTTGAATACACAAACCACTGTGAATAGTCTAACAAATTTATATGAAGTCAATTACACAAACCTGTGGGAATATGAACTATGACAAAGTTTCCATTGAGTCCTCTTTGGAAACTGTAGCTAGTTGTATTTAGATTAAGTTTTTGTAAAAAATGTAAGTTAATGTCCCCTTTCATTTATTATTGCTATCTAGTCCAAATAAGCCATATAATCATATTAGCACGAAACCTAATATTGTCATCGACAATCTATATTATAGTAGGAGAGTTTACTCTCTTCCTAAGTGACACATCAGCAACAAATTGTAGGTCCCACTTAGGAAAAAACATTTATATCATGGGTTGTGTCACGTATTGAGAAGGCCCAGTTGGATTGTGTTTTAATGAGTGTAACAAATGGGCTTTGTGATAAATGAAGAAGTCGTTTATTTTTCCCTGTGTGTTTTGAACTTGAGAAACCCATAAGTTTACACGACGTCGTCGAAGTTAACCTAAGATTTCCTGCATTGCTTCAGACAGATCTGGAAACCCACCTTTCTCCTTTGTCTTTTTGTTATCTGATTATCTCCGGCGAACTCTTCATTTTCCCGTATTTAATCAATAATCACTATCATAAATAGTCACGATTCATTACATCTCTGTGAACCCTACTTATATATTCTTCATCTTAAACCGAGCAAATCTCCATCTTAAAAAAAACTGTTCGATTCTTTTACTCTTATCGAAAATGTCCTTTTCTGCTTCTCTAGATACTCAAATCGGCGCCCGTTCATCAAACTTCGAATTTCTCCGGCTTGGACGTACTACTCAGACCAGTACTAGGTCGTCTCATTTTGTTTTGGGATTCACGCAACGTCAAAAAAGTCGGTGAATTTATAGGAATCACGCTTCTTTTCCTTGATGAAAAGGTAACTTTATCTTCGATCTGTCACATGCACTTAATAGAACTATCTTCACTAGATTTTCTGTATTAATCCGTGGTGTTAATATGTTCTCAGTCTATGTTTTCTATTTTGAGTGTAAATTAAAGCAGATAGATTTCTCATCTGAGTAACGCATCATGTTTAAAAGTTCAGATCGTTGAATCCAATTTGTTCATTTGTCGACAAATCTTTGTCTCTTTTAATCAGACTATCAGTTATGGTTGCAATTCATAACCGATTCTAAGTTCTCCCCTATATATACTTCATTTAACAGACCGGAGCAGTGCATATCTTATCAAGTCAAGGCTTTATGAACTGTCCCAGATTTCAACCAATCATCGACAATGTCTTCCTCTGCTACTACCGTTGCTCAAAAAGCTGTTTCCTCCTCAACTTTGACGATCTCCGCCTTGGTCTGACTTCTCAGGTAGTTGCTGGCCGGATCCTCTGCGTTTCGGATTCAATGAACATGAAGAAAATTAGTGAATTTGTGGGTATCACCCTCCTCCTGCTAGATGAAAAGGTTTCAAATTCTTCTCTTAACTTTTAAAGATTATCATTATTTTAAAAATAATCTACAAACTAACAGGCTCTGTTTACTTCAATCAAAGACACATATTCAGATAATAACACTGCGTTCACTTTAAACAATTTAGGACTTTTTCTCTCCATGTTTGATTGCAAAGTTGATAAAATAGATTCTTCAAATTTGCAGTTTTCTTTGCCGTGTTTCATGTTCCTTAATTATAGTTTTGTGTGGTGGTCTGAGAATGGTGTTGTTCTCATTAACATATTGTTTTGGTCTGTCTATTTTATTTTAGGTGTAAAACCTCAACCGATGGAGGCTAAGATCAAGACGCTGAGTCTCACTCTGGTGAATCAACCGGAGTTTCAGTGAGTTATCACATGCTTTATTGAATGAACACGTACATGTATGAATCCTTGAGAAAAAAAGTTATGATTTTGTTGGGTTTCCTTAGATAGAAGAAAGATTAAAGTTAGCATGCTCTTTTGCTCTCGGTAGTTTGCCATGAAAACGATCCTCGGACAACGACTGAACCAGTGAATCGTTCGGTACCACCTGATAGAGGCTCATCAAATAATGCAGCTCTGCCATCAGCATTACAAGAGACTTGTGGTAGACTAGATGTGGAAGGCATGGACCTTCAAAGAACTACTTCTAAAGAACTAGATAACTCATTGCAGGTTGTGTTATTTCCTTTACTTTAAAGTATAGTAGAAGGTTCATGGGTATATGATTTATCTATGTCCTGTGTAGGTTGGTATACACATACAACACAAATAAATTTAAACCTTGTAATTTGCAGAATTATGTGTGTTTCATGTAAACTTAACACTGTATAATAAAAGGCTTCTGCAGTAGCCTGTCCCAATAGAAGTTATAATAGTTGAGCTATTTTTGCCACTAACTGTACGCATTCAAATTCAAAATCACGTACTTGCAAGTTTTGCATTTTTAGGTCTCAAACAGCTATGACTAATGACCTTCATCATTCTTTTGACTATTAAATCACCAACTTACTGCTAAACTGCACAAAAAGGGACCTCAAACACAAGCTAACATACAAATTTACTACAACTCAACACCCTACCATAAATCTTTAAAAGTTACAAATATTCACATGCAGAAAGATCATTTCAGAGCATATCATCTCCTCATCCTTAATATAAAGCAACAACATCCTTGCAGCTTGTGTAAGTGAACACAACATCATGTATACAGAATTAGCCAATACAACAACAACATCCCTTGCCCCGCGCTTGCGCGGGGGCGACGGACCTAGTATAGTTAATCTCCAAGTCAATACACGATGTGCAATTTAGTATTAAATATCGACAAGATCATGGCCATATAGTGGCCACTTAGACATACACGATACAATTGGATATCATTTAAAATTCAACGAAGCTTGTTGACATTTGTAAATGTCAACTCTTCCTCCACCATTGGAGGTCAAGAGATATATCAAATTAAAGCTACATTCCTGCCCGTGGCCCAAGTTTAATTACAAGTCACGACACGTATTCCTTTAAGTTGACCCTTGTTCAATAATTCAAACAAATTCTTTGAACATATTATTGGCAGTTTGGCACTTAGACCGTATAGTGATTTGTTAAAGATGTGTCCAACGAAAACGGATCATCTTTATAATTCATGCATTTTAATTCTGATTTACTTTAAATTAATATTTTACTATAGTATGCAAAAATTATAAGGATTTATTCTTCAATCCTAGAACGCAAGGTTGTATGTTTTATTTACTTAGTATTCTCTATGTTTCTAAATAAGTATTACTTTGACATTTTTCATGCAAATTAATAAAGTGGATGAAATATATGTATGTTATTATTAATTACATATATTTGACCAATAGTATTTCTGATAAATAAAATTATTTATAATTAATATTGAAATTGTAAAGTGATATTTTTTATGTAACAAAAAATGATTAGAGTAACAATTATTATAAAACAAAAGGAGTATATGTTTTCCTTGATTATATCTACAGTGGATTTATTATTGTGTTGTACTCATTAATACAAATACAACGGAATGAATAAATAGGCATATTGTAACAGTCTCTGATCATGGGAGATGTGGAAAAAGAAAAAGAATCAACCTATTAGTAGTATATGTGTTCCAAAGAGTGGAAAAGTAATACGATGCAACCTTTTCTTCTGAACATACTTTTTTCTTATTCTTTCTAACATTAATTCATGCACTGGTGTATGTGTTGATGAAATGTTTTCAAACACATTAATCGCACAGCAACTCCAGGATATGGATAATCTTAAAAGTTCCACTAGGAAAAATACCGACTCCTGTTTTCTCGTCACATTTACTCCAGAGGTTTGGATAATCAAACCACTCTTCCAATAGTTCACTTTTCACCGTTCCATCTTCATGCATTTTTAAAGAAACTTCGAAAAGCTTCTTCAATCTCTCTACAAGCTTCGCCAAACGCTAATACACACGCTCGATAAATCCTCAACCAACACGGAGCCAATAAAGTACCGTAGTTGGGCCGCTAAAATATAGGCTAAATGTTAACGGGCCCGATTAGCCCGTTTTCTCGACCCCTTTAACTTCCCTAATCTGATTAGTGGCTCAGGATTGGATAACAGATATATGTCGACGTTATCGTGTGACAAAAAAAAAAATGTCGACGTTATTGTTGTTAAGAAACATAGGTGACTATATACGTAGGAACAAAAACTGAGGCTTAATCGTTTCTTCTTGTTGAAAGAAAGGCTCACTAGGGAAATATATGAAATTATTGACCTACCAATAAAGACCTAAGGAATAATAATTGGATCTTCAATCGTATCATATCATATAAACTTTAATATTACGATCAAATACGTAGGCATGAATTATAATAATAATACAGTGTATGATTTCGTGTCTATTTAAATCGAGTGGCATGGTAACATACAACTCCCCCTTCTAGCAATAATCTAAATTACCTTAGCAAAAAGTTTTCCTTTTCTTTTTTCGTAAAACGAATATTTAGACAACAATAGTATGTTGCTTGGGAATCGACGACAGCCACACATGCAGAGAACACCAAGCATAACGAGGATGACCATCGAGGTTGATGATGCTCAGACCCCTGGCCAAGATCCTGGCGTGGCTATGGCAGTGGTAGACGGCGGAGATAACTACGACCACCGCTTCTTGACGATGTTTTCGCCAAGAAATCACAGTAGGAACGAGAGAAAAGACGGTGGGAAATCATCGTTGCCGTCGTCGTCTTTTCTTGGAAGCTGTGGGTTTTGCAAACGCCGTCTAGCTCCGGGTCGTGATATTTACATGTACAAGTACGTTTACATATTACTTACACTTTTCTTGATTATTTTTTCATCTTATAATTATGTATTTTTATACCTCTTAAGTCTTAACTATATACATATACGTCACTGTAGAGGAGATGCAGCGTTTTGTAGCGTGGAATGTAGAGAGCAACAAATGGAGCACGACGAATGCAAAGCCAGAAACAACGTCTTACTATCACCATCAAATTAGTTCTAGCTCTTAAAGTCTTAAGTTTGTGTGTAACTTGAGATCGTCGCCCTTAATTATTAATTAGCACCGTTATGTAAAAAGCTCATCCTCAAAAATTGGAATGAAAATTTATCAAAAAAAAAGGGATGAAAACATATTCGTGTCCTTCCTATTATTTGGTTTGGTGATCTGCTTTTTATTACTTTATGTATATTTTTATAGAGCTAGTGAAAGTTGAAGTAAGCGCACCGCGAACCTCGTTTTAGTAGGTATATGATCAAAAAACTTTCAAAACCATATGCATGCAACTCACGGAAATAAAGATAGTACTAATTAGTAGATTTTTTTAATAATGAAGGTCACATATTTTGCCGTATTTCATGGTTAGTTACATAAGTAGTAACAGTTTGAATAATTCTTATTGGACATTGGTGGAAATTTAGGTAAAAAGGTTTAAACAATGTAATGGAAATGGAGATCACTGTCTCGTGACGATCAGAGCGTCTGATAATTCATAATGAGGTATAAAGTAAAGTAATGCGAATGCACGTCACGCCCGATCAAAGCTTAGGGATGGTAATCATATACTTTTTATATTAACCCTGGATGGAGTATACTGTTGTGTTTTTACAAAAACAGCTGTTTCGAAATCTTTTAAATGAAGTTTATTTTTAAACAGATAAATCTCTTTACACGACATTTAAATAGGATGGAAGAGAGTAGCTAATAGCTCGTTCCTCAATAATTGAAGACTTGAGGATGTTAAATATTAATATTTTCATGGAAATGGATCGTTATCATAGCTTATTGATAGGATTAGATTCATAATTGGTGTATAGTTTATCATATAATATTTTTTTTCAACACTCGTCTTCTGAACTCCAAACCTCGAGGCCTAATTGTTGGAGTTTCGGGAGTCCTCGCAATTTGTCGTCATTTCAAATTACTGATTAACTAACTATCAACAATTATATGACTAAATGAAAATAATTAGATTCATTTAGTATCAGGGTATCTTCAATTAAATAGCCCTCCAACAAATTATTAATTTAAATTATTTCTGCCATCACTCTCTCTTTTTCTTGAATAAAAGAATTCATTGAGGTCATTGATGATGGCATGATGCAATGGAAAATAACTAAGCTTTTTAAATGTGTTATGAATTGGTCCAAACTATACACATAGTGAGTATATTTTAAATAGAAAAAAAAGAAGTATATTTTTTTTGCTAAATTGTAAATATCATTAGATGAATAATGAAAGTTTGATTACAACATGAATTGCAATCTAGTTTGCTCACAGAGCTGATCTGATCCTATAAGCCGCAAAAAAAAGTAAAAGAACCTATAGGATCCATAGAGAACTAATAAGCATTGCAACAATACACTTAGAACTAAAGCTTAGCATCAAGCATCAATTAATTTCCAAACTCAAGCACTTCCTAAACCCTTTGCTGATCGAAACCTGCTGGAAAGAGGAGTTTGGCTCAGGGACGGTTTGCCGAAGACTAACCCGGAGGTCTCTCAAGCTGCGACGACGGAGAGCCTGGCTTACACTCCGGTGCTAGCTGAGAAGGGACTTCATTGAAACCAAACCCAAAGCCACTCGGAAAGTAGCTGTCTAACTAGTCAAGATGTCTTCGCTTGAAAATAAAACACAAGAAGCGATGGTCAAGCGTAGTCGGTATAACGCTCCCCAATCCGACTACGCGACCCAAGAGATAAGCAAACACATCACAACTGTCGGAAAGAACAAACCGGAGCTTGACGACGGAGATGAAGGATAGGAGAAGTCAGAAGACCCTCACAGCAGGCTAAGTCCCACCAATAGCAAGTCTCAATCGTTGGATATCAAGAAGTAGAGGCATCGGGACTGTCCTCAGAGAACCCTAAGCATCCAACCACCTTAAACGCAACAGAGGGAGCACTGAACCAAGTGGAGAGGAGAAAGCCATGGTAATGATACCTGAAACTATAATTAGAGGCCCTCAACGGAGACCACGACTCCGCCTTTCTCTGAGAACGAATCCCCTGAGGAGAGGCTCTACACCCTTCGAAGCTTCGTAACCCTAGAAATCGTCGGGAGGCTAGTCGGAAAAAGGAGGAGAGGTAGCTACTCTCTCAACCTACAACTCGATGACTAGAGATTCAGATCTGACCCAGATCCGACGCCAACGCACTAAGGAGTCAGAAGAAACAAGGCTACCGATGGTGACAAACGCTCGCGACCTCGCCTGCGCTCCAGGAAAGAGAAGCACACACTTCTACTCTCGATTGAATCTGAAAAACAGAGAACCAGAGACACAGGAACAAAAAGGAAACGACGCCGTAAGATCAGATCGGTAGATGTGGCTGGAACAAGAAGAACCCGGTGAGGAAGGAGACCAACAGTTCAGACTGAGTCGTCGGCCTCCTTGAAAACGAACGGCAGAGATGGTGAGTCTAGGGTTTGACGGCTGGGTGGGGAGAGACACCAGAGAGAACGCTTTCTCTCTCTCTCTCTCTTGTTTTTTCCAACTGTATATTTTAAATAGAATTGTTATGAAAGACAAATACGTTTTAAATCGTCGAACCATGTCGAATTTCCTTGACTACAACAAAATATCAAGACAATGTTGAAAAAAATATCGATATAGAACTTAAATTGACCAATTTCATCGGACCGAAAGCATGGTAAATATCTCCAAATATAAGTTGTTTACACACATATGAAACCAAATCATAAAGCGACTATGAAATTATGGTCCAACCAACCTCGTCACTTTTACAATATACTAACCACCTGTGTTCCCGGTGGCACGAGCGGTGTATTGGTGAGGGATCTGACTTTGGTGTCCACCGGATGGAAATAAATGAAACTTTCCCTCCAAAAAAAGGAATCAAAACCGCGGTTCACTGAAATAAAAACCATATAATAACTTGTTTTGTGAACCAATGAACCTCTTCCTCGGATTTGAATTGAATCATATTGCTGAGTTTGTCAAGGAGAACAAGATCCAAGATTATTGGAGTAGCTAAGAGAAAGTCCTCACAGGTATTGTGCATCACAATATGTTCACACTGAAAACGGACAAGCTGTTTCCAAATTTCGCGACTTTTGGGTTAAATTAAACATGATTGATTGATGCTTGAATATATAACATTGGTTGGAGTAATTCTACAACGATCTTTTCACATGGCGTTAAAAACACTTAGTAATACCGTGTGACGTGAATCAGAATATAAATAGTTTTGTATTGAACTTTTTGACAGTAATGAACATAATTAAACACAAATGTAATATATATACAATGAAATTCATTTTTTCAGTTTAATTAGAAAAAATAACAACCACTAAGGGATGCATATAATCATCTAAGCAAAGAATGAGAATGTTTGATCAAACTATGAAGAGATTGGGTGCCTTGAGCTTTGCTTAAGATATTCTTCACATTCTGTGTCATCTGTGTAGATTTAAAACAAGAACATGTTGAACGGGACAGTAGAAAAATCTTAGTAATATGAATGTGTTATAACCAGTGTTTTTAAACCCGACCCGGACACTGAACCGGACGACTTACCGGGTCACCGGGTCACCGAGTCAACCGTGGGTGAACCGCGGGTGAACCGTGAATTAATAAATGAATTAGTTTTACTTTTATTATATAATGTTATATTAGCTATGAAAAATATAGAAACTAAATAAAATATTTCCTAACTGTTTTTTAAAACATAAAGTGTATAAATATAAATAAATAAATAAAAATAGTTTAGAGTATATAATTTTTTGTAAAAATTAATAATAATGACATCTAAAAATAGCACGGCATAAAGTACATAAATATTTGAATGTCTAATGTGAATAATAAATTAAACTTCAAATCCAAAATAAACCAAAAGTAAAAAATTATTGTAATAAATTGTCAATAACAAAAATAAAGTAATTCCAAATCACATCAACTAATTTGGTTATCTCTATCATTGTACACTTCATTATAAAGACGGCCACAAGTGGAAAAAATGTGAAAACCTAACTATTAATTGAAAACCTAGAAAACAAAACAGAATTTTAAAATATAATTAAAAACTAAAAAAAGGAAAAAAAAGTTTTTATGGGTTCAACCGGTGGTTCAACCGGTCCGGATTTCGGGTTTTAGTGGGTTTTTCTGGGTTTTTCCGGGTTTTTAAATTTTGGGTTTTTACAAAACCCGAACCGGAATTATTCTGGGTCACCGAGTTTACCGGTTCAACCGCGGGTCCGGGTCGGGTTTCAAAACACTGGTTATAACTTATAACTTGAAAAGGAAGACATTATATTACCTCCCCGAGATTACCCTTCGCGTAAGGCATTGCTTTTTGGGTCATTTGGTGATGACTTCGACTTCTTGTCATGATCTTTGAAGAACTTTGCCGCTTTCCTTCTAATTGATTCGGAAGTGTCGATTCCTGTATAGAGATGTACATAAATATATAAATAAAGTTATTTGAAATGTATATGTGATGAAAAAATAATAAATAAAATTGAAGATAAAAAATAAGAGAAGAATTCTGAGGATACGACATACCAAGAAAAGCACGGTTGCGCAGTGCTTGAGGACCTCTAAATTCATTCGAACATCGTCAAGACTCCTTCAATATTATCAACATATGTAATAAGATTATCTTACAAACAACGTTACATTAAGACACACACACGAATATGATTAAGATACCTGTGTTTTTGCACTCCAAGACCAAAATAGGCAGCCAAACTTGCCATCTACAACAGAATATATAAAACAAGCTTGATAAACGGATCCGTTTGTTGTTTTAAATAGTTTGATGTGTCATAAATTTTTAAATCTTATATTGATAGTTGACAATTTTCCAAAATAGATTACCAAAAAAATTATTCCAAAATATATTGTAATAAATAGAAGGTTTTGTTTTTGTTTGATATATATTTGTTTTGAGGAGATGTAATTTCACTTTTATCAAAATAAAAATATATAGTATACTATGATTCTTATAATAAAGCCTTATATTTCTAATCAATCTTTTTGAAATATAACATAGGATATGCATGGTACCTTCATGTTTCCAGCTCTTTTGCCAAACTTATCACTTAATAAACCCAAAGAATCAATGATCCCTGAGGGCTCAGGCGCAGCTTTACCGACCTTGGCAAAAGCTTCTTTAATCCTAACGCAGTCGAATCTTCTAATGTTGTGACCTGCCCAAATTCGACCGTTCAACAAACCATAGATCTTCTCAGCCACATCTTCGAAACTTGGTGCGTCTGTGACCTTAGCTCTCGTGATCCCATCTGACCTAGACGATCTTAATGAGGCCACTGACAGGTCTTTGGGCTGTATAAGCGTTGTGAAGCTCTCTAGCTCCTCGAGTTTTCGTGGACATACGATGATGGCACCAAACTCTAGAATGTGAAAATGTTGTCCCGTTTTGTTTGGTACGTTAGTTTCTAGATCGAAGAATACGATTTCGTTGGGAAATGTTTGGATCTCCATATCAATTTCTGTTTTTTTTCTCTTATCGATTTTCTAGATCAGAAGTGTGTGTATATTTATTATGGATTCGGGGTTTATTACTTGTGATATAAGCTAACCGTAAGTTCGTGTTGGAGGTTACTTTAAGGTTATTTAGCTTCATGAAGAAAATTTTGCTGTGTAGGGTACGTAAGAATCTTTGCTTTTACTTTATCCAAAATTCCAAACCAATAAAATAGGGTTGTTAATGAAACGATGGGGGAATGAGAATATGAAACAACTTAGTTTAGTTTGATCAGGAAGGAGAATGTAGTGCATCTTTTTAAGTGAAATGTAATCTAAACTATTGAAACATCCAAACGATTTGGTAATGGGCTTTTATTAGACCTTGGATAACACAAATGATCTATTCTATTAAGAAACCTCGAAGTTGGTCTAACATGGTATCAATCTTCTCCCTTTGTAGCATGGATATTTGTGTACCGTATTTTTCCTAAGACGTAAACCGAGCGACTTCCTTCTTGTTGGCGTGGCCTTTTTATCGCACACCGAAATGAGGAACTTATTTATTTTACAAAGTAGTTGAATGGTAATAGTTGACAATTGAATTGATAACTAATAGTACCATGGTACATCATTGATTTCACTTATATATTTAAAATAGTAACCAGAGATTAAGCAAGCAATCAGTCAATGCTTGTGCTTTTGGTCGAAACGATTTTCTTAAATCGGACCAAAACCATTCAATCTTTTTTTTCTTTTGTTGTTACTAATTAAATAATTATTCATTGTTTTGAAATTATGTAAATCTAGCAAATTTCACAAATCATGTGATGTTATCGCTTTAGTGATTCGATCACCAAGGATGCACTTTTAATAGTCTTTAACTTTAAAGCTAACATAGTCAGAGGTTTTTAACAGTAAACACTAAACACATTCTTAACAAATCGTGATTGGAGATTAATCGAATCGTAGTTAACACTGATTGAGGATTAATATATCATAAAATTATTCCAGTTTAGGTAGATGTTCCAGTTTATTGAAACTCAGTATTAGGATTCCTTGATATAAATATTATGGGATTGCTAAAGAAAAAGTGGAAAGTCGTGTAAAAGCATCAAACAAACTTGACTTTAGTGACATACGAAATTGATGAAGTACATAGATATTCTATTCTATTTATTTTGTGTGAAAATTCGATGTATTATTAGAAATTATCACCAAATCATAGAAAAGTACTACGCGTTTTCCCTCAAATGTTTCTCTAAAAAGGCAAACTGGTTTATCTTTAGTCACATGGCATGCAATGGACCAACCTGCTAACTATGAATTAATAATTTATTTTATTTTGGGTCAGATAAGTTTTCATTTATTACATAACCTGAAATTTACGCTGGTTTTAAAATATGTTAAAAAAAATCAAAATGGATGTTTTGAAGTCAATATAGAAAAAAACAACAAAGAAAAATCAGTGAAGACTTTCAAAATATGATCCATTTGTAGAATTTTCTTACACAAACAACGCGGAGAAGTGTCTTCGACTTCACATGACCTATCACTATGTAATCTATATATATATGTATGCATTAATAATACCACAACAAGAATCTCGATCTTTGTTATATATTTTTAAAATCAAGTATTCGTTGGAAAATGTTCCACTGAAACAACAGTTTCTTTATCTCCTTTAGTACAGATTCTTGGAGACACAACCAAGATAATGATGAGATCCAGTAGATTTTCTGACACAGTTCATGTCTTCACTCTTATGGTCATCTGTTTCATCGTTCTGTTCTCTCCTTCTGTCCTCGTTGAGGGAAAGATCCGGCGATTCAAGTGGGACGTGAAGTATGAGCTTAAGTCACCGGATTGTTTTGAGAAGCTAGTCATCACAATAAATGGCCAGTTTCCAGGTCCTACCATCAAAGCTCAACAAGGTGACACCATTGTCGTCGAGCTCAAGAATAGCTTCATGACTGAGAATGTCGCTGTCCATTGGCATGGCATCAGACAGGTACATACACAAATCCTAGTCAAAATTTCATACGGTTTTAATTTTTTTTTTCCTTTTTTCAATAAACATATCACAACACTCGCTGAATACTTGTAATAAATAATTTGGGTTTCAGATTGGGACACCATGGTTTGATGGAGTAGAAGGTGTTACTCAATGTCCAATTATCCCTGGAGAGATATTCACATACCAATTCGTCGTTGATAGAGTAAAAAGTTCATAACCTCGCAAAATCATTCACAATTTTGTAATGTAATTATGTTACTCATTCTGTTATTTATTTATTTTAATTTGATAGCCTGGGACATACATGTATCACTCGCACTATGGGATGCAGAGAGAATCAGGATTAATAGGAATGATTCGAGTTTCTCCTCCAAGTACAGAACCTGAACCGTTTACATACGATTATGACCGGAGCCTTTTGTTAACCGATTGGTATCACAAAGGCATGTCCGAGAAAGCGACTGGTTTAGCATCCATACCCTTCAAATGGGTTGGTGAGCCACAGGTAAATGAATCTCCATATAATTCAGATTCTTAGTTTTTGATTGACCTAATTGTTTTGTTGTTTTGGGATGTTGAAATATCAGTCGCTTATGATACAAGGAAGAGGAAAATTCAACTGCACAAACAACCTAGTGACTGCTCAGCGCTCGGAAGCTGAAGTCTGTAACACCTCAAGCGCTGATTGTTCTCGTTTCGTCCTCACGGTGATCCCCGGTAAGACACACCGGCTTCGAATTGGTAGCTTGACGTCTCTCTCTGCTCTCAGTTTCCAAATCGAGGTAACCTAGCTTGAGATGCAAGCAACCATTCTTTCCCACTCTGTTTCTGCCTTCCTTTCTCTAACGAGTGGAATCAAACGACAGGGACATAACTTAACGGTCGTTGAAGCCGATGGACACTACGTTGAACCATTCTCTGTGAGGAATCTCTTCATATACTCCGGAGAAACTTATTCCGTGCTCCTCAAGGCAGATCAAAACCCTAGCCGAAACTATTGGATCACCACAAGCATCGTTAGCCGTCCAGAGAAAACTCCACCAGCAACCGCTGTACTCAACTACTACCATAATCACCCACGTCAGCGTTCTCCCACGCCGGTATCCTCCAGATTTCGGCCGGAATGGAACGACACGCGCCGCCGTCTCGCTCAGAGTCTATCAATCAAAGCGCGTAAAGGATTTGCACACGCGCCGCCGGAGAATGCCGACAAAGTCATTGTTCTCTTGAATACACAGAACAAAGTTAAGGGATACATGCGGTGGTCGGTCAACAACGTTTCCTACCAACACCCTACAACGCCATACTTAATCGCGTTAAAGCATAATCTCACAGACGCGTTTGACTGGCGTTTCACGCCGCCAGAGAGTTACGATTCTAAAAGCTATGACATATACGCGGTACCCTCCAACGCTAACGCAACGATGAGCGACGGGATCTACCGCTTGAAGTTCAACTCCACTGTGGACGTGATTTTACAGAACGCTAATACGATGAGCGTTAACAATAGCGAAACGCACCCATGGCATTTACACGGTCATGATTTTTGGGTGCTTGGGTATGGTGAAGGGAAGTTTAATGAGTCTGAAAATCCGAAAAGGTATAATCTGGTCGACCCGATTATGAAAAACACGGTTGCGGTACAACCGTATGGCTGGACCGCGCTGCGTTTTAGAGCGGATAATCCTGGCGTTTGGGCGTTTCATTGCCATATTGAGTCGCATTTTTTCATGGGAATGAGGATTGTGTTCGAGACTGGGATCGATAGGGTTGCTAATTTGCCTTCTTCTATCATGGGTTGTGGTCAGACTAAACGCTGATGATATATTTTATTAAATCTTTTGGTAGTTTTTGTAAGGCCAAATAGATGAAATTTATGGAAATGCGTGTTTTTTTCTTATTGTTTTCATACCTTTTTTTTCTTTGTGAATCAAACTTTCATTTATCAGAAAAGGAAATTAAATCTGGTACAATAAAACAAGAGCATGTTTGGCCACAAGGTCAGCCTGCCATTAACTGATCTTGGGATAAACCTAAACTGGATTGTAGAAAATCAATCAGAGAGGAGGTTGATGTCGTTTAGAAGTCCAGCAATCTCTATATGTCTTCCATGCGATTTCACCAAGTTTATGAGAACCTGGCAATCAGATTGGATCATAACAGAGCTAATCCCACGGTTGAGAGCAGAGGTCATGGCCGATGAATCGCCAAGGTTTACGCAATAAGGGCCGACGTTACAAAAGTAGAGGTCGCGGAGTGAGAGGTTGATGATCCCGCTTCATACCTTTTTCTTATTTATGGAATTTCTCAATACATTTATTTTGATACTCATGACTAGAAATTAAAAAAACTATATGTGTGGACTGACATGAGATTAAAATTAATATGTAAACTGCAGATAGATGTAGATGTGATGGGCGAACTCAATGCTATTGGTTGCAAATTCTCTTTTGCGTGGTCAAGAATCATTCCAATTACAGTGTGTATATATTATCGATCAATGTATATATATATATATATATATATATATATATATATATTTGTATTTTATTTGGGATTATAATCATTTAATTAGTTGGACGGGTCTTTTATAATCTTTTTGTTTCTCTTGCTGCAAGAATCTGAAATCAGTCATGTTATGTATTTTTTCTTTCTCAGGTTATGTGAAGGTGGTTAGTTGGTTGGTAGATCGAATATTATCTAATTAAGAGTAATTAACTCTTCGTAGGAATTAGTTTTATGTGTAAATGTTTACCAGGAACGACAGCTCTCACACCGAAAAAGATGCAATAATTGTGGTGAGACAAATGTTGAAAGTTGCAGCTGAGTCCTGAGTGTCACTTACTAGGTCTGGTTCACCGTGATATGAAGCCAGTGGTAGCTATGATTTGAACAACACTCTTTGAATGTCTTAAATAGATTTTTGCATCATAAAATATTTTGTGGCGATCAAACGGGAGACTTTTACATTTCAGGCTTTGTAGTTTGTATGAAATATAAAATTTTAGTTACAACCTTTTTTCTCCAAGGTAAAATTTGTGTTTATTTAGTCGGTTATCGATTTGGCATTTGTGTTTTATCACCAGCTGCACTGAAAGGTCATAGTTAATACCATTCCGTAAAAGGCTTTTACAAATGTATTGTTTAAAAAAGTTAGCATTTGTGTCTCTCGCCTTTCCCATCTGAAAATTGAAAATTGAAAATAGTTCTTTTCTCAAGTTTCAACTACACTTAGCAGTTTCTCACTGCCTCAAGCAGAAGCTTATCGACATGGACGATTATCCCTGTGAAGAATCTTTCTACCCTCAAGAGATTCGCAAGTCTCTCTCTCTCTCTCTCTCTCTCTCTCTCCCTCTCTCTCATTTATTGTTCATTCCTTGATTTTTTTGAAACAGCATGTTCATCTTAGTTGTCCGCCATTCTCAGCTCCGTGAAAGAAACTTAGTCACAACACGGACTTTCTTCTCGGTATAATATGCCAACCTACAAGAAACTTAATGAAGTTAAGGTTTTTATCTTTTTAAACTTACAGTAGAGTTCGTTTCTTGGTGATATTGAAGGATTTGTTATTGCATCATAATTGGCAAAATACACTCTGATGTGTGTATCATAGGTATCTGACATATTCTGATGGTTGGGCACAAAGAGAAGTAGTAGAAACAATGTTCTTTGGATGTTTCACTATCTATATTTTCATAATTTACCAGTTCCATTTCAGCAATGGTGATTTGACCTTTTTCTTGTTTCTCTTGATCCTCATAATGAAAGCAATAAATCACTGAGTCTGTTTCTAATGACAATATACTAAAGTTTAAAACAAGAAATTACCGACTTACCTTGTTCAGTTTTCTTGGCACTGAGAGGGTGAAAAAAGTGAACAAGAGCAAACCCATTCACCTGATTAACATCGATCTTTGCCACTGTCTCGTATTGAGAAAATTCATTCTCTAAGAAATCTTTTGTGACATTTTTTTTCTCGAATTTCTTGACTCTTCCACAAAAGAAGAAGGTTTCGAGTTCGCCATAGATGAAATAACAACGTAAACTTCTGGCTCTTGAAGAAGAATGTTTCATGTTCTTCCTTTCTTATTCGAAGTTTGGGAGGGAGAGAGCGTGGTTCAGTTTGAAATGCACAAAATCAGTTCATTTCCTATATAGTTGTGTACTTTGTTGATTAAGTTTGGTTCATCGTTTTTGTCAATTTTTTATAAATCTAAAAAAATCCATTCTAATCTTTTCTCATATAATATTTGTTTTTTTTCTGATAGTGTAGTATTGATAAAAACTGATGAAGTTTTATTCTTAATTGTAAATTTTATAGATACTTGTCGAGAACAACATATCAATTGAATCCGAGAAGCGAGAACAGATATACATGATTCCTACTTCAGATTTTCTTTGTTCTTTTTTGGAGGGTGAAGATCATCGTCGACACACAAGATAAATTATAGTTTAAAAGCATTGAGTTTTTTTTGAAATGTATATGCCAGTAGTCAATCCGAGTATACATGCAATAATTTATCAATTAACTCTTTATTTGTGTCATATTCAATTATACAAATCCACGTGGCACTCAACGATTGTCAAAAGTAATCAATACAGAACTGATCAGACAGACTCAGTAGATGAAAAAAGAAATTATTTTAAAGTTACCACCGTAGAAAAAAAATATTGCAGGATTAGTAACGAAATCGATAAAAGAGGAAACAAAAAAAAAAACAAATAAAAATGGCACGAGTGATACAAGTTCACACGTGTGAATAGAGTGTCATCATCTTCTCATCTTCCCAAGTTCCGGCTGGCTCGCTCTCTCTTTTTCCTCTCGATTTGAGGAGTTCCGTTGCGGTTAGACTTGTGTACGACGGAGTGTTAAAAATCTTCTTCTTCTTCACTGTAAAGTTTTGAGAAGGCGAGCAAGGGAGCGAGCTACTAGTAGTTGTTGTTGTTACGATTTTCGATCACTGCAAAGAAGAGAGAGATAGAGAGAGAGCGCGAATTCGATTCAATACTGTGTTACTTCTCCTGTTGAATCTCTCATGCTAAGGTAATTAATTGTTAACTGATTTGCTAATTGGCGCCGATCGTTGTTACCTGGCGATTATCAATAGTAAATGAATCATAATCTATCGTATAAGCTATTTTGTTCATCATCTCATCTATCTGTATAGCTAGCTATATAGAGTTTCTCGCTTCCATGGGAAAATTAGATTTGATTCAGGTTGACATTTTTTTTTGGTTCGGAAGACGAGTGGGGAAAGATTATCGAATCCAGATTCGATGATTCGGAAGTTTTTTTTAGCTCTGTTTCATTTTGTGGAGTCTGGTATCGTTAACCATTGGAGTCTGGTATCGTTAACCATTGGAGTCTGGTATCGTTTTCAGGTGGTTTGGGCAGTTAATATATCAATAAGAAGCTAGTTTTGCTTTCGAGGAATTCATTTCCTGCCATGCCTTCTCTCCAGCTATTGCAGTTAACCGAGCGGGGTCGGGGTCTTGTTGCTTCAAGACGGTAACTATTATTATTGCTTTGCTTCTTGGGAATGTGATAATCATATTTATATCTCTTCTTTTTTTTTGTGTTAAATTCTATAGGAAATCTATACTTCTCGCGGCTGGGATCGTGGCTGCCGGTGGAGCTGTTTACTTAAAATCAAGGATCAGCTCCTCTAGGCGTGATTCTTCGCGTGGTGATGATGATGAAGCATTGGAAAAGCTGTCAGGAAACAATAAGAATACAAAGAAAACCACATCAAAGAAGAAAGGAGGAGGATTGAAGTCTCTTAAGGTTCTCACTGCTATTCTCTTGTCTCAGATGGGAAAAATGGGTGCCAGGGATCTTCTGGCTTTAGTTGGCACAGTGGTAAGCATTTCCTCACTGTACTTTAAACACATTGTTATCTTGTTTTTGTTATTCCTTCATGCTTTTGTTTTATGTTGATTCTCAAGAGCTGACAAAAAGTATTATTATTTTTCTCTTTCACAAATTACAGGTTTTCAGAACTGCTTTGAGCAATAGATTGGCGAAAGTTCAAGGCTTCCTATTCCGTGCTGCTTTCTTAAGGCGTGCGCCACTGTTTTTACGTCTTATCTCCGAGAATATTATGTTGTGTTTCATGCTATCCACAACGCACGCCACATCAAAGTACATAACTGGGGTCTTGAGTTTGCGTTTCAGAAAGATATTGACGAAGCTTATCCATTCACATTACTTTGAGGTAACTCACTTCTATGTCTTTTTGAATGGAGTCAGTTCAATAATTTACCATTTATTTATGGAGTTATGTTTTTGACAAGTGATCATATCGATTATACTTTACACTGCTGGATGCAAATTTAATCATCCTTGATGATTGTTTCAGAATATGGTATACTATAAAATATCACATGTGGATGGTCGGATTACGCACCCGGAACAACGAATTGCCAGCGATGTACCAAGATTCTCTTCAGAGTTGAGCGAACTTATACAGGATGATTTGACAGCAGTCACTGATGGGATTTTGTATGCATGGCGCCTTTGTTCATATGCTAGTCCAAAATACATCTTCTGGATACTGGTGATTTCTGTTTGTTCTTCTGTGTTTGCAACATTGCTTTGCCTAACATCCGTTTGCAGTACAATTTTCTGTCTGGTATTTATGAACTAACTTGAACAAGTGTTGTCCAGGCATATGTACTGGGAGCCGGAACTGCGATAAGGACCTTTTCTCCTTCTTTTGGCAAATTGATGTCCAAAGAGCAGCAGTTGGAAGGGGAGTACCGAAAACTTCATTCGCGATTACGAACTCATTCGGAAAGCATAGCATTCTATGGTGGGGAAACCAGGGAAGAATCTCATATACAACAAAAGTTCAAGAATCTTGTTGGTCATATGAGTGACGTCCTTCATGATCACTGGTGGTTTGGCATGATCCAAGATTTTCTGCTGAAGTATCTTGGTGCCACAGTTGCTGTTATTCTGATTATCGAACCATTCTTCTCTGGGCATCTAAGACCTGATGACTCGACCTTAGGGAGAGCCGAGATGCTAAGCAATATAAGATATCACACCAGTGTCATTATTTCCCTCTTTCAAGCGTTGGGAACACTTTCTATAAGTTCCAGGCGGCTCAGCCGACTCAGGTAATACTCTATGATTGATCTCATGCCAGACTTTTTAAACCATAATCATTGTGTAGCTGTTTGTCTGAAAATCTGTAGACATATATTATCTTTGCTTTTAAGTGCTTTACCAAGAAGAGTTGATCTTGTAAACCATAAGCAAAAGAGTACGAGTTTAGTTGTTAGCCCCTAAAGAAAAATTGCAAAGGATGAAAAACAATTCTGATTCAAGATACATTCTTCCTGGCCTTTTGATTTTGTGATATTGGTGAAATCATATGCGGGGGAGAGATAAACTACACTTAATTTTACACCCATCAGTTGTGGTGGCTATGCTTTCTAATTGTTGAAATGTTTTTTCTTCAAACAGTGGTTACGCTGACCGAATCCATGAGTTAATGGCTGTCTCGAGAGAACTCAGTGGTGATGATAAAACATCTTTACAGAGAAATAGAAGCAGAAATTACCTTACTGAGGCTAGCTATGTTGAGTTTTCGGGTGTCAAGGTAGTTGGAACACAGATTCATGTTCTTGTAATCCTTCTTCAAAAGGCTGCGTTCTTAATGTTACTTAATGCACTTCAGGTTGTCACTCCAACGGGAAATGTTTTGGTGGAGGATCTCACCCTTCGAGTTGAGCAAGGATCTAATCTTCTGATTACAGGTGAACGCTTTACTTCTAGGGAGTGACATTTTATTACTAACAAATTTCCTTTCATAGCAAAAATTATTGATAGATTAGCATATGCTGCTACTTTATTATTTTCTGATCCTTTGGGATGAGAAGCCTACGCTTTGTTGTCCTAACGAAGAGAATAAAAAAATGGGGATGTGATTAAAGATCCATTGGAAGAATTAGTTCTTCTTGTATACGGGAAGGGATAGCCATACAACCATGTCATATTTGCTATGCCTATTTATAGACAAATCATTCATGCCCATTTCAACGATTAGGGTGTTAGTGGAATGGTGTGGCAACACAATCTTCTGAGATTTATTTAGTGGACACCTTTAGATTTCTGGTATTCAATTTTCTAACTTTAGTTTATGCAATTACATCTCGTTGCTATGTTGATATCAGCCAGCCTGTTATCATTATTCTTTTTTTCATTATTTATTAAACAATATGTATTGTAGGTCCTAATGGAAGTGGCAAGAGTTCTCTTTTCCGAGTATTAGGAGGTCTATGGCCACTGGTGTCTGGTCACATTGTGAAGCCTGGAGTTGGTTCTGATCTTAACAAGGAGATCTTCTACGTGCCTCAACGGCCCTATATGGCAGTTGGAACACTTCGTGACCAGTTGATATATCCTCTTACTTCTGATGAAGAGTCTGTACCGCTCACTGAGACAGGAATGGTGGAGCTATTGGAAAATGTGGTATCCTATTTACTTAGTGACCA